>CM055120.1:113430604-114158104 GCA_029206835.1 Rana muscosa | reverse complement strand
GCTGTCTGTGCCACCATTAATGAGATTCACCCTCTCTATTTGTCTTGTTTATCTTTATCAAGTATAAGAAAATCCCAAATTTTGGGTTGTCCCCAGAAAAGTAACGGGGGGGGGGGGGGTATATCTGGCAGGGGTTATGCCCTCCATTACTCTATCCAAAATGAAAAAAAAAAGTTTTGCCTATACTGTTCTACTTTCAGTTAGAGTGCACAGTGCAATGCCCCTTTAAATCACAGTGCAGTCCCCTTTATATCACAGTGCCTTTCCTTTACATCACTGCCAAAGAGGACTGCACTGTAAAGGGGCACTGTAATGTAAAGGGGGGCTGTGGATAGGCTATGTGTGAATAGCCCCTCCCCCAACCTACCCCCCCAGTCCCTGGGAAACTTGGCTGCCGTGAAACCGGTCCCTGGTGCCAAAAAGGATGGGGATGAGGTCAGGAGTAGTTATTAAGATGATTTGTTAATAGGTACTGAGATACAAGCATCTCATAGTATATTGATTGGGTGAATCACTAAAATCATAGAGTCCCTCTATATCAGTGGTCTCCAAACTGTGGCCTGGGGGCCAAATGTGGCCCTTTGCTCGCCTTTATCCGGCCCTTGAGGCACTTTTCCTCTCACTGATACAAGACCATATTCCTCCCACTGACACCAACAATGGGGCATGATTCCTGCTACTGACATTAAAGCGAAACTTCAGTCATCTTTCCATCTATTAAATCTTCTGCCCTTGGTGTTTTAACTTTGGATAGTAAAACATTTTTTTTCTGCCAGTAAATACTTTATACAGCCCACTTCCTGTTTCTTGTCTGGTAAAAAGCCTAAGCTTATGACATCATGCACAGCTCTCTCTCTCACTCTCGTGAAAGTTTGCAAGGAAGGGAGGGCGAATGAGTCATAAGAGGTCCAATGAGAGCTGCAGAGCTGGAGATGTGCCTCTGTGTGTCTGTTTAAATCCAGGAAGTGAACAGGCAGCAGCTTCAGCTGCCCACAGTTAAAATGGTTAAAATGGTTGCAGCCAGACTCAGTGGAGAGAGATTTCTGCAGGATATTTGGCAAGTACAGAATCACAGTATATATAAAATATCATGCAAAGTGGTTGGAGGGAAACTTCAAAATGCCAAATATGTTTTTATTACAAATTATGTGAGCAGCCTCCAGTTCTTCTTTAACAACAGGGCACTATTTCTCCCATTGAAACCAACGATGGCACACTATTCCTCCCACTGACACCAATGATGGGACACTATTTCTCCTGCTGACACCAATGAGGGGACACTATTCATCCCACTGATACCAATGATGGGACACTGTTCCTCCCACTGATACCAATGATGGGACACTATTCCTCCCACTGACACCAATGATGGGATACTATTCCTCCCACTGACACCAATGATGGGATACTATTCCTCCCACTGACACCAATGATGGGATACTATTCCTCCCACTGACACCAATGATGGGATACTATTCCTCCCACTGACACCAATGATGGGATACTATTCCTCCCACTGACACCAATGATGGGATACTATTCCTCCCACTGACACCAATGATGGGACACTATTTCTCCTGCTGACACCAATGAGGGGACACTATTCATCCCACTGATACCAATGATGGGACACTGTTCCTCCCACTGATACCAATGATGGGCCCGATTCCTCTCACTGACACCAACAAAGGGCTGCTATTCCTCCCCCTAACAACAAAGATACATTGTTTACTCCCACTGACACCAGGACAATTTCTACCCCCAATGGCCACACTCCGGCCCCCCAAAAGTCTGAAGAACAGTATACTGGCCCTTAGTTTAGAAAGTTTGGAGACCCCTGCTTTATATTCTTGTCTCAGCAGAGGAAATCTGATTAATTGCTATTAGAAGTTGTTTTAGTTTTCTTCTCATTTTTGTTACTTGTTTTTTTTATTTTTATAATTAACCCTTTAGCATACAACTGATATTAAATGCAACCAACATGTCTCAAAAATGAGTTGCATATACTGTATACAGGAAATGTGTTTCATTAAAATGTATATTTGTCTGTATCAGAAGAACAGCAGATATGGAGCTATCATTAAAGAACATCTTCCTGTTGGTTACCATCTTTCCAACGCTTATTTATGCCTATTCTAATGGAAAAGTGGAAGCCTCCTGCTCAACAATGATTCCTGGTCACCGTCAGTCAGCTCAAACCATTTTTGCTCCATATAGCCTGACTTTAACAAGTACCAACTATACTGGAATACGAGCATTCTTAGGTAAGTACACAAGCTTAAAATGGAACTATTAGATAACATAAATCTGCCTATCAAAAAAAATATCATATTTTAATATTAAAAGGGAATATATTGTTTTTGTATATGCTTTTTTTTTATTTTAATTATGTTTAAAACTAAAAATATATTTATTAAATTAATTATATACAACATTTACATTTTCATCCAGTAGGTGGAACTCTAGATTATTTTTCACATGTTTACTTGACCATTCTTAGATGCTTAGATGAGAATTCTTAAAGCGTTGGTTAACCCCCCCCCCCCCCCAAAAAAAAAAATATTGATCCTGTTTCTTTAAAGCATGTTATACAGCATAGAACTTGTACTGTGTGATTTGGGCCCCCCGTAACATCTGAAATACCTGGTTGATCCTGCCAGTTTCTGCCCTCCCCCTGTAAACTGATCACAGTGTATCATGGCTGCTAAAACCTGACACCGTGGTTAGTTTCGTCCCTCTATCATCCGCAGCCTGCTATCTGCACCTATCTTTTCTGCTCCTGTGTCCTCCTCCCCCCTCCCCTCTCTACCTGCCATCATGTGTGTGAGCTGCCCCTCCCCTCCCCTTCTATCACCGTTCCGAACAGCTCGCACATTACTGCTACCAGTCACTGCCAGCCCCTTTGCTAGGTTTACATGATATATATACTATATGCCATTTTCTAAAATTCTTCTAAGGCCTCATGCCCACGGAAGTTTTTACAGGCGCGTTTTTGAGCATTTTTTACAGCTTAAAAACGCCTGTCCATGCCCACCTAGGCGTTTTTGAGCTGCAAATAGCATAGGCGTTTTTAAGCTGTAAAAAAAAAAAACAGGACCAGTGCGTTCCGTGGCGTCGGCGTTAGGCATAAAAAAACGCGAAGCATTAAAAAACACGTGAAAACATGCAAAAACGCAGCAGCGGTGTTTTTGAGCTCCGGCGTCTTTTTTTTTTTTTCGAAAAAAATACGGTCAAAAAATTTATACAATAACATGGACACGCTCAAAAATGCGCCTGTAAAAACGTCCGTGGGCATAAATATCATTTTTCTTATCCCGTCATGTGACCGTACGGCGCTGTCTTCCTCTGATGTTTGTATTATAGAGGGAAGTCACGTGACCGCCTGGCAGATGTCAGAGGGAGAGCTTAGCCCCTCCCTGTGTAATACATACCTGTACAGCCGAAGAAGACAGCACCAGGTGGTCACATGACCACTGATTGGGGATAAGAAAAACTGTATTTATAAGAAGAATTTTAGAAAAAGCATACAGTATATACATCATGTAATCCTAGCAGAGGGGCTGTGTGCACTGCCTTAACAATCCCTTTAAATAAAAACACACCACTGAATGAATAAAATATCCCAACTGCCTACCTACTCTGCTCAGATGGGGAATCTGAGGGCAAACAGCTTTTGCTCTCCTGAGAATATTTATTATGGTCTGTGATACCAGTGTCATGGGTCAAAACAGACAGTGAAAAAAAAAAGAAGCTCACACCACAATACTCACTCTTAAGCCTCGTACACACGACCGGTTTTCTCGGCAAGAAACGACAAGAAAACTGTTGGGAGAGCTATCTTGCTGAGAAAACCGACAAGAAAACTGGCGGGAATCTCGACGAGAAAAATAGAGAACCTGCTCTCTATTTTCTCGTCAGGATTCTCGTTTTTCTCGTCGGGATGCTCGTCAGCCTGTTTTGCGACGAGAAAACCGGTCGTGTGTATGCTTTTCCGAGTCTTAAAAAATCGCGCATGCTCAGAATCAAGTATGAGACAGGAGCGCTCCTTCTGGTAAAACGAGCGTTCGTAATGGAGATAGCACATTCGTCACGCTGTAACGAACTGAAAGCATGAAGACTGAAAAGCGCGAATCGTCTCTCTCCAAACTTTTACTAACACGCGGTAACACGAGATCAGCAAAAGCAGCCCAAGGGGTGGCGCCATTGGAATAGAACTTCCCCTTTATATTGCTGTTGTACGTGTTGTACGTGACCGCGCTTTACAACGACGAGATTTGGAATTGACAGTGTGTATGCAAGGAAAGCTTGACGAGAAGCTCGTTGAGAAAAACGATGTTTTTTTTTATGACGAGATTCTCGGTCGTGTGTACGAGGCTTTAGTTTGGAGCTGTCCCTCCTTGTACTTTTCTCTCCATAAGATGTCAGCCTGAGTGAGAACATTCGCTGATTGCATAGCATCAACGTGCCCCCCCCCCTTAAATAACAGGCATCAGCACAGCACCCTTCATTCATAGAGTTATGCTGCAGAGAGTGCATGTGATCAAGGCTTTGTGCCGAAACACGTAAGCTGTTTTTTATCCCCCTATATGTAGCAATAAAGATTATTAATTTTACTGGATTCTAGAGTTGCCGGCTACCTTTTTTTCTGAATACTTGTTACAATGGATGGAGATCCTTTAAGCCTGCGTACCCAGCAGAAAGTCTCCACTTCAGATTTGTTGGGAGTCTCCTTTGTTGAGAACGGCTGCTCTTGTGTGTCGTTTGCCTACATTTTTTTTTAACAAGAAAAAAATAAAAAAGTTGTTTGCCTACATTGATGCAGAGAGTAGGGTTGCCACCTTTTCTTCAAGTCAAACCCGAACACTTTAGCAGGGCACATCAATTTTTATTTTTTATAGTATAAACGTATAAAATATACAGTTGTGCTCATAAGTTTACATACCCCGGCAGAATTTATGATTTCTTAGCTATTTTTCAAAGAATATGAATGATAACACAAAAACATTTCTTTCACTCATGGTTAGTGTTTGGCTGAAGCCATTTATTATCAATCAACTGTGTTTACTCTTTTTAAATCATAATGGCAACAGATACTACCCAAATGACCTGATCAAAAGTTTACATACCCCAGTTATTAATACCGTGTATTTCCCCCTTTAACATCAATGACAGCTTGAAGTCTTTTGTGGTATTTGTGGATGAGGCTCTTTATCTTGTCAGATGGTAAAGCTGCCCATTCCTCTTGGCAAAAAGCCTCCAGTTCCTGTAAATTCTTGGGCGGTCTTGCATGAACTGCACGTTTGAGATCTCCCCAGAGTGGCTCAATGATATTGGGGTCAGGAGACTGAGATGACCACTCCAGAACCTTCACTTTATTCTGCTGTAGCCAAAGACAGGTCGACTTGGCCTTGTGTTTTGGATCCTTGTCATGTTGGAATGTCCAAGTACGTCCTATGCGCAGCTTCCTGGCTGATGAATGCAAATGTTCCTCCAGTATTTGATCACATACTGCATTCATCTTGCCAACAATTTTGACCAAATTTCCTGTGCCTTTGTAGCTCACACATCCCCAAAACATTAGCCATCCACCTCCGTGTTCCACAGTAGGAATGGTGTACCTTTCATCATAGACCTTGTTGACTCCTCTCCAAATGTAGCATTTATGGTTGTGGCCAAAAAGCAAAATGTTGGTCTCATCACTCCAAATGGCTTTGTGCCAGAAGGTTTGAGGCTTGTCTCTGCGCTGTTTGGCAGATTGTAAGCGGAATACTTTGTGGCATTTGCGTAGCAATTGCTTTCTTCTGGTGACTCCATGACCATGCACCATAAGGAGGCACTTTCTTCAAGTGCCTTCAAATACCTCATTATTGTGCATCTTGAAACAGCCACACCACATGTTTTCAGAGAGTCCTGTATTTCACCTGAAGTTATTTGTGGGTTTTTCTTTGCATCCCGAACAATTTTCCTGGCAGTTGTGGCTGACATTTTAGTTGATATACCTGACCGTGGTTTGGTTTCAACAGAACCCCTAATTTTCTACTTCTTGATTAGAGTTTTAACACTGCTGATTGGCATTCTCAATTTCTTGAATATATTTTTATATCCCTGTAGTGGAACCTCACTCTCCCTCTTGGTTATTGTGTATGGCTTGTGTCTAGGGGTACCTGGGAGAGGAGAGTGCAGGAACACTACGCCAAACTCTCCCCTCATGTGTATAAGAGGGTTGAGCAATGTTAGTTGATGTTAGTTGATTTACCTCCCGGGTCTGTCCACTGCATACGAAGCTTTGTTGTTCCCTGAAAGCGTGTCTGCCAATAATAGATGTCAGGCACAACTGTACTCTCCTATTCCTTTTTAGTGAATAGGCCTGGCGCACGGTCTCTGCCACCGACCGTGAGTTTTGGTCGCTGCCACCGACCGGATGAACTGTTGAGGCCCCTGCCACAGGCCTAATTGCAGGCCTCTGCCACTGACCTGAGTGAATTAGCTGAACCGCTGCCACCGGTCATTGAATGTGGACTGAACTTCCTCGTTGAACTTGGCCCCTGTTTGGAAAAGATATCCCTCCGGGCGGTCTCCAGAGGTTCACCTGGCACTGGCAATCTGCTACACCAGGTCTTCGGGTGAGTCCCTCCTCCGGTCCCTTACGCCTCTGGATTCGGGTGCCCACTCCCGGGGCCCCCTAGGAAAATCCCTCCCTCGCGGGACACAGCAGAAGGTACTGGGCCCCAGGCCTCCGGCTGAGTACCTCACCCCAGACTGAAGATGTCTGGGATGGAACACGAACTCCAGGTGTCCAGGCCTAGGCAACCACAGCCCTCAGGCTGAAGGTGCCCGGGACTCGAACCTCGTGGCGAAGATGTCCGCCCCCTTTATACCCTCTCCCAGGATGCACGGCGGGTTCCCCGCCCCGCCGTACAACCGCTGCGAGAGGTCACAAAGGGTACGGCACTGCAGCGATAGTTCAACCCCGGCCCAAAGTGACAGCGCCACCTGCTGGGCCGCAGGGAACTATGCATCACTGGTGTCCTCACCAGTTTAAAAAGGTACATACCCGCTACATCCCTTTCCTGTTTTATACAGTTCAACTACCTTTTTTCGCAGATCCTTTGACAGTTCTTTTGCTTTTCCCATGACTCAGAATCCAAAAACGTCAGTGCAGCACTCGATGAAAGATGCAATTGTCTGTCCGGAGTCGAGAAACTCATTGACCTTTTATACACACACACTAATTACAAGCAAACAGATCACAGGTGAGGATGGTTACATTTTAATAGCCATTCAAACCCCTTTGTGTCAACTTGTGTGCATGTTATCAGGCCAAAATCACCAGGGTATGTAAACTTTTCATCAGGGTCATTTGGGTAGTTTCTGTTGCCATTATGATTTAAAAAAGAGTAATCACAGTTGATTGATAATAATGGCTTCAGCCATACACTAACCATGAGTGAAAAATGTTTTTGTGTTATCATTCATATTCTCTGAAAAATGGCCAAGAAATCATAAATTCTGCCAGGGTATGTAAACTTATGAGCACAACTGTACATATATTTTGCTATTAAATATAATTTCAAATCATATTAAGTTAATCACAAGAGTCCCCCTTTACGTCAAAGTCCACAGAGTTGTCCTTTTACGTCTGAATCCACAGACTATGATGTAAGGGAGAACTCTGGGGACTCTAACATAAGGGATGCTCTGGGAACCCTGATTTAAGGGGGAACACTGAGAATTCTGATGTAAGGGGGAACACTGTGGCTTTTGGTGTAAAGAGGAACTCTGATGTAAGGGGTGCTCTGAGAATCCTGATTTACCTTAGTGTACTCACTCAGAGCCACAATGGATAAGGATGGTGAGCTCACTTACCGCTTGGCAGTCAGCACCTCTCATCCAGATGTATCTGAGGCTGCTGGACTTCAAATTGTTAGTGTTGGCTTTGGGCATGTGAAAGAGAGTGTAACAAACACCCTCGGCTTAGACAACTGCAGCCAGCAACCCTGCTTGAAAGCCATATTCCAGTCTGAATTATGTGTCCGGGTTTCAGGCAGTTTAAACCTGGACACATGATTCCCAACCCGAACTGTATGGGTTAATCCCAGACAGGTGCCAACCCTAGCAGAGCGTGCCACTAACATTGTCATGTCTGAGGATCTCTTGTGGTTGGAAAGACTGGAAGAGGGCCTGGCATGTCATGCGACTCGCCAGAAGACATCAGAGTATGGTAAATATAAAGCCTGGTAAAAGTGAAAACTATTTAACCACTTCAGCCCCGGAAGGTTTACCCCCCTTCAAGACCAGGCCATTTTTTGCGATGCGGAACTGCGTTACTTTAACTGACAATTGCGTGGTCGTGTGATGCTGTACCCCAAAAAAGTATGTTCTCCCCCCCCCCAAATAGAGCTTTCTTTTAGTGGTAATTGATCACCTCTGCAGTCTTTATTTTTTGCACTATATACAAAAATAAAATACGTGACCAATCACAGCAGATCACATGACAGTGGTAAACAATGCATGGCTTCCTTTCATGCCATCCATTGTATACAATTGTGTTGCTAGCTGTGATTGGTCACAGTGATCACATAGTCCAGAGAGGGCCAATCACAGCCCATCTGTATCGTGGCAAATCACAGCTAATCACAACAAAAGTCACAGAAATAATCAGTTTAATTCAGTAAAAATGGTTGCTTATACCAATGAAATTCATTGGTATAAGCAATCATAATGTGTAAAAAAAAATAAAAAATAAATCCTGATTACTTCCCCAGAGTAGTACAGTGTTACCATAGTAACACTGTATTTCTCTGATCACAGTGTGTTAAAAAAAAAAGAAAAGGGAAAAAATATGTTTTTTTGTTTTTTTGTCTATATATACTGTCCCCAGTGTGCCTGATCACTGTCACACCAGTTATATGATAACGCTGTACTGCACTAGTGACAGTGTGTAGAAAAAAATAAACATTATTATTTTTAAAAGTTCTTTATATTTCAAAATATTGTGACAAAAATTGCAACTTCAAAAAACTCGCCAAGCCTCTTACTAAATACCTTGGACTGTCTACTTTCCAAAAAAGGGTCATTTGGGGGATAGTTGTACTGTTCTGCCGTTTTCGGGTCTCAAGAAATTAGGTTTTTAGTAGATAAGAATTGATTGATTTTCAAATATACAGTATATACCATAGTTTGTGAACTCTATAACTTTCCTACAGACTACATTTAAATAGGGATGAGCTTTATGCTCGGGTCGAACATGAGTTCGACTCGAACATTGGCTGTTTGCAGAATAGTGAACAATTTGGGGTGTTTGCGGCAAATTCGAAAGCCGCAGAACACCCTTTAAAAGTGGGAGAAATCAAAAGTGCTAATTTTAAAAGGTCAATATGCAAGTTATTGTCAGAAAAAAGTGTTTGGGGACTGCCCCACGGGGACATGTATCAATGCAAAAAAAAGTTATAAAAACGGACGTTTTTTCGGGAGCAGTGATTTTAATAATGCTTAACGTGAAACTATCAAAGTTAAATATTCCTTTAAATTTCATACCTGGGGGGTGTCTATAATATGCCTGTAAAGTAGCGCTTGTTTCCCATGTTTATAACAGTCCCTGCACAAAATGAAATTTCTAAAGGAAAAAAAGTAATTTAAAACTACTCACGGCTATAATGAATTGTCCCGGGTCTGGTATGAATATTAAGGGGAACCCCGAACCAAAAAAAATAAATGCGTGGGGGTCCCCCCAAATTCCATATCAAGCCCTTCAGGTCTGGTTCGGATTTTAAGGGGAACCCCGCGCCAAAACAAAAAAAAAATGGCGTGGGGTTCCCCCCAAAAATCCATACCAGACCCTTATCCGAGCACGCAACCTGGCAGGCCGCAGGAAAAGACGGGGGACGAGAGAGCGCCCCCCCCTTCTGAACCGTACCAGGCCACATGCCCTCAATATGGGGAGGATGTCGCCATGTTATTGGGGACAAGGGCCTCATCCCCGCAACCCTTGCCCGGTGGTTGTGGGGGTCTGCGGGCGGGGGGCTTATCGGAATCTGGAAGCCCCATTTAACAAAGCGGACCCCCAGATCCCGGCCCCCCCTATGTGAATTGGTAAGGGGTACATTGTAGCGCTATCATTTCACAAAAAAAAAAGTGCCAAAATGTAAAAAAACCACAGTACACAGCTTGGGACAAGTCCTTTATTAAAAAAAAATAATAATTCCAGCGATGTAATCCATTCTCGAACTCCAGTGAGGATACGATGCCGACACGATCTTGCTTCCACGGGAGGCACCCGATGAATGACGCGCTCCAGCCTGACAGCTCTTATATAGCTAATGGTGGGGCCATCCGTCAGTGCGCAGGTGACCCCGCCCCCCTCTGACACAACGGGGAAAGGCCAGGTTTACCCAGTGACATGTACGGATGACCCCGCCACTCTGACGCAACGCGGGATCCTAGTGACATGTACGGGTGACCCCGCTTCCTCTGACGCAACGCGGGATCCTAGTGACATGTACGGATGACCCCCTCCCTCTGACGCAATGCGGGATTCCCGTTGCGTCAGGGGGGGCGGGGTCACCTGTACATGTCACTGGGTAACCCCCGGCCTTTCCCCGTTGTGTCAGAGGGGGCGGGGTCACCTGCGCACTGACGGGTGACCCCGCCCTCAGCTATATAAAGAGCTGTCAGGCTGGAGCGCTTCATTCATCGGGTGCCTCCCATGGAGGCAGGATCGCGTCGGCGTCGTATCCTCGCTGGAGATCGAGAATGGATTTACATTGCTGGAGATCGAGACTGGATTACATCGCTGGAATTCTTTTTTTCTTTTTAATAAAGGACTTGTCCCAAGCTGTGTACTGTGGTTTTTGACACTTTTTTTGTGAAATGGTAGGGGTACAATGTACCCCTTACCAATTCACATAGGGGGGGCGGGATCTGGGGTCCCCTTTGTTAAAGGGGGCTTCCAGATTCCGATAAGCCCCCCGCCCGCAGACCCCCACAACCACCGGGCAAGGGTTGGGGGATGAGGCCCTTGTCCCCATCAACATGGGGACATCCTCCCATGTTGAAGGCATGTGGCCTGGCACGGTTCAGGAGGGGGGGCGCTCTCTCGTCCCCTCCTCTTTTCCTGCGGCCTGCCAGGTTGCGTGCTCGGATAAGGGTCTGGTATGGATTTTTGGGGGGAACTCCACGCCGTTTTTTGTTTTTTTTTGCCGCGGGGTTCCCCTTAAAATCCATACCAGACCTGAAGGGTCTGGTATGGATTTTGAGGGGGACCCCTACGCCATTTAAAAAAAAAAATTGGTGCAGGGTTCCCCCTTAATGTCCATACCAGACCTGAAGGGCCTGATATGGAATTTGGGGGGACCCCCACGCATTTTTTTTTTAAAATTTTGGTTCGGGGTTCCCCTTAACCACTTCAATACCCAGCCATAGTCAAATGACGCCCACAGATGGGATCTCCCATCCTGGGTGGGCGTCATATGACGTCCTGGGCTTTGTGGGGGGATATCTGATGCCTGCAGCTAGAGGCCTCATTCAGATATCCTTCTCTTCTGCCAGCGATTCTGCGCACGATAAGAACGATCATAGCGGCAGTTCCGCCGCTTGATTGTTCTTATAGGCGGCGGGAGGGGACATCCCCCCCTCCCGCCGCCATCCGGTGCTTCTCTGGGCTCTCCTGTGCCATCGGGGGCCTGGAGAATGAATCGTCCGGCGCTGGTGTCTTGTCACATGACGAGCATAGAGATGACTGGTGACCAGATGGTCACCAGTCATCTCTATGACCGTCAGAGGCCCGGGCGCGATGTGATGACGTCGCGCCCGGGTTCCCAGAAGTAAACAAAGCCGCGATTGCTGCTAGTAAGCATGAGATTAGTAAAAAAATATTCACAATCTCATGCTTTCCAGCCTGGAGGAGAGATGTGGGGTCTTATCTCTCCATAAAGAGGACCTGTCACACACCATTCCTATTACAAGGGATGTTTACGAAGTTTGGCGCCATTCCATGAGTGTGCACAATTTTAAAGCGTGACATGTTAGGTATCTATTTACTCGGCATAACATCATCTTTTATATTTTACAAAAAAATTGGGCTAACTTTACTGTTTTGTTATTTTTTAATTCATGAAACCGTTTTTTTTTCCCAAAAAAAGGCGTTTGAAAAATTATTGCGCAAATACCGTGCAATGACCGTCATTTTATTCCCTAGGGTGTCTGCTAAAAAAACATATATAATGTTTGGGGGTTCTGAGTAATTTTCTAGCAAAAGAATGATGATTTTTACATGTAGGAGAGAAGTGCCAGAATAGGCCCGGTATTGAGGTGGTATAAAAGCCCTGAATTGAAGTGGTTAATAATCATACCAGACACAAAGGGCCTGGTAATGGACTGGGGGGGGGGGACCTATGCCATTTTTTTCAATGACTTTTATCTGTATTGCCGGTACCCGACAATTCATTATAACCACGAGTAGTTTAAAATACTTTTTTTCCTTTAGAAATGTCATTTTGAGCAGGGACTGTTATTAACACGGGAAACATGCGCTACTTTACAGGCATACTATAGACACCCCCAGGTACGAAATTTAAATGAATATTTCACTTTTATTGTTTCACTTTAAGCATTATTAAAATTACTGCTCCCGAAAAAATAGCCGTTTTTAAAACTTTTTTTTGCATTGATTTATGTCCCCATGTGGCAGGACCCGGGTCCCCAAACACTTTTTATGACAATAACTTGCATATTAACCTTTAAAATTAGCACTTTTGATTTTTCATGTTCGTTTCTCATAGACTTTAATGGTGTTCGCACAATTTTTTTGCCTGTTTGCATGTTCTGCTGCGAACCGAACTGGGGGGGGGGGGGGGGGGTGTTCGGCTCATCCCTACATTTAAACACTGATTTGGGTTATTTTCACCAAGGAAATGTAGCAGAATACATTTTGACCTAAATTCACGAAGAAAGATTTTTTATTTTGCAAGAAAAAAGAAAAAATTTCTGTATTTTTTTGTTTATTTAGCAAAAAATGAACCCAGTGGTGATCAAGTACCATCAAAGAAAGCTCTTATTGTGTGAATAAAAATGATAAAAATGTCTTATGGCTACAGTGTTGCATGACCACGCAATTGGTATTGAAAGTGCGACAGTGCTGAAAGCTGAAAATTGGCCTGGGCAGGAAGGGGGTAAAAGTGCCCAGTATTGAAGTGGGTAGATGAGGAGGCTGCCTTAATTTGTTTCAGGTTAAGAACATTTGCAGCAGATAAATAAAATATCCGTTGTTCTTGCCAGAAAGGCATTGTCCTTGTCACTTCTTATGCCGCGTACACACGATCGGAATTTCAGTCTGAAAAACCTTGGATGTTTTTTCCGATGGAATTCCGCTCAAGCTTGGCTTGCATACACACGGTCACACAAAAGTTCTCTGAACTTTCGACCGCCAAGAACGCGGTGACGTACAACACTACGACAAGCCGAGAAAATAAAGTTTAATGCTTCCGAGCATGCGTCTAATTGTTTACGAGCATGCGTAGGAATTTTGCGCGTTGGAATTGCTACAGACGATCGGAATGTCTGGTAGGAACTTTTTCCTTCGGAAAAATAGAGAACCTGCTCTCAATCTTTTGTTGGCGGAAATTCCGACAGCAAAAGTCCGATGGAGCATACACATGGTCGGAATTTCCGACCAAAAGCTCACATGGAACTTTTCTTGTTGGAAATTCCGACTGTGTGTACGCGGCATTACATATTATTATTCTGTAAATTAATCATTCCAACAGTCCACCATATAATGGAAGGTAATAGTACAGTGCTACATATAGGCCAGTAAAAACTGGACTGTAACTCAAATGTGACCATAAATGGAAACACACAAAAAAGTGAGAAGGGGCAGGCTGAACGCCCTACCCAATATATATATATAAAATGTCCACAATAATAAACAAAAACAAAAAAATTAAGAGTGTCCAAAACAGTGGGTAAATAACAAGGAATGGATGTAAAACTTCTGGCACAATTCTTCACGTGGATGGTGACATTTATGTGTGCTTACCAGAAACGTTGGACCCGAATGTCATACGACAGCGGATCAATCGAGCTTGAGAGTATCTCCAACGGCTGCTCCACAGGAACGTCCCCGGATCTCTGATGGATATAGAGGTATACCGGCTAGAAGATCGGATGTCTTCAATCCTGGGTGGAACTGATGGATACAGTACTTCTCGGGTCTCCAATACCCCCAAGGCTGGAGATCCCACCAGAAGACTGGCACTCTGGATCCCGGTATTCAACCGGACGATGGGATACGATCAAACTTAAATGGAAAATACCCCGACAAGGGTATTGTAGAAGGACCAACTGGAGAAAACTGAAAAAACTTTTCCTCACCGATTTCATGCAAAGAGAAGAAAAAAAATAGGGGGCTCCAATGGTGTAGGTAAAAAAAAATTGGGTTTTTAATCAGAAAAACACCAACATACAAAGATAAAAAGTGATCACAGTTCATATATTAAAAGACAACATGGGAAGCAAAATGCATAGCCCATGTAATGGAAATGAATACGTTTGAAGTCCAGCCTGTGTGACAACAATGGCTCCCTCCATAGATACAAAAAAAAAGCCTGATACAGCTGTAGCAATACCCCCGCAGGGGCCGCTGGTTTAAGATTTGGGCCTGCCGTTACCTTACTGCTCACCACGTCCGACCTAGGGGTCTTTCTTTAAGAGTTGTTCACAAATGCCTGCTCCAAACATTTAGTCTCTTTTTCTCAAGGGTTTTATTAAAGAATTTCCAAACAGAGGGATGGAGGGTTAGGGAAGATTCAGCTACCTTAGTTTTGCGAATCACGGGTACTTTCCTTAATTCAGAGGACCAACAGCTTCCACACTGGATCTAGCATCCACCGGATAGGCCTCTCTCACTGAGCTAGCAGCCGGTGCGAGCTCCTTCAAAAAGTCTCTGCCACAGACTTGTGTAACCACACACTTGGTAAAGTTCCGAAACACAACACACAGTACCAGGATCTTTTAGCCAGGCCGGCAGCACTGTGAGGTAGATGCGTCCTTCAATTGAGTCCTCAATTGCTCGGTCTCTTCCCGCAGGCAAGGCGACACAGGACCATCCCTGGATCAGTAGGCCCAGAAACACCTGGGCCTACTTTCAGTAACGGAGCCTCGGGGGATCTGCAGGCCCCGAGGCAGAAAAACTGCTAACACATCCCTGAGGCCAGGAGAGCCGTCAGGTCAGGATCGGAAGACCCCGAAAAATGGCGTCTGCCCCTTAAGAACCCTCTCCCAGAATGCACAGCGGGGTGACCAATCCCAATGAGCTACTTCTGGGCAAGAGGAACCCAATACATCCAGCCAGCTGCAATTCCAACCCTAACCTGTGGTGACAATGACAACTAGAGGAAGGTGGAAAATGTGCAACTCAGCTGAACTGAAACAGAGACCCAAAATTTGGTACAAAAATTCTGAGCTGAACTATAACTCAGACAACTAAATTTACACTAGCGCCTACCCAATAGAGGCAGGGCGCTACACAGCCATAACATATAAGGACTCTTAAGCAGCATTATATTACATTTTTACTTTATGGATTTAGGTACATTTTAAAATGGAACAACTATACACCTTATGCTGAGGTGGGTTAAAGGGGACAAAAAAGCTGCCTACATTTCTTAAATAAATTTGTGCCGTTAAAATCAACATGACATAATGTGCCCAAAAAAACAGTAAGTGGGTAAAAGTTTTGTTTTGCTACTTAATCTCACACCCATGTTAAGTCACACTCTTTATTTTATCTTGCAGTTACTCTCAGCAAAGAACAAACCGGGTCCGACTTCAAAGGTTTCATGATTCAGGCCCGTGCTCCTAATGGTGACACCAGCCTAGGCACTTTTATGGTTAATAGCTCGGATATACAAACCCTTCAATGCAACTCCCCCCAAGTGAGTCTAATATAACTTCTCCTATATGTAGCGGGTGTTTGATTTTAGGGGAGGCATCTGGGTGGTAGTGTAACCCAGATGCATTGATTGTCAAGGAATCTGGGATCCTTTTATGGTTCTTGGAGGACTCTGGTGGTGTGAGGTTCCCTGCGGCCTGCAGGTGGCACTGTCACCCTGGCTAGAGTTGAACACTCACTGCAAGACTGCTTCCCTTTTTGTCCTTTACTGGCGCTGGTACAGCGGGGCGGGGAACCCGCTGTGACGCAAAGGGAGAGGAGATAAAAGGGGCGGATGCCCTGACCTTGGGGTTCAGAGTCGGAGGACGCAGCCGCACCCAGGCACCTTCAGCTTGGGTGCTGGCATTCCGGAGTTCCGGGCCCAGGAGCCCTTGACCTGGCCGGAGCGGGAGATGGAGTCCATCTCAGGCACCTTTAGCCTGGGGTGAGGTACTATGGCGGAAGCCTGGAGATCAGTACCTTGGACTGAGTTCCGCGAGGGTGGAGGAATCCGAAGGGGCCCTAACTCCTTGGGTGCCCGTGTCTGAGACGAGCAGGCCGGTGAGCGGAACTTCTAAGGAGAGTCCAGCGCAGCATTGCTGGTGACGGAGAGGCCTCCGGTAACTGTCTTGGACGGATGTCCTTCCACTGATAGGGGCTATGATAGCGAAGGTAATTCATGTTCTGTTCAATATAGTCAGTGGCAGTGACTATTCGCCACTGGTGACACCACAGTGGTTAGCTCTATCTAGAAGAATTGTGCCTTGGCCTACTCCCCACAAACACTGAAGTGGTATATGGGTCTCAACCTGTCTGTGCTGTATGACTATTTATTGAGAAGAATAAATACGAGTTGGACCTCTTCAGTGTGTGGAACTCTGGTTACTAGGAGCAAAGGGAGTTAATCCGAGGAGAGGATTTGACTCTGGGACACATACACAAAATCCGATAGTTCTGGCTTTCACCTCCACCCATTGGAGGACATGGGCTGTGGTGTATCTCATCCCTCCCCCCAGTTTTAACCCCTAGACGAGAAAGACAAGCCGTGAATGAGAAGGGGTGAGAGGGGTGAGGTCGCTACATATACATCTATCATATGTTATTATATAATAAAAAATCAAGCTGCGCAAAAACGTGAAATAAATCTATATGGATATAAGAACAGTGAGTCCAATCACTGATGCATATTGTGCTGCATACAAGGAAGAGGATTGCATGTACAAATGACTAGCATAGGCTATAAACCCGAAAATACCCTCCTATGCGATACTACACAAACCCAAATCGTATGTAAAGTGCATCAGTGCATATAAAGTCCATATATCAGTTCACATTTAAATTGATGTAAAAATAAGTGGTCTGCAAAATTAGCATTGATATTCAGTTGATAGAGATACCTTCTAAACGTGCATCGGTGACTTCAAACGATAAAACACCCGAGAAAAAGTGCTGTATTCCAGTACAGGAAAAAGTCCACCACCTCCAATAAAGCTGCCGCTTACCAGAGCCACTGATCCCTGAAAGAGATCAGTCTAAACCTGCGGCTGTTACCCCTGCCAGGGTCTCAAAGTGGTGCGATCAGCTGCCTCCACCAGTGTAGTAGATGGACCTCCAATCCCTCTCAGCTCATCAAATGCGTCATGGCAGAAAAAGAAAAATCCACCATAGCGTGATACAGTAAAAACAAATTTATTAAAATAAAAGAATCGCACTTACAATGTAGTGTAGATTATTAGGCGTGTAAAAGTAAATAGTGTAGCCGGCCGGCTTCCACAGCCTGTCCTTCCGGGACTCTGCGTTGGAAATGTGATGACGTCAGCACGCCGCTCCTCCCTACGTCGTTTCGACACACTTGTCGTCGTCCGGGGGCATGGGCGGCGTGCTGACACATCACCTTTTATAATCTGTACATCAAGACCCTCCCAGATCTGAGCTCCAGGCATTCCTGGTGCATGAACCGCCATTTTGGATGTGGGCAACTTGCCCATACCTCCAAGGCATTGAAGCAAATCGATTGTCAGTCCTAGCTGGAAATAATCAGGATAAATCCTGCAAACTGACACCAATCCACCATAGGTGTATCTGGGAAAACACACTCACCAAGCAAGTTAATGATCGGCACTTCCCCCAGACCACACACCGCGGATAAGGGGGGAAAACATGGCATGGATCCTGTAAGCACCCCATTAAAAAGATATTAATTAAAAATGTTATTAAGATGTTATTAGTTAATACTAAAAATGACAAAAACCTGAATATTAAAATATGTGGGAGAGAGTCAAGCCGAAGGTGGGAGCCACCCAATGGTCAACATCACTTTTGCACCCATTGCAAAGTCAGTATAGGGCCATAGAACACTAATTGCTCCCAGGTGCTATCTGTCAAACACAATGTCTCTCCCACTCCACAAAGGCACTGGATATTGACAATCCACTATAGATTCAATATGGGAGAGAGGGAATAGTGATTAAACAGATATCTCTTCATAATACTGACATATTATAATACAATGTTAATGACTAAACTAAATGAGTGAATGACCATGCGATATCAGAGAGTATCTAGTGGCATTAAAGGGGGAACACCTCTAATGAAAAAAAGTGTTAAAAATTATTAAACTAGTTGAAGTTGAAAAAAACGGAGATGAGAAAGAATATAAAACTCTCTTTATTCCCAATCTTCACTCTATGGACAGTATTGGTATCCACCAAGAGATGACTGTATAGGAACTGTTAGGAATTGTTACAATGGGAGAAGGTAATGAATAAAATTAAAAACCACCCTGTTGGTTAAGGCAAAGAGGAATACCTAATAAGCCCTGCATACTAGTTGGCAGAGCGAAGAGATAAGAAATTGTTATGAGTCCTAGCCAAATGAGGGAAATTGTTCTATACTGACATGAATTAATTCGTATTCACAACAATGGAACGTACCGGGAGCTCAGATCTAGTGTACAAGTTCAATACATATATCGACATAGTAGAACTGACTCGCTAGCTGTTATCAATAAAGACATTGACATCTACATCAATGTTGAGACCATACGGGGTGTAGCAACGTATCCTATGTATCCAGGCCATTTCCATACGCAATATTTCCCTTACTAGGGAGCCCCCCCTCCAGTGTGGGCTATATCTATCAATTCCTAAGAATAGAGTATTGGCAGGATTGCGCTGGTGGTATAGATCATAATGCCTAGAGACAGAGTGATATTGGAAGCCACTTTTGATGTTGGCTATATGCTCTGCCAGGCGTATCTGCATTGTTCGTTTGGTCCTACTAATATACTGCATCCTGCAGGGACATTGTAACAAGTACACAACCCCTGTGGAACTGCAGGTGACAAAGGACTCAATCTTATGTTGTCTCAAAGTACTTGTTGATGTGAATACTTCTGTTTTATTAGATTTGGTCTTATTAAGTGCACCTGCGACATTGATGGTACCCTGAGACGTTTTGAAAGAAGGAAACCTTTTTGGGGGGTGGGTTCACCACGTTAGGTGCTATTCTATCTCTGAGAAAGGGAACCCCCCTAAAGATGACCTGTGGGACTGCTGGCAAAAAGGTATTAATGATACGATCACTACCCAACAGATGCCAGTGCTTCCGTATGATCTTTTTTATTAGGAAATGTTGGGTGGAATACGTCGTAATGAACGGTATACACGGTTGTTCTCTCTTATTCTTAGAACCTCCATTTAGCAATGATGATCTCTCGATCTCTCCAACTTCTTTGAGGGTGTTCTCAAGAGAGCTCAGATCGTAACCCTTTTCTGCCAATCTGTTTTTAAGGACATTCGCTTGAGAGATGTAATCAGACAGTTCAGAGCAGTTCCTCCTCATCCTAATGAATTGGCTCTTAGGCACAGATTTGAGCCAGGACTCCTTATGGCAACTTCCCATTGGGATATAAACATTACGGTCAGTCTGTTTAAAGTACAATTTCGTTTTGAAGCTCTCACCATCTTTGGTGACCGTAAGATCCAGAAAATGGATTTCGTCCTGGCTCGCCTCATGGACAAAGCGTATACCTCTGTCATTATTATTGATGTTCAAAAAGAAGTCATCCAACTCAGAAGGAGGACAACATCAATATACCTCGCCCCAAAGATGAGATGAGGGTTGCGGTCCTTATAGTTAACGTCCTCCTCCCATTTGGCCATGAATAGATAAGCCAAACTGGGGGCATATTTAGCCCCATGGCTACGCCCCGTCTCTGCCTGTAAAACTCATGGTTGAACCAAAAGTAATTATGATTTGCCGCGTACTCCAAAAGTTCCATAATGAACTATTTTTGCTCTTCCGGTATTGCTGAATGAAGATCAAGATAGTGCTTCACTGCTGACAATCCCAAGTCATGCGGAATAACAGTGTACAAGTATGTCACGTCTGCCGTGACCATCCAAGTATGTTCACTGCATTTCTGATCTGCCAATAGATTAATCACATGTCTTGTGTCTTTGAGATAAGGTGGAACTTTCTGCACTATAGGTTGCAGAAAGTAGTCAATATACTTGCCCACCCGGGATGTGATGGAATCAATGCCACTCACAATCGGGCGTCCCAGGGGGCAAGTAAGACTTTTGTGTATCTTCGGCAGACAATAGAGAATAGGGACCCTTGGTGCTATGGGGATCAGAAAGGCCTGTTCTTTCTCATTCAGTATACCCGACTGTACACCTTTCTGCACCAATTCTCCCAAAGTCCTTTTGTATTGAACAATTGGATTTCCCATCAGTGGAATATAAGTGTCCTGATCACCTACAATCCTGGAAAGTTCTTCAAGATAGTCCTTTCGGTCTAAGATGACTATCCCCCCACCCTTATCAGCAGGACGTATTACCAATTGCTTATTATTGCACAAAGAGTCCAAACCTTCCTCCAAGTTCTTTTCCATTTTATTAACTAATTTGATGGACTCGAGATCTCTTAGGACTACATCTCGAAAGACCCTCAATGATGGGGCAAGGGTTCCTGGTGGATTGAAGGTAGAGGCATTCGACAATCCCGTGTATTGATATTCACATATAACCGGTCCCCCTTGACGTGTTGGGATACTTGCAAATTGTCTCTTAATGTTAATCCTCCGTACATATTTATGTATGTCCATATACGTCTCAAATTTGTTTAGTTTCCTCGGAGGGGCGAATTTTATACCTTTGTTCAATAAAGCTGTCTCTGATTTCGTTAAAACTTGGGAACTTAGATTGAAAATACCTTTCCCTGTTATGTCCTTGATTTTTTTAGATTGTGCTCTTCTCCCCCCTCTTGTTCCTCTTTGTTTTCTATGGGACGTTTGATGCCCTGATTGGCTCTGGGAAAACCCCAATGGTACTGTTCCTGGGTGTTCTCACTCGGTCTCCTGCAGTGATCTCTAGAAGACCATGTATACTCCTGGTCTCTATAGTCATATCCAGTCTGACTTGGATATGAAGGACCATCTCTGTCTCTCAAGGGAAAGAACCGGTTATGGGACTCACCTCCATTATTATATTCCCAAGCATCTCTATTACTGTCTTGATATGACCATTCCTCATGGCGAGGACCCTGATGTGACAATCTATCTTGACTGTAATTATTGTATGGACCCCTATCCGGACCCCTAATAGGGCCTGGAGCTCCCCTGAAAGGTTGATGTTGGGAGTTGTTATATTGTTGTGGGCCATAAGATAAATATCCATTGCTTCCTGGGCCACGTTGAGAATTCCAACCAGAGTTTTTGGTGTACTGTCCTCCCTTAGTAGGTCCCTGTAGCCTATATGGCGACTGATATGACACACGTCTGCCTTTTTTCCCAGATTAGATGTTATTGGCTCTTTTTGTTTTTTTTTGTGTCAACTCTCTGGTTGGTAAATGTTGTATTTCTGCTTGAGGTGCATTCGAAGCGTTCTCACCCTGAGTGATAGCTTCCATTCTTGATTCCTGCTTCTCAAGTTCTTCATTGGCCAACTTCTTCTGCCATTCGAAGACACTATTAGCTTGATAGTCCCCATAATTCCTATTATATTTCTTCCTTTTCTTGTTTTTTTGGTCCTTCTCCTCTGTATCCAGGACTTTCAAGAGATTGATAGTTCTCTCCTTATATTCCTCCCCTTCCTTATGGGGGGGAGACTGTTTTTCAGAGTTTTGATCTCAGCATCCAGTCTAGTGAGCTTGCTATTTTTTCTCAAAACCAAAAAATGTAGAAAATTAACCCCGGCCTCATTAAAATACCGGAACCAGCTTTCCAAATCAACCCCCCCCTTTTGGGGGAATACTTCCCATCTCAAGCTCCTTAGGACCATACTCAATTTGATATAGGTCTCCAAGAAGGCTACATCCCACTGGGTGTGCAGTTCTGATATGGTTAGATTTTTTAGCCTGACAAAGAGCCCCCCTAGGTCTCCATCCTTGGTGCTAAAGGTTTCAAATACACCATCTGTGTATCCATAAGAGCAAAAGATGAACTGTCTATGGATGAATAAATAAAATACCAAAATCACACCGTGATGTAGTAATAAAACTATTACCAACTGTCTAAAAATGAATAAACAAAGTACCAAAATCACACCTTGATGTAGTAATAAAACTATTGCCAGGTGATGAAAGTGTAAACCTCATATGATTAATGAATAATCAATATGTGCTAAACACCCTAAAAGGTGTCAGACTGCTGCAAAATTGTTGTATCTAAAAGACATGTGAAAAATAAAGTGTATATACAGCGCTGTCTATATATGAATATTGAACATTATAAATGACAGTAGTGAAATAAAATAAAAATGCTGCAACTTAAATATGTGAGACACACACAATGGACAACGATAATAAAAAATCAAGCTGCGCAAAAACATGAAATAAATCTATATGGATATAAGAACAGTGAGTCCAATCACTGATGCATATTGTGCTGCATACAAGTGTAGCGGGTATGTACTTTTCAGAGTGTTTAAATCTGGTGAAGACATCAGTGATGACCAGTTCCCTGCAGCCCAGCAGGTGGCGCTGTCACTTCGGGCTGGGGTTGAACCGTCACTGCAGTGCCGTACCCTTTGTGACCTCTCGCAGCAGTTGTACGGCGGGGCGGGGAACCCGCTTTGCTTGCTGGGAGAGGGTATAAAGGGGGCGGACATCTTCGCCACGAGGTTCGAGTCTCAGGCACCTTCAGCCTGAGGGCTGCTGTTCGCGGTCAGTGTCCAGGCGGCCTAGGCCTGGACACTTGGAGTTCGTGTTCCATCCCAGGCACCTTCAGTCTGGGGTGAGGTACTCGGCCGGAGGCCTGGGGCCCAGTACCTTCCGCTGGGTCCCGCCGGGGAGGGACTGTCCTAGGGTGCCCCGGGTGTTGGGCACCCGAATCCAGAGGCGTAAGGGACCGGAGGAGGGATTCATCCGCAGACCTGGTGCAGCATATTGCCAGTGACGGATGAACCTCTGGAGACCGCCCGGAGGGATGTCTTTCTCGAACAGGGGCCAAGTTCATGGAGGAAGGTGGTTCATGTTCAATGACCGGTGGCAGCGGTCCAACTAGTCAATTCAGGTCAGTGGCAGAGACCTGCTATTAGGCCTGTGGCAGGGGCCTCAATGGTTCACCCGGTTGGTGGCAGCGGCCAATCTCACGGTCGGTGGCAGAGACCGTGCACCAGGCCTATTCGCTTGCAAAGGAATAGGAGAGTTCATTTGTACCTGGGCCTACTCGTATCCACACCCCTGTCTGTCTGTTACTGAAAGTTCAACTGTTATGTTCACCCTGCGATGGAGAAATAAAAGAGTGTTGGACTTTTAATTGGTGTGGGGCTCTGTTACTGGCAGACACATCTCCACGGAACAACTGGAAGTTTCGTATGCAGTGAGCAGACCCGGAGGTAATTTAAGTGACTTTGGTCAACCCTCATACACATACGAGGGGAGAGCTTGGCGTAGTGTTCCTGCACTCTCCTCTCCCAGGTACCCCTAGGCCACACCAGCCAATAACCAGGAGAAACGGAGAGGGAGAGTGAGGCTCCACTACACGTGGGGGCTCCAGGTCCAGGATGTGTTCGTGCTACAATGGAGCTGGAGTTGTTGGAATTTGAATGTGTCTGCCCGGAAGAGTTCCGAGTAGGTCGGCCATATTGGCCACTGCGCCACGAGGCACACCCTCCCTGCTTAGTTCATGGGCGTGACCCAGGGAAGGAGAAAGCCCGTGAACTGGGGCGCAAGAGGGGAGGAGTCCAATCGTGTGAAGGACTACACGTGGGGACTTTGGCGCCAACAATGCAGTGCGCAATGGATGAGCAGAGAGTCGCCATGTTCAGTAACGCATCGTGGATTCCACTTCATCCTACTACGAGTCTGACTACTACTGCTGCTTCGGTGATGGACACGGGGATTCGGCTGAAGCCCCGGGGACGATTCGCCCTGTACTCATGCATGGACGTTGAGGCCCTGGGTTTGATTTGTCCCAGCTGTTCGGGACTGGTGTGTCAGCTGAAGCCCTTCGGGCGCTGCGAGGCCTGCAGAGAATTCCTATTTGAGGTGGAACCACCTATCGAGAAACCCAGAACCATCCACCTCAACCGCGCAACAGGCAACACCACTCAAGAAGGAGGAATCGCTGCTTTGACAGCCATCCCTGTGCGCACTGCAGCGACCGCAGGGGAGGTCGCAATCACAGAGATACGGGAGAAATCCGAGGATGCTGACTTGGTCACCACTGTTTCCCAGCGTCCACCGCCAAAGAGGAAGACCGGCTTGGTTGCCCTGTCCAGCAGTGTGTGACACCTCCGACCTAGAGTCGCTCTCCAATCCAGGAGACAACGTCATCAAAGATGAACTTTTTGCTAAGAAGGGCTGGGACAAGATGCCTCTCTCCTCGTCCCGCAGAGTCAGGGATCCACCCATGTCTACAGGGGATAGTACACCCCGGGTGGAGGCACCAGCACCAGAGGAGGGATCCCGTCCCAAGTCTGCCCTTCTACCTCCGGTGCCACCTGCATCTAGCACCGGGGAAAAGAGACTGTTGCTGCGGGCGCCTATGCCCAGAATGGAGGTGATCAAGGCACCTCGTCACCCGGACGCCATTGTCCTACCGGGTGAGGGAGACCGGGCCACTATTTCCCTCATTTGGCTAGGACTCATAACAATTTCTTATCTCTTCGCTCTGCCAACTAGTATGCAGGGCTTATTAGGTATTCCTCTTTATCTCAACCAACAGGGTGGATTTTTATTTTATTCATTACATTTTCCCATTGTAACAATTCCTAACAGTTCCTATACAGTCATCTCTTGGTGGATACTAATAATGTCCATTGAGTGAAGATTGGGAATAGAGAGAGTTTTCAACTTCAACTAGTTTAATATTTTTTTAACACTTTTTTTCATTAGAGGTGTTCCCCTTTAAGGCCACTAGATACTCTCTGATATCGCATGGTCCTTCACTCATTTAGTTTAGTCATTAACATTGTATTATAATATGTCAGTATTATGGAGAGATATCTGTTTAATCACTATTCCCTCTCTCCCATATTGAATCTATAGTGGATTGTCAATATCCAGTGCCTTTGTGGAGTGGGAGAGACATTGTGTTTGACAGATAGCACCTGGGAGCAATTAGTGTTCTATGGCCCTATACTGACTTTGCAATGGGTGCAAAGGTGATGTTGACCATTGGGTGGCTCCCACCTTCGGTTTGACTCTCTCCCACATATTTTAAATTCAGGTTTTTGTCATTTTTAGTATTAACTAATAACATCTTAATAAAATTATTAATTAATATCTTTTTAATGGGGTGCTTACAGGATCCATGCCATGTTTTCCCCCCTTATCCGTGGTGTGTGGTCTGGGGGAAGTGCCGATCATTAACTTGCTCGGTGAGTGTGTTTTCCCAAATACACCTATGGTGGATTCGTGTCAGTTTGCAGGATTTATCCTGATTATTTACAGCTAGGACTGACAATCGATTTGCTTCAATGCCTTGGAGGTATGGGCAAGTTACCCACATCCAAGATGGCGGTTCATGCACCAGGAATGCCTGGAGCTCAGATTTGGGTGGGTCTTGATGTACAGATTATAAAAGGTGGTGTGTCAGCACGCCGCCCATGCCCCTGGACGAAGACAAGTGTGTCGAAATGACGTAGGGAGGAGCGACGCGCTGACGTCATCACATTTCCAACGCAGAGTCCCGGAAGGACGGGCTGTGGAAGCCGGCCGGCTACACTATTTACTTTTACACGCCTAATAATCTACACTACATTGTAAGTGCGATTCTTTTATTTTAATAAATTTGTTTTAACTGTATCACGCTATGGTCGATTTTTCTTTTTCTGCCATGACGCATTTGATGAGCTGAGAGGGATTGGAGGTCCATCTACTACACTGGTGGAGGCAGCTGATCGCACCACTTTGAGACCCTGGCAGGGGTAACAGCCGCAGGTTTAGACTGATCTCTTTCAGGGAGCAGTGGCTCTGGTAAGCGGCAGTCTTATTGGAGGTGGTGGACTTTTTCTTGTACTGGAATACAGCACTTTTTCTCGGGTGTTTTATCGTTTGAAGTCACCGATGCACGTTTAGAAGGTATCTCTATCAACTGAATATCAATGCTAATTTTGCAGACCACTTATTTTTACATCAATTTAAATGTGAACTGATATATGGACTTTATATGCACTGATGCACTTTACATGCGATTTGGGTTTGTGTAGTATCGCATAGGAGGGTATTTTCGGGTTTACAGCCCATGCTAGTCATTTGTACATGCAATCCTCTTCCTTGTATGCAGCACAATATGCATCAGTGATTGGACTCACTGTTCTTATATCCATATAGATATATTTTACGTTTTTGCACAGCTTGATTTTTTATTATCTTTGTCCATTGTGTGTGTCTCACATATTTAAGTTGCAGCATTTTTATTTTATTTCACTAGTGTCATTTATAATGTTCAATATTCATATATAGACAGCGCAGTATATACACTTTATTTTTCATATGTTATTATATATATCCCCTGAAGAAAGAAAAAGGTCAAATGCCTTTCTGTAACATTAACCTAACAATATTTTTTAAAGCAATTTTTATATTTCTACACGGTAGCCAACCTATATTTTCATGACAATATAGAAGTGTAGATTCTCCCTATACTGTATGGCTAGCAGGGATTATGGTTTGTGGCTGATTATTGAGCTTCATATTTATTTTTTCTTCTGAAAATAATTTTTATTAATTTTCAGTTAAACAATACAACACAGAGACTGCATTTCAAGCTAAAAAAAAAACAAAAAAAAAACACAACAACATACAGTCGGTGATATAAATTTTGTATTTTTTTTTTTATAATTACACCTGTGACCTGTGCAGCACTCTCCACATCCCAGAAAAATCAAGAGTATACCCCCACCCCACCTGTAGTACTGCAAAATAACCTATAAAATTATAAATATTTTTTTTTAAAACAAGATACCACAAATATTGTCACGTACCTGACTGTGGAGCCAGAGATGACGAGGGTGGCCTCTTGCACAATTCCCATCCAAGCACCCCTGGTAGTGGAGACCAGGACTGCTAGGGCAGTGGAAGTATGCAGGTGCCTGGCAGCTGTAGGAGTAAGCTGTAACTTGAAGACACAGGAGTCCTTCCAGTGGTGGTGTGGAGTCTGGTCACAAGCCTTGTTCAGTGGGAGCCAGGCAGATAGATGCAGAACCAGGATCAGTTTCAAGGTCGGGAATAGGCAGAAGTCGGTAATGTGCTGGCGGTGGGGTACCAAGTCAGGAGACGGAAACGTGGTCATAGACACAAGCAAGAAGCAGATATAGCAGGCAGGGGTGATCCGAGAGGGGTGTCAGACGTAGCTGGGTCAGGAACAAGGTTAGCAGACTTGGATTAGAATCAGGGACACTGGAAACAAAGCTGAAGACAATCCAGCACTGAAGGCAGGCAGACTCTCAGTTTAAATAGGCTGCTGGGCACCAGAATTTTTAGATGCGTGCGCTCGCACGTATGCGCATCCGTGCCAGGGTTGCCAACTTTCAGTAAATTTATGAACAGTTTGTAAAATCCGTACTTTTTACATCTGTCCATGAATGTCCATTACGGACATGTAGGCTGCATGTCCATAACTGACATTAATTGACAAATGCAACAATTATGGATTTTACAAACTGTTTGTAAATTTACTGAAAGTTGGCAACCCTGATCCGTGCTCGTCTTTGAGACCGTATTCACACCTGAGCGTAGCGCTTTCACAGTTTATACTGATGTTTTTACCGGCGTTTTGTCGCGCGAATTTGCCCCCGTAGAAACGCTCGTTGTCGCGCTAGACGCTTGAATCGAGTGTTTCCATTACATTCTATGACTCCTAAAACGCCCAAATCTGCCCGATCCGCGTGACAAAAAAGGGTCTGGAACTTGTTTGAGCTTCAGGCGTTCGGCTTCAGGCGTTTTTGGGGTGGAGATGTGAACCATCTCCATAGAGAATAATGGATTTTTTCCCCTCTAGCGTTTTGTAGCTTAAAGTGGTTGTAAACCCACTTTTGCAACTTGCACCTACAGGTAAGCCTAGATTAAGGCTTACCTGTAGGTGCAAGAAATATCTCCTAAACCTACACGGTTTAGGAGATATTTGCTAAAAACGACATGCATCCGTGTCTACGGCGCATGCGTGCCGTAGACAACGGCGCATTCATGGGGTTAATCCCATTTACAAATCCGGCTAAGTCCCATCATTCGACGACTTAGCCGGATTCGACGGCTCACGCGCGCATGCGCGGAGTCACGTCTTCGCCGCTCCGGCCAATCACAGCGCCGGAGCGGCGCTGTGATTGGCTGGAGCGGCGATAGCCGGAAGTGACCTTCCGGCTATCGCCGCAGCGATGGCTGGAGAGGGAGACCAGGACGGCTTCGGGGGCCCCGATCTAAGGTAAGTGATGCATAATGAGCTATTATGCTAGTCATATTAGCTCATTATGGCTTTCTCTTACAGGTGATTTAAAAAAAAAAAAAAATCACATGGGTTTACAACCACTTTAAGGCTTCAGGCTACAAAACGCTCAGGTGTGAATGCAGCCTGAATTCTATGCTTGTGACTCTGCACATGCGCATTAGAATTGGTACTTGCTGAACGGGAATTAGCAGCTGCTAAATAGGAATGAGCACTTACTGCACGGGAATAGGGATGAGCTTCGTGTTCGAGTCGAACATACGTTCGACTCGAACATCGGCTGTTCGATCGTTCGACGAAGATCGAACGATTTGGGCCGTTCGCGCCAAATTTGAGTGACGCGAACGGCCCACAATGCACTACGCCATCGCAGTGTCATCCAGGCGCTGTGATTGGCCAAGCATGCACTGTGACCCCGCATGCTTGGCCAATCACAGCGCCGGCAGCGAGGAGAGCAATGATTGGCCACAGGCAGGATGCCTGTGGCCAATTATTGCTGAGGGGGTTTAGTACACGCCCCACACTATAAAAGGCCGCCAGCACGGCGGCCTAGTGTAGTGTGTTCCGGAGCAGGGAAAGAGCAGCATAGGCAGGGACAGTGACTTTTATTTCTTTCTTGCTTAACCTGGATTCCTTTAGTTTAGGGAAAGAGAAGGATAGGTAGGGAGAGTGTCAGTGTGTTTTGTGCTTGTGCTATAGTGTGCTTAAAAAAAACATTTTTTCTAGGGACAGAAAACTGTAGGTAGGGAGAGTCTCAGTTTCTTTCACTGTGCAAGTCCTTGTTTCTAGGGACTGGGAAGGACAGTGAGTGAATTCTCCTTGTGCTATAGTGTGCTTAAAAAAAACATTTTTTCTAGGGACAGAAAACTGTAGGTAGGGAGAGTGTCAGTTTCTTTCACTGTGCAAGTCCTTGTTTCTAGGGACTGGGAAGGACAGTGAGTGAATTCTCCTTGTGCTATAGTGTGCTTAAAAAAAACATTTTTTCTAGGGACAGAAAACTGTAGGTAGGGAGAGTGTCAGTTTCTTTCACTGTGCAAGTCCTTGTTTCTAGGGACTGGGAAGGACAGTGAGTGAATTCCCCTTGTGCTATAGTGTGCTTAAAAAAAACATTTTTTCTAGGGACAGAAAACTGTAGGTAGGGAGAGTGTCAGTTTCTTTCACTGTGCAAGTCCTTGTTTCTAGGGACTGGGAAGGACAGTGAGTGAATTCTCCTTGTGCTATAGTGTGCTTAAAAAAAACATTTTTTCTAGGGACAGAAAACTCTAGGTAGGGAGAGTGTCAGTTTCTTTCACTGTGCAAGTCCTTGTTTCTAGGGACTGGGAAGGACAGTGAGTGAATTCTCCTTGTGCTATAGTGTGCTTAAAAAAAACATTTTTTCTAGGGACAGAAAACTGTAGGTAGGGAGAGTGTCAGTTTCTTTCACTGTGCAAGTCCTTGTTTCTAGGGACTGGGAAGGACAGTGAGTGAATTCTTCTTGTGCTATAGTGTGCTTAAAAAAATTTTTTTTCTAGGGACAGAAAACTGTAGGTAGGGAGAGTGTCAGTTTCTTTCACTGTGCAAGTCCTTGTTTCTAGGGACTGGGAAGGACAGTGAGTGAATTCTCCTTGTGCTATAGTGTGCTTAAAAAAAACATTTTTTCTAGGGACAGAAAACTGTAGGTAGGGAGAGTGTCAGTTTCTTTCACTGTGCAAGTCCTTGTTTCTAGGGACTGGGAAGGACAGTGAGTGAATTCTCCTTGTGCTATAGTGTGCTTAAAAAAAACATTTTTTCTAGGGACAGAAAACTGTAGGTAGGGAGAGTGTCAGTTTCTTTCACTGTGCAAGTCCTTGTTTCTAGGGACTGGGAAGGACAGTGAGTGAATTCTCCTTGTGCTATAGTGTGCTTAAAAAAAACATTTTTTCTAGGGACAGAAAACTGTAGGTAGGGAGAGTGTCAGTTTCTTTCACTGTGCAAGTCCTTGTTTCTAGGGACTGGGAAGGACAGTGAGTGAATTCTCCTTGTGCTATAGTGTGCTTAAAAAAAAACATTTTTTCTAGGGACAGAAAACTGTAGGTAGGGAGAGTGTCAGTTTCTTTCACTGTGCAAGTCCTTGTTTCTAGGGACTGGGAAGGACAGTGAGTGAATTCTCCTTGTGCTATAGTGTGCTTAAAAAAAACATTTTTTCTAGGGACAGAAAACTGTAGGTAGGGAGAGTGTCAGTTTCTTTCACTGTGCAAGTCCTTGTTTCTAGGGACTGGGAAGGACAGTGAGTGAATTCTCCTTGTGCTATAGTGTGCTTAAAAAAAACATTTTTTCTAGGGACAGAAAACTGTAGGTAGGGAGAGTGTCAGTTTCTTTCACTGTGCAAGTCCTTGTTTCTAGGGACTGGGAAGGACAGTGAGTGAATTCTCCTTGTGCTATAGTGTGCTTAAAAAAAACATTTTTTCTAGGGACAGAAAACTGTAGGTAGGGAGAGTGTCAGTTTCTTTCACTGTGCAAGTCCTTGTTTCTAGGGACTGGGAAGGACAGTGAGTGAATTCTCCTTGTGCTATAGTGTGCTTAAAAAAAACATTTTTTCTAGGGACAGAAAACTGTAGGTAGGGAGAGTGTCAGTTTCTTTCACTGTGCAAGTCCTTGTTTCTAGGGACTGGGAAGGACAGTGAGTGAATTCTCCTTGTGCTATAGTGTGCTTAAAAAAAACATTTTTTCTAGGGACAGAAAACTGTAGGTAGGGAGAGTGTCAGTTTCTTTCACTGTGCAAGTCCTTGTTTCTAGGGACTGGGAAGGACAGTGAGTGAATTCTCCTTGTGCTATAGTGTGCTAAAGCATTCCTCATCAACCATCTTTGAAATCCTTGTTTTTTGGACAGTCAGGGAAATTGTCGTTGTGCTATTCTGTGCAAAAGCAATCATCCTGAACCATATTTAGAAATCCTTAAGTAAAGGGACAGAGAAGGACACCTGAAGGTAGCCCTTATTGCTTTTTTTCCCATCTCCCTGCAGGCCATCTATTAGAATGTCTGGAAGGCAAACAAGGAGAGGCAGACAGTCAGGAGGCAATAAAAGAGGGCAAGCAGGCTCTGTGTCTGGGGGCAACAGTGCTGGTCGTGGACGCGGTGCATTGTCATCAGCACATGGCCATGGGACACGCTTGTCCTTCTTTTCGGCAGCTGGACATGTTGAGCCACATCATGCCGAAGACTTGGTCGAGTGGATGACCAAGCCCTCCTCCTCCTCCTCATCCTCTCTCACCCAGGCTCAGGGTACTGGCAAAGCAGCTGCCAAAGCGTCCTCTTCCCTGGTATCAATGTCAGACTCATCATCAGTCACTCCTTCCCTAGACCCACCATGTCCTCCTCCTGAGGAGTCCCCCGAACTGTTTGAGCACAGTGTTGGGTACATGCTCCAGGAGGATGCCCAGCGTTTCGAAGGGTCTGATGATGAAACCCAGCTACAGGAAGGCAGTAGGGTGAGAGCAGACAGAGGGGATGCTCAAGAAGGACACCAATCTGGCAGTCATGTTCCAGCAGCTGCAGCATACTGCCAGATTGGCTCCAGTGATGAGGAGGGAGGGGATGATGAGGTCACTGACTCCACATGGGTGCCTAATAGGAGAGAGGAGGAGGAGGAGGATGAGGAGGAGGCACATCTCCAACGAGGCAGGATGCCCTTTAGTGGCCAGCGTAAGGGCAGTACACCGACGGAATCACACCGCAGAGCTCCGCCTGTGCAGGGCGCTGCCTCTGCCCGTCATTCAAAAAGTTCCTTGGTGTGGGCCTTTTTTGAGGCTAGTGCATCAGATCGCACAGCTGCTGTTTGCAACATATGTCTCAAGCGTATATCGCGTGGCCAAAACATCAGCCGCTTGGGTACCACATGCCTGACCAGACATATGTTGACCTGCCATGCAGCTCGTTGGCAAGCCTACCTCAAAGACCCACACCAAAGAACAAAGCGGACCTCTCCTTGCACCGCATCAGCTGGGATCTCCAACCCCACTATAACTTCAGTCCTCTCTGAAACATGCACTGAGAGGAATGAAGGTGTAGAATTAGGTGTGTCACAGCCAAGTACTTGCGGCCACTCTGCTAGCAGTACACCGACGTCCGATTCTAGCAGGCAAATTTCCCTGCCCCAGCTGCTGGACCGTCGAAAGAAGTTCACTCCCAGCCATCCACATGCCCAGCGGTTGAATGCTAGCTTGGCTAAATTGCTAGCGCTTCAACTGCTGCCTTTTCAGTTGGTAGACTCGGCCCCCTTCCGTGAGTTTGTGCAATGTGCGGTTCCTCAGTGGCAGGTTCCCAAACGCCACTTTTTTTCACGGAAGGCTATTCCGGCTCTCTACCGGCATGTGGAAGGCAATGTCTTGGCCTCGCTGGACAGGGCGGTCAGCGGTAAGGTGCATATTACCGCTGACTCATGGTCCAGCAGGCATGGACAGGGACGTTACCTTTCTTTCACGGCCCATTGGGTCACTCTTTTGGCAGCTGGGAAGGATGCAGGACAAGGTGCAGTAGTGTTGGAGGTTGTTCCACCGCCACGCCTCCAAAATGCTACTACTGGTTGTGACACACCTCTCTCCTCCACCCCCTCCTCTTCTTCTTCCTCCATGGCCTCTTCCTGTGGTTTGTCCTATGAACCAGCGGTGCTCCGTAGCCGTTCACGGGGCTACGCAAGTACGCAGGCAAAAAGATGCCATGCCGTGCTTGCGCTGGTGTGTTTGGGGGACAGAAGCCACACTGGGGCAGAGGTCCTGTCTGCTCTGCAGGGCCAGGCCGAGAGGTGGTTGACGCCACGCCAGCTTAAGCCAGGAATGGTGGTTTGCGACAATGGCACCAACCTCCTCTCCGCCCTCCGACAGGGACAACTGACCCATGTGCCCTGTGTGGCTCACGTCCTTAACCTGGTGGTGCAGCGGTTCTTGGGCAGGTACCCGGGCTTACAGGATGTCCTGAGGCAGGCCAGGAAAGTCTGTGTGCATTTCCGCAGATCTTATAATGCCAGTGCTCGCCTGGCTGAGCTGCAAAAGGAGTTGAACCTGCCCAAGAACCGCCTTATATGTGACATGCCCACCAGGTGGAACTCAACGTTGGCCATGCTGCAGCGGCTGCACACGCAGCAGAGGGCCATCAATGAGTACCTGTGCGACTACGGCACCAGGACAGGGTCAGGGGAGCTTGGTTTTTTTTCTCCACGCCAGTGGGGCATGATCAGGGATGCATGCACTGTCCTGGCACCATTTGAGGAGGCCACGAGGATGGTGAGCAGTGACAGTGCATGCATCAGTGACACTGTACCTCTTGTCCACCTGTTGGAGCACACGCTGCTTGGAATAATGGACAGGGCACTTGAGGCAGAACAGAGGCAGGAAGAGGAGGACTTCCTTGCCTCTCAAGGCCCCCTTTACCCAGACAGTGTTCCTTCTGTCCCACCCATCGCACAGGAAGAGGAAGAGGAGGAGGAGGAGGAGGAGGATTGTGTCAGCATGGAGGTGGAGGCTGGCACTCAGCATCATCAGCAGCAGTCTTTTAGGGATGATTTACAGTCCCAAGAAACCAGTGGACTTGTACGTGGCTGGGAGGAGGTGGCTGCGGATCATGTCGTCCTTAGTGACCCAGAGGACTCCGGAGCGAATGCCTCAGCAAACCTACGCTGCATGGCCTCCCTGATCCTGCAAAGTCTGCGGAAGGATCCTCGTATTCTTCGGATCAAGGAGAGGGACCATTACTGGCTGGCCACTCTCCTTGATCCACGGTACAAGGGTAAGGTTGCGGACCTTATGTTACCTTCGCAGAGGGAGCAGAGGATGAGACAACTCCGGGAGGCCTTGCAGAAAGGTCTGTGCAACGCGTTCCCAGAGACTGGGAGGTTACAAACTCCTGGTCCTGGACAACGAGTTGCTGAGGCTTCGGCCAGTCAAAGAAGGAGCGGTGGGGAAGGTGGCCGTCTGACCGATGCGTTCAGACAATTCTTTAGTCCGCAGCCCCAAAGTATGATCGGTTCCAGCAACCATCGCCAGCGTCTGATAAACATGGTGCAGGAATATCTAGGGGCAAGGTCAGACTTGGACACCTTCCCCACCGAAAATCCTCTGGCTTACTGGGTCTTGAGGATGGATCACTGGCCAGAGCTTGCACAGTATGCAATTGAGCTACTGGCCTGTCCTGCATCCAGCGTTCTTTCGGAACGCACATTCAGTGCTGCTGGAGGATTTGTCACGGATCACAGGGTGCGCCTGTCCACCGACTCGGTTGATCGACTGACTTTCATCAAGATGAACCAGTCTTGGATCACCACCAGCTACCACACACCTGATGCTGATATAACAGACTAATTGATTTTAACATGTCACATCCCTTCAAGACTGATGCTGATGCTGAGTGCCTGTGCTGTTATGTTGACTGGCTATCCTCCTCCTCCGAGTCCTCAATGATACGATTGATGATGATAGCTTGGAAGATCATTTTTGTTTATGGGTGCCGCCACCAGTGGCTAAGGCCCAATTTTTCAGCCCCTGTTTTACAGGGGCGTGTAATTACAATTTTTTTAGCAATAATTTGCCATAGGGCTCATTGCTGTGCTCCAAGTACAGTATCTGTGAGGGGTTGGAGTGTTGTGGCACCAGTGCCTAAGGCCCAATTTTTCAGCCCCTGTTTAACAGGGGCGTGTCATTACAATTTTTGAAGCAATACTTTGCAACAGGGCTCATTGCTGTGCTCCAAGTAACGTATCTGTGAGGGGTTGTAGTGTTGTGCCACCAGTTCCTAAGGCCCAATTTTTCAGCCCCTGTTCAACAGGGGCATGCAATTACAATTCTTGATCTAATAATTCACAGCAGGGCCCATTGCTGCACCCACCAAGAGTAACTCTGAGGGCTTACAGTGTTGTGGCAACGCCACCACCACCACCACCACCACCACGAAAGGCCCAATTTTTCAGCCCCTGTTCAAAAGGGGCATGTAATTACAATTCTTGATCTAATAATTCACAGCAGGGCCCATTCCTGCACCCACCAAGAGTAACTCTGAGGGCTTACAGTGTTGTGGCAACACCACCACCACCACCACCACCACGAAAGGCCCAATTTTTCAGCCCCTGTTCAACAGGGGCATGCAATTACAATTCTTGATCTAATAATTCACAGCAGGGCCCATTGCTGCACCCACCAAGAGTAACTGTCAGGGCTTACAGTGTTGTGGCACCAGCACCACCATCAAAGGCCCAATTTTTACTACCACTGTTCAACAATTATATGTAATTAAAATTCCTGATATAATAGTTGACAGCAGGGCGTTCCAGCACCAACCAAGAGTAACTGTGAGTGCTTACAGTGTTGTGCCAACACCAACAACTAAGGGGCCTATTTCTGCAGAGTATATACGGCAGGTCCCTACTTTCAAACATCCAACTTACAAACGACTCCTACTTGCAAACGCAAGAAGACAACAGGAAGTGAGAGGAAATCTACCACTAGGAAGGAAAATTCTCTCCTGTAAGAATTAATATGGGAGAAAGGTGTCTCCTCTGTACTGATGCTTTATCAGCAATCCTTGTTTCAAGAAAAACACCACATTTCAAAAACAGTTGTCATTGGGACGGAAAGTGAGGTGAAATGTTCTGAACAGGGGCACAGACAGCAAAACAAATGTTACAGGGGTGATAACCCTTACCTATGTTTTCCAAAAAGTTTAAAAATAGATTTTTGGGCTGGAGCTACACTTCAACAATGTACCTGTTCAAAATTACAAACAGATTCTACATAAGAACAAACCTACAGTCCCTGTCTTGTATGCACCGCCTGTATACGGCTGTTCAGAGTATATAGGGCCTTTTTTATTTTATGTACGGGGTTCCCCTTAATATCCATACAAGACCCAAAGGGGCTGGTAATGGGCTGGGGTAGGGGGGGGGGGGGGTCATGGGGTAGCTATGCCATTTTTCTTAAAGATTTTCATCCATATTACCGGGACCAGACATTACATTAAAGCCGCAAGCAGTTTTAAATGGCTTTTTTTTCCTTTAGAAGTGTCATTTTGTGCAGGGACAGTTCTAAACACGGGAAACACGTGGCACTTCACAGGCATACTTTAGACACCCCCCAGGTACGATATTTAAAGGAATATTTGACTTTTTTTTTTTCACTTTATGCATCATTAAAATGACTGCTCCCGAAAAACGACCGTTTTTAAAACTTCTTTTTGCATTGATACATGTCCCCTGGTGCAGAACCCGGGTTCCCAAACCCTTTTTAGGACAATAACATGCATAATAGTTGTTATAATTAGCACTTTAGAATTCGAACGTTCGCATCCATTGTATTTAATAGGGTTCTAATGTTCGTACGAACTTTCGGTCCGTTCGCGGGTTCTGGTGCGAACCGAACCCGGGGGTGTTCGGCTCATCACTACACGGGAATGAGCACCTGCTGCATGAGATCCCTGACACTTATCTTTAATGCAGAGAGATATTATGTATTAAGCATTTCACTTAATTCGGTACAAAGAACTGAAATTTTACCAAAAAGGAGCAATCAATCAGAGACTGTGTGTGGAGATTTAACATATCCTCTCCATACTTTATCAAATGTTCGAAGTGCACCTCTACTAGCGTAAGTTGCCTTATAAAGGGGATTCAGCTTCATATATGATGAGAACGAATACTGAAATGATGCTTTACCAGTTTTATGCTTCCTATCCAATGAATGTTTTGATAAAATATGATGTTCCTACAGAGTGCAGTGAGCCACACATCAAGCAACTTAAAATCCAGTGTACAGGTGATCTGGATACCCCCAAAAGCAAAAAGTGATATACAGTTCAGGTAATGGCATCGGGTCATAAATACATATGAACTACATTTGTGTCCATCCAAAACCAACATCATATTACCAAAAACTGTGTCTGCTAACATTTTTTATTTCTGAGATGTTTATTTAGCTGTTAATAGCATGGAGAAAGGATTTGGGACTTTAAATGGAGTATGCGGCCGAGTTGGCAGTGTGGACTTGGAGTGGCTGGCAAATATAAAGTACACCTATTAACATTGTGTCATCTTATATAAACAATGGCATAACATAAACACATTGTATAAAATTGTAATTGAGTTTATTAAATAAACATCACATATTAGCATAATAGCATAGATAGCATGTTAATTGGTAAAAATGACACAATGATGGTATTGAAAAAAGTGTTACTAAACCCAGGACCCTGCATTCACTATATCTGGTCTCCCACAGTACACAGAACATGGAAATGCAAATATTTTAGTAAATATAAACTGCTAAATACCTTTTCTCATCAGCCGTGCCGGGACAAGGTCATCTAGAGCTCAGGCCGAACATGCCTGCGCCCCCCCTCAGGATGTATGAGCATTATGTGTCAGCAAAAATCCCCCCACAAAAACTCTCAGCATTAATCTGCATGCTTACCCCCTAAGCATAAATTCCCTCTTTTCCCAGTAAAAATCTGCCCCCCTGCTGAGATCCCTCCTTTCAGCACAATTCTTTGCCCCCCCCATCTCTTAAATCCCCCCAGCTCAAATGCCCCTCTCAAAAAAACATATGTCCCCTCCTAGCACACATCTTCCACCCCTAAAATTTCCCCTGATAGCACACATCTCCCCCCAATTAAAATCCTCCCTCCCAACACAAACCCCCCTAAATCACCACTCTTAGCACCCCCCCTCCCCAAGATGTCCCCTTCTAGAACAATACAAACCCCCTGCTGCCCCCCAAATCCCCCCTTTCAACACAAATCCCTCCCCCAAATCTCCTTGTGGTGCCCCCCCACCTCACATGATACCACAGTGCCCAGGACAACCATCCCTCCTGCCCACTCCTTGTCCCGGCCCTGCTCATCAGCGGTATATAGCAGTCTTGTGACTTCTATCAGTGTCTGGCACAGCACTGGTTAAAGCTTGTAGAAAGAGTTTTAATTCTCCTCTGAGACAGCATGACCCCTGACCCTCTGTCTGCTCAGTGCTGATTTGGCCCTGTGCTGATCACAATCACCCCCCCCCCCCCCGCCCCCAAAATAAAAAACAAAAAAACCCTCTATAGCAATGCACACCAAACTGAGCAAGTGCATAGTGCCTCCTAGGGCTCTGTACTATCAGGAGATTGATTATAACAGTAATAGAAGGGGAGGATCAGAGAATACAGAATTAAAACAGCATTTTTACACAATGCAGAGAATTAGTCCCTTAGGTTCCAGTGAGTATAACAAGCATGCTTTACTGCATATACAGACTGATTTTACTGTTGTGGTTTAGTAACACTTTAAGTTGGGTTAAAGTTTAGAGAAAGGAAAGGTACCAGGGACAATTTTCTTATGATCTCAGTATGCTTTAACTGTAAGTTCTTCCCTATTCAGTAGTGACTATAGCCAAAAGCCATATGGAAATGGTGGGAAATCCCATTTAGATAACACATATGGCCCACAAAGTAGAAAAACATAGCTACCGGAGAATAAATATACAGTAAATAAAATATTTTAATAAAAGTTAGAATCATATTTTTCTTGAATTAGTGTGAATTCACACTGAACAGACAGCTTCCAGAGAGGCAACCTGCAGAGTTTTACCCTCTGGCATCTGTCTGTCCAGTGGCATCTGTCTGTCCCGACTGCGGTAGAGGACGGTGTGGTGCACCATTCAGCACATCACACAGCTTCATTTTTTTTGTTGAAACTTTATTTGAATTGCACAAAAGTAACACTTTATTCATGTCGCTGTACAACAGCTCAATGCGCTGCACTACTGTACAGTGACATGCAATTCTGTACGGTGCTCTGCAATAAAATGCAGCATGTCTACATTATAGCGCAGCTCTGGGCTGCGTTGAAGTGTGACAATTGTAACAGCTATTTTCTGTGTGTCCTATCAGTGACTGGTGTTTGACAGTGCAGTAAAATGCCAGTCGCCAGCCATAGTGTGAATTAGCCCTTATAAATGATATCTTATTAAAACAATATTAATTATATATTTTAGAGCCACTGTGGTAACTTCATTTAACATATTTTGGACGAATGTGCTTAGTGACGTCTTACCTCTGGATTCTGCAGGCTCCCAGCTCATGGTAAGTGAACTGTGATAAACCAGCAGTTACGTGTTTTGTCGTACAGGTTTCTTCTCTTTTGTCTTTGTTCATTTTTTAATATTATCCCTGCAAACATGGAAACCAGAACCCTTTGCTGGAGAGTGACACCAGTCTACTTGTTTTACATCATTCTTTCTCAATCTGCTAAGGGTCTTCAGAAAGGGAGAGTGTTTTAACTGAGCAGCAGTAAAGAGTCTTGTGATTCCTTTGAACAACCCTTTCCATTACAGCCCACATAGGGCGCCCACGTGTTCCGGATTGCCCGGGACTGTCCCGCAATTGACATATCTGTCTTGGGTCACGGGCACCTTCATTCCGGGACAATACAATGTCCCGGAATGAAATAGAGGACACAGCCAGCCCCTACTAACTAATAACTACATTTCCGGAACTGGTTGCTAGGGCCAGCGCTGTCTGGCATCTTGCAACCAGTGACAATTTACTCTCAGACAGTGAGCCCGGGAGCGAGGCCTGCGCCTAGGGCAGCACTGCTGTCCCCACGCACCTCGGCACCACCTCCTTCTCCGACTCCCAATGGCAAGCAGCAGGGACTGGTGTGATCTTCACTCTCCAGATGGTGACGCCACTCCTTTCCTTCTACACATGTGGCTCATGCAGAGGGAGTGACAGCAGCACTGCATCTGGTGGCAGGCTATGGGTGGCAAAGCGGCACTGCATCTGGTGGAAAGTGGCACATTCACCTGACAAATAACCCGCCGCCAAATTCCCCATCAACCCCGAGACTACATTACCCCTCGCCCTCCCTCATCTTTTTTTGGGGTAGGTGAGAGAGGGGGTGTGTCCCTGAATAGCAGTTTGGAAATGTGGTCACCCTAAGCCCACAGTGCTGCTACTGTGTTTACTTAAAAGTGCTTTGTGGTGGAAAGGTAAAGAGATAAAAAGCAGAAAACAATGCACATATATCCTGCTGCTCCATGCAGTGGTCTGAAATGTTTTTTTAAAAGGGGTTGTACACCCTGTACAACCACTTTCACCTACAGGCAGTGGCGGCTGGTGCTCAAAATTTTTGGGGGGCGCAAACAAACTGAAAAAAAATAAAAAATCAATTGCCGCCACTGTGCCCATTAAACGCAGCCACTGTGCCCAAACGCCACCAGTTTGCCCCCTCAAATACAGCCAGTTTGTTTCCATATACAGCCAGTGTGCCCCCATATATACAGCCAGTGTGCCCCCATATATACAGCCAGTGTGCCCCCATATATACAGCCAGTGTGCCCCCATATACAGCCAGTGTGCCCCCATATATATATAGCCAGTGTGCCCCCATATATATATAGCCAGTGTGCCCCCATATATATATATACAGCCAGTGTGCCCCCATATACAGCCAGTTCCACCCATATACAGCCAGTTCCCCCCATATACAGCCAGTTCCCCCCAAATGCAGCCAGTTTGTCCCCCATATACAGCCAGTTCCCCCCAAATGCAGCCAGCGTGTCCCCCATATACAGCCAGTTTGCCCCCCAAATGCAGCCAGTTTGCCCCCCAAATGCAGCCAGTTTGTCCCCCATATACAGCCAGTTCCCCCCAAATGCAGCCAGCGTGTCCCCCATATACAGCCAGTTCCCCCCATATTCAGCCAGTTTATCCCCCATATTCAGCCAGTTTGTCCCCCATATTCAGCCAGTTCCCCCCATATTCAGCCAGTTCCCCCCATATTCAGCCAGTTTATCCCCCATATTCAGCCAGTTTGTCCCCCATATTCAGCCAGTTCCCCCCATATTCAGCCAGTTCCCCCCATATTCAGCCAGTTTGTCCCCCATATTCAGCCGGTTTGTCCCCCATATTCAGCCGGTTTGTCCCCCATATTCAGCCAGTTTGTCCCCCATATTCAGCCAGTTTGTCCCCCATATTCAGCCAGTTTGTCCCCCATATTCAGCCAGTTTGTGCCCCATATTCAGCCAGTTTGTCCCCCATATTCAGCCAGTTTGTCCCCCAAATGCAGCCTGTTCCCCCCTAGCCCTGCACTTACCTTCCTCGGTCCGCGCCGTCCTCGATGTGTTCTCCCGCCCTCAATGTCGCTTCAGCCAATCAGGTTACCGGTAACCAGATCCGGTGAACCTGATTGGCTGAAACCTCCACACAGTCTTCTTCCCGGAACGCACCCCCGTGCGTACCTGGGAGTAGTTTTTGGAAGCCGAATACAGCGTGAGAGCTGTATTCGGAAAGCCTATCAGAGCCACTGGCTCTGATAGGCACTTCCAAGTTACACCCACCGCCGGCCGCCGCTCTAATTCATATGGCTGGCGCTCACCAGGAGGCCGGCCATATATATAGTGGGCAGCGCGGCAGCGGTGACAATACACAGATTCATGCAATGCATGAATCTGTGTATTGTCTTTCAGTGGCGGTGCGGGAGCGAGAGGGGGCGGCGCTCCGGCGCCCTCTATGGACGCACCGCCACTGCCTACAGGTATGCCTAGATTACGGCTTACCTGTAGGTGCTAGAAATATCTCCTAAACCTCCACGGTTTATGAGATATTTACAATAGAGACGTGCGCCGATGTCTACGGCGCATGCGCCATAGACAACAGAGCAGGCGCACTTTAGAAACGGCGATCGTGCCGTTTCTAAAAGAGGCCATGCCGTGACTGGCAGCTCCCGCGCGTCACGTGACTCCTGCCAGTCATAGAGCCGGGGTTCGTGGCCCCAGAAGGAAGAGGGGTGAAGATGGACGCTTGCTGCTATTGGGGACAGCGGTGACATCGCAGGCTTCGGTTTCAGGTAAGTGACACATAATGGGCTACAATGGGATCCATAGTAGCCCATTATGCTTTACCTTTGCAGGGAAATAAAGAGGAAGTAAAACCCATCAGGGTTTACTTCCTTTTTAATGCTACTAATTAGGGTCCAGCAAACACGGTATATTTGAATGATGAATACAAGACAGGCTAAGGCAGTGAGCCTCTCATGCCCCATTGCTCTGCTGTTCCCCGTGCAAGACCAAGCTATTAAAACGACAGATTACACTGCTACCAGATCTGATGCCCATCAAGTTTAATGTGTGAAAAACTGCCCTTTAAATCTATACACGTACTTTGTCGTAGTGATTTTATATACTGTATATCAGTGACGGTGCAGCCCCCCCCCCTTAAATCCATGCGCCCGGCACCTAATCTACATGCAGGAAGTCGGATGCATGGATTCCAATGTTTTTTTTTTTTTTTTTTTTTTTTTTTTTAGAAGCACATGATTAGAGCCTGAGGCAGTTGTGTGACAATTGCGAATCTGTGACCTGACCCGCCCAACCGACCTGGGGGTGCATTGTTTTCCGCCCCCACCAAAAAAAAATATACCACCAGCTGCCACTGCTGTATATTTTTTTTCTAATTATGGTCAGGTCTGTTTTTTCACCCAAGTAAATATGAAATACTTATATTTAAAATTAGTCTTCTTTTTAGTTAGCAGGGAGAACTCTCTGCTTCTTTGAGGATTAAACAGTCTCTTTACAAAAAGATAAAAATGCCTGTTCTCATACTTTAGTAACTTAAAGGGGTTGTAAAGTTTTTTTTTTTTAAATAACAAACTTGTCATACTTACCTCCTCTGTGCAAGGGTTTTTGCACAGAGCAGCCCCAATCCTCCTCTTCTGGGGCCCCCCAGCGACGCTCCTGTCTCCTCCTCTTCTTGAGTGCCCCCACAGAGAACCGCATTCCCTGGGGGAACTCATATAGGTGCGCTCCCGAGTCCTGCTGCTGCATCCATTGACACAGACAGCAGGTCTCAGCCCCGCCCCCACTCCCGTGTCCCTGGATTTTATTGACAGCAGCGTGAGCCAATGGCTCCCGCTGCTATCAATCTATCCAATCAGGACCCGAGACAGCCGTACTTGTTCTTGTTGCTGGAAATATCGGGTTCAGGTAAGTAAAAGCGGGGCTCTGGGGGGGCTGCTATAGAAGGTTTTTTACCTTAACCTCCCTGGTGGTATGATTATGTCAGATTTTTGCTTCTCAAAGCGGTACAATTGTTTTGCATGGAAATTTGGCATTTTATGTTGTAGGCTTGTAATTTTAAGGAACAACTCGCTTAAATCTGTCCAAACAAAAGTCTATTAGACATCCCGGGTATGATAAAGTTTGAAACACAAAATCATAAATTATAATATAATAAGAACTATAAATAATTATAACAAATAATATAATAATAATAAAAATGTGTTCAATAATCTAATCAAATCAAAAACAATGAAATTTGCTCAGTTACAGAATTGTCGCTGTCGTCACTTTCAGTGTTTGATGACCAATTACCCCACAAATCGCTATCGCTCAATTGTGCAAATGATTCTAATTCATTATCGCTGTTTTCTAGCTGGTCTAAAACCACTTTTGGCGTAAAGGGACACTTTTTGGTTGCAATAGACGTTCTCTAGTTTCCACGCAGAAAGAACAGTATAAATCATATAAAACTGCAGGCAGGGCACTGGACAAAGCTCTAGGGACAAAAGGGAGGTGAAATGGTTTGATACAGTAATGTAATCTGTAAGATTACAGTGTACTGTATGTATTATGTTTTTTGAATTTGCCGCCAGGCTCCGCCCCCATGCGGTGCGACGCTTGCAGGGAACGGAGCCTGGCACAGCGATGAATCGGACAGAGGACACAGCCCCCAGACACAGCGGGGGGACATCGCAGGATCCTGGGGACAAGGTAAGTAACTTTCCCAGGATACTGCAATGCAATCCCGAGTGTGACTCGGGGTTACCGCTTCCTGACCAAGCCAATTATTTGTGATACGGCACTGCGTCGCTTTAACTGACAATTACACGGACGTGCGATATTGCACCCAAACAAAATTCATGTCCTTTTTTTCCCACAAATATAGATTTCTTTTGGTGGTATTTGATCACCTCTGCGGTTTTACTTTTTTTGCGCTATAAACAAAAGAAGAGCGACAATTTTGAAAAAAACACACATTTTTTACTTTCTGCTATAAAATATTTCCCCCAAAAAATTGTAAAAAAACACATTTACTCATCAGTTTAGGCCGATATGTATTCTGCTACATATTTTTGGTAAAAAAAATTGCAATAAGCGTACATTGATTGGTTTGCGCAAAAGTTATCACGTCTACAAAATAGGGGATAGATTTATGGCATTTTTATTATTATTATTATTTTTTTTTACTAGTAATAGCGGCAATTGGTGATTTTTAGCGGGACTACGACATTGCAGTGGACAGATCGGACACCTAACTAAAATTTTTTACACTTTTTTGGGAACCAGTGACATTATTACAGTATTCAGTGCTAAAAATATGCACTGTTATTGTACTAATGACACTTGCAGGGAAGGGGTTAACAGGGGCGATCGAGGGGTTAATTGTGTTCCCTCACTGTGTGTCCTAACTGTATGGGGGAAGGGCTCACTGTGGCAGCACACAGATCCGTCTGATCTCCCCTGTCAGATCTGTGTGATCTCCCCTGTCAGAACTGAGATTTGCTTTGTTTACACAGGCAAATCCCAGTTCTGTCACTGTGGGAAACGATCGTTGGTGGCCGGCGGACATTGAGTCTGCCAATTGCTGATTGGCTCCCCCACTGACCAATGCCCACAAAAGCGAGTTCCCAAGCCGACGTACAGCTACGGCGATTTGCGGGATCGTGCCACCTTGCCACAGTATAATGACGGCGGCTGGTCGGCAAGCGGTTAAACAGAATGTTGAATGTGGTGGGATATACAATGCCTTGAAAAAAGTATTCATACCCCTTGAATTTTTTTCACATTTTGCCATGTTACAACCAAAAACATGAATGTATTTTATTGGGATTTTATGTGATAAACCAACACAAAGTGGCAAATAATTGTGAAGTGGAACGAAAATGATAAATGCTTTTCAAATTTTTTTACAAATAAATATGTGAAAAGTGTGGTGTGCATTTGTATTCAGCCCCCCTGAGTCAATACTTTGTAGAACCACCTTTCTCTGCAATTACAGCTGCAAATCTTTTTGGGTATGTCTCTACCAGCTTTGCACATCTAGAGAGTGACATTTTTGCCCATTCCTCTTTGAAAAATAGCTCAAGATCTGTCAGAATTAGATGAGAGCTTCTGTAAACAGCAATTTTCAAGTTTCGTCACAGACTCTCAATTGGATTTAGGTCTGGACATTGACTGGACCATTTTAACACATGAATATTCTTTGATATAAACCATTCCATTGTAGCTCTGGCTGTATGTTTAGGGTTGTTGTCCTGCTGGAAGGTGAACCTCCACCCCAGTCTCAAGTCTTTTGCAGACTCTTAACAGGTTTTCATCTAAGATTGCCCTATATTTGGCTCCATCCATCTTCAACTCTCACCAGCTTCCCTGTCCCTGCTGAAGAAAACCGTCCCCACAACATGATGCTGCCACCACTATGTTTCACGGTGGGGATGGTGTGTTCAGGGTGATGTACAGTGTTAGTTTTCACACATAGCGTTTTGCTTTTAGGCCAAAAAGTAAAATTTTGGTCTTATCTGACCTTCTTATCTGGTCTTATCTGACCTTCTTCCACATGTTTGTTGTGTCCCCCACATTGCTTGTCGCACACTGCAAACAGGACTTCTTATGGCTTTCTTTTAACAATGGCTTTCTTCATGCCACTCTTCCATAAAGGCCAGATTTGCGGAGTGCACTACTAATAGTTGTCCTGTGGGCAGATTCTCCCACCTGAGCTCTGGATCTCTGCAGCTCCACCAAAGATACCATGGGCCTATTGGCTGCTTCTCTGATTAATGCTCTCCCTGCCTGTTTAGGTGGACGGCCATGTCTTGGTAGTTTTGCAGTTGTGCCATACTCTTTCCATTTTTGGATGATGGATTGAACAGCGCTCTGTGAGATGTTCAAAGCTTGGGGTATTTTTTTTATAACCTAACCCTGCTTTAAACTTCTCCACAACTTTATCCCTGACCTGTCTGGTATGTTTATTGGTCTTCATGATGCTGTTTGTTCACTAAGGTTCTCTAGCAGTGTTTCTCAACTGCAGTCCTCAAGGCGCCCCAACAGGTCATGTTTTCAGGCTCTCCATTGTTTTGCACAGGTTATTTGATCAGTTTAACTGCTTTAGTAATTCCCACAGCTGTTTCATCTGAGAGAAATCCTGAAAACATGACCTGTTGGGGCGCCTTGAGGACTGGAGTTGAGAAACAAACCTCTAAGGGCTTCACAGAACAGCGGTATTTATACTAAGATTAAATTACACACAGGTGGACTCTATTTACTAGATAGGTGACTTATGAATGCAATTGTTTCCACTAGATTTTAGTTGGGGATATCAGAGTAAAGGGAGCTGAATACAAATGCACACCACACTTTTCAGATATTTATTTGTAAAAAATTTGGAAAACCATTTGTCATTTTCCTTACTTTGTGTTGGTCTATCACATAAAATCCCAATAAAAGACATTTACGTTTTTAGTTGTAACATGACAAAATGTTGAAAATTTCAAGGGGGTATGAATACTTTTTCAAGGCACTGTACAGTATAAAAGGTACTTACCTACTAGTCTCTGAATCATTGAATCACTGACCCTTTACAATTAATATGTGGTGAGCAAAGTCAGAGCTCCTTATTTTCATACTTCCTCTATGTCTGTGACTACACTGGATCAGCATAACAGCCAGGTGACTAGCAGTTTTAGAAGAAAAGTTTAATTCTCTTTTAGTTTCCTTTAAAGACTAAATTACTATTGTTTGTTCTTTGATCTTTTAGATTCCTACAGTGTTCCAGCTTCTGATCTGCAGCTCCACTCTAATATATGCGATACTTCTCAAGTAAAGAAGTGAAGACTGAAAAGCAGAAGTTAACTGGATATTGCTTTGATTTTATTCCATCAAAATGTTTATATAGCTTACTTGTGTAGCTAAACGTATTACCTAATTACAGTGTTCCTTAAAGCGGACCTTCTGTAATTTTTTCAACTTTCCATCTATTAAATCTTCTGCCCTTGGTGTTTTAACTTTGGATAGTAATTTTTTTTTTTCTGCCAGTAAATACCTTATACAGCCCACTTCCTGTTTCTTGTCTGGTAAAAAGCCTAGGCTTATGACATCATGCACAGCTCTCTCTCTCACTCTCATGAGAGTTTGCCCCAAAGGGAGGGGGGATGAGTCATAAGGGGGCCAATCAGAGCTGCAGAGCTGGAGGTGTGCCTCTGTGCATCTGTGTAAATCCAGGAAGTGAACAGGCAGCAGCTTCAGCTGCCCACAGTTAAAATGGTTGCAGCCAGACTCAGTGGAGAGAGATTTCTGCAGCATATTTGGCAAGTACAGAATCACAATATATATAAAATAATATGCAAAGTGGTTGGAGGGAAGCTTCAGAATGGCAAAGATGTTTTTATTACAAATTATGTGAGAAGACTGCAGTTCCTTTTTAAGTCCCATGAACATTGTGTATTTTTCTGGTAAGTATTTTTCATGCAGTTTATCAACTACTTTTGTGGCACTTTGTGTGGAAAGACATGAGCTGTTTGAGGGACCTCTCAGTCCTGTTCCCTCCTTAGAGAATCCCTTCCTTCCACATTTTTTAGCTAACACACTTGTTTACTATGTTTTCTGTCCACTATCATGACTGGGACTTTAACCACCTCAATACCAGACACTTTATCCGCCTTTCTGCCCAGGCCATTTATACGTTTTCAGCACTGTCACGCTTTGAATGACAATTACTCAGTCATGGAACACTGTACCCAAATAACATTTTGTGTAATTTTTTTAAACAGATAGAGCTTTCTTTTTGTGGTTTTTAATTACCACTGTTTTTTTATTTTTTTATTTAAAAAAAACAAAAAACTGTTTATGTTATAAAATTTTGCAAATAAATAATCTTTCTTTACAAATTTAGGCGGAAATATATTCTGCTACATTTCTTTGGTAAAAATAATCCAAATCGGTGTATATTATTTAGTCTATACGACATTTATAGAGTCAATCTATAGTAAATATATTTGAATATTGTAGAATCTTGATTACTGCCTGTCTATCTCATTTCTTGAGGCCCAAAAATGCCAGGACAGTACAAATACCCCCCCCCCCCCCTCAAATAACCCCATTCCATTAGTGAATTTGCTGCTGGTAAGCTGATAAAGCTCATATGAGGCAGAAAGTTGTTTAATGGCGCCCTCTAGTGTCAGTAGTTCACGTTCAACAGACACTGTATTGGCTTCAGCAAGGATTTTCTCCCAGACTAATTCCAAGCTATTTGACAATTCAGTCCTTGAAGCTTCATAATTCTCCATTACTTTCCAAGTGGGTTTAACTGAGCGTTTGGGTAACTCAGTTTCTTCAGGAACTTGTGGGGAGGTAGATGTGAGTTCACATGCAGAAGCTTGGTCACTCATGATAGCAGACTGACTGTGAAAGCAGGCAGGATCTGTGTGCTGAAATATGACACCATGCAGATTGTCTCAGGCTATAAGGCTGCCATGTGCTGCTCTGTCCCTTCTGTCTTGCTATGAGGGCAGTAAATCTTGTCTGTATCAGTACTGACATGCAGAAATCTTGTAATTAGGCTGTGAAACTCAGTTTTTCTACTGTTCTGTCTCAACTACAAAGCGATAAAGTTCATCTCCAGGTTTAAGTAGGCCTTACACAAGCTGGTTTGATATTCATCCCTTGCATCGATACAGGCAGTTTAACTCAATGAATAAACTCACAGTTAGGACGACAGACGATGAATCCTTTCGAATGTTCCGTTTAATGATGGATATTCATAGATAGAAAAACGTTGCAGTTGTAAGCCACATGTAAGATGTTTAGCATGGAAGATATACAGGAGTAATGACCAGAATCAGGAAGTGGAGGAGATATATAAAGAACTACGGTGAGAGAGAGAGTTCAGCTAGAAAGAAGGGGACAGATCTTAAAGACACAGAGCAAGAATAATCACATAGTGTAACACAACAGATATGCAGTAATGTTTGTCTGCCATCTTACCTTCCTCTTCATGTGTTCACCTTAGAGGCCAGGCTCTCTCACCTGGCTGCTTTTATATTCTCTCCTCCCAGTATGCTCCACCCCAGGCCCTATCAGGGAACACTATATTAACCTGTGCACTGCAAACCAGCCGTGCTGATCAACGTGTTTGTTAAGTATTGTGTGTTTGGTTTCCTGTTTCCTGCTTGCCGTGTGTTCTACGTTTGTCTCCGTTACCGATCTTGGCGTGTTCCCGACCATCCCCGCCTGCTTGTGACCCTGACCTTTGGCGCGCTTCTTGACCATCCCTGCCTGCTTGTGACCCTTGACCTTTGGCTTGTTCTCCGTTTATCCTTGTCTGCTAGTCGCCCCCCACCTGTAGCTTCCTCCTATAGCCTACCGTGAGCGTGAGCAGGGAGACCCTGGGGGCCGCGACCTGGAGTCAGCTGCAGCATAGTCCATCCTCACCACTAGAGGCTCTGGTGAACACCTGCTGGCTCTTAGACTCCACGCCCTGGGGAATCTTATGTTCTAGCTCCCTGTGGGATCCGTACCACCCAGGGTTCCATCCGCAGTAGTCAGCCGTAGGGTCCACTATCATAGCGGTGCACTCCTGACCCCCAACGGTGTGCATCTGTCACCTGGCCTCAGGTGACCTGACAATAGTCAATTGTTTCAAATATAGTTTGGATCACAACTATTTTTGGTATGACAAGACCTATTTTAAAGAAATACGAGGGGTAGCAATGGGTGCTAAATATGCGCCCAGTGTGGCCAACCTCTACATGGCTGAATGGGAGGAGGAGTTGTTGTATAATAAGAAACCACAACAGTTGTTATTATTTAAGAGATTTATTGATGATATTATTGTTATTTGGGCTGGAAATAGAGAAAGCTTGACAGACTTTTGCTTTGATTTAAATACAAATGAGAAAAATATTAAAACTTTCTTGGGAAGTGAGTGACGAAAAAATACCTTTCCTTGACCTGGAGATAATAAAAGAAGGAGAAAGATTGGTGACACAAACATATTTTAAAGCAGTTGACAGGAACAGCTACCTTCCATTAGATAGCTGTCATTATACAACTTGGCTGGGTAAGATACCGAAGGGTCAACTAATCAGATTAAGAAGAAATTGCACTGAAAAGGATGTATTTCTCAAACAAGCCGAACTGATTGGAGGAAGGTTCATACAAAAGGGCTATCATCATGGATTCATTGAACCAAAGATAAAATATGTTACTCTTTTAGATTCAATTAAAAACACGGAGCAGAAAAATATTGTGCCATTAGTTATGGATTTTAATATTTAACATAAGCAGATAGAGAGGATATGTAAAAAATATTGGAGCATTATAAGAGCTGATCGACATCTTGTTACTATTTTACCTGAGAAACCGAGATTTACATACCGGAGAGCTTCGACCCTCAGAGATCGCATTGCTAAAAACGTATTAGATCCTCCGACTAGAATTTTTTTTCTTTCTTTGAGGGAAAGAGTTACTATCCATGTAAAAGCTGCTATACCTGCAGACATACGAAAGAAAGTAAAAAGAAGAAATTGAGTTTTAAATCTACAGTAACCACAAAGGAATATTTTATTGAAGATTTTATTTCATGTAGGACTGAAGGAGTGGTTTATCTTTTAGAATGTCCTTGCCGCATTCAGTATATAGGAAGAAATAAGGGAGAATTGTGGAAAATATTAAGAGAGCATACGCAAAATATAAAAAGTGGATTTACGAAGCATAGTCTTTCGAGACACTATGCACAGTATCATAATAGGGATCCTTCCCCTCTGATGGTATGTGGGATAGAAAAGTATAAACCCCATTGGAGGGGGGACAATAAAATTATTAAACTGAGCTAGTCAGAATCTCGCTGGATACATGAATTGACTTTAGCACCATTAGGACATAATGTGGAGTTTGATTTGAACAGTTTTATATCTAATTTTTGATTTCTGTCTTTTTCTGTGACTGTCCTGTTGTAAAGATCCACTAGATGTCACTATTTATTTTAAAGTTATTAATGGATGTTAAATTATTCAGAGCTGCTAGATGGCGGTGTTTTCCATACTACTAAGGATGTTTATAGGAATATACTGTATCATTCAGAGCCGCTAGATGGCGGTGTTTCACGATCACAATAGATACTCATAGGAATCTAGCGATGTTAATCATGAATTGTTTTTAATGTTAATTATTATACTTTTGTATGAATTATGTATGTACTGATTCATTGCTGAGCGTGTATGCCATTTGTATATTGAAAATGCCTAGTGGAAAACTAGTTGTTTAGATGATTTCTGTTACCATGACAGCGGACTGCACTATTTAAACTGGCAACGTACACATGACTCTATATCCTTTGATGAAGTCACGTGTTCAGTGACGCAACGTGTCAGAGAGGAGCCAAGTGACGTCACTTCTGGTCGTGGCTGAGACCGGAAGTACCCTATTGTTTGGAGCTGAACAGCGCAATTTTAAACTGTTATTATTATTTTTTTAAATAAATATACTTTGAATTACTACACTATGGAGCCCCCCTCTTTCATTACATGTTAACCGACATTTGAGGAGCTTGGAAAAAGATTTCTTAGTCACCAAATTTTTGGAAAACATTAGCTTGCTTTGTAGGCTTGACTTGACCTGTAGGGGTCTTCTGATGAGGTGAGAGCCTGGGGCAAGCCATTAGCAGTACACACCGTGGATGGTGGAAATACTGGGATAAATTGGATTTCACTGCTGTATGCACATGCACTTTTAATGAGGATTCATTATTATTATTATTATCATATTGTTTTTTGCATATTTTATGAGGATTGTCCTCCATAATTGTCACACTCTGTTATATTGATTATAGATTAGTGTTTAGTATTTAATATTGAATAAGCGCCAAATTTTTCTACTTTTTTAACTCATTGCAGAACATTCTTTTTTTTGTTTCAGTATATTACTCTGTTTCTGCATTAGTGGACAGTTTTAAAAGCAAAAGTGTCACATAGAGGTGGCCTTGTTCTTGGAGACCAAGTGCCAAAAGGACTCTTGGCTGTCACACAGAGTAAATAATATACACTGATTTGGGTTATTATTACCAAAGAAATGTAGCATAATACATGTTGGCCTAAGTTTATGAAGAAAGGTTATTTATTTGAATTTTTTTATAACAGAAACTAAGAATTTTTTTTATTTTTTTCAAGCCTTTTGGTATTTTTTGCTTATATAGCAAAATTTTTTAAAACCCAGTGGTTATTAAATACCACCAAAAGAAAGCTCTATCTGTCCAAAAAAAGAAAAAAAAAATTATCAAATTTAATTTAGGTACAGTGTTGCATGACTTTCCTACAGACTAAATAATATATACTGATTTTGATTATTTTAACCTAAATTTATGAAGATTGTTTATTTGCAAAATTTTATAACAGAAACAAAGAAAAACACGTTTTCTTTTTCAGAATTTTCGGTCTTTTTTCAGTTATTTAGCAAAAAAAATAAAAACCTGGTGGAGATTAAATACCACCAAAAGAAATATCTATTTGTGTGAAAAAAAAGATACAAATGTCATATGGGTACAGTGTTGTATGACCATGCAATTGTCTTTCAAGTGTGACAACGCTAAAAGCTGAAAATTGGCCTGAAAGTGCCCATTATTGAAGTGGTCAATCTACTGACTAGACCACTTTTCTTCAATGTGTTTTTTTATCATAGGAATTTTCAGAAAGTATTCAGCTTGAATCACACAATGCTGACTGGTGATTTGTTGGCATTGCACAGTATTTGCCAAACCTGAATTATCTGCATAGTTATTCTTCAGCTAGAATCACTCAATGCTGACTGGTGTTTGTATGTTGTGATATTTAGGAATGCAGTTTTGCTGTGTCATGAAACGGTACACTTACTGACAGTTGGAAGAATCATTGTCTATGCATTGCTTAGTATGTTTTAAATAACTTTAAAAGGGAAATATTAATAATACAAAAAAAAAAATCAAACATTTAAACTCACTTATGTAGATCAGCATCATGATGCTGCAGCTGTCTGTTACCGGATCTACAGTGAGAACTGTTTACTGACCGTGAAGTACAGGAGGCTAAAGAAATTAAGAACAAAAGAGTTCCTGTGGTTTAGGAGTGCAGTTATTCGCAGAGAATGGCTGGGACTGGTGTCTCCCAGGGATGTAGTCAGCGGGATGTGCAGATGGGTCAATTAGGCACAGGTAGAGACATGGTCAGCAAACAGGCAAAGGATTGGTTCAGGCCACAGGCAGAAACGAATACATGTTGTGGCTGTGATGCTTTGCTTCGTTGCTGTGGCAGGAATTATACTCCATGTACTCCCACTGATTGTGACCCATTCAAATGAATAGGGCTGCTTGTGTGGGGTCCAAGGAGTTAAAGCAGGTGGTGAGGAGGCAATACAATGCCTCCTCACTGCTAGGGATGAGCCGGACACCCCCCGTTCGGTTCGCATCCAGAACATGCGGACGGTCTGATAGTTCGTGCGAACTTTCGAACCCCGTTAAAGTCTATGGGACTCGAACGTGAGAAATCAAAAGTGCGAATTTTAAAGGCTAATATGCAAGTTATTGTCCTAAAAGGGGTTTGGGGGACCGGGGTCCTGGCCCAGGGTACATGTATTAATGCAAAAAACAGTTTTAAAAACGGCTGTTTTTTCAGGAGCAGTGATTTTAATGATGCTTAACCACTTAAGCCCCGGACCATTTCGGACCATTAGGACCAAGCCTGTTTTTGGGATTCGGCACTGCGCTGCTTTAACTGTAAATTGTGCGGACATGCAATGTTGTACCCAAATGAAATTTGCGTCCTTTTCTTCCCACAAATAGAGCTTTCTTTTAATGGTATTTGATTGCCTCTGCGATTTTTATTTTTTGCGATATAAATGGAAAAAGAACGAAAATTTTGAAAAAAAAAGATATTTTCTACTTTTTGTTATAAGAAAAATCGAATAAACTCAATTTTAGTCATACATTTAGGCCAAAATGTATTCAGCCACATGTCTTTAGTAAAAAAAATGTCAATAAGCGTATATTTATTGGTTTGCGCAAAAGTTATAGGGTTTACAAACTAGGGTACATTTTCTGAAATTTACACAGCTTTAAATTTATGACTGCCTATCTCATTTCTTGAGGTGCTAAAATGGCAGGGCAGTACAAAACCCCCCCAAATGACCCCATTTTGGAAAGTAGACACCCCAAGGAAATTGCTGAGAGGCATGTTGAGCCCATTGAATATTTTTTTTTTTGTCCCAAGTGATTGAATAATGACAAAAAAAAAAAAAAAATTACAAAAAGTTGTCACTAAATGATATATTGCTCACACATGCCATGGTTATATGTGGAATTGCACCCCAAAATACATTCTGCTGCTTCTCCTGAGTATGGGGATACCACATGTGGGGGACTTTTTAGGAGCCTAGCCACGTACGGGACCCCGGAAACCAAGCACCGCCTTCAGGATTTCTAAGGGCGCAAATTTTTGATTTCACTCCTCACTACCTATCACAGTTTCGAAGGCCATAAAATGCCAAAATAGCACAAAACCCCCCCAAATGACCCCATTTTGGAAAGTAGACACCCCAAGCTATTTACTGAGAGGCATGTTCAGTCCATGGAATATTTTATATTTTGCCACAAGTTGCGGGAATATGACAAACTTTTTTTTTTTTGCACAAAGTTGTCACTAAATGATATATTGCTCACACATGCCATGGGCATATGTGAAATTACACCCCAAAATACATTCTGCTGCTTCTCCTGAGTACGGGGATACCACATGTGTGGGACTTTTTGGGAGCCTAGCCGCGTACGGGACCCCAAAAACCAAGCACCGCCTTCAAGGTTTCTAAGGGCATAAATTTTTGATTTCACTCCTCACTACCTATCACAGTTTTGAAGGCCATAAAATGCCAAGATGGCACAAAACCCCCCCAAATGACCCCATTTTGGAAAGTAGACACCCCAAGCTATTTGCTGAGAGGCATGTTGACCCCATTGAATATTTTTTTTTTTTTTGTCCCAAATGATTGAATAATGACAAAAAGAAAAAAAAAATGTACAAAAAGTTGTCACTAAATGATATATTGCTCACACATGCCATGGTTATATGTGGAATTGCACCCCAAAATACATTCTGCTGCTTTTCCTGAGTACGGGGATACCACATGTGTGGGACTTTTTGGGAGCCTAGCCGCGTACAGGGCCCCAAAAACCAAGCACTGCGAACGCTGCAGTTATGTGTGTTGTGTTTGGTAAGTGACAGTGATCGATCGATACTGCACTTGGGTGGGCTGGGCTGGGCTGGGCTGGGCGGAGGGGCTAAACGCAGGCGCTAGCAGGTATCTGGGCTGATCCCGCTAACACTGCGTTTTTGGGAACCCTAAACCGCTGGGGATGCTAGTATAGATCTGATCAGATCTGATCAGATACTATACCACTAAGAGGGGTGTATGCTTTGCGCGTGGGTGTTAGCGTTACTGTCACTAACCTAACACTGCCTGGGGCGACGCAGACCCTCTCTGGCGCTAAAACCTAATTGATCTCACCCGCCGGGCGATCAGGGGGGTTAAACCTTTATTGGGTTATATACGGCGGGTGCCCTGATGCTATAAAAAGCAAACTAATCAACCAGCGTCACCCGTAACCTTTATATGGTGATCACTGGTGAAAGGTTTAACTAGGGGCAATCAGGGGGTTAAAACCTTTATTAGGTTAAATATGGGGGTACCTGACACTATATAAAAACCTGACGGGTAACCTAAATAACTAAATAACTTACTGGCTAACCAGTGACACCAGTGACGCTTATACGGCGATCACTGGTGAAAGGGTTAACTCTAGGGGCAATCAGGGGGTTAAAATAATATATGGGGGTACTTGACACTAATAAAAACCTGCGGCGAGCCTAAAAAAAAATAACTGCCTATCTAAAACACCAGCGACACGAATACAGCGATCGGAAAAACAATCGCTTAGTGACGCTGAAGTTAGGGGGTGAAAGGGTTACCTGGGGGGTGATCAAGGGGTTAAACCTTTATTAGGGGGGGTTAGGGGGCTACCCTGGACCTAAAGGGGCCTAATCCTAACTGCCCTGCAACTTTTTACAATCACAGATGACACTAAATGCAGTGATCAGTAAAATAAATGATCACTGCAATCAGTGACACTGTGATTGGGGGCTTTGGGGTGACCTGGGGGGTGATCTGGGGGTGACTGGGGGGTGATTTGTGTGCCTATGTGTACCTACGTGTCAGTGGACTGTTGGTGCACTAACCTGCTTCTTCTCTGCTCGGCGCCGGGAACAGAAAGACCGCGGCGAGGGAGATGACATCACTTCCTCCAGCCTTGTTTACATCACATGGCGGAGGAAGCATTTTCATTGGCCGGGAGCGATCGCGAGGGGGGGGGGCGGAATTGAGCGGCCGCCCCCTCATGCCTGATCGCTCCCGAACACTTAACGGCCGCTCACTGCAGTGAAGGGGGATCCGGATGGACCCCCCAACTGCACAAAGGCGATCACGTAGATCTACGTGATTCTGCCTGTCCGTGCCATTCTGCCGACGTAAATCGGCGGTGGACGGTCGTTAAGTGGTTAAAGTGAAAAAATAAAAGTGAAATATTCCTTTAAATATCGTGCCTGGGGGGTGTCTATAGTATGCCTGTAAAGTGGCACGTGTTTCCCGTGTTTATAACTGTCCCTGCACAAAATGACATTTCTAAAGGAATAAAAGTAATTTAAAACTGCTTGTGGCTTTAATGTAATGTCTGGTTACGGCAATATGGATGAAAATCATTGAGTAAAACAGCATGGGTAACCCCCCCCGAGCCCATTACCAGCCCCTTTGGGTCTTGTATGGATATTAAGGGGAACCCCGCACCGAAACTAAAAAAAGGAAAGGCGTGGGGCCCCCAGGACCTATATACTCTGAACAGCAAGTATACAGGCGGTGCAAACTAGACAGGGACCGTAGGTTTTTTCTTAAGTAGAATCTGTTTGTAATTTTGAACTGGTACATTTTTAAAGTGTAGCTCCAGACAAAAAAATCTATTTTTAAGCTTTTTGGAAAACATAGGGAAGGGTTATCACCCCTGTAACATTTGTTTTGCTGTCTGTGCACCTGTTCAGAAGATTTCACCTCACTTTCTGTCCCAATGACAATTGGATTTTGTAAATTTTGGGTTTTTAGGGAAAAAAGGATTGGTGATAAAGCATCAGTGGAGAGGAGACACCTTTTTTCCCATATTAACTCTTAGGGCCTCGTACACACGGCCGAGATTCTCGTCGAAAAAAACATGTCGTTTTTTTCGACGAGATTCTTGGACAAGAAACTTGTCCCGGCCGAGTGTACACACGCTCAATTCAAAGAACCCGCGGTTCTTTGAATGGAGCGTACGCAGTGACGTCATCGACTACGACGAGCATGCGCTCGTCACATTCGATGCCGTCGCCGCCATCTTGGTATAACCTACCTATGCCTAGGAAGCTACCGCGCATGCGTCGAATTCATTTCGAACATGCGCGGGCTTCCCGGAGGACAGGTAAGTGTACACACACTCACTTTTCTCGTCGAGAAGCAGGTTCTCTATTTTCTCGTTGAGATTACTTGTCGGTTTTCTTGACGAGAAACCATACACACGAACGAATTTCTCGGCAGGACATCTCTGCCAGCAAGTTTCTTGCTGGTTCTTGCCGAGAAACTCGGTCGTGTGTACGAGGCCTTACAGGAGAAAATTTCCCTTCCTAGGGGTAGATTTCATCTCACTTCCTGTTGTCTCCCTCCGTTTGTAAGTAGGAGTCATTTGAAAGTAGGGGCCTTCCCTATGTACTCTGCAGAAATTTGGGCCTTAGGTGTTGGTGTTGCCACAACACTGTAAGCCCTCACAGTTGCTCTTGGTGGGCGCTGGAATGCCCTGCTGTGAACTATTATATCAAGAATTGGAATTACATGCCATTGTTGAACAGTGGCAGAAAAATTGGGCCTTTGGTGGTGGTGGTGGTGGTTCCGGTGCCACAACACTGTAAGTCCCCACAGTTACTCTTGGTGGGCGCTGGAACGGGCCCTGCTGTGAAATATTATATCAAGAATTGTAATTACATGCACCTGTTGAACAGGGGCATAAAAATTGGGCCTTAGGCACTGGTGCTGGTGCCACAACACTGCAACCCCTCACAGATACTCTAGTTGGAGCGCAGGAATGAGCCCTGCTGCTAAGTATTGCATGAAAAATTATAATTACACGCCCCTGTTAAACAGGGGCAGAAAAATTGGGCCTTCGGCACTGGTGGCGGTGCCCAGAACCAAAAATGTTCTTACAAGCTATCAACATAAACAGGAGGAAGAGGATAGTCACTCAGCATAACAGGATAGTCACTCAACATCAGCATAGGCAGTCTTGAAGGGATCTCACATTTAAAAACATTTTTTCGGTTACATCAGCATCAGGTGCTTGGTAGCTGGTGATCCAAGACTGATTCATTTTTATGAAGGTCAGACGATCGACCGAGTCGGTGGACAGGCGCACCCTGTGATCGGTTACAAAGCCTCCAGCAGCACTGAATGTGCATTCCGAAAGAACAGAACGCTGGATGCATGACAGGCCAGTAGCTCAATTGCATACTGTGCAAGCTTTGGCCAGTGATCCATCCTCAAGACCCAGTAACCCAGAGGATTTTCAGTGGGAATGGTGTCCAAGTCTGATCTTGCCCCTAGGTTTTCTTGCACCATGTGAATCAGACGCTGGCGATGGTTGCTGGAACCGATCATACCTTGGGGCTGCGGACTAAAAAATTCTCTGAACGCATCGGTCAGACGGCCACCTTCTCCACCGCTCCTTCTGTGACTGACCGAAGCCTCAGCAACACGTTGTCCAGGACCAGGAATTTGTAACCTCCCAAGCTCTGGAAATGCGTTGCACAAACCTTTCTGCAAGGCCTCCCGAAGATGTTTCATCCTCTGCTCCCTCTGTGACGGCTGGATAAGGTCCGCAACGTGGATCAAGGAGGGTTGCCAGCCAGTAATGATCCCTCTCCTTGATACCACCAATACAAGGATCCTTTTGCAGGCTTTGCAGGATCAGGGAGGCCATGCAGAGTAGGTTTGCTGAGACATTCGGTCCGGAGTCCTCTGGGTCACTAAGGACGACATGATCCGCAGCCACCTTTTCCCAGCCACATACAAGTCCATTGGTTTCTTGGGACTGTAAATGATCCCTTGAAGACTGCTGCTGATGCTGAGTGATAGGCTCCACCTCCATGCTGACATAATCCTCCTCCTCCTCCTCCTCCTCGTCCTCTTCCTGTGTGATCGGCGGGCCAGCCACTGTCTGGATAAAATAGCAAAACGAGGGTATGTGCAGCGCATAAAAAATTGTAAATATAAAACAGCACCAAATGAGTGATCAACACTATCAAATCAAATACAGTTCTATCACTGAGAGAGAAAAGTCCTCATAAATTCCCAGAATGGTATAGCAGGAAAAAGGGGGTAAGATTCCTCGTGTGATGAAAAGAAGGAAGATGCAATCCTCTGCCCAAAATGTGCTGATGTAATCCTCCACCGTAAAAATGTTGAGCTTACCAGATACGATGGACCTTTCCGCTAGGAGAAGGTCATACAGGCGTGTATCCACCCAGGGATAATGGAATCAAGTGACTGCAACAAAGGTTCTTCTGCAGATAACCGAAATGTGTAGCCAGAAGGTGGTGTAATAAATCCTCCTAAGTATGGTACTAGGTATCAGCAGGCAGGCTCATAACTGTACAGGGGGGACACACATGCTCCAGCCGTCCTCCAGGTAGGTAGGTAGGTAGGTAGGTAGTAGAGTCGGGTCCTTGATGGCTGATCACACCGACCTTCCCCACATCCACTGAGCTGCTGCTGCAGGTTAATCCCCCGGGGAACCTTTGTTGCAGTCACTTGATTCCATTATCCCTGGGTGGATACACGCCTGTATGACCTTCTCCCAGCGGAAAGGTCCATCGTATCTGGTAAGCTCAACATTTTTACGGTGGAGGATTACATCAGCACATTTTGGGCAGAGGATTGCATCTTCCTTCTTTTCATCACACGAGGAATCTTACCCCCTTTTTCCTGCTATACCATTCTGGGAATTTATGAGGACTTTTCTCTCTCAGTGATAGAACTGTATTTGATTTGATAGTGTTGATCACTCATTTGGTGCTGTTTTATATTTACAATTTTTTATGCGCTGCACATACCCTCGTTTTGCTATTTTACCTATAGGTTTGTGATGACCCTAATGTGTACAGCTGCTTAACATTTCATTGTCATATTTTTGTTTGCGCTGATTGCTTTATTTATTTACACTGTCTGGATAAAGGGGGCCTTGAGAGGTAAGGAAGTCCTCCTCTTCCTCCCTCTGTTCTGTCTCCAGTGCCCTGGTGGACAAGAGGGACAGTGTCACTGATGCATGCACTGTCACTGCTCACCATCCTCGTGGCCTCCTCAAATGGTGACAGGACAGTGCATGCATCCCTGATCCTGACCCACTGGCGTGGCAAAAAAAAACCAAGCTCCGCTGACCCTGTCCTGGGGCCATAGTCGCACAGGTACTCATTGATGGCCCTCTGCTGCGTGTGCAGCTGCTGCAGCATGGCCAACGTTGAGTTCCACCTGGTGGGCATGTCACAGATTAGACGGTTCTTGGGCAGGTTGTATTCCTTTTGGAGGTCAGCCAGCCGAGCACTGGCATTATATGACTGGCGGAAATGCACACAGACTTTCCTGGCCTGCCTCAGGACATCCTGTAAGCCCGGGTACCTGCCCAAGAACCGCTGCACAACCAAGTTAAGGACGTGAGCCAAACAGGGCACATGGGTCAGCTGTCCCTGCGGAGGACGGAGAGGAGGTTGGTGCCATTGTCGCAAACCACCATTCCTGGCTTAAGCTGGCGTGGCGTCAACCACCTCTGAGCCTGCCCCTGCAGAGCTGACAGAATCTCTGCCCCAGTGTGGCTCCTGTCCCCTAAGCACACCAGCTCAAGCACCGCATGGCATCTTTTTGCCTGCGTACTTGCGTAGCCCCTTGAACGCCTACGGAGCACCGCTGGTTCCGAGGACAAATCAGCACAGGAAGAGGCCCTGGAGGAAGAAGAAGAGAGGGGGTGGAGGAGAGAGGTGTGTCAGAATCACCACTAGTAGAATTTTGGAGGCGTGGTGGTGGGACAACCTCCAACACTACTGCACCCTGTCCTGCATCCTTCCCAGCTGCCAGCAGAGTCACCCAGTGGGACGTGAAAGATAGGTAACGTCCCTGTCCATGCCTGCTGGACCATGAGTCAGTGGGAATATGCACCTTACCGCTGACCACCCTGTCCAGCGAGGCCAAGACATTGCCATCCACATTCTGGTAGAGAGCCAGAATCGTCTTCCGTGAACAATCAACTGACAGCCTATATTATTAGGAAGAGAACAGGGATGGTCTGCAGTCAGCTTTACCTGCACACTGAGCCCAGTATACAGTACACTGACTTAATATACTGCAGCTTAGTTCAATCAACTGCCTGCCTATATTATTAGGAAGAGAACAGGAATGGTCTGCAGTCAGCTTTACCTGCACACTGTGCCTGCCCAGTTTACAGTACACTGACTTAATATACTGCAGCTTAGCTCAATCAACTGCCTGTCTGTATTATTAGGAAGAGAACAGGGATGGTCTGCAGTCAGCTTTAGGTGCACACTGAGCCCAGTATACAGTACACTGACTTAATATACTGCATCTTAGCTCAATCAACTGCCTGCCTATATTATTAGGAAGAGAACAGGGATGGTCTGCAGTCAGCTTTACCTGCACACTGAGACAAGTATACAGTACACTGACTTAATATACTGCAGCGAGAATAACAGGAACACTCTGAAGTGAGATCTAGCTAAACTGAATACAGTGTATGTATATATATATATATATATATATATATATATATACACAACTCCTGGGATGCATATATATACTAAATACACTTACTGCAGCTACCTGAATCGGCTGCCTGAAATGAAATGACACTCTGACTCTCTCTCTATCTCTCTCAGACACTCACAACGTCGCAACACACTACACAAGGCCGACACTCAGGCGGCCTTATATAGTATGGGGCATGTACCTACTCCCCTGAGCCATGATTGGCCAATTATGGCTCTCTGTTCTGACAGCGCTGTGATTAGCCAAAGCATGCGGGTCATAGTGCATGCTTGGCCAATTATCAGCCAGCAATGCACTGCGATGACGCAGTGAATTATGGGCCGTGACGTGCCACTCGAATTTGGCGCGAACGGCCCATAATGTTCAAAACCCCTAACCCCTAACCCTAACCCTAATCTGAATAATACAGAGGCCCCCGTTGTCAAATGGCAAAATGCCAGAAGAGCCTGGAATGCTGCACATAGCTCTAGGATGTTCAACTCTGTTCCTCGAGCAGGAAAGTCCCAGGAGCCCAGAGCCACCTCCGCTAGACAATGAGCCCTTGTTGCTGGCATCTGTTGATATTGTGACCCATGTAATAGAAGGATGGAGTGACAATTGCATAGGTTTTCCTGCTGAAGCCACCAGGGGAGGGAACCCCTCATGGCCGGAGTAATGTGAATACACTGGTCTTTGTTGCCCAACCACTGACAAAGAAAACCTTTCTGGAAGGGCCGCTTCCGCCACTGTGCCCACTTTACCATCAGTAGCGTAGCCTCCATGGTGCCGATGATCCTTAGACACTGGAGGGCATGGAGATGAGAAGAGGAGAGAGCCAAACGAATCCTGTTTCGAACTATCGAAACCTTCTCCTCGGGTAGGGAGATGGTGCCTCTCACTGTGTCAAAGTGAGCTCCGAGGAATACAAGAGACTGCAAAGGTTCCAACTGACACCTCTCTAGGTTCGGGAGCCACCCGAATTCCCGAAGAGTAGAAATGACTTGACCTCTGTGTTCTAGGAGATGATTTCTGTCTTGGGACAGCAGGAGGAGACCGTCTAGGTAGTGACGGAGACTGTTTCCTCTGCTTCTCAACAGAGCCACAACAGCCAATAAGAACTTTGAGAAGACATGTGGAGATGTCGACAGCCCGAAGGAAAGGCAGGTGAATTGTAAATGAATCTGGCCTATGGAAAACCGGAGAAACTGTTGGAAATCTGCTGCCACTGGAATGTGGAAATAAGCGTCCTTGAGGTCTATAGAGACCAGCCAATCTACTGGTTGGACCGACTGCTGGATTGTGGACAGCATCTCCATTTTGAACCTTTCCTTCCCAATGAAATGGTTCAGATGGGTCAGATTTATGATGGGCCTCCATGCACCGTTCTTCTTTTGTACCATAAAGAGAGGGGAGTACATCCCCATGCCTCGCCGATTACCTGGGACAGGAATAGCAGCATCTTGTTCCAATAAAGATCTTATGTAGGTCAATAGGGTCTGCCTTTTATCTTCTGAGGCGAGGAGAGGCGTGGGAACACACCTGAGCCTGGTTAGCGGTGTTGAAGGTCCAGGCATGACCTGAAGAGACCGTTCTGATGGTCCAGAAGTCTTGGATCAAGGCCACCCACACATGCCAAAAGCAGTTAAAGGCGAGCGCCCACCTGGCCTGTCTGAGCGGGTCCAATCTCAAAAAGACTTGGTCGGTTCCCTCTCACCCATCAAACTGCTCTTGGCGGTTTCCTTGAAAGACGATTGTCTTGACTTCCAACATCTGGAGAACTCACCACCTGGTCTGTAACTACGTGCTTCCCTGGCATGCTCCTGGTTCTTGAAAACAATCTTCTCTGGCCTTGCAAGCGCCGGTCCTGAGGGAGAAATCCTGACTTACCCCGGTGGCCCGGGTTATGGCGTTATCCAATTTATTGCCAAAAAGGGAGGACCCATCAAAAGGAATTCGGCACCACACTTGTTTAGATGCCGGATGATATCAATAGAAGCCTCCCCCAGAAAGGCCGATGCCAACCTCAGCTCCTGGATGGGTAGAACTCTTGGCCATTTATTCCGAGATGTTCCTAAGCGTCTCATCCACGCTATCCGTCCAAATTTCCATGGCTTTTGACATATCAGCCAGAGCCAAGGCTGGCTTACAGGCCATACCTGCTGTAAGATATACTTTTTTAGGTTAAAGTCGATCCGCCTATCCATGGAATCCCTAAAAGAGGCCGTATCTTCCAAGGGAAGGGTCACGTGTCTGACCAGGCTCATCACGGCTGCATCCACCAGAGGAGCTGATTGCAATTGCTTAACCTCTTCCTCTTTGAAGGTATAAAGCCTCAGTACCTTTGAGAGCATGAAGTTCTTTTTCTCAACCTTGCCCCACTCGTCTGTGATGACTTCACCCAGCTCAGAAAGAAATGGGAAGTTGACGCATTCCTTCTTCAATTGCTTGAAGTACTTCCTCTGTTTGGCAGGGGCTGCCACTGGCTCTTCCCAGTTCAAAGTTTCTCTGATAGCTTTAACCAGAGGAGACAACAGGGTGAAGTCAAACCCAGTGCAGGGATCTTCCTCCTCTGAGTCACTATCCGAGGGAACAGCAGATGGGTGGCTTGGCAAAGAGGACTCCCATGTGTCTTGACGTTGTGTCTCCCTCACTGGTAAGCGTGGAGGCTCTGTAGGAGGTTTGTGGGCTAGCTGGCCTCAATCTCTCTCAGAGACTCCTTGATGACCCTTTCGACCAGGGACTTGAGCTTCTGGTCCGTACCACCTCTTTCACCTGCTGCTTTGGCGCAACAGAGGTCACATAGGGATTTTCCCACAGGTACTTGGGACCTACACCCCCAGCAGACACATTTAGCTGAATGGCTGGAGTGGGCCGTAGAAGGGCGAGACGGGTCCATGCTACGGTGCCTCGATCTTGAGGGTGAACCGTTCTACCTGGATCTGGAAGAGGAGTGCCTGCAATGAGACTTTGAAGAGTCACTTCCTTTGCATGAGCTGCACTGCTGGTCGGACCTAGAATGACTGACAGAAAGAAACAAGAAAGCATCTGTGTTAGGGGAGACAAAGGTCACAATGTCCTCCACCTACCCCCCCATCTGGTGACACCCAGGGGAGACCCCTTACCATGTACATGCTGCGAGAGGGCTGGCCACAAGCAGGCGGTGACATATCCATAGTCCTGGAGGATTCTTTCAGGCCTGTTAAAGAAGGTAAGCACAAAGCACCCCTACAGGCTACGCCACCTCCCCCCTTGAAGCCCCTTACCTGGCACAAACGAACAGGGGCTAGGGGAAGTCGCCGCTATAAGCCCGCAAGCATTCCAGTATTCTTCGATGATGAAGCAAAGTTTCCTGGCTGTCCAATAAGAGCAGGACGTTGTCCAGATAATGGTGGATTCTCAATCCTTTTTCTCTCAGGAATGCGACCACCGGCACAATCATTTTCGTAAAGTTTCTAGGGGCAGTAGAGATCCCAAATGGTAAGCTCTGAAACTGGAAGTGATTTATTGAAAATCAGAGAAACTTCTGAAAGGTAGGGTGTATAGGAATGTGTAGATAAGCATCCGATAAATCTATGGACAGCATCCAATCTCCTAAGTTTATTGCTAGAAGGATTGATTGGAGACTTTTCATTCTGAATTCTTTTGTTGAGATTTTTTAAATCTAGAACTGGATGCAGATTTCCTGTTTTTTTCTTAACCAGGAACAACGGCAAGTAAAATCTCCTCCCTCTTTGAGGCGTTGGAACTTCTAGAATCGCGCCTTCTGCTTTAGTTCCATCACATACCGTATATACTTGAGTATAAGCTGACCCGAATATAAGCCGAGGTACCTAATTTTACCACAAAAACTGGGAAAACTTATTGACTTGAGTATAAGCCTAGGGTCAGAAATGCAGCAGCTACTGTAACTGGAAAAGAGGGTCAACAATGCCCATTTGCAGCCTCACTGTGCCCATTTGCAGCCTCACTGTGCCAATTTGCAGCCTCACTGTGTCCATTTGCAGCTTCACTGTGCCCATTTGCAGCCTCACTGTGCCCATTTACAGCCTCACTGTGCCCATCTCCCTGCCTCACTGTATCCATCTGCAGCCTCACTGTACCCATCTCTCTGCCTCACTGTGTCCATCTCCCTGCCTCACTGTGTCCACCTCCTTGTCCTCGTCCATGACGGAACACTGATTCAGTTTCCCAGCAGTGAGTCAGTGTTCCGCCTATCACAGACAAGGACGAGGAGGAGAAAGGGCTTTGTTACGCTGGACGGCCGCCGACTAGACTGCACGTCACAGCGCCGGGAGATTAGGCGCATGAGGCTGCAGATGGACACAGTGAGACTCGAGTATAAGTCGAGCGGGGCCTTTTCAGCACAAAAAAATGTGCTAAAAAACTCGTCTTTTACTCGAGTATATACGGTACTTAAGCAATAATTTCCTTTTTTCTGCTGACGATGGAAGTCTTGTCGACTGAAACTGGTCTCTGGGCAATCTGCCCTTGAATTTCCATTTGTGCCTGAATTTTATTGTAGCAGGTGTCCAGGAATCCTTTATGTGTTCCGTCCAAACCTGTACGAACTGTTTGAGTCTGGCTCCCACCTTTACAGGATGGACGGGCGTACCTTCAAAAAGACTTCTGCTGATCCCCTGCCACAGTAGACTTTGATTTTTGAAGCCAGTTCTTTTTAAACCCTTTTCCGGGTCTATAAGCTTTTGTTTCCCTATATCTTCCTGGGAGGTTGCGCCTGTAGGTGGGGCCCCTCTGTGGCTTTGGCCTTCTGTTGGAAGGAATCAGACCCGACTTACCTCCCGTTACTTTTGAGATGGCAGAATCAAGTTTGGACCCGAATAGGTTAGAACCATCATATGGAATCTTGCACCAGTTGGTTTTGGAAGCTGCGTCTGCTACCCAGGGTTTCAGCCACAAAGCTTTTCTGGCCATTACTGAAGATAACATTGCTCTGGCGGAGGATCTGATGATGTCAACTGATGCCTCGGCCACAAAATCTCCTACCAGGTTAAGCTCTTGAAGGGAAGTTATGATCTTTTCCTGGTCTGCTCCTTTGCGTAGTGATTTTTCAATGTTGGAGGTCCACCCGGAAATGGCTCCACCCACTGCCGCTGTGGCAATAGCTGTTTTGCAAGCTCCGCCCACTGTAGAGTATGCTCTCTTCAAATATAGGTCAATCATCCTGTCAAGCATATCTCGGAAGGTTACCGCATCCTCTATGGGAAAGGTTACATGTGTAGCCAATCGCATTAAGGAGGCGTCAACGACTGGTGCATAGATTAATGCATTTACATTAGGTTCCTTTAACCGCTTAAGGACCGCCGCACACAGATTTACGTAGACAGACTGGCACGGACCGATCGTGTCATGGAGCTGAAGAACGGGGAGATGTCAGTGTAAAAACAAACATAACCGTTCTTTGGGAGCAGTGATCAGTTAGAATCACGCCCTAGGACACACTTAGCCCCATCAGCGCCCCCTACAGGTTAACCCCTTCCCTGCCAGTGTCATTTTTACAGTAATCAGTGCATTTTTATAGCACTGATCGCTGTAAAAATGATAATGGTCCCAAAATGGTGTCAAAAGTGTCTGATGTGTCCGCCATAATGTCGCAGTCACGATAAAAATCGCTGATCGCCACCATTACAAGTAAAAAAAAAAAATTAATAAAAATGCCATAAAACTATCCCCTATTTTGTAGACGCTATAACTTTTGCGCAAACCAATCAATAAACGCTTATTGCGATTTTTTTTAACAAAAATATGTAAAAGAATACGCATCGGCCTAAACTGAGGTAAAAATTAGTTTTTATATATATATTTTTTGGGGGATATTTATTATAGCAAAAAGTAAAAAATATTGCATTTTTTTCAAAATTGTCGCTCTATTTTTGTTTATAGCGCAAAAAATAAAAACCAGAGAGGTGATCAAATACCACCAAAATAAATCTCTATTTATGGGAAAAAAAGGACGTCAATTTTGTTTGGGAGCCACGTCGCACACCTGCGCAATTGTCAGTTAAAGCGACGCAGTGCCGAATCGCAAAAAGTGGCCTGGTCTTTGGCCAGCCAAATGGTCCGGGCTTAAGTGGTTAAAGGATATACTTTTGCTACCATATTATTAAGGCTTGTTTTTTTGTCTGGCTTTTGCCACTCATCTTTAATGAGGTCTTCTAACTCATCAATGAATGGGAGAGAGTCAGGTTCTTTTTTCAGGTTTGGGAAGTATTTTCAGGTATTACGTGGTACTTCTTTAACTTCTTCCCAGCCTATTGCTTCTTTGACTCTTCTAGTGAATGGCTCAACTAGTGTAAAATCGAATCTTGCTGAGACCTCTCGATTCTCACTGTCTGATGATGATTCCTGCCCCAAAGATGGATGAGGTGCTACAATGGATGTACTTGGAACTGCGGTACCTGTTTCGGGGCTGATGCTTTCAAGATAGACTCCTGCACGGACTCCTCGATGAGGTCTGTTACCTCTCTTGCATCAGATTCCTTTTCTTTGGTTGCTTCATTGAAAAAAAAATAACAGTGTTTTTTTCTCATGGGAAATTCCAGAAAGTCATTTATGTGCATTGCACAGTATTTGCCAAACCTGAATTACCTGCATAGTTATCATTCAGCTAGAATGACTCAATGCTGGCTGGTGTTTGTATGTTGTGATATTTAGGAATGCAGTTTTGCTGTGTCATGAAAAGGTACACTCACTGACATTTGGAAGACTAATTTTCTATGCATTGCTTAGCAGTGGCGGCTGGTGCTCAAAATTTTTGGGGGGGGCGCAAACAAACTGAAAAAAAAAAAAAATCAATTGCCGCCACTGTGCCCATTAAAACGCAGCCACTGTGCCCAAACGCCACCAGTTTGCCCCCTCAAATACAGCCAGTTTGTTTCCATATACAGCCAGTGTGCCCCCATATATATATATATATATATATATATATATATATATATATATAACCAGTGTGCCCCCATATATACAGCCAGTGTGCCCCCATATACAGCCAGTGTGCCCCCATATATATATAGCCAGTGTGCCCCCATATACAGACAGTTTGTCCCCATATATATAGCCAGTGTGCCCCCATATACAGCCAGTGTGTCCCCATATATATAGCCAGTGTGCCCTCATATACAGCCAGTTTGTCCCCATATACAGCCAGTTCCCCCCAAATGCAGCCAGTTTGTCCCCCATATACAGCCAGTTCCCCCCAAATGCAGCCAGTTTGTCCCCCATATACAGCCAATTCCCCCCAAATGCAGCCAGTTTGTCCCCCATATACAGCCAGTTCCCCCCAAATGCAGCCAGTTTGTCCCCCATATACAGCCAGTTCCCCCAAATGCAGCCAGCGTGTCCCCCATATACAGCCAGTTCCCCCCATATTCAGCCAGTTTGTCCCCCATATACAGCCAGTTCCCCCCATATTCAGCCAGTTTGTCCCCCATATTCAGCCAGTTCCCCCCATATTCAGCCAGTTTGTCCCCCATATTCAGCCAGTTTGTCCCCCATATTCAGCCAGTTTGTCCCCCAAATGCAGCCTGTTTGTCCCCCATATTCAGCCAGTTTGTCCCCCATATACAGCCAGCTCCCCCCATATTCAGCCAGTTTGTCCCCCATATTCAGCCAGTTCCCCCCATATTCAGCCAGTTTGTCCCCCATATTCAGCCAGTTCCCCCCATATTCAGCCAGTTTGTCCCCCATATTCAGCCAGTTCCCCCCATATTCAGCCAGTTTGTCCCCCATATTCAGCCAGTTCCCCCCATATTCAGCCAGTGTGTCCCCCATATACAGCCAGTTCCCCCCATATTCAGCCAGTTTGTCCCCCATATACAGCCAGTTCCCCCCAAATGCAGCCAGTTTGTGCCCCATATTCAGCCAGTTTGTCCCCCATATTCAGCCAGTTTGTCCCCCATATTCAGCCAGTTTGTCCCCCAAATGCAGCCTGTTCCCCCCCCCCAGCCCTGCACTTACCTTCCTCGGTCCGCGCCGTCCTCGATGTGTTCTCCCGCCCTCGATGTCGCTTCAGCCAATCAGGTTACCGGTAACCAGATCCGGTGAACCTGATTGGCTGAAACCTCCACACAGTCTTCTCCCAGGAACGCACCCCCGTGCGTACCTAGGATGAGTTTTTGGAAGCCGAATACAGCGTGAGAGCTGTATTCGGAAAGCCTATCAGAGCCGCCGGCTCTGATAGGCACTTCCAAGTTACACCCACCGCCGGCCGCCGCTCTAATTCATATGGCCGGCGCTCACCAGGAGGCCGGCCATATGTATAGTGGGCAGCGCGGCAGCGGTGACAATACACAGATTCATGCAATGCATGAATCTGTGTATTGTCTTTCAGTGGCGGTGCGGGAGCGAGAGGGGTTGGCGCTCCGGCGCCCTCTATGGACGCACCGCCACTGTTGCTTAGTATGTTTTACATAACTTTAAAAGAGACATATGCGTTTAAATAAACAATAAGCATCAATATGATGCTGCAGGTGTCCCTCACCAGGTCTACAGTGAGAACTGAGCGGTTAATGACCATTGATCGCTCAGTTCTCTGGGCCACTCTGAGCAATCACCTCTCTATGCTGTGCTCCACCAGCACTCACTGGAGTGTGAAGGGGGCGGAAGCGGATGGCTCAGGTTCTCAGCGGTGAACTGAGAGGCTGAGCCAGCACCCAATAAGGCATCTGGGCTTATTCCGACATTATTGTCAGGATCCTCACAGATCCTGGACTGGCTCTGTGACATCAGTCCATGGCGGACTTATGCCATTAGGCACTGTAGGCATGTTCTTACAGGTGCCCTTCCTAGAGGAATGGTGATCTGTATAAGGTTTTTAGTTTTCTGCCAGGTTCGTAAGTCATATGTCGGCTGCAGCCACCAGGATTGTGTGTAAAACTGACAGGCAGGTGGAATCATTTGGACGGCAGCCCCCCTGTTCCCATGTGTTCCGTGCTCCGCTTGCCCATCAGCAGGCCCAGGACTGACATGGCGGGTGCCGGCTGGTGGAGGGGAGGGAGAACAGTAGACACATCCACTCTCCTCTCCTTTTTGCTGTGACCTGATAAGCAACATGTATGTTTCTTCCGGGTCACCCTATCACTTTTCGCAGCTACTATAGCCGGGAAGGGATATATTGCAATGCAATGTGCATTGCCATATATTCAGTGGAGCCCAGAGGAGAGACTCATTAAAGAGAACCTGTCATCAAAAATTCATCACATAGGTGTCTTTTTGTCTATGTCATGAAAAAAGAGTTACATTCAATCACATAAAATCCCCCCCCCCCCGGAAAAATTTGAGGCCCCCCACTGCCACATATACACACACGTACGAATGTAAACTAAAGCGTCGTGGGCACCTACACATGAAAATGTTGCTTGCGATACACGTTACTTAGTGCCACGCACGCCAGAGTGTGAGCAACAATTCTAGCCCCAGACACACTCCGTAACACTAAACTAATGACCTATAGGGGGCTTTTGAAGAGTTGCCTAGAGGAAGTATAGGGTACTGAAGTATGTTGCCATTTTACGGACGCACACAAATTTAAGGTTTGAAATGTTGGGTATCTATTTAATCGGTGCACTTCCTAGACCTTCACGATAATTTATCAAGAAAAAAAAAGTCTTTAGCCTCGTACACACGATCGGATATCCTATGGATTCTAATCCGATGGTTTTGTCCATCGGAAAGCCGATGAAGCTGACTTCCATCAGTCAAAAAACCGACTGTTCCAAACCCGGTGACGTAAAACACTCCGATGAGCCGAGAAAAATTAAGTTTAATGCTTCTGAGCATGTGTCGACGTGATTCTGAGCATGCATGGGTTTTTTATCCGATGGACTTGCCCATAGACGATCGGAATTTGCTATTGGTTTTTGTTCCATCGAAAAAATTTAAAACATGTTCTATTTTTTAAAACCGATGGAAAAAAGACCGATGGGTCCCATACACGATCGGTTTGTTCGATGAAAAAAGTCCATCGGACTGTAAAACCGATCGTGTGTTCAGGGCTTTACTATCTTTTTTTTGGGGGGGGGGGGAGGAAGGGGCTTCAGAATTCAATGCCTATAGGCCCCTGAGATGTAAATTCGGCCCTGGGTCAAGTCCACATTTGGTCAATGAAACCATTGGAAGGACTTACATGGATTCAGCTCACAGAAGTTCAGCTCAACATATCAAAAGTTCAGATGGCCAATTCAAACCCATTATAGTCAATAGGAGTTGAATCTGTCAAATCAAGGTACTCAAATCAAGTCTCAAAGCCGAGGGATTGTAAAAAAACTGCTCTGGGGCTGGGCACTGCCCAAGGGGACATGTATCAATGAAAACAAGTAAAGAATACAGAAATACAGTTTTTCCGCAAACAGTGAACTGTGATAGGACCTATTTCTGCCATGTAAAAAAAGTGACATCTAAACAGGAAAAATGCTATAAAATGCACATTTCCCTGTAAGCTTTCTTTATTTTTTAATTAAGGGTGATAAGGGTCTGCTATTGCATTATTTACAAACTAAAGGAAGTTTGCAGGGAAAGGTGCATCAATGTTTTTTTTCTATATGTCACTTCTACTAGACATGTAAAACAAATTACACGAGACCTCCAAAAGAATACCAGAAGCTTCAAAGAATCTGGTATGGATTTTAAAAGCAAACCATGTGCAAAAATATGTCATGGGGTTCCCCTCAAATCCAAACCAAGCCCTTAATCCAAGCATGCAGCCCGGAAGGTAAAGAAACCTCCTTCTGAACCATACCAGACCACCATGCCTTCAGCATGTGTGTGTGTGGGGGGGGGGTGGGGGGGCATTTTGATGAGAACAAGAGCCTCTACCCCACAACCCTGGCCCAGTATCTGCAAGCCCCCAGCTCGCAGACCCCTACACCTTGTTTTCTTGTTTATGTACATGGAGTTCCCACTTAAAATGCATACTAAACTCTACAGAACTGGGGGGGGGGGCTGGACTGACAGCTTCCTAAAGACGCCATTCCAGCAAAACATACTGAGGTGGGGCCACAGGCTTCATTTCCGGTTCCTTACTGACGTCACATCCGGTCTGTGGTTTCCGTTGTTTGGCGCACCACCTTTGTGCAGGTACTTTCTATTTGATTAAACTTTTTATACAGTCTGCACCCAGAGGCGCTTCCTGTTCTTGTGTTTTTCAGTGTTTGGGAACATGAGTTCTGTTCCCCCTGGATGGCTGCCGTGAGTGCAGACTTAACCCTTTCCTCTCTTCATCCCTCCCACACCATATCTAGTGTTGAGCGAAAGTCCGTGTTCGAGTTCGGGTTCGGCAATCTAATGGCGCAGTTAGAAATGCTTCAGGGGCCAGCCAATCACCTTTTGATTAGCTGGTGTGCCCATAGAAGCCATCATAGCCATGCCTACTAATGGCATGGCTGTGATTGGTCAGTGCAACATGTGACCCAGCTTCTATATAAGCTAGAGGCACACAGCACACACGTCACTCTGCTTCAGAATAGATAGGGAGAGGATCTTGTCTGCTGCTGTTGCTTATTGGGAGAGATTGAAAATACATGAGTTAGTCCTGATTCTGGAATCTGAGGGAAAAGATAGAGAGACAGTGTAGTGTAGGGCCAGGTTCCTGTTGGTGCTTTCAGGGAGAGTGATTTATTATATAGGAATAGGAGTCCAGATTCAGAGATATAACTCAGCGATCTGCATAGGTTTACCTGTTTGTGTTGCAGTGCAGTCTTTTTACACTGCCATGAGCCCAGTGTCAGAGAAAATCTAACTTTTATCTGCAAGCTCAGTGCACCAGCACTGCATATATTACATTGAGAGATACACCGTTTCCATACTGTGGGTGTATTCTGCTCTTGGAAAAAGACCCATTTAGGGCAAAAAAAAAAGACACTTTATTGTGCTCTTTTCCAAAAGACCCATTTAGGGCAAAAAAAAAAATTGCATTTTATTTTGCTCGTGCAAAAAAAGACCCATTTAGGGCAAAAAAAATAAAAAATTTGCACTTTAATGTACTCTTGCAAAAAGACCCATTTAGGGCCACAAAAATATTTTGCAGTGTGTTATACATATGTGGAGGTGTGTGAAATAAACAATTTCTATATATTTGTCTTCTACTGTGCTATACTAAAAAAACAACATTTTTTTTTAATAGCATTTTCTGCAGTTCTGTAGCTGTGCGATTCAGCGGTTACGTACTGTGGGTGTGTTGTGGTCTTCCAAAAAACGCCATTTAGGGCCACAAAAAATATTTTGCAGTGTGTTATACATATGTGGAGGTGTGTGAAATAAACAATTTCTATATATTTGTCTTCTACTGTGCTATACTACTTTAGGTAGAGGCAAGTCCTTTAATTCCCAGTAAAGTCAATGTCCACACCAGCTGAAACTACAACTCTTATTCTCTCATGGCAAAATAAACTCTACTCGGATAGAAAAGGTTAGAGCAAAGAAACAGGACAGCTTAAGGTGTGGAGGAGGTCCAGGCACAAACGTAGCACATTCACTTCACTGCTTAGGTTTCTCAAACAGTTTTAGGTGCACGGTCTCTGCCACAGACCTTGAGGTTGGTCTCTGCCACAGATCGGGTGTACAAGGCCCCTGCCACGGACCTGGAGAACTTTGGTCTCTGCCACAGACCAGGGTGTATAAGGCCCCTGCCACGGGCCGGGTGAATAAGGCCTCTGATACAGTCAAGATGACCTTGAAGGACTCAAATAAAAAAGGTTGCGCCAAGAAAATAAAAATAAAATTAAATTGAAAAAAATATTAATAGTAAAATAAAAAGGTGTACAGGGGCTGAGTTGTGTCAAGCAATCACACCAAAAACACTAAACAGCACCAACACTGGCTAGAACTCAGATGATGAGTACCAAACAAAAAGGATAGCACCTTCCAGATATAGTCATATTATGAAAAACAGGTGAAAGTATAAATCATGTAGGTCATAAGAAATAATCACATATATGAGACCATTACCTTATTACTTATCCTATACAATTAATTGAATAAGAGCAAACAATTATCCCACACCAATACACTAATTATAAAAATTTATAAATTAATGTTGATGAAAAAGTCCAAAGGCTGGTTGTGGAATTTATAAATGAACTTAATGTTAGCCTTTAAACAAATCACAAGGGAGATATGACAGTTTATGTGCCGTGAGTCTCAAATCCAACCTGTCAGTCTCCAAAATTACTAGAAAGCATATGTAGAAAGCCAACACCACCGCGTGATATTCAGACCAACAGTGCCCTCCACCACACGAATTGGCGGCTTACCAGAAATAGGCCCCCGATATGCAGTCAGCTGTGACCCAGCTGCGGCCTTTGATTTGAATGAGTGGACTGGGAAACTCCAAATGCACACCCCGTCTCTTTCCCCCGTTCCTCTCGATCATGGGTCACAGCTGACTGCATATCGGGGGCCTATTTCTGGTAAGCCGCCAATTCGTGTGGTGGAGGGTACTGTTGGTCTGAATATCACGCGGTGGTGTTGGCTTTCTACATATGCTTTCTAGTAATTTTGGAGACTGACAGGTTGGATTTGAGACTCACGGCACATAAACTGCCCCTGTACACCTTTTTATTTTACTATTAATATTTTTTTAAATTTTATTTTTATTTTCTTGGCGCAATCTTTTTTATTTGAGTCCTTCTGTGTTTATACCACCATTATTGCTGCCTTTTTAATTTTAATTTTATTCATTAGCGCAGTTTTCCTTTTTTCTATTCAAGATGGCCTTGAGCTTCTCCTTCTACGAACCTAGCCCATATCAAGGGGAAGACATCTCTCCAGGGAGTCAACAGACCCTTCCTTCACCGTGACTCCCGCATCGGTCCATCAGAATGATCCTCCCTTCCCTGGAACAGGGTCCCCTACATGAGGCGGCACCCTAAGACTCCTCGACCCTTAGCGGACTCCAGACGAAGGCTCTGGACTCCAGGCTTTACTCCCGCACCTAGGCCTCCATACCCAGGGCAGCAGGAACTCCAGGATAGTACCTCACCCCAGGCTAAAGGTGCCCGAGATGGAACAGGAACACATGCACCCAGGCCGAAGGCACCTGGGCGTGGACCCCACTGGACATCAGCCCCCAGGCCAAAGGTCTGCCCCTTTTATATGCTCTCCCGGCATGCACAGCAGGTTCCCCGCCCCACTGTACTACTGCCATGAGGGGACACAAAAGGCACAGCACTGTATCGGTGGTTCAACCCTAGCCTACCATGGCAGCGCCACCTGTAGGCCGCAGGGAACTGCACACCAATACTGTCCCCCGAGGACAAAATGGTCCATGAATCCTACAGAATTAGGGTGTTTGAGCCTATTTACCACTCAAACACTTCCCTTAAATTTAGCACCCCGCTACATTTTTATTTCAAAGTATTTTATTTTCCCACTAGCTTATCCATTAAATTGAATAATTTATTCCAGAAAGGGCGTATTCTGGGGCATTCCCACCATATGTGTGGCATCGTGCCGTTGAGTTTCTGAGGTTCTTAATGACTTCCCGTACCTCTTCTGCTGAGAAGGGGGCCTCCAGCATATTTTTTTATTTTTTTTATGTTATTTTAAGTTATTTCCCTATCCACATTTGTTTGCATAGCACTTGCCATGCTCTTAACAACATTTTGCTGCCATTTGCAGCCCTCTAGCCCTTTCCATTACTTTTTTAGAGCCTTTTTAGTCCTTAGAAGTCCGGGTCCCCATTGACTTCAATGGGGTTCGGGTTCGGGTTCGGGTTAAAGTTCGGTCCCGAACCCGAACTTTTTTCCGAAGTTCGGCCGAACCTGTCGAACCCGAACATCCAGGTGTCCGCTCAACTCTAACCATATCCCATTTATATTACCACCCAGCATACTGCACCTGCACTGCCAATGTGCATCAATCATTGACTTCTTCACAAAGAGTGGACTTGTTGCCTCTTTGTGCATATAATTGTATGCTCATTCAGTACGTTTTTGTTTGTTCACCATTGGATACTTTTTTTGGTTTTCAGTTTTGCGCCATTTTACTTTTATAAATTTTTGCAGGTATTAGGCTGTTTATATTGGTGCCTAACTGTGGTACACCTAAATGTGGGTGCACACATATATATTTTATTGCAATGTTAATCTATTTATACTACTTAAATACTGGGTATTTTCACCCCCTTCCTGCCTAGGCCAATTTTCAGCACGATCACATCTTAAATGACAACTGCGCAGTCATGCAACACTGTACCTAGATGACATTTTTATATTTTTTTTACACAAATAGAGCTTACTTTTCGTGGTATTTAACCACTTGCCCTACAGGCCAATTCTGACATTTCTCTCCTACATGTAAATATCATAATTATTTTGCTAGAAAATTACACAGAACCCCCAAACATTATATATGGGTTTTTAACAGAGACCCTAGAGAATACAATGGCGGTCATTGCAACTTTTTATTTCGCACGGTATTTGCACAGCAATTTTTCAAACGCGTTAAAAAAAAGAGAAGTAAACAGTAACGTTAGCCCAATTTTTTTGCATGATGTGAAATATGAAGTTGCGCCGAGTAAATAGATACCTAACATGTCACCCTTCAAAATTGCACACGCTCGTGGAATGGCGCCAAACTTCGGTACTTAAAAATCTTTTTTTACTGGTTACATGTTTTGAGTTACAGAGGTGGTCTAGGGCTAGAATTATTGCTCTTGCTCTAACGTTCGTGGCGATACCTCACAAGTGTGGTTTCAACACCGATTTCATATGTGGGAGGGACTTACGTATGTGTTCGCTTCTGCGTGCGAGCACACGGGGACAGGGGCACTTTAAAAAAATAAAAATAAATGTATTGTTCATTTTACTTAAAAAAATATATTTGACACTTTAAAAAAAATAAAATGTAAACATCCCTTGTAATAGGAATATGGCATGACAGGACCTCTTTACAGTGAGATATGGGGTCAATAATACTCCATATCTCACCTCTAAGCTGGGAAGCCTAAAGCCAAGGCGTGCCATTTTTTTTTTAATGCAGAGGCCTGGTGTGACGTCATAACATCGCGTCCGGCCTCTGATGATCATAGAGACTCCGGCGACCATCTAGTCCGCTGGAAATCTCTATGATGGACATCCGGGGACGGCGGATCCGTTCTCCGACTCACCGATCGCAGCGGTGAGTCGGTAGAAGTGTAGAACGTGTACCGGGGTGGGCTCCCCAGGATAAAGCGAAGTCACGAATAAGGAAAACAACTCCACCACCAGCTCTTGTTAAAAATACATTTTTACTTAGACGCGGTAAATGAACCCAACCGCCAATTCTGGAAACATACAATAAATTTACAGACACCCAGCCCGAAGGCTGAGACCCTTATGCTGCACAGCACGGCGCCCTACGTAGGATGTAGGAGAGAGACAAAGTAATTTGCCTACTGGTGGGCACAACCAAACCGCCACAACTTACCTGTTAATACCCTAAAAACAACACAAGAATAACTGTATGGGTGTGTGGCGCGGGCTAGCCTGCGGTGCAGCACAACAGTTTACAAACTTACAAAGCTCTACCGTATTTCCCCTCCCTTAACCGGTGTTGTATCATGCATCTGCGTGTTCCTCCTGAGCACGACGCCAGTCTATCTTGAGTTTGTAAAAAAGTTCATCAGCTCTCCAATTGTGAAGCATCACTTTAGGTTATGGAGTCCCTGTAGTGAACAGTAGCAACAATTGTGGCCTAACACAAACAGAGACCCTACTAACTATCTACAGGCCTGGTCTCCGTCTCTAGGCGCCAACAAAGTATGGGGTGCGTGCGGGATCTTACCGACCCGGGTCTGCTCTGCATCCGCTGGTGACTCTGACCGGAACAAAATGTCTCTCCCTCTCCAATAAGTATGCGGTCCCGCAGTGTATATTGTTTTGTTCCTCAGCTCTCATCCATCTTCCTGTAAGCAATTCCTCGTTTCTCTGGACAGGATCAGGATCTTGGACACAAGTAGCTTCACTCAGCTGCAGTTCTGGTCACTGAAGTCTGTTTCCACAGTCTGTTTCCATGGCTGCCTGCTCGATCTCTCTCTTTTATGAATCTCTGTCCAAACAGACCGTTAGCTGTGTCAAAAAAAACAGCAGCATCTTGTGGCCAAACAGCAGAATGTCAGTTAAATATTTAATTTGAAACAAACAGTGTTCAGACAATGAGAGCTGCTTCCCATCTTACAGAAGCACCGGTGGGCAGCGGGAGGGGGGACATCCCCTCTCGTCGCCCGTAAGAACAACCAAGCGGCTGTCCAGCAGCTATGATCATTCTCATGGTGTAGGGAATCGCCAGCTGAAAACGGCAATATCTGAATGATGCCTGTAGCTGAAGGCATTATTCAGATATATCACCACAAAACCCAGGACGTCTTTAGACGTCCAGCAGTCAGCAAGTGGTTAAAGAGGAAGAAAACCCTGATGGGTTTTACTTCCTCTTTGTTTCCCTGCAAAGGTAAAGCATAATGGGCTACTATGCATCGCATAGTAGCCCATTAGGTGACACTTACCTGCAGGAGAAGCCTGCGATGTCCCCGTCTTCCTCACTAGCAGCGAGCGTCCATTCTTCACCCCTCTTTCTTCCAGGGTCGCAAACTCTGGCTCTGTGACTGTCCGGAGTCGCGTGACGTCACTTCTGCGCATGCGCGCGCAAGCCGCCACTCACGGCATGACCCGAGCTAGAAACGGCACACCGTGCCCTTTCTAGCTCCGGCACATGCGCAGAAGAAATCGCTGTATGGCGATTCGCAAATATCTCCTAGACCGTATAAGTTTAGGAGATATTTCAAGCACCTACAGGTAAGCCTTAATCTAGGCTTACCTGTAGGTTAAAGTGGTTGTAAAGGGTTTACAACCACTTTAATCAGCACAGTTTTTTATTTTTTATTTGCTAAATAAATGAAAAAAGGCCCGAAAATTTGAAAAAAATAAGTGTTTTTCCTTGTTTCTGTTATAAAAGTTTGCAAAAAAAATAATAATCTTTCTTCATACATTTAGGCAAAAATGTATTTTGCTACAGTTCTTTGGTGAAATAACCCAAATCAGTATATATTATTTAGTCTGTAGGAAAGTTTTAGAGTCCGCAAACTATGGTATCTATTTCTAAAAATTGATCAATCCTGATGTACTAATGGCCTCATTTCATCTCCTTTCTTGAGGCCCAAAAAATGCCAGGACAGTACAAATATTGTCCAAATGACCCCTTTTTGGAAAGTAGACAGTCTGAGATATTTAGTAAGAGGCATGGAAAGCTTTTTGAAGTTGTAATTTTTTTTTTGAATTTTTTGTAAAATTAAGATTAAAAAACTAAATTAAAAATCTTAATTTTTATTTTTACATACTGTCACCAGTGCAGTACAGCGTCATCATATAACTGGTGTGGTGGTGATCAGGGACACTGACTGGTATGGTTTGCACTCTTCATATATGTGGTGATATCTTCCTGATCTACATTCATGGTAAAAGAGTAGTAAAGAGGATGCTGAAATTGGTAGAGCCATTCTTGTGATGTGGGGACACAATTTTACATGGACTCACTATAGCATGGACTAATATAAATAGTGCACAATGGTTTGTTATAAAGCGCCTTACTTTCCTTTTCCACTTCTCTCTCTGCAACAAAGGTCTGTGTCTCGTCAATAGCTCAGTCCTCTGCCTCTGCAAACTCCGATCCACTCTCTCTCTGGTCCTCAGCACACAGGACCCCGATCTCTGGCTCAGGTTGCGGGCTTGTTTCAGGTTGGCTCACACACAGGAAGCCAGGTGTTCCGTCAGTATCTGCGGCCCGTCAGATTAGGTAACACAAGAGTCTACCGCTACTAGGTTTGTTCTTCTGACAGAACATCAGCAGTCAGAAGAAGGCGGCAGCCGACATCTTAGTACACCCAGCTACGTCTTGAATTTCACAGTAATTTTAGCAATAAAGTGAGCATATATAAATAAATATAGTATGTTGATATTTGTGATGTTGTTTGTATGTTACATTTTGAAAAAAGCTGGATGCCAGCAGTAGGAAGGTGACGGAGGCCATGTTGGTATACCCAGCACTGCTCAGCGCTAAACCTTTAGGCTTTCAAAATGTAACATCCAAACAGCATCACAGATGTCAATGTATTATATTTATTTATATAACCTTTATTGCTAAAATTACTGTGAAATTCAAGAGGTACAGTGCCTTGAAAAAGTATTCATACCTCTTAAAATTTTCCACATTTTGTCATGTTACAACCAAAAACGTAAATGTATTTTATTGGGATTTTATGTGATAGACTAACACAAAGTGACACATGTAGCGAGGTCCCGAACCTCTAGAGGCCTAATGGTGACCTCCAGAGACAGGGAGAGCTGACATCCTTCTTGGTAGAGTGGGTTACAAGGCATGGGGGGTGTATAACAAGCTGAAGTGATGGGCGCCAGACACTTTTTGAATGCAAAGAGAGTTATTGTCTCTTGAACAAGAACTGTGGGAGAGAGGATTAGGGCCAGGACACACTTAAGTAGATGCAATGATAATTGGCAGACTCCGAGACTTCTATAGGTAGACAGCTATACAGTGGAAGGCGGATACCATACCTGTATAGGTAGGACCTCTGTCTCCTATGGCAACAAATCTTGTAACAGTTACTAACGGTAATTGTATCTAACTCTTGGTAACATAGAATAGTTCTCCTCGCACACTACAGTCTCTCACTGTAGGTCTTCTCTCACTGAGCTCCCAGTCTCTCATTAGACTATCAGACCCAATTGCCACAGGATCCCCTGAGCTCTTCCACTTCCATTACTCAGTATCTTCCTCAAGCGTCACCCCTGCTTCCCTGCTGGGTCCCTGGCATGGCACTCACAGATACTCCTCAAGCGTCATCGACGCTGCCCTACTAGGTCCCTGGCTTGGCACTCACTGATGCTCCTCAAGCATCACCTCTGCTGTCCTGCTGGGTCCCTGGCTTGGCAACTGCTGACATTTTCCCACTTCTTCATGTCCCCGGCTGGTGAGAAGAATGCTCTGGTACTGGCTCCAGCTTACTCACAATGGTCTCCGGCAACAAGGTGGATGGTCCCTTAGTGGCGACAGCTTCCCCTCTACCTCCAACCTCAACTGGTTCCCTGTTCGGCTGAACAGTTACTCTCAGTTGGACTCCAATCCTGCAGTCCTAACCCTGCGCTGCTTCTGGATAGGCCCTCAGACAGCCTAGCAGCCAGATGTCCCCGGGATAGGCCTCAGGCTTCCGGCCTAGCAGCTCGGGGCAGCATAACACATGTCCACCCAGACAGCCGTCCAGGTGGCACAGAACCCCGATCACCTGACTCCACCCAAACAGGGACTAAAGAAACCTGACCTTGCTAAGCCCTTGTTTATCTAATGTCACCAGCATAACACCACCTAGCGACAGAAGAGAGAAGGTGCAGCAAGTCCAGAACTAGAGAGAAATCAGTGGATCCACCAACAATTAACCAGGGCAACTACTGCCTGGCAAAATTTACTTAGCAACCCTGCCTAAACACCAGGGTGCTACACACATAATTCTGAAGTGGAAAGAAAATAATAAATTGTTTCAACATTTTCTACAAATAAATATCTGAAAAGTGTGGTGTGCATTTGTATTCAGCCACCTTTACTCTGATACCCCTAACTAAAATCTAGTGGAACCAATTGCCTTCAAAAGTCACCTAATTAGTAAATAGAGTCCACCTGTGTATAATTTAATCTCAGTATAAATACAGCTGTTCTGTTAAGCCCTCAGAGGTTTGTTAGAGAACATTAGTAAACAAACAGCATCATGAAGGCCAAAGAACACACCAGACAGGTCAGGGATTCCCCCCCCCCATCACATCTGAGAAGCATGAGCATTTCCTCCCTATCACATCTGAGAAGCCTGAGCAATTCCTCCCCATCACATCTGAGAAGCTCATGTGACTATAGAGTCACACATGTGGGTGTATACACAGTGGTAAATGGCAGCCCCCCTCCTCGTCCATGCCCATTAACCAGCTAAACACATGTTGTAATTTAAATAATGTAAACATCCCTTGTAATAGGAATAGGGTATGACAGATCCTCTTTACAGTGAGATCTGGGGTCTATAAGCGAATAGGGATGTTAGGTCATGCTGCCTGTAAAAGCAATAAAGCCACGAAACAGCTGCTACGATGGCTTTTACACTGTAAGGAATCGCCAGCTGGAAAAAAAAAAGATATCTGGATGATGCCTGTAGCTGCAGGCATCGTGCAGATATCTTCACTCAAAGTAAATGACGTCATATGACGTCTCTCCGGGGGATGTGGTTAAAGTCAACTGGAACAAATCCAATGTATTTCCTCTGGATTCTGGTATCTGGGAAATAAAGCCCAATTTTCTTTGCATACATACAGTATATTGATAATAATTGGATAATAATTGGACACCTCTTATAAAGTGCCTATGGCACTGTGTTTTTACATGGCCTAACCCAGTGGCGGCCCGTAATGCAGGGGCGCCGCCCCCCATCCATGTGTCCGGCCCCCTAATCTACATGCGGGGAGCTGGACGCATGGATTCCAATGGGTTTTTTTTTTTTTTAAGAAAATGTATTTATTAATTTTTTTTACTGCACTTTCTATATATCCTGGTCAATACACCTATTTTGATCTGTAAATAAAATTCTTGGAAATTTATTTAATTCTTTCCTCTTTTTGGTGTCTCAAACACTCCAAGGAGTGGTGTTTTATCTGTCTCATATTTGCAGGGATAGTACCTAGAAGGCCCCTGCCCAAGTTCGGCCTCAACCATACTTGGGATGTCCCTAAAGACTTTTTATATCTGTAGGAGTAGACTTGCCAACTCCTCACTATCCAAATCCCTTAATAGTACAGACTGCTAAGGTAGTATGTCTTTTTGCTAAGAATGATCTCACTAAATGAATATTAAGGTTGGACATATACCTTAAGTTACTGCGCCTAGGGCTTAGGGGAACATCCATTCACCACTCAGACAGTATACTGTAACTTTCTGAGAAAGGGTAAAGGGCATTGAAGGTTTGTACAATTTAAGCCAGTTTTTCTACATTTTTGATAACTAATAAGGGCAACTGCAGAGCTTCTAAACATGTTATTTTAAAGAAAAACATTCAGGAATGAGCACTTGCAAGAATCTGAATGCTCACTTTTAAACTGTTATACGAGGGGTATTCAAGTCAAACTGGGACTTTAAATTTTACAGGTATAAAAAGGGATGCTAGCGTGGCTACACACAGTAGTAAGTGGCAAGTGTGTCCTATTACTGATAGGTAAACAACAGACTTGGGGGGCACACCCTAAAAATGTGTTTATATTCAAGATGGTGCTGCTATAAGACCGCAAACTGAACAAAATAGATTAGAGCGCTCACATACAAAAATGACATTTAAATCCTGCAAGGCTATTTAAAACACCTGAACAAATTCAAAAATAAGGGGATTTGGTTACATCATATGGCCATATAGTGCTAAGCCCACTACTGCATCAAAGTACCCCATTACCAGTGGGTCCTATACTATTCATAGAATGAAAGGTCCTGCATCTCAACCATGGGAGACAAACTCCTCTTTATTGGAGAACTATAAGGACTAATGAAGGGGGGAGGGGGTGCTCTGGCCCAAGGGATCATTCTATGAATAGTGTAGGACCCACTGATAATGGGGTACTTTGACGCAGTAAGTAGGCTTAGCACTATATGGAGCACAATCAAACATTTTCAGGCTATATTCTCTAATACAGATACAAATACAAATAATCAAGAGGAACAAAAAATGGAAAAGTTGTTAAACTTTCTAACTTTTAGAGTGATAATAAAGAAATAGTATTAATTACTAAGAGATGCAGTAACTTATAATAGGACATTAGAGCTTACTATCTATTATTGTGTTATAAATAAACATGGTAAAAGTGAGTGTTTCGCTACCATTTTATTATATAAAAATAAATAGGAAAAGACAGGATAGAATAAGGAGAAAAGAAAAGACTAAAAGGAAAATAAAGATAAGAAAAAAAAAGTCAGGATTAGTAGAGGTTTCCGGGGATTTCTTAGTAACAATATATATATGTGTGTATATATATATATATATATATATATATATATATATATATATATATATGAGTATCTATTCGGCAGTTATTCAAAACAAAGTTACATAGTTACCAAGGTCTTAGTAAAGAAGTGTCAAAATTAGGAGAAAAAAATGGGTCACCCAAGGATTCCATATTTTCTCAAATTTATGTATATTATCATTGGATATGGCATCTGTTTTCGAGAGGATCATGGCTTGATTTATTCTATTTGTAGTTTCAGAATACATTAATGATGAAGACTTCCATGCTTTGGCAATGGTCTGCTTTGCGGCTGTGGTAATTTGTAGAGGAAGTTTAAATTGGGTATAAGAGATTTGGGTAGGCTTTAAATTTAGAAGCGCAATTGTCGGATCTGGGATGATAGTTTTCTTGAATAATTTAGAGAGAATTTGGAATATTTCTTTCCAAAAATGTTTTGCTACCTGGCAATCCCAAAAGATATGAAAATGCGTTCCTGGATCACCACAGCCGCGAATCAAAGTGGAGAGTATTGGGGAGCATATTTCACAATCCTAACAGGGACCAGATACCAACGCATAAGTACTTTATAGTTCGCCTCTAGGGCTACTACATTTTGAGAAGATATTTTGGTATTGGCCCAGATTTTGGCCCATTTGGATGAATCCATGAGAAAACTAAGATCACTCTCCCATTTTTCCACATAGGAGGGTGTTTTTGTATTAGGCAAAGTATTCAGGTGACTATATAATTGTAGCGATACCCCCAAACTAAGAGAGCTGCTGGTTTTGTTTCGGGCCCTGTACACAGCACAGCCAACCCCGGGCAATCTACTCGACCCTTCTCTGGCACAGCTAGTCTAGGGGTGGTATATTTGTATAACTCTATACCAGTTCATGTACAATCCCTCACTACATTTAAACAGTGGTAGAATGTAGTAATAGACTCCAATACCAGAATGATTAACTGTAAAAGGTTTACTTGTATATAGAGGTTAATGATTAATATCACATATAACACATGCATGCAGAGCCCTGCAGTAATACTAACACTAGTCAACTATAGTGCACAAATAGTTCTATCACACACTGACATATAGCTAGAATCCCCGTTAGCAATATGGCGCCCAGCAATGCTATAAACTCCCAGTCAGGCCTGACTCAGTTAAAGTTCAGTCTTTAAAGGAGGAATCTTCGCATGCAAGATGATCGGTGGTGCACATACAGGAACAATATTTGTAATCCAATAATGGTCTAAGGCAATGGAAGCAACTCCCCGGAGACTATGTAACTCAGTTCTGCAACTAGTCTCCTGACAGGAAAAAGGAAAGTATAACCCGATGGGCCAAGGCAGTCAATAGGCCTAATAAAGTACTCAGTTATAGTTGTGAGCAAGTGCTCTCTCACCCCTCCGGACTCGATCCCAGTCCGGGACTCCCACCGCTATGTCCACACACACAGGATCTGCCACCGCCTGATCTCCGGTCCACTGACGTCCGCGAAGCAGGTAGATGTCTGCAGCCGCACAGGTTCCGCAGCGAGGTGAAAGGCTCTCTGGAAGTGCGCAAGGCCCAGGCCTCGGGCCTTGCACTCGCAGCAGGTCCGCACAGGAAGTCCTCTTGCCAGCCGCGCGGTGTCCAAAGAGGCCGGGCTTAGCCTCGCCCTCCCCTTTTATACACCACCCATGAGTCTCTGCGGCAGCCCAATGCACCCTGGGTGCCAAACAGGGTTCTGGGTAACGTAGTCCATGGGGCCTCAACGGAGACCCCGCTACATAATAATGATATGAGACCTTTTGAGTGGGGGTCATTTTTACATATACGTTCAAAATGCGTTATGTCACAAAGATTATCTCTACCTTGTATAAATGGCATAAATATTTTTTTTGATCTGTAGATAACGGAAGAGTTCTGCATCTAGAAATTGATGGCTTTCACATATTTCAGGAAATGTTTTAAGTGAAGTGCTCATTGTCAGGTCACAGAATTGTGTTAGGTCAGCAGAAATCTATTTTTTAAAAGTTTAAGGAGATGTATGAGCCGGGTAGAAAAGTGGATTTCAAATAAATGATACAAGAGGTATATGCGGAGATTGTAGTCCTTTGATTACTTTGAATCTATCCCATATAACAATTGTATGTTTAGTAATCCTATTTTTAATTATTTTATGGTCAGAAGAGGTGGGCCATATTAGATTTGGTATGGAGATCAGATCACAGTCGACTGATTCAATCGCTACCCAGAGGGGGGCCTCGTGTTTCGCGTGATATTTTGGAATATGCGCTATTTGTGCTGCATGGAAATAATTAGTAAAATTAGGGAAACCTAATCCTCCTTTGAGATTAGAAAGATAAAGAGTGTGGGTAGGTAAGTGAGATTTTAGGGAGTTCCATATAAATGCTTGTTTTTTACGTTGTAGGTTCCTAAGGAAGTATGCCCGGATGGGAATGGGTAATACACGAAAAAGATATACAATTTTAGGTAGTACAGTCATTTTTATTACATTTATTTTACCAATCCATGATATTGGCAAAGAGGACCATTGTTTAAGAAGATTAGTCATTTTTCGTAGTAGTGGAGGATAGTTAGCAGAGAAGATATCAGATAGATTGGGGGTAAGAGTAATACCTAGATACGTGAGGTGAGATGTTGACCATGTAAAAGGGAGAGATGTTTGGGCTTGTTGTAGTGTTTGTGGAGGTAAAGAGATGTTTAAGGCTGTTGATTCTTGTGAGTTTATAATTAGTCCAGAAACTTGAGCAAAGTGGTCTAGTTTGTTTATGAGATTGGGAGCAGAAATATGAGGGGAAGACATAAAAATTAATATATCATCAGCAAATAGACATAGTTTATGTTGATGGCTTGCTAAATTTATGCCCTTGATTGAGGGGTCTGTACGGATAGCCTGGGCAAGAGGTTCAATGAGTAAGGCAAATAAGAGTGGGGAGAGAGGGCAACCCTGGCGTGTTCCTCTATTGATATCGAACATGTCTGATTTGTATCCGGCATATTTAACATATGCCTTGGGATTATTATAAAGTGAAGTGACCCAGCTTAGAAAATGAGGGCCAAAGACCCATTTTTGCAGAGCAAAATGTAAGTAGGGCCATGTCACTGTATCAAATGCTTTTTTGATATCTAATGAAAGGAGACATAGAGGTATTCGTCGTGTTTTAGCTGCTTGAATCAATAATGATGTTCTTCAAACATTATCTGCGGCTTGGCGTAAAGGGATGAAACCTACTTGATCTTTGCTTATTAATTAACCAATTATATTATTGAGACGCAACGCCATTACTTTCGCTAGTAGTTTTGTATCTAGGTTTAATAAGGATATAGGTCTAAAGTTAGTACAAGATGAGTCATCAGACTGAGGTTTAGGGATCATTGAAATTATTGCAGTTAAGATTTTTTCGGAAGGATTTTTTGTTAAGTAGGGAATTAAACGCTTTTGTCAACATGGGAGTAAGAATATGGGATTTTTATTATAATAGAGGGCTGAGAATCCGTTGGGGCCTGGTCATTTATTTAACTTAGGGATTTAATTGCTAATTCGATTCCTATAGGTTTAATAGGACTTTCAAGGTTATCGTATTGAACTTGAGAGAGAGTCGGAATTGTGAAAAAAATTATTCTGCTGAGGGTTGGTCGAAGGATCCTTCTTTTTTGTTTAACCACTTGTCCCCCGCCCACTGTCAATAGACGGCGGGCGGAGGATACTCTCGTTCTGGGAGGACGTCATATGACGTCCGCCCTTTAAAACGAGCTAGGAGGCGCGCACGCCCGCCGCGTTCACAAGGCCCCGGTGCGCGTGCCCGGTGGCCGCGATTGCCGCCGGGCACCCGCGATTGCCCGGGAAACGAGCAGGAAAGTGGATCTCTGTGTGTAAACACAGAGATCCACGTCCTGTGAGGGAGAGGGGACCGATGGTGTGTCCCTTGTACATAGGGACAACCATCGGTCACCTCCTCCAGTCAGTCCCCTCCCCCCACAGTAAGAACACTTTGAGGGAACATATTTAACCCCTTCCCGCCCCCTGGTGGTTAACCCCTTCCCTGCCAATCACATTTATACAGTAATCAATGCATTTTTATAGCAGGGATCGCTGTATAAATGTGAATAGTCCCAAAAATGTGTCAAAAGTGTCCGATGTGTCCGCCGCAATATCGCAGTCACAATAAAAAATCGCAGATCGCCGCCATTACTAATGAAAAAAAAAAAAAAAACTATAAATCTATCCCCTATTTTGTAGACGCTATAACTTTTGCGCAAACCAATCAATACGCGCTTATTGCGTTTTTTTTTTTTTTTACCAAAAATATGTAGAAGGATACGTATCGGCCTAAACTGAGGAAAATTTTATAAAAAAAAAAAAAATGGGTATTTATTATAGCAAAAAGTAAAAAATAGTGTTTTTTTTCCAAACTGGACGCTCTTCTTTTGTTTATAGCGCAAAAAATAAAAACCGCAGGAGGTGATCAAATACCACCAAAAGAAAGCTCTATTTGTGGGAAAAAAGGACGCAAATTTCGTTTGGGAGCCACGTCGAAAGACCACGCAATTGTCATTCAAAGTGTGACAGCGCTGAAAGCTGAAAAATGGCTTGGGCAGGAAGGGGGTTTTCGTGCACAGTAGAGAAGTGGATAAAGAAGTAAGATGTTTATGAAAGATGTGTAAGATCTTTACTGGGTTACTTGTGTATTTATCATTAGGTATTTTTAGGCAAATTGGCTTAAATGGGTTATTAAATTTTTTAAGCGCACGTGCAAGAAGGGTGCCAGGTTTATTAGCTTTAAAGTAGAATTTGTATTTAGATTTACGTAATGTTTTGTCCACCGATTCTGATAGGAATAGGTCAAGATTCAAACTTGGCTTATCAAGTTGTGTTTTTGACACTGGTGTAGGGTTAGATTGGAAATTTGTGTGACATTCATTGAATTATTTTTCTAGTTTTTGTTGTAGTTGTCGTTTATCTTTTTTAAGGTATGATGCTTGTCATAAACAGACCCCTCTAAGAACAGGTTTATGGGCTTCCCACAATGTTAGAGGGGATATATCAGGAGTATCATTGTTTCCCAGATATTCTTTTATTGCTGATTCTAAGTCAGATGAATGTAATGGGTGTGAGAGAATTTAATTATGTGCCATGTGGGGTCTTGAGCTTTTGGGATTAAAGAAGTAAAGGTTGAAATTATCGCACAGTGATCTGTCCAAGTATAAGGTTTAATAGAATAATTGAGCAATTCTGGTGACATACTTATAGATATTAGGATATGATCAATACGGGAAAAAGATTTATGTGGGTGGGAATTCGAGATTGAGAGCTGGATACAGTTGGAGTTGGGGATTTATCTAGATAGGGATATAGAACTTGATTTGAATCACCACATATCAAAAGTGTGCCCATTTTATGTGAACCTATTACTTGCAGTAAGTGAGAGAGGAATGAAGTTGGTCTTTTATTAGGTGCATAATAAGAAACAATTGTGATTGGAATATCGCATAGGTGTCCCAAAAGTATGAGATAGCGGCCTTCTGGATCTTTGATCTCTGTTATGAGGGTAAAAGGAGTTGTTCGGTGAAATGCTATTAATACTCCTCTGCGTTTTGATTTAGCTGAGGCAGTAAAAACTTGGGGGTAGATTGTCCCAAAATATTTAGGGGTTGAAGTTTCAGTAAAATGCATCTCTTGGAGGCACACTATATAAGCTTTTGAGGAGGAAAGAGATCTGAACACTTTAGTTCGTTTCTAAAGAATGTTTAGACCTTGGACATTTAAGGTTAGGACATTTAAAGGAGCCATATATAATTCTTAAATAAGATATAACAATATATTACTGTCATCATTTGCAGAATCAGAGAAACCATGGGGAAAACCGGAAAAAAGAAGACAGGGGAAGTAGATTATGAGAGAAAAAAGAAAGAATAAGAGTCATATATTTAAGAATAAATTATAATTACTAATATATGTATAAAAATAAAATGATGGCGTACTGAGCATGCAAATCTGCTAGCTGAGAGATACAAAGTCTATCCGAGGAGTCTCCTCACACTGTAACCCTAGTGGAGGAGAGTCTTAGGACAGAAAAAATAGGGGCAGCAGTGGCCAATTCTCGGGTCCCCCAAGGCCAAAATTTACGAAAAAATAAAAAAAAAATCAATTTAGACATCCGATTTTGCTTGTACTCCTTAAAAATAAGCAAACATAAGAGTAGGATTAAATAGCATTCCTTTTAACAAATCCTGAATTAGTTATATATAAATATTTGCACGTAAGGTTATATATTTTAACTTATAATATATTAAGAAACTTGAAATATTTATGTTGAATAAGCTTCAGAGAGAAATGCAGAATGCATTCAGTCCATTGTGTCCGGTGGATCCAGGTCTGGAGAATTGAATCGACCCCTTTTTGATGAACTTTGTCTGCTTCTGTCAGTTCCAGGCTTAGAGGCACTTTGTAGAGAATTGGATGTTGTACGCCGATGAGGGCTGGTTAAGGGCCTATTGTATAGATGAAGATTTTGCAAGGTGTTCTGTAATTCTTTCGAGGATCTGCACGAATATTTGGTGCCTTGAAAGGTAAAACAAATAGAAAATGGGAATTCCCATTGATAAGGGATATGGTGGTGTTGGAGATTTTGGAGCAAGGGTTTCAGTACACGCCGTTTAGCAACAGTTATTGGGGATAGGTCAGCAAAAACCTGTGTAGCGGGGTCTCCGTTAAGGCCCCATGGACTACGTTACCCAGAACCCCGTTTGGCACCCAGGGTGCATTGTGCCGCCGCAGAGACTCATGGGTGGGGTATAAAAGGGGAGGGCGAGGCTAAGCCCAGTCTCTTTGGACACCGCGCTGCTAACAAGAGGACTCCCTGTGCGGACCTGCTACGAGTAAAAGGCCCGAGGCCTGGGCCTTGCGCACATCCAAAGAGCCTTCCACCCCACTGCGGAGCCTGTGTGGCACCTGATATCTACTTGCTTCGCGGACATCAGCTGGACTGGAATCGAGTCCGGAGGGGTGAGAGAGCACCTGCTCACAACTATAACTGAGTACTTTTGTTAGGCCTATTGACTGCCTTGGCCCATCGTGTTATATTTGCTGTCTTGTCAGGAGTAGTGATGAGCCAAACACCCCCGGGTTCAGTTCGCACCAGAACCCGCGAACGGACCGAAAGTTCGTACGAACATTAGAACCCTATTAAATACAATGGATGCAAACGTTCGAATTCTAAAGTGCTAATTATAACAACTATTATGCATGTTATTGTCCTAAAAAGGGTTTGGGAACCCGGGTTGTGCACCAGGGGACATGTATCAATGCAAAAAGAAGTTTTAAAAACGGTCGTTTTTCGGGAGCAGTCATTTTAATGATGCATAAAGTGAAAAAAAAAAAGTCAAATATTCCTTTAAATATCGTACCTGGGGGGTGTCTAAAGTATGCCTGTGAAGTGCCACATGTTTCCCGTGTTTAGAACTGTCCCTGCACAAAATGACACTTCTAAAGGAAAAAAAAGCCATTTAAAACTGCTTGCGGCTTTAATGTAATGTCTGGTCCCGGTAATATGGATGAAAATCTTTAAGAAAAATGGCATAGCTACCCCATGACCCCCCCCCCCTACCCCAGCCCATTACCAGCCCCCTTTGGGTCTTGTATGGATATTAAGGGGAACCCCGCACATAAAATAAAAAAGGCCCTATATACTCTGAACAGCCGTATACAGGCGGTGCATACAAGACAGGGACTGTAGGTTTGTTCTTATGTAGAATCTGTTTGTAATTTTGAACAGGTACATTGTTTAAGTGTAGCTCCAGCCCAAAAATCTATTTTTAAACTTTTTTGAAAACATAGGTAAGGGTTATCACCCCTGTAACATTTGTTTTGCTGTCTGTGCCCTTGTTCAGAACATTTCACCTCACTTTCCGTCCCAATGACAACTGTTTTTGAAATGTGGTGTTTTTCTTGAAACAAGGATTGGTGATAAAGCATCAGTACAGAGGAGACACCTTTCTCCCATATTAATTCTTACAGGAGAGAATTTTCCTTCCTAGTGGTAGATTTCCTCTCACTTCCTGTTGTCTTCTTGCGTTTGCAAGTAGGAGTCGTTTGTAAGTTGGATGTTTGAAAGTAGGGACCTGCCGTATATACTCTGCAGAAATAGGCCCCTTAGTTGGTGTTGGCACAACACTGTAAGCACTCACAGTTACTCTTGGTTGGTGCTGGAACGCCCTGCTGTCAACTATTATATCAGGAATTTTAATTACATATAATTGTTGAACAGTGGTAGTAAAAATTGGGCCTTTGATGGTGGTGCTGGTGCCACAACACTGTAAGCCCTGACAGTTACTCTTGGTGGGTGCAGCAATGGGCCCTGCTGTGAATTATTAGATCAAGAATTGTAATTGCATGCCCCTGTTGAACAGGGGCTGAAAAATTGGGCCTTTCGTGGTGGTGGTGGTGGTGGTGGTGTTGCCACAACACTGTAAGCCCTCAGAGTTACTCTTGGTGGGTGCAGGAATGGGCCCTGCTGTGAATTATTAGATCAAGAATTGTAATTACATGCCCCTTTTGAACAGGGGCTGAAAAATTGGGCCTTTCGTGATGGTGGTGGTGGTGGCGTTGCCACAACACTGTAAGCCCTCAGAGTTACTCTTGGTGGGTGCAGGAATGGGCCCTGCTGTGAATTATTAGATCAAGAATTGTAATTACATGCCCCTTTTGAACAGGGGCTGAAAAATTGGGCCTTTCGTGGTGGTGGTGGTGGTGGCGTTGCCACAACACTGTAAGCCCTCAGAGTTACTCTTGGTGGGTGCAGCAATGGGCCCTGCTGTGAATTATTAGATCAAGAATTGTAATTACATGCCCCTTTTGAACAGGGGCTGAAAAATTGGGCCTTTCGTGGTGGTGGTGGTGGTGGCGTTGCCACAACACTGTAAGCCCTCAGAGTTACTCTTGGTGGGTGCAGCAATGGGCCCTGCTGTGAATTATTAGATCAAGAATTGTAATTACATGCCCCTTTTGAACAGGGGCTGAAAAATTGGGCCTTTCGTGGTGGTGGTGGTGGTGGCGTTGCCACAACACTGTAAGCCCTCAGAGTTACTCTTGGTGGGTGCAGCAATGGGCCCTGCTGTGAATTATTAGATCAAGAATTGTAATTGCATGCCCCTGTTGAACAGGGGCTGAAAAATTGGGCCTTAGGCACTGGTGGCACAACACTACAACCCCTCACAGATACTGTACTTGGAGCACAGCAATGAGCCCTGTTGCAAAGTATTGCTTCAAAAATTGTAATGACACGCCCCTGTTAAACAGGGGCTGAAAAATTGGGCCTTAGGCACTGGTGCCACAACACTCCAACCCCTCACAGATACTGTACTTGGAGCACAGCAATGAGCCCTATGGCAAATTATTGCTAAAAAAATTGTAATTACACGCCCCTGTAAAACAGGGGCTGAAAAATTGGGCCTTAGCCACTGGTGGCGGCACCCATAAACAAAAATGATCTTCCAAGCTATCATCATCAATCGTATCATTGAGGACTCGGAGGAGGAGGATAGCCAGTCAACATAACAGCACAGGCACTCAGCATCAGCATCAGTCTTGAAGGGATGTGACATGTTAAAATCAATTAGTCTGTTATATCAGCATCAGGTGTGTGGTAGCTGGTGGTGATCCAAGACTGGTTCATCTTGATGAAAGTCAGTCGATCAACCGAGTCGGTGGACAGGCGCACCCTGTGATCCGTGACAAATCCTCCAGCAGCACTGAATGTGCGTTCCGAAAGAACGCTGGATGCAGGACAGGCCAGTAGCTCAATTGCATACTGTGCAAGCTCTGGCCAGTGATCCATCCTCAAGACCCAGTAAGCCAGAGGATTTTCGGTGGGGAAGGTGTCCAAGTCTAACCTTGCCCCTAGATATTCCTGCACCATGTTTATCAGACGCTGGCGATGGTTGCTGGAACCGATCATACTTTGGGGCTGCGGACTAAAGAATTGTCTGAACGCATCGGTCAGACGGCCACCTTCCCCACCGCTCCTTCTTTGACTGGCCGAAGCGTCAGCAACTCGTTGTCCAGGACCAGGAGTTTGTAACCTCCCAGTCTCTGGGAACGCGTTGCACAGACCTTTCTGCAAGGCCTCCCGGAGTTGTGTCATCCTCTGCTCCCTCTGCGACGGTAACATAAGGTCCGCAACCTTACCCTTGTACCGTGGATCAAGGAGAGTGGCCAGCCAGTAATGGTCCCTCTCCTTAATCCGAAGAATACGAGGATCCTTCCGCAGACTTTGCAGGATCAGGGAGGCCATGCAGCGTAGGTGTGCTGAGGCATTCGCTCCGGAGTCCTCTGGGTCACTAAGGACGACATGATCCGCAGCCACCTCCTCCCAGCCACGTACAAGTCCACTGGTTTCTTGGGACTGTAAATCATCCCTAAAAGACTGCTGCTGATGATGCTGAGTGCCAGCCTCCACCTCCATGCTGACACAATCCTCCTCCTCCTCCTCCTCCTCCTCCTCCTCCTCTTCCTGTGCGATGGGTGGGACAGAAGGAACACTGTCTGGGTAAAGGGGGCCTTGAGAGGCAAGGAAGTCTTCCTCTTCCTGCCTCTGTTCTGCCTCAAGTGCCCTGTCCATTATTCCACGCAGCGTGTGCTCCAACAGGTGGACAAGAGGTACAGTGTCACTGATGCATGCACTGTCACTGCTCACCATCCTCGTGGCCTCCTCAAATGGTGCCAGGACAGTGCATGCATCCCTGATCATGCCCCACTGGCGTGGAGAAAAAAAAACAAGCTCCCCTGACCCTGTCCTGGTGCCGTAGTCGCACAGGTACTCATTGATGGCCCTCTGCTGCGTGTGCAGCCACTGCAGCATGGCCAACGTTGAGTTCCACCTGGTGGGCATGTCACATATAAGGCGGTTCTTGGGCAGGTTCAACTCCTTTTGCAGCTCAGCCAGGCGAGCACTGGCATTATAAGATCTGCGGAAATGCACACAGACTTTCCTGGCCTGCCTCAGGACATCCTGTAAGCCCGGGTACCTGCCCAAGAACCGCTGCACCACCAGGTTAAGGACGTGAGCCACACAGGGCACATGGGTCAGTTGTCCCTGTCGGAGGGCGGAGAGGAGGTTGGTGCCATTGTCGCAAACCACCATTCCTGGCTTAAGCTGGCGTGGCGTCAACCACCTCTCGGCCTGGCCCTGCAGAGCAGACAGGACCTCTGCCCCAGTGTGGCTTCTGTCCCCCAAACACACCAGCGCAAGCACGGCATGGCATCTTTTTGCCTGCGTACTTGCGTAGCCCCTTGAACACCTACGGAGCACCGCTGGTTCCGAGGACAAACCACAGGAAGAGGCCATGGAGGAAGAAGAAGAGGAGGGGGTGGAGGAGAGAGGTGTGTCACAACCAGTAGTAGCATTTTGGAGGCGTGGCGGTGGAACAACCTCCAACACTACTGCACCTTGTCCTGCATCCTTCCCAGCTGCCAAAAGAGTGACCCAATGGGCCGTGAAAGAAAGGTAACGTCCCTGTCCATGCCTGCTGGACCATGAGTCAGCGGTAATATGCACCTTACCGCTGACCGCCCTGTCCAGCGAGGCCAAGACATTGCCTTCCACATGCCGGTAGAGAGCCGGAATAGCCTTCCGTGAGAAAAAGTGGCGTTTGGGAACCTGCCACTGAGGAACCGCACATTGCACAAACTCACGGAAGGGGGCCGAGTCTACCAACTGAAAAGGCAGCAGTTGAAGCGCTAGCAATTTAGCCAAGCTAGCATTCAACCGCTGGGCATGTGGATGGCTGGGAGTGAACTTCTTTCGACGGTCCAGCAGCTGGGGCAGGGAAATTTGCCTGCTAGAATCGGACGTCGGTGTACTGCTAGCAGAGTGGCCGCAAGTACTTGGCTGTGACACACCTAATTCTACACCTTCATTCCTCTCAGTGCATGTTTCAGAGAGGACTGAAGTTATAGTGGGGTTGGAGATCCCAGCTGATGCGGTGCAAGGAGAGGTCCGCTTTGTTCTTTGGTGTGGGTCTTTGAGGTAGGCTTGCCAACGAGCTGCATGGCAGGTCAACATATGTCTGGTCAGGCATGTGGTACCCAAGCGGCTGATGTTTTAGCCACGCGATATACGCTTGAGACATATGTTGCAAACAGCAGCTGTGCGATCTGATGCACTAGCCTCAAAAAAGGCCCACACCAAAGAACTTTTTGAATGACGGGCAGAGGCAGCGCCCTGCACAGGCGGAGCTCTGCGGTGTGATTCCGTCGGTGTACTGCCCTTACGCTGGCCACCAAAGGGCATCCTGCCTCGTTGGAGATGTGCCTCCTCCTCATCCTCCTCCTCCTCCTCTCTCCTATTAGGCACCCACGTGGAGTCAGTGACCTCATCATCCCCTCCCTCCTCATCACTGGAGCCAATCTGGCAGTATGCTGCAGCTGCTGGAACATGACTGCCAGATTGGTGTCCTTCTTGAGCATCCCCTCTGTCTGCTCTCACGCTACTGCCTTCCTGTAGCTGGGTTTCATCATCAGACCCTTCGAAACGCTGGGCATCCTCCTGGAGCATGTACCCAACACTGTGCTCAAACAGTTCGGGGGACTCCTCAGGAGGAGGACATGGTGGGTCTAGGGAAGGAGTGACTGATGATGAGTCTGACATTGATACCAGGGAAGAGGACGCTTTGGCAGCTGCTTTTCCAGTACCCTGAGCCTGGGTGAGAGAGGATGAGGAGGAGGAGGAGGGCTTGGTCATCCACTCTACCAAGTCTTCGGCATGATGTGGCTCAACATGTCCAGCTGCCGAAAAGAAGGACAAGCGTGTCCCATGGCCATGTGCTGATGACAATGCACCGCGTCCACGACCAGCACTGTTGCCCCCAGACACAGAGCCTGCTTGCCCTCTTTTATTGCCTCCTGACTGTCTGCCTCTCCTTGTTTGCCTTCCAGACATTCTAATAGATGGCCTGCAGGGAGATGGGAAAAAAGCAATAAGGGCTACCTTCAGGTGTCCTTCTCTGTCCCTTTACTTAAGGATTTCTAAATATGGTTGAGGATGATTGCTTTTGCACAGAATAGCACAACGACAATTTCCCTGACTGTCCAAAAAAACAAGGATTTCAAAGATGGTTGATGAGGAATGCTTTAGCACACTATAGCACAAGGAGAATTTCCCTCACTGTCCTTCCCTGTCCCTAGAAACAAGGATTATCACAGTGAAAGAAACTGACACTCTTCCTACCTATAGTTTTCTGTCCCTAGAAAAAATGTTTTTTTAAAGCACACTATAGCACAAGGAGAATTTCCCTCACTTTCCTTCCCTGTCCCTAGAAACAAGGATTATCACAGTGAAAGAAACTGACACTCTTCCTACCTATAGTTTTCTGTCCCTAGAAAAAATGTTTTTTTAAAGCACACTATAGCACAAGGAGAATTTCCCTCACTTTCCTTCCCTGTCCCTAGAAACAAGGATTATCACAGTGAAAGAAACTGACACTCTTCCTACCTATAGTTTTCTGTCCCTAGAAAAAATGTTTTTTTAAAGCACACTATAGCACAAGGAGAATTTCCCTCACTTTCCTTCCCTGTCCCTAGAAACAAGGATTATCACAGTGAAAGAAACTGACACTCTTCCTACCTATAGTTTTCTGTCCCTAGAAAAAATGTTTTTTTAAAGCACACTATAGCACAAGGAGAATTTCCCTCACTTTCCTTCCCTGTCCCTAGAAACAAGGATTATCACAGTGAAAGAAACTGACACTCTTCCTACCTATAGTTTTCTGTCCCTAGAAAAAATGTTTTTTTGAAGCACACTATAGCACAAGGAGAATTTCCCTCACTTTCCTTCCCTGTCCCTAGAAACAAGGATTATCACAGTGAAAGAAACTGACACTCTTCCTACCTATAGTTTTCTGTCCCTAGAAAAAATGTTTTTTTAAAGCACACTATAGCACAAGGAGAATTTCCCTCACTTTCCTTCCCTGTCCCTAGAAACAAGGATTATCACAGTGAAAGAAACTGACACTCTTCCTACCTATAGTTTTCTGTCCCTAGAAAAAATGTTTTTTTAAAGCACACTATAGCACAAGGAGAATTTCCCTCACTTTCCTTCCCTGTCCCTAGAAACAAGGATTATCACAGTGAAAGAAACTGACACTCTTCCTACCTATAGTTTTCTGTCCCTAGAAAAAATGTTTTTTTAAAGCACACTATAGCACAAGGAGAAATTCCCTCACTTTCCTTCCCTGTCCCTAGAAACAAGGATTATCACAGTGAAAGAAACTGACACTCTTCCTACCTATAGTTTTCTGTCCCTAGAAAAAATGTTTTTTTAAAGCACACTATAGCACAAGGAGAATTTCCCTCACTTTCCTTCCCTGTCCCTAGAAACAAGGATTATCACAGTGAAAGAAACTGACACTCTTCCTACCTATAGTTTTCTGTCCCTAGAAAAAATGTTTTTTTAAAGCACACTATAGCACAAGGAGAATTTCCCTCACTGTCCTTCCCTGTCCCTAGAAACAAGGATTATCACAGTGAAAGAAACTGACACTCTTCCTACCTATAGTTTTCTGTCCCTAGAAAAAATGTTTTTTTAAAGCACACTATAGCACAAGGAGAATTTTCCTCACTGTCCTTCCCTGTCCCTAGAAACAAGGATTATCACAGTGAAAGAAACTGACACTCTTCCTACCTATAGTTTTCTGTCCGTAGAAAAAATGTTTTTTTAAAGCACACTATAGCACAAGGAGAATTTCCCTCACTTTCCTTCCCTGTCCCTAGAAACAAGGATTATCACAGTGAAAGAAACTGACACTCTTCCTACCTATAGTTTTCTGTCCCTAGAAAAAATGTTTTTTTAAAGCACACTATAGCACAAGGAGAATTTCCCTCACTTTCCTTCCCTGTCCCTAGAAACAAGGATTATCACAGTGAAAGAAACTGACACTCTTCCTACCTATAGTTTTCTGTCCCTAGAAAAAATGTTTTTTTAAAGCACACTATAGCACAAGGAGAATTTCCCTCACTTTCCTTCCCTGTCCCTAGAAACAAGGATTATCACAGTGAAAGAAACTGACACTCTTCCTACCTATAGTTTTCTGTCCCTAGAAAAAATGTTTTTTTAAAGCACACTATAGCACAAGGAGAATTTCCCTCACTTTCCTTCCCTGTCCCTAGAAACAAGGATTATCACAGTGAAAGAAACTGACACTCTTCCTACCTATAGTTTTCTGTCCCTAGAAAAAATGTTTTTTTAAAGCACAGTATAGCACAAGGAGAATTTCCCTCACTTTCCTTCCCTGTCCCTAGAAACAAGGATTATCACAGTGAAAGAAACTGACACTCTTCCTACCTATAGTTTTCTGTCCCTAGAAAAAATGTTTTTTTAAAGCACACTATAGCACAAGGAGAATTCCCTCACTGTCCTTCCCTGTCCCTAGAAACAAGGATTCGCACAGTAAAACACACTGACACTCTCCCTACCTATCCTTCTCTTTCCCTAAACTAAAGGAATCCAGGTTAAGCAAGAAAAAATAAATGTCACTGTCCCTGCCTATGCTTCTCTTTCCCTGCTCCGGAACACACTACACTAGGCCGCCGTGCTGGCGGCCTTTTATAGTGTGGGGCGTGTACTAAACACCCTCAGCAATAATTGGCCACAGGCATCCTGCCTGTGGCCAATCATTGCTCTCCTCGCTGCCGGCGCTGTGATTGGCCAAGCATGCGGGGTCACAGTGCATGCTTGGCCAATCACAGCGCCTGGATGACACTGCGATGGCGTAGTGCATTGTGGGCCGTTCGCGTCACTCGAATTTGGCGCGAACGGCCCAAATCGTTCGATCTTCGTCGAACGATCGAACAGCCGATGTTCGAGTCGAACGTATGTTCGACTCGAACACGAAGCTCATCCCTAGTCAGGAGACTAGTTGCGGAACTGAGTTATATAGTCTCCGGGGAGTTGCTTCTCTTACTATATACCGTTATTGGATTACAAATTATTGTTCCTGTATGTGCACCACCGATCATCTTGCATGCGAAGATTCTTCACTTTAAGACTGAGCTTTAACAGAGTCAGGCCTGACTGGGAGTGTAGAACTTTGTTGAGCGCCATATTGCTCACGGGGAGGATAGCTACAGTGGTGTGGATCTCTTTATATACTATAGTTGGCTAGTGTTATTATTACTGCCGGGCTCTGCATGTATGTGCTGTATTATATTGATCGTTGACTTTTATATCCGAGTAAATCTACTATAGTTAATCATTCCGGTAGTAGTGTCCATTACTATACCTTACAACTGTTTGCATTATTGTGGGATTGTTCATGAATAGGTATAGAGCCATACTAATATACCACCCCTAGACTAGCTGTGCCAGAGGAGGGTCGAGTAAATTGCCGGGGGTTGGCTGTGCTGTGTACAGGGCCCGAAACAAAACCAGCGGCTCTCTTAGTTTGGGGGTATCGCTTCACCTGGTATGTATGACCTTGAAAAGTAAGAGATTTCTTGTTCCTGGCAGCTGTCATAAGTTGCTCTTTTGTGCGAAAAAAGTGGAACTTTACAATTATGTCACGAGGGGGACCTTCAGCTTTGCGTGGCGCCAAAGCTCTATGGATTCTGTCCATTTCCAATCTTTCAATTGGGATTGACGGTGTTAATTCCTGAAAAAGAGCAGTCATAGTCTATTGAAGGTCAATGATTGACTCAGGTATACCTCGTATGCGAAGGTTTGATCGAAGTGCCCTATTTTCAAAGTCCTCCAAACGCTCTTGCAGCGTTAAATTTTCATCTTTAAGAGTCTCAAATTCCATGTCATGTGAAAGTACAGTAGTTTCAATGTCATCCATTCTGTTTTCCAAGTCAGCTGTGCGTTGGCCTAAATCACGTATTTCTTTTGTCAGTTTCTCTGTAATTTGGTCAGAGGTCTGCTTTAAAGCTTTCTGTAGCATTTTCTCTATTTGCTTTAATATATTTGAGTGTAATGTAACTGCTTGTTGTGGCTGGGAGCTGGCGCTGTATTCACTGTCTGTGTCATATAATTCCTGAGGTAAATGCAGCTGCTTCTTGTCAGCGCATTCTTTAGCTGTGTGAGGAGAATTTGACTGAGCCATATTACAGGAGCCTCTGGGCAGCTTTTCCTTGTGGCTTTTTAATTTTGTTTTACCTCGGGCAGCTCCCAAAACCATTCTATTTGGTTCACAGGGTATTGAGGAGGATATCAGTATTCTTTATGTTTAGTTACCCTGCCATTCGGGCGTCTGTGGTGGCCGTGGAGTCCCGGGAAGAACAAAGCCTCAGCGGGACATGCATGTCCATCGCTGTCCACTCCGCGCATGCACCCCCGTATGTAGGATTCTTGTACTAACCCTAGCGCAATAGATTTGTGTTTTTTTGAGTCTTGTAATCAGGTTCTCAGATTCCCAGATGATCAGCTATGTTATTCCTTTTGTGGGGATACAATGAATTTAGATTTTTTTTAGTACATCAGGCTGTACAAAGCATCAGTTTATCCCGTCACCCGTCAGCATTGAAGGGAGCTCCTTATGACAAAGAAAGAGATTCCCTTTGAAATGCGTTACCGCCCCCGCCTTTTCCTTCCAGTGTTTTAAGGTTTTCACGAGGCAGGGTCAGCGTTGCTAGATGCCGGGCATTGGCGGTTGTATCTGCCAGCTGTCAGATCTGAGCTACCTTCCATGCCAGTGGGTGAGCAGGATAAACTGATGCTTAGTACAGCCTGATGGGATCTTTCCCTTGGTGGATCTACTGTTTTCCATGCCAAATGTCAAGAACTTTTTAAATGTGACTTTACTATTTTGTTTATTTATTAAATTCATACTACTATGCTAATGAAGATCCCACACTGCTGTTCTATTGTCTTTAAGCTGCACTAGATCTTCCTGGATCTCTACTGGTAGTTGCGGGATTCTTCTCAGTGTGGACCTGAGCCAAACACCCTATACCTTGCTGATGCATTGGATTTTGGATGCTGAAAGTTGAGACTTGAAGTGCACAGGACTGGTTTGTGACTAGAGCTACTGAAAACCAGTCCCTTAAAGTGGTTGTAAAGGCAAATAAATATTACTTCCAGTCCCTCTTCAGATTTTATGACCGGTCACGTGACCCCTGGCCACTTTCCTCCTCCGATTGAAGGGCTACAGCAGGAGGAGCTGAGATCCCCCTCTGACAGCAGCTGGAGAGGTCACATGACCGCTGTGCTGCCTGCTCAGCCGCTCCTGCTGTAGCCTTTAGATGGGGGAGGAGACTCGGGGGTCACATGACCGGCCAGAAGAGATCTGCGATAAGGTATTTACAGGCATAGTTTTATAAAAACATGTACACATACCTCCCAACTTTTTGAGATGGGAATGAGGGACATCTATCAGCAAAAGTATGTAGGCATAGGACTCACCCCCCCGCCACGACCACTTAAAGAAGAATTATACCAAAAAAAGTATTTGTTAAACCCACAATTTTTTTTTATTTTTTTTGCAACTACTATTCTTTCATACTGGCTTTTGACCCTTACAAATGTAGCAATTTAGAAATTGGATGAAAGGTTTAGCACTGGGACACACATTTTGAAAGATAAATTGTGCATTTTATATACAACTATATATATCAGACCAAAATGAGGAACAAATGGGGAGGAAAGAGTGACAGAGGGACTTTGTTCCAAATCAGGGACAGTTGGGATCTATGTGTACACAGTATATGATAGATTGATAAAACAGAGCGGCGGGCAGTAATATTTCTTTGCCTTTACTGCCAGTGCCAGCTACTAATAGCGGAAGGAGGGGGGTGGGGGGGGCGGAGACGGCTCACACACACAGGAGCTGAGGGAGGGGGAGAGGGGGGAGAGAGGAGAGCAGCAGGATGACAGACGCACGTAAACTGACCACGGTAATCATGGATCAGCAGCCATGATAAATGTGGTCAGTTTACAGAGGGCAGGGCAGCAGCAGGCAGGAACAGTCAAGTATTTTACAGTATAGAAAGGGACAGATTAGACAGCACAAGCACTGTGCTGTTTAATCTGCTATAAGAAAAAAAGATCTCTTATTGCCTAAGGAAGCTCTGGATTGAAGGTGAGCATTGCAGCCTCTGAAAGTCTTGAAGCCATTGGAACATTATGACAGCCAGGCAACTAGTATTATCAAGAGGAGATGTCTGCAATGGTCTATGTGTTTTCCTTGGTACAGGTTAACTTTCAATCTGGATATTCTAAATGAAAACCTGTGCAGAAATAAATTGGGATCATGGGCGTCCGCAGAAATTTTTCCAGGGGGGGGGGGCATCATTTAAGGGTCACCAATGCTCCGCCCCTTTTAGACAATGTCACAAAGGGGATGGGCTTAGTCATTATCACTGTGCCCATCAATTGCAGCCTCACTGTGCCAATCAATTTCAGCCTCACTGTGCCCATCAATTGCAACCTCACTGTACCCATTATATGCATCCTCACTGTGCCCATCAAATGCGCCTCACTGTGCCAATCAGTTTCAACCTCACTGTGTCAAATTAATTTCAGCCTCACTTTGCCCATCATATGCAGCCTCACTGTGCCCATAAAATGCAGCCTTACTGTACCCATCAAATGCGGCCTCACTGTGCCCGTCAAATGCAGCCTCACTGTGTCCATCAATTGCAGCCTCACTCTGCCCATCAAATGTGGCCTGTACAGTATGGATGGTGTACAGTAGTGTATATAGACAGGGTGGATGGTATTAGTATATACAGGGAGGAAGGTGGGTGTATATATAGCTGTATACATACAGGACAGATGATGTATATCTGCAGTCAGTGATGATGGAGGAAGGTCTCTATTGGGGGTGAGCCGAACACCCCCCTGTTCGGTTTGCACCAGAACCTGCGAACAGCCAGAATGTTCGCGTGAACTTTAGAACACTATTAAATACAATGGACTCGAACGTTCGAAATCAAAAGTGCTAATTATAAAGGCTAATATGCAAGTTATTGTCCTAAAAAGGGTTTGGGGACCCGGGTCCTGCCCTAGGGGACATGTATCAATGCAAAAAAAAGTATTTTAAAACTCACTCGCGGCTATAATGAATTGTCTGCTCCCGGCAATACAGAGAAAAGTCATTGATAAAAAAAACAAAAGCGTGGGGGTCCCCCCAAATTCATTTACCAGGCTCTTCAGGTCTGGTATGGATATTAAGGGGAACCCTGCCGCAAATTAAAAAAAAAAATGCGTGCGGCTCCCCCAAATATCCATACCAGGCCCTTCAGGTCTGGTATGGATTTTAAGGGGAACTCCACCCCAAATTTAAAAACAAATGGCGTGGAGTTCCCCCCAAAATCCATACCAGACCCTTTATTCGAGCACGCAACCTGGTAGGCGGCAGGAAAAGAGGGGAGGACGAGAGATCGCCCCCCCCTCCTGAACCGTACCAGGCCACATGCCCTCAACATGGGGAGGATGTCCCCATGTTGATGGGAACAAGGGCCTCATCCCCACAACCCTTGCCCGGTGGTTGTGGGGGTCTGCGGGCAGGGGGCTTATCAGAATCTGGAAGACCCCTTTAACAAAGGGGACCCCCAGATTCCGCCCCCTATGTGAATTGGTAAGGGGTACATTGTACCCCTACCATTTCACGAAGAAAGTGTAAAAAAAATGTAATAAAACACACACACACACCTTGGAAAAGTCCTTTATTAAAAAAAAAAAACATTCCTGCGATGAAATCCAGTGTCCCACGGCGATCCGATGTCCAGCGCTGTCCGTCATTGGCTGAGCCTGAGCGGACCTGATGGGGAACTTCCTCCGCAGTGTATTAAATGAATAGACCCGCCCCTTCTAAAGTTCCCCATCAGGTCCGCTCAGCCAATGACGTCGGTGTAAGGCTGAGGACCTGATGCAGAACGTGAGAAGGGGTGTGTCTATTCATGTATTAAACTGTGGAGGAAGTTCCCCATCAGGTCCGCCCCCTCGTATATCAGACCCTGCCTGCGTCATTGACTGAGCGGACCTGATGGGGAACTTCCTCCAGTATAATAAATGAATAGACCCGCCCCTTCTCACATTCCGCATCAGGTCCTCCTCAGGACTGCGCCAGCTGGATCTTTATCACGGTTCTTACAGTGACAGTCTGCATTCTGGCTCTGCACTGCACAGTAGGTAGGGAGGGACTCACTGGAGGCTGGAGCCGAGCGGATCAGAGCAACAGTGCCAGCGGATCAGAGCAACAGTGCCAGCCAGCAGACAGCAGTCACTCAGCTCAGCAGAAGTCAGAAAAAAGTCTGCGGCGGCCGCGGAGGACTCTTACCGATTCCAGGGGGGCAAATGCCCCCCCTTGCGGCCGCTCATGTTTGGGATGCAATCCAATACAGTATTGAAACGTCTACCGATATCCAGTTATTAGCTGTATAGAAGAACATCAATTCTGAATGAATAGGGAGCCTGTTCTGTATGGTTGTGATAAGCCCATGGCACATGTATTGCTGCATTGTGCATTACTACGGGGTTCTCATATTACATAACCTCACCGCATACAACAAATTGTTTTAAACGTCATTTTCTAGCAACTGTGTAACTCTATACACTATTATGCACAATCCTGATATAGAGGAGGAGTCCCAGCGAATTCTGTATACCTCTCAGGCTCAGATGTGAATGTTGAATGATTTTGTGAAGTCTGACACTGCATATGTGAACAACCTGACTGTGTACCTGTGGATGACAAGGTAAGGAGATATCTGATGTTTTCTTCTTGAGTGGCCTAGTCTCATTGATGTAACAAAATAGCTATATTTCTTTCTTTTTTTTTTAACATGAGAATTTTTCAGTCTTGGAGCTTTTTACAGTTTTATCACTAAAACTAGTTTGCATCAGTTCTAGCAAAGAGGGATGGCCTGTTGGAGATACATTTTCATTGGGAACAATCACCATTGTATAATGTAATACTTTGGGGTGATTTACTAAAAGCAAATCCACTTTGCACTACAAGCTCTGCTGATTTTATCATCCAATCATGTACAAGCAAAAATTCTTTTTTTTTTCCTTGCATGTCCCCCTCAGATCTACAGCGACTGCACTTCCAAGTGCACTTGTAGTGCAAAGTGGATCTGCCTTTAGTAAATCAACCCCAAAGTCAATAAAAACACAGACAATAGCCCTCTTTGAGCAGTTTGCACTTCATTTGAATATCTTTCCTTTGTCCACATTCTTCAGGATCAACGATAGAGGATGCAATATTTTTTATTTTACATTTCCTTTTTTTGTTTTATGGTTAAACTCAGTCAATGTGTCTTTTTTAACCTAACTATGTAACAATGCAAGATTATATAACAACGGCAGGTTCTGTCTAATAATAATTTCTTTAAACAAAATAAACAATTTACATATCGTTTATATAGTTTATTTTGTTTTAAAGAAATTAGCATTATATATGACCTGCTTACATTTATAAAACTATTATTTAAAAAGTGTGTGTGTATATATATATATATATATATATATATATATATATATATATATATATATGTAGCGGGTATGTACTTTTCAGAATGTTTAATTCGGGTGAAGACATCAGTGATGTCTAGTTCCCTGCGGCCCAGCAGGTGGCGCTGTCACTTTGGGCCGGGGTTGAACCGTCACTGCAGTGCCGTACCCTTTGTGACCTCTCGCAGCAGTTGTACGGCGGGGCGGGGAACCCGCTGTGCTTGCTGGGAGAGGGTATAAAGGGGGCTGACATCTTCGCCACGAGGTCCGAGCCCCAGGCACCTTCAGCCTGAGGGCTGCTGTCCGCGGTCGGTGTCCAGGCGGCCTCCGTGTCTGTGCCCGTGGGACCCTCGGACTCTATGTCCGCCGGTGTTCCGCGATCGGGTCACAGAGCTGCAGAACAGGGGGGGGGGGCCAGTGTAAACAAGGCATCTCCCCGTTCTGCCTAGTGACACTGATCGTATGCTCCCTCTCATCGGGAGCAGAGATCAGTGACGTGTCACTCGTAGCCACGCCCCCTAACAGTTAGAATCACTCCCTAGGACACACTTAAACCCTTCCTAGCCCCCTAGTGTTTAACCCTTTCACTGCCAGTCACATTTATACAGTAATCAGTGCATTTTTATAGCACTGGTCGCTGTATAAATGTGAATGGTCCCAAAAAAGCATCAAAAGTGTCCGATATGTCTACCATAATGTCGCAGTCACGATAAAAATCGCTGATCGCCGCCATTACTAGTAAAAAAAAAAATTGTTAATAAAAATGCCATAAAACTATCCCCTATTTTGTAGATGCTATAACTTTCGCGCAAACCAATCAATAAACGCATTTTTTTTTACCAAAAATATGTAGAATAATACGTATCGGCCTAAACTGAGGAAAAAATTGTTTTTTTATATATGTAGCGGGTAGGTACTTTTCAGTATGTTGATTCGGGTGGAGACATCAGTGGTGTCCAGTTCCCTGCGGCCCAGCAGGTGGCGCTGTCACTTTGGGCCGGAGTTGAACCATCGCTGGAGTGCCGTACCCTTTTTGGTCTCTCGCAGCGGTTGTACGACGGGGCGGGGAACCCGCTGTGCTAGCTGGGAGAGGCTATAAAGGGGGCGGACATCTTCGCCACGAGGTCCGAGTCCCAGGCACCTTTAGCCTGAGGGCTGCTGTCCAGCGGTCGGTGTCCAGGCGGCCTAGGCCTGGACACGTGGTGTTCGGGAGTCACCCAAGACACCCTCAGTCTGGGGTGAGGTGCATCGTTCAGGCCTGGGGCCCAGCTTCTTCCACTGGGATCCGCCCAGGAGGAACCATCCTAAGGCACCCACAGAATCGGGTGTCTGAATCCAGGCGTAAGGGACCGCACAGGTGACCTTTCCGTAGATCTGGTGCAGCAGATTGCCAGTGCCGGGATAGGGCCTCCGGAGACCGTCGGGATGGATGTCCTCGCCAAACAGGGGCCATATTCACACGGAAGGTGGTCCATGTTCTAAGGTCGGTGGCAGAGACCGTTACTCTAGGGTTGTGACAGAGACCGTTACTTAGGCCCGTGGCAGGGGCTCCAACAGTTCACCCGGTAGGTGGCAGCTACCAATTTCACGGTCGGTGGCAGAGACCGTGCGCCAGGCCTATCCGCACGAGAAAGGGATAGGAGAGTTCATTGTGCCTGGGCCTACTCGTATCCACACCCCTGTCTGTCTGTTATGGAAGTTCAACTGATTATGTTCATTCTGGCATTGAAGAAATAAAGGAGTGTTGAACTTTTAATGGTGTGGGGCTCTGTTACTGGCAGATACACCTCCACGGAAGAAGCGGAGGCTCCATATGCAGGATGCAGACCCGAAGGTAATTCAGAAAAGACTTTGCTCAAACCTCACATACACGGAGAGTGAGAGCTTGGCATAGTGTCCTGCACTCTCTCCTCCAGAGTACCCCTAGACAACAGCCACAAACAACCAATACAAGAGAGAGAGAGAGTGAGGCCGCTGCACGTGGGGGTATCATGTCCGGGATGTGTTCGTGTTACTATGGAGCTGATGTTGTGGAATTTGAGTGTGTGTCTGCCCGGAAGAGTTCCGACTAGGTCGGCCATGTTGGCCACTGCGTCAAGAAGCACACCCTCCCTGCTCAGTTCGTGGGCATGACCTGGGTCGAGAGAAGAAAGCCTGTGAACTGGGGAGAAGAAGGGGAGGAGTCCAGTCGTGTGAAGGACTACACGTGGGGACTTTGGCGCCAACCTTGCAGTGCGCAATGGATCAGCAGAGAGTCGCCATGTTCGGAAATACATTGTGGATTCCATTTCATCCTTCTACCACGAGTTTGACTACTACTGCTGCTCCGATAACGGATACGGGGATCCGGCTAAATCCCCGGGGACGATTCGCCCTGTACTCATGCATGGACGTTGAGGCCCTGGGTTTGATTTGTCCCGGCTGTTCGGGACTGGTGTGTCAGCTGAAGCTGTTTGGGCGCTGCAAGGCCTGCGGGAAGTTCTTATTTGAGGTGGAGCCACCTGTCGAGAAGCCAAAAACCATCCACCTCAACCGCACTACAGGCACCACCACTCAGGAAGGAGGAATCACTGCTTTGACAGCCGTCCCTGTGCGCACTGCAGCAACCGCGGGGGAGGTCGTGGTCAGAGAGACACGGGAGAAATCCGAGGATGCTGACTCGGTCACCACTGCTTCCCAGTGTCCACCGCCGAAGAGGAAGACCGGCATGGTAGCCCCGTCCAGCGGTCACGGTGGATCATCCTGCCCGCCTACGCCTGGCCCGGATGGATCTGGTAGGAAGAGTCCCGGACATCCCTCCTCAAGTATGGGCAGAGGTAAGCCGGGCAAAGGAACTTGGTGTTCGGGCGGAGGTGTCGGGGAGTCACGGCCCTGTGTGTTCACGGGAGGTAGCGATTCAGTCTCTACTACAGGCTACCTGCCCGCGGAAGAGTGTGACACCTCCGACCTAGAGTCGCTCTCCGATTTGGGAGACGACGTCTTCATAGACAAACTTTTTGCTAAAAAGGGTTGGGACAAGATGCCTCTCTCCTCGTCCCGCCGAGTCAGGGATCCACCGATGTCAACGGGGGATACTACACCCCAGGTGGAGGCACCAGCACCTGAGGAGGGATCCTGTCCCCAGTCTGCCCTTCCACCCCCGGTGCCACCTGCATCTAGTATCGGGGGAAAGAGACTGTTATTGCGGGCACCTATGCCCAGGATGGAGGTGATCAAAGTACCTCGGCACCCGGATGCTATCGTTTTGCCGGGAGAAGGAGATCGCCATACCATGCCTCCGTTAGCGAGACTACAACGCCTTTTCTGCCAAAAGGTTGCCAACGAGTACGGGTGGGAATACCCGTATTTATCCAAGGAACTTTTGTATGAGGTGGAGGTTTGCAGGGAGCGCTGGTACAATGACTTTGTGTGGATGCACATTCAGGTCCCACACGCCCGCAGGTACCTCGCGTGTTCCCCCAAAGCATCTCAACGCTTCAAGGACTGTAAGGCAGAATGGATGTTGGGTCGGCACATCCACTCAGACAAGGTGCTGATTCGACGGAAAGAAGGGGAGGATGTCGAATACCATTTGGAGACAATGGACCAGCATTTGAAGCCTCTTGTCCTGCCGCACCCAAGGTTCTACCTATAGGAGGAAAAAGACTCCGTTCTTGCTTAGTCTATTGCTGCTGATCTTTCCGGGGTTGTTGTTGTTACCGGGAAACCCAGTGACTGTACCCGAGTTTAACGGGTGTTTGTGCTCTTTGGAGGAATTGGAGGACTGTTGCCGTTGTTTGTTCTTCAGTTTTCCTTTTCACAGAGTGATCGTGGACTTTGGGGTAGTTAGAGCTGCAGAAGAAGATGGAGGAAAGTCTTCAACAGGTGCAGTAACTGCGACACTGTCACCAGGTGGCAGAGTTGCGCATCGATATTCACTTTTCACACACACACTTATAGAAGGAAAGGATTTCTTTACGGAGAAGTTTTTTCGTTCTTACACAAACATATGTGTCAGGGTTGTGTGTGTTAATGTTTCTTTTCCCCTCTGCAGGAGAACATCCCATCAAGACCGCTGAGAATGTGGCGGGTCTTAGTTAGGATGGGTGGGGAAAATGTTAATGTGATTTGTGAATATGTTTTGTTGTTAGGTGTTGTTTGTTTCCATTCCCTCCCCTTTCCATGTTAGGCTCAGGCACAACGGTTTAGTTAGTTTAAAAAAAAAAAAAAAAAAACTTTTTAAATTTTTGAGATTTATAGTTGGTTTCTGGATTGGGCTATGTCAGTTTTTTTTTTTTGGCATAGTTTGCTCCAGACACTGGGGACCAATGTCAAACAACCGGGGGGAGAGTGTAGCGGGTAGATACTTTTCAGTATGTTGATTCGGGTGGAGACATCAGTGGTGTCCAGTTCCCTGCGGCCCAGCAGGTGGTGCTGTCACTTTGGGCCAGGGTTGATCCATCGCTGGAGTGCCGTACCCTTTTTGGTCTCTCGCAGCGGTTGTACAGCAGGGCGGGGAACCCGCTGTGCTAGCTGGGAGAGGCTATAAAGGGGGCGGACATCTTCGCCACAAGGTACGAGTCCCAGGCACCTTTAGCCTGAGGGCTGCTGTCCAGCGGTCGGTGTCCAGGCCGGCCTAGGCCTGGACACGTGGAGTTCGGGAGTCACCCCAGACACCCTCAGTCTGGGGTGAGGTGCATCGTTCAGGCCTGGGGCCCAGCTTCTTCCACTGGGATCCACCCGGGAGGAACCATCCTAAGGCACCCACAGAATTGGGTGTCTGAATCCAGGCGTAAGGGACCGTGCAGGTGACCTTCCCATAGATCTGGTGCAGCAGATTGCCAGTGCCGGGATAGGGCCTCCGGAGACCGTCGGGATGGATGTCCTCGCTAAACAGGGGCCATATTCACACGGAAGGTGGTCCATGTTCTAAGGTCAGTGGCAGAGACCGTTACTTAGGCCCGTGGCAGGGCCTCCAACAGTTCACCCGGTAGGTGGCAGCTACCAATTTCACGGTCAGTGGCAGAGACAGTGCGCCAGGCCTATCCGCACGAGAAAGGGATAGGAGAGTTCATTGTGCCTGGGCCTACTCGTATCCACACCCCTGTCTGTCTGTTATGGAAGTTCAACTGATTATGTTCATTCTGGCATTGAAGAAATAAAGGAGTGTTGAACTTTTAATGGTGTGGGGCTCTGTTACTGGCAGATACACCTCCACGGAAGAAGCGGAGGCTTCATATGCAGGATGCAGACCCGAAGGTAATTCAGAAAAGACTTTGCTCAAACCTCACATACACGGAGAGTGAGAGCTTGGCATAGTGTCCTGCACTCTCTCCTCCAGAGTACCCCTAGACAACAGCCACAAACAACCAATACAAGAGAGAGAGAGAGAGAGAGAGAGTGAGGCCGCTACATATATTTTTTGGGGATATTTATTACAGCAAAAAGTAAAAAATATAGCATTTTTTTCAAAATTGTCGCTCTATTTTTGTTTATAGCGCAGAAAAAAAAAATAGAGGTGATCAAATACCACCAAAAGAAAGCTCTATTTGTGGGAACAAAAAGGACGTCAATTTTGTTTGGGAGCCACATTGCACGACCGCGCAATTGTCAGTTAAAGCGACGCAGTGCCGAATCGCAAAAAGTGGCCCGTCATTTGGCAGCCAAATGGTCCGGGGCTGAAGTGGTTAAAAGAAGAGGATAAGTTATTATAGTAAATTAGGCACGGGATGCGCAACACGTAATAGAATCACATAAAGAAGTGTAGATTGAAATGAAAGGTGGAGAGGTATAAAAATAAAATAGTAGAGTGATATTATATTGAATTAAAACACTAAACATAATCGTACACGAAAATAGTAATTCGAAATTATACACTTTTTATATTTTTCTATTATTAAATAGTTTTTTTTGTATTGTTGGTTGTTTGACACACGTAATAGGGTGCTGCAAAGCCCCCTTCTTAATTATACTTTGAATAATGTTTTGCACCAATTGAGTTTTGGTTATGGGTAGGTAAGTGGATGGGCTTTTTCCTTTTTTTTTTCTCTCTTTCTCTCTTCTGAAGAGGACATGATCAAGAACCCAGTGTGTTTTCTTAGGGTGGGGGGAGGGGTTAGTGTGGTGTATGTTAATGAAAAGATTTATATAGATATTTTGTGCAATGTGTATTTCTATAATGCATGTTGGAATTTGTCTTAATAAAGAAAAAGTGATTATAAAAAAAAAAAAATCTACAGTATATTTAGATATACAACTCTGAGTATATTGATGTACTTCATTAGCTTAATATTTCTAGTATAGCTTTATTTAGTATTATATAAAAATTAATTAATATAATATTACATGTTACAGCTTTCTACATCTTACATAACAGGAGTAGGGATGAGGTTTGGATTTGCATCAACCATGGAATTAGCATGCATCAGTGAAGTTATATACAATTTCGTATCAAACATCCCAGGTTGGCACACGAGATTTTGAGGAGACCCAAACTGGAGGGTGGGGTGGGACTTTTATTACAGAATATTATCAAAATTTCTAAATATATTGGCTGGAATTTAGAATCAGACTTAAAACAAGTATCCTGAAAGTATCATCCCAAAATAGCTATGATCAAACTATGTAAAAATAGGGACTTTCAATATAACCCTCAGGAGACCAAATAGCACATCTGTACATAGAAAAATGAAAATAGTTTATTTGTTCAATATTAAAAAGTTCCAGCAGATAGCAACAGATCAGTAATGTAAAATGTAAAACAAGAAAATTTTTTGTGCTTAGACATTATGCTAATCTGTCAACACATTTTGCAGGAGCCTGTCATGGTCAGGGATCAGGCTCAGAGGCCAGTAGCTATAGCAGTAGAGAGACTCCCATCGACCAGCTGGATAAGTGCAGCAGCAGGTCACCCTAGCGGATGACAGGGGCTCACCTGAGTCTAAGCCCTAACCGGCGTTCACCAGAGCTCCTGATGGTGGAGATGGATTTTGCTGTGTGTTAGTACCAGGTGACGGCCCTCAGGACCGCCCCACTACAAGGTGAGCAACCCGGGGTCCAGTAGCAGATAGGGATCAAGCAGAATTATAGTCAGCAAACATACAAAAGGTTGCAAGTTCAGATCTGTGAGATGCCCCTTGACTGTTTTATTTATCGTAAAATTGTTTTAACTGTCTGCACTTAGAGGCACTTTTTTCCTTTCCTTTCTGCCTGTTTAAACTTGCCCTGGTGCTTGGACAACTCTCCATAGGTTCATAGGCTGATGGAATAAACTCCCATACCTTATGGATTTTTATTTATTTTATCCTTATTTTTATGTACTTTTCATTGCACCAGAAACTATCTACATCTAGTAAGGTCTAAGACACCTTCTAGCGCCTATTTTTCCTTTGCTTTGAAATCTGGGTTCTGTCAGAGCCGCAGGACAGAGGCACTGATCTTCAGAATGTTGACATATAACTCTACAAGTACAAACAGTCATAAAATCCAAAGGAACATATATGCCAGAAGAATACATAACATAATGTCCAAAAAAAGAAAAGCATAATATAATGCAAAAATATAGTCAAATCTCTAAAAAAGGAAAATAAACTGTCTATGCTGCTCTAAAAATTATTAATTTAAAAACACATACCAAACTAGCATCAATATCCAGACAACATCAAAAACTGTGGGGATTAACAGTCTATCTTTTTGATTTAGGTTACCCAGGGTTGTTTTTTTTTTGTGCTAGGACCAATTTTAAATTTGGGGTATTTAACCTCCCTGGCGGTATTCCCGAGTGTGGCTCAGGGTTAAATTTCAGTACCATTAGCGGTAACCCCGAGCCTCACTCGGGATTGCATTGCAAGATCCTGGTGGAGTATACTCACCTTGTCCCCAGGATCCTGCAATGTCTCCCCGCTGTGTCTGCGGGCTGTGTCCTCTGCCCGATGCCTCTGTGTGCTAGGCTCAGTTCCCTGTGAGCGTCGCGATGCATGGGGACGGAGCTTGGCGGCAAATAAAAAAATGACAAAATTCATAATACATACAGTACACTGTAATCTTACAGATTACATTACTGTATGAAATGATTTCATATCCCTTTTGTCCCTAGTGTTTTGTCCAGTGCCCTGCATGCAGTTTTATTTTATATATACTGTTCTTTCTGCCTGGAAACTTGAGATTGTCCATAGCAACCAAAAAGTGTCCCTTTGCCTGGTACAATTTGACGTTGGTGTACCGATAGCAGATTGTCCGCAAGTACTTGGCTGTGACACACCTGTTTCTAATCATTAAAATCACTGCTTCCGAAAAAACTGCAGTTTTTAAAACTTTTTTATGCATTCATACATGTACCCTGTGGCAGAACCTGGGTCCCCAAACCCTTTTTAGGACAATAACTTGCATATTAGCCTTTATAATTAGCACTTTTGATTTCGAACGTTCGAGTCCCATAGACTTTAATGGGGTTCTAAAGTTTGCGCGAACTTTCGGTCCGTTCGCAGGTTCTGGTGCAAACCAAAGCGGGGGGTGTTCGGCTCATCCTTACTTATATGCATGGTATTGTCATAAAAAGTGTTTGGGGACCTGGGTCCTGCCCCAGGGCTCATGTATCAATGCAAAAAAAAGTTTTAAAAACTGCCATTTTTTCGGGAGCAGTGATCTTAATAATGCTTAAAGTGAAAACAATAAAAATGAAATATTCTTTAAATATTGTGCCTGGGGGGTGTCCTTAGTATGCCTCTAACGTAGCACATATTTCCTGTGTTTAGAACAGTACCACAGCAAAATAAAATTTCTGAAGGAAAAAATGTAATTTAAAACTATTTGCGGCTGTAATGTATTGTCGGGTCCCGGCAATATAGATAAAAATCATTGAAAAAAACAGCATGGGTCCCACCCCCAGTCCATTACCAGGCTCTTTGGATCTGGTATGGATATTAAGGGGAACCCCGCACCAAAATTTTTAAAAACACATGCGTGGGCGCCCCCCCCCAAAATACAAACCAGTCCCTTCAGGTCTGGTATGGATTTTAAAGGGAACCCTGCACCAAAATGTTAAAAACAAAATGGCGTAGGGGTCCCCCCAAAATTCATACCAGTCCCTTCAGGTCTGGTATGGATTTTAACCACTTAGCAACCACCTGCCGACAAATAACGTCGACAAGGTGGTTGCTTAACTCTGGGAGGACGTTATATAACGTCCTCCCAGAATCGCGCTCCCGCGCGCCCCCTGGGGCGCGCACACGGGAAACTCCGTGACCGCCGGGTCCAGAGGACCCGGCAGGTCACGAATCGCGGTAAATCGCCGCTGATAGCGGCCGTTTACCACGTGATCGCTCCGTCAAATGACGGAGCAATCACTTGTAAACAGACCGGCGTCATGTGATGACGCCGGTTCCTCCCTCCCCTCTCTGTACCGATTGGTACAGTGTGAGAGGGGAGGGGGAGAGAGCGGATGGCAGCAGCAGCACTGTGGGCTGGATCTGTGACAATTGCAGTCACAGATCCAGCCATCCATCCATCCCTGCTCAGCCATCCCTGTGCAATACCCTGCCAATACTCTGCAATACACCCTGCCAATACTCTGCAAAATACCCTGCCAATACCCTGGTGCAATACCCTGCCAATACTCTGCAAAATACCCTGCCAATACCCTGGTGCAATTCCCTGGTGCAATACTCTGCAATACCCTGGTGCAATACTCTGCAATACCCTGCACAATACTCTGCAATACCCTGCACAATACTCTGCAATACCCTGCGCAATACTCTGCAATACCCTGCGCAATACTCTGCAATACCCTGCGCAATACTCTGCAATACTCTGCGCAATACCCTGCGCAATACCCTGCTCAATACTCTGCTCAATACTCTGCTCAATACTCTGCTCAATACTCTGCTCAATACTCTGCAAAATTTTATTCTTGTTCAACATTTCTTTAAATAAAAGTATTTTGTATTTCATGTTCTGTGTGTTGCCTATAAAGTCCTATTTCTTCACTCTTTTGAGTACCCAATATATACTCTGCAAAATACTCTGCAATACCCTGCACAATACTCTGCAATACCCTGCGCAATACTCTGCAATACCCTGCGCAATACTCTGCAATACCCTGCACAATACCCTGCACAATACCCTGCAATACCCTGCTCAATACTCTGCAAAATACTCTGCAATACCCTGCACAATACTCTGCAATACCCTGCACAATACTCTGCAATACCCTGCACAATACTCTGCAATACCCTGCACAATACTCTGCAATACCCTGCACAATACCCTGCACAATACTCTGCAATACCCTGCGCAATACTCTGCAATACCCTGCGCAATACTCTGCAATACCCTGCGCAATACCCTGCGCAATACTCTGCGCAATACCCTGCGCAATACTCTGCGCAATACCCTGCGCAATACTCTGCGCAATACTCTGCGCAATACCCTGCGCAATACCCTGCGCAATACCCTGCGCAATACTCTGCAATACCCTGCGCAATACTCTGCAATACCCTGCGCAATACTCTGCAATACCCTGCGCAATACTCTGCAATGCCCTGCGCAATACTCTGCAATGCCCTGCGCAATACTCTGCAATGCCCTGCGCAATACTCTGCAATGCCCTGCCATACCCCATGCAATGCCCTGCCATACTCCGCAATGCCCTGCCATACTCTGCAATGCCCGGCAATACTCCGCAATGCCCGGCAATACTCTGCAATAACCACTTCCCGCCCGCCGGCCGTCATATGACGTCCTTGACTTTGTGCGGGGATATCTGAATGATGCTTGCAGCTACAGGCATCATTCAGATATTAGCTTTTTCAGCCGGCGATTCCCTACACCATAACAACAATCATAGTGGCTGTTCCACCGCTTGATCATTCTTACGGGAGGCGAGAGGGGATGTCCCCCCCCGCCGCCCTCCGGTGCTTCTACCGACTCACCGCTACGATCAAAGCCAGGATTGTTGTTTTTTTTTGTTTTTTTTTCAGGCTTCCCAGCCTAGAGGTGAGATGTGGGGTCTTATTGACCCCATATCTCACTGTAAAGAGGACCTGTTATGCCATATTCCTATTACAAGGGATGTTTACGTTCCTTGTAATAGGTATAAAAGTGATCAAAAAAATTTTTGGGGCGGAAAAACATGTCAAACTAAAATAAATAAAGTAAAATGAACAATAAAAAAAAAAAAAATTTTTAAAGCGCCCCTGTCCCCGTGAGCTCGCATACAGAAGCGAACGCATACGTAAGTCCCGCCCACATATGAAAACGGTTTTCAAACCACACATGTGAGGTATCACCGCGAACGTTAGAGCGAGAGCAATCATTTTAGCCCTAGACATCCTCTGTAACTCAAAACATGTAACCAGTAAAAATATTTAAAGCGTCGCCTATGGGGATTTTTAAGTAGCGAAGTTTGGCGCCATTCCACAAGCGTGTGCAATTTTTAAGGGTGACATGTTAGGTATCTATTTACTCGGCGTAACTTCATCTTTCACATTATGCAAAAACATTGGGCTAACTTTACTGTTTTTTTTTTTTGAAGCACAAAAGATTTTTTTCCCGTAAAAAACGCGTAAAAAAAATTGCTGCGCAAATATCGTGCGAGATAAAAAGTTGCAACAACCACCATTATATTCTCTAAGGTCTTTGCTAAAAAAACATATATAATGTTTTGGGGTTCTATGTAATTTTATAGCAAATAAATGATGATTTTTACATGTAGGAGAGAAATGTCAGAATTGGCCTCGGTGATCCAGAACGCCTGAAGGTGCTCCCCCTGCATGTTGGGCCTCTGCATGTGGCCACGCTGTGTAAAAGTCTCACACATGTGGTATCGCCATACTCGGGAGGAATAGCAGAATGTGTTTTGGGGTGTAATTTGTGGTATGCATATGCTGTGTGTGAGAAATAACCTGCTAATATGACAATTTTGTGAAAAAAAAAAAAGAGAAAAAAAAAATCTTGATTTTGCAAAGAATTGTGGGAAAAAATGACAACTTCAAAAAACTCACAATGCCTCTTTCTGAATACCTTGGAATGTCTTCTTTCCAAAAAGGGGTCATTTGGGGGGTATTTGTACTTTTCTGGCATGTTGGGGTCTCAAGAATTTAGATAGGCCGTCAGTACTTCAGGTGTGATCAATTTTCAGATATTGGCACCATAGCTTGTGGACTCTATAACTTTCACAAAGACCAAATAATATGCACCAATTTGTACTTATTTTTACCAAAGATATGTAGCAGTATAAATTTTGGCCAAAATTTATGAAGAAAAAATTGTAATTTGCAAAATTTTATAACGGAAACGAAAAAAAAACATTTTTTTACAGAATTTTCAGTCTTTTTTCTCTTATAGCGCAAAAAATAAAAAACCCAACAGTGATTAAATACCACCAAAAGAAAGCTCTATTTGTGTGAAAAAAAGGACAAAAAATTCATATGGGTACAGTGTTGTATGACTGAGTAATTGTCATTCAAAATGTGAGAGCACCGAAAGCTGAAAATTGGTCTGGTTATTAAGGGGGTTTAAGTGCCCAGTGGTCAAGTGGTTAAGGGGAACCCTGAGCCAAAAAAAAATGGTGTAGGGAGACAATTTGGGACCCTGACATTGACACATGACATCAGAAGGGGGCGGAGTCACCCATTTACGTCACCGGGTTGCCCCACCCTCAGCTATATATGTTGAGGGCATGTGGTCTAGTACGATCCAAGAGGGGGGCGCTCTCTCGTCCCCCCATTTTCCTGTGGCCTGCCAGGTTTGCGTGCTCGGATAAGGGTCTGGTATGGATTTTGTGGGGACCCCTACGCCATTTTTTTTACATTTTGGCTTGGGGTTCCCCTTAAAATCCATGCCAGACCTTAAGGGCCTAGTATGGGTTTTTGGGGGAACCCCTACACCATTTTTTTTTAAATTGGCGCAGGGTTGCCCTTAATATCTATACCAGACCTGAAGGGCCTGGTATGGATTTTGGGAGGCCAACTGCGCAATTTTTTTTGGGTGCAGGGTTCCCCTTAATATCCATACCAGACCCAAATGGCCTGGTAATGGACTGGGGGAGGGGGAACCCATGCCATTTTTTCAATGATTTTTATCTATATTTCCGGGACCCGACAATACATTACAGCCGCGAGTAGTTTTAAATTACATTTTTTCCTTTAGAAATTGTATTTTGCTGTGGTTCTGTTCTAAACAATGAGAAAGATGCGCTACTTTACAGGCATACGAAGGACACCCCCCAGGCATGATATTTAAAGGAATATTTAATTTTTAGTGATGATATAAAGCTTGGTAGGGACTAAGTCATCCAGGTGGAAAATCCTTCATCTGAGATAAACAATATTCCTCCCTTGAATGATACCTCTAAACAGGAAAATGTTCAGGTAAATAATTTATACCACAGGCAAAGCACTGTGGACATGACACTCATCTGTCCGCAGTGACTGTTAGCCCTGTCTTATACCTACAGAAGATGATTGTCATGTCCACAGTGCTTTGCCTGTGGTATGAATTATTTGCCTGAACTTTTCCCTGTTTAGAGGTATCATTCAAGGGAGGTACATTGTTCATCTCAGATAAAGGATTTTTGATCTGGATGACTTAGTCCCTATCAAGTTTTAGATTATCACTTGAAGTATATATGTGAAGTGACCTTTCTACTGATCCTTATTCCCTTCATCCTCTATTGAAACTGGGTTTGATTTAAGGAATTTATCCTCTCTATGGCACACTGATATTCTGCTGAATTTTCGGGAAGGCCTTGATGGTCCTTTGGAGTTTCTGCCTTTGTTTTGGGTGATATTGCACATAGGGTCTTACAAAAGCTCCGGAAGAAGCCATGATTATGGCGAAACATGTAGAGGCAACCGACTTTTGTAATGCGGCCGCCTAACCCATGTGTTGGTTTTAATTGAATTTTAAACAATGTTTTGTATTATTAAAACTGTTGAAATTGTTATTGCTGTTTAATCATTTTTTCTGCGCCTTAAAACTCCCATCCCTGTTTCCTCTTAGTTTACCATTTACTATAGGGAGGTGGTGCATTTAATGCAACCTTTTATCCTTAGATACTCAATTCTGTACTTCCACAGATCTTTTTTTGTAAACCCTAGCAAATAGTTATGAAAACTCACATTAATTAAATGCAAAGAACAGTTACCTGTAAAATAAAGCATAATCCATATATATAAACCTAAAGTATGCTAAATTTCCTTATTATTATTAAGATTATTAGCCTTTAAAGTGGAACTACAGCCATTGTTACAGTACGAATACTGTAACAATGGCTTGTAATAAACAGCAACTCACCAGCCCAGGGGTTCAGAGCTATCTTCACCCGGGCCTCTTCTTTATCTGTCTCCGGGTCCCTGTTGCCGCCATCTTGACTGAGGGAAGCCGACTGTGCCTTCCTGCTGTTTCACAGCTGGCTCCCCACTATGCAAGAGATTGTTTGTGCATCCAGACTGGTCCTGCAGCATCCTGGAACATGTCACACATCGCAGGAGGCTGTGGGTGGGGGCCAAAGTTCCAGAAAGCATAGCCAAACTGTCAGAAAAGGGTACCTGCTCCCAGGAAAAAAAAAATAACTGTCAATAATGTTGGGTGGGGGCGGAGGAGGACGGTGAGTAGAACTTTTAATTTAAAGTACAAAGTGCTAACATATTTCACATATTAAACACTAAAAGTGAACCGAATTTGAAGAGGACCTTGCCCAAGCAGATGTACACTTTACAAGGTGTGGGAATCATAGGTACATAGGGTTAACTAGAAGACACAGGAAAAATACCGAGCACATCATGAGAATGAATTTTGTTGATGTAGAGTTTACCATTTTAGATAAACAGAAATAAAAATGTTTTCCATACAGATGGTTCCTTCGCTATGGTGCATTGTGATCACAACAGGAATATTCTTTCCTCCAAATGCTGCTGCTTATCCCAATGGCTCGATTGCGGTTGCTTGTGATGACATGATGCCTCAGCATGGAGATTATAAAAGTCAAAGCAGCTCTGCCCCTTACAATCTTACTGTGTCTAAGACCAGCTACTATGCAAAAGACCAAATCATAGGTAAGTACACTAAATGACTTCTCACTGTTAATATTTCCATGTAACATTATTACTCTGGACAAGTTGAAAGATATCACAAAAAAATGATTTAGCAGCAATATAACCAATTTTGCTAAAACATAAACTTTTGTTCAATAAACTACTTAGGGGTAGATTGATTGAAAAAAAAAATTAAAAAAAAACAATTCTTTATTTAGGTCTGTTTTCTTTTTTGTGTTGCAGTTAAGGTAGTGTGTTAAAGCTATTGGTTAACATGCATTTTTAATAAGGCAGCTCATTGAAATTATTGGGTTTCTGACACATTAAACTTCCAAAAAACTGAGCATCTCACAAGATTTTTGCGGCAACACATTATGGCGCGTTGCCATGTGTTGCAGTGTGTTGCAGAGTATGTGCATTGCCTTAATGTGTTGGGGTGCTATTTAAAATGAATAGCACTGCAATGGATAATTTTAGCAGTTAACAAAACCAACGTTGGAACATTGATGGAACCAACTTTCGGACAAAGTATTATCATACTCATTTTACACTGTATTTATTGCATCGATGTTATGTTAGTATGTGTGAAAAAAGTTGAGCTACTGGTATTGAAAGTGTGGTAGCAGCCAGCATCAACAATAAGACATATTGGGGCTGATTTACTATAACTCCAGGAAGTACTGAGCACTATTGCAAATAATAGCTCCCATTTTAGCTAATTAAAAATTTCAAGCGCGAATTTGCGAATGAAAAAGAGCGCTATTAGCAGCAAACAAGTATTAGTAAATATGGAATCAGCGCCAATTAGCGAATCCGCGTACATGCAAATGCCAATTTCCACTACGTTTTTATATAGCACTGCACTGTAACCATGATCCATGTATGTGAAAGAAACATTTTTATATGAGCTCTACCTCGTGTGCATCTATTGCTGTATATTGCAATTAGTATTCCTAGTTTTTTTCCTTCTTTTGCTAACGAATGCAGTTATGAATGATTATTACATAGTAATGTCTGCTATTCTGTAAAGTTACATGTGTTAAACATTTAGGTTACCTATTTGTTGTATGTTGTTTTTTTCATGTTTTTTTTTTTTTCATTTAGGTGGCTATAAAGCAGTAATTATTTATGTTCATTCTTTAATCATACTACACTATTATGCAGGTCTTGTACTTAGCACAATGGCTTAGTGGTCTACTCAGATGTCTCCACAGCTCTCATGGTACAGGTTCAAAGCCAACCTACCAACAGCTATGTTTATTTTTTGCACAAGCAAATTAAAATAAACAAACAAAGAAATGTAAACTGCTAGTTAGCTAGTGTGTGATGTTTGGAATTCCACACCATAATATTATTGAATAAAAGTGCATTGGCTAATTGGCATTCACCTATTTTCAGCATATGCTGCTTTGGCTAATAGGCATTTGCCGTTTTTTCACTAATACAATCTTTTAGTATCTCTCTCTGTGGAATTTGAACCCATGAGTGCTTCAAAGCCTGAGTTTTTCAAGGTAGAAGTACTGACCACTAGCCTATTGAGCATAGCACAAACATCTACTAGTGTGTGATGTTTCTTCTCCCTGAGCCGTCTCTCCTGCCACCACCGTCTTTTCCCGCTGCTGTGTTCTTCCGCACAGTCGGTTACCCGCTAATAAAAAAAAAAGCTGCTCTTCTTCTGTGTCCATCCGATAACGTCACCTGGAGAGCCCGCTCCATGGCTATGTAAGAGACGCCACACAGCGTGTGACAACACAGAGGAGGAAGACCGCCACAGAAGAAGAGTGGCTATTTTTTATTAGCAGGTAACCGACTGCACGGAAGAACACAGCAACGGGAGAAATATGCTGCTGAGTAAAATGCACACATTCAGGAGGTGCTGCCGTCAGTAGGATTTGAATTCATGGCTTAAACCTTTGAGGGCAGCAGGGAATACCACTATGCTACAGAGCTGAGCACATGCCTACAGAGAAAATACATTTACTAATGTTTAATTCTATACAATAATGTTTTGCATTTCAGGCATTAAAGAGGAAGTAAACGCCGCTCCGGCGCTGTGATTGGCCGGAGCGGCGATGACGTCACACGCATGCGCGCTGGGGCCGGCAAGATCCCATTCAGAAAACCGGCAATAATGCCGGCCCGCTAGTGCGCATGCGTGTGACGTCATCGGTGCTGTTTTAAAAGCAAATATTTCCTTAACCGTGTAGGTTAAGGAGATATTTCTAGCACCTACAGGTAAGCCTTAATCTAGGCTTACCTGTAGGTGCAAGTTGTCTAAGTGGGTTTACAACCACTTTAATATTATTGTAACAACCATGCTCATGCTGATGTGGCATTGGCTAATAGGCATTCGCCTCTTTTCAGCATATGCTGCTGAGTGTTTGATGGTGGGACTACTTTATATTCTAGGTATAATAGTATCTTAGCACAGTGACTTAGGCCCCTTTCACACTTGTGCAACCTGAAAGTTGTGTGATTTTGATGCGACTTTAAGCAATGCCTGTGCAATCTTGAAGTCTATGGATGCAGGAGTCGCAGGGAAAGGCGCGCAAATTTCCATCTGCAATTTTTCTGCGATTCCAGGGAATGCCTGTAAACTTAAGGTCTATGAACCTCAATTCGTATCAAAGTCAGACCAAAGTAGTACAGGGACTACTTTGAAGTCGGTGTGACTTGAAGTTGCACAGATATAAATGGTACACATTGAAAATCATGGGTTATGACTTGTCATGCAACTCTGATGACCAAAGTCACAGGAAAAGTCGCTCAAGTGTGAAAGGGGCCTCAGCCCGACTTTGTGAGCGATTTCAGAGACATCAGTGCACTTTCCTGCACAGATGTCTAGTGAAATCACATAGGTCTCAACTGTCCCTGATTTGGAACAAAGTCCCTCTGTCCCTCTTTCCTCCTAATTTGTCCTTCATTTTGTTCGGATCTGTATAGTTTTATATAAAATGCTATTTGTTTTCCAGCGCTAAACCTTTCATCTAATTTCTAAATTGCTTGGCTTTGGGAATTTACAAACAAATCTAAAGGGATATTATTGTTAAAAAAAAGCACTTGGGGGTTTAACTAATTCTTTTTTTTTTTGAATAATTCTCCTTTAAAAAGGTGTTTTAGGAGGTGTGTCCTATGTCTACATACTTTTGCTAATAGGTGTCCCTTATACCCATCTCAAAAAGTTGGGAGGTAAGAAATCGCCTCCTGGAGTCGCCCAAAGTAGTGTAGGAAATACTTTTGGGAATCTGTGTGGCGTCGCACCAATTTGGACAGTTCTATTGCCGTCAATAGGTGCCGATTTGGCCTGTAATTTGACATGTCAACTCAGAGCTATGTGAACATGGGTGAAGTTGCATAGATATGAATAGAACTCATGGGGGGGGGATACTTTTAATGCGACTCTGAGGTCCAATGCTGCATGAAAAGTCACATAAGTGTGAAAGTAACCTAATGAGATTAAATGATAACACCTTGAATAAAGCCCCATTTGCACTTGTGCAACCTTAAAATTGCACAGCTTTGCCATGACTTGAAGCAATGTCTGTGTAATCTTGTGGTGTATGGACCTCAAATCGCATCAAAGTCAAACGAAGGTAGTGAAGGGACGAATTTGCCCCACTTTCAGGATGCACAAGTGACAATAGGGCCAAATTCAAAGATATCCTTGAATCTCTTTCACACTGCTGCAACCTGAAAGTCACACTAATTTGCTGCCACTTTGCCGCTGCAACTTGGCCCCAACTTCTGGGAATGCCTGTGTAATATTGCGCCCTATGTACCTCAAGTCACATGAGGCTCTGTTTCCACTATTGCAACTCTAAATTGGCATGATTTTGCTGCATTTTTTTGCCGCGATTATAATGCGACTTGGAGCAATGCCTGTATATTCTTGAGGTCTATGGACCTCAAGTTGTATCAAAGTGGGACCAAAGTAGTGCAGGGACTACTTTTAAGTCACACAGATATGAACCATACTCATTGGAAATCATGGGGTATGACATGTCAATCGACTTTGCAGTCCCAAGTCGCATGACAAGTCGCACTAGTGGAAACTAAGCCTGAAAGTCACACCAAAGTAGTACAGGGACTACTTTGAAGTTGGTGTGACTTAAAGTAGCACAGATATGAATGGTTATCATTGAGAATCATGAAAAGTCGCCCAACTGTGAATCAAGTCATATATATTTTAATAGAAAGGAGCTCTCATTTAATTTACATCAGCAGAACAAATGCAGGAAGTAGGGATGCGTGCACATGGGTCAGAAGAAAATGTGTGGTGATGCCAAACAAATCAGTGAAGCCCACCCACACCAAATCCACCCCCACCTTGAGTAAGCACAAGTACATATCCTACACTTACCCAGCAAATCAGCAGCACCTCCTCTTTGCTAAAGAGGGAGCTCGCCATGTCCACATAGATGGAGATCCTGACCAGCACAGGAACTTCCGGGTGATTACAATGACTCATTTCCGGGTCAGGAGGTGAAACCACGCTCTGTTGATTGCAGCTGCGAATATTTGATCTCAATCACGATTCGAATTTATTATTTGCAGATACGCAAATCTGTATTTCTACATATGATATTTGAAGGTAAACTTAAGAGAGTTTGATAATAAATGGTGTCTCTGGCATAGCAGCAGGTGAATTACAAAGGCAAAAGGCCCAGGTTGAGCCCGGCTTCACACTGACAGCGGGAGGAAATCGTTCAGCTGAACTCATACGATTTCATTCCCGCATGTCAGTCCCGACTGCAGGAGGGGGGGGGGGCATCAGAGAAATCTGTGCAGGTATCAATACAAATCGCACCAATTAGAACAGCGCAATTGCCACCGATTTGACATGTCAAATCGCACCAATGTGAACCAGAGCTGACTCACAACACTGCCTATCCTCAGCTGAATTCATTACCTGCAATTCTCCACAGCTGTTATATATAAAGATTCCACCTTTATAATTTACTTGCAGGTGTGCTAAAGCCTAGGTTTACATTGGGGCGATTTGTCATGCAATTTCAGAAATCAAATCGCATAACTATTGGTGGCAATGGCACTGTTCCAATCGATGCAACCCCAATTTTGTGGCACCGCACCGATTTGCAAAAGTTGTTCCTTCACTACTTTTGCCGATTTCAGGTGCGACTTCAATAGACATTTGTGTATGAAGCCACACAGATGTCTATTAGGTAGTACCTAAAATCGCGCTAGCTCACGTGAAGTAGCGCAATTTCAAAGTAGCCCCAATGTGAACCAGGGTGAAGAGATTCGTTTTTTGGTGCACAAATGCATATAGAAATAAAATATAAAAAAGATATTGTACTTTGCCAAAACCACCACTAAAAAAAAAAATATATATATATTTTGCCAGCAGAAACAAAATTATGTACATTCATTTACTAGCTTCAAACATGGTCATGGTACTACATTTAGCAATTGGATTTTAAGGGCCCTGCTCATAGGAGCTTACAATCTAAAATCTGACAAAACCTTAGAGTGCACACAGCTTTACTTTTAGTGTATAACGGGCAACACATCACATTTTTATCTGCAAGATTATAGAAACATACTTAAGTCATTATTCTTACAAAGCATTCCAACATAATATTAAAAAAGACACATGTTCAAAACACCCACACCCACCCCACAAGCCACACACATACATACATTGGTGACCATGTTCTGCTGGAATCTGCATTTCTGTGTACATGATTAAGCAATGAGATCCAAGAGTAGAAGGTCAGCAGATGCTTCCAAGCGATTTTCCATGGTCAGACAGGAACAATACACACACAATTTTTGATTGAAAAAATGCATAAGAAGTTCAGCAAATAACACTAGTTGGGGGGTTTGTCAATCTGCACAATATCATTCCCCCCAAATCACAGCAAAAACCTGGCCTTCTCAGACCAAATGATCCCCCATATTGCAGGCCTTTATATAAGAGAGGTTGTATTGTTAGCAAACTAATACACGCCCAATAGAAGTACAAGCCCACCAGTATATTTCAATCTGTCTCTTCGTGTATGTCTAAAGTGATTGCACCTGGTGAGCAGGAACACATAATACTATTTGCAACTGTGTTAGCCCTTGGCTATGTGCATCAAATCTCCAACTACAGGCCAAAGATCCAAGTCCATTTGCATGCACATAAACAAAGCAACAGTTTTCTAAGCAAATGTACCTGTGCAGTGTAAACACTACAATTTTAAATGTCCAAGTGGGCATGATTAGTGCTAACAAACATTAACATCAGTCCCTGGCTCCAATGATCTTCCAAACTAAAGTCCAAAACTAACTTTTTTACATTAGAGACTATTTTGACAGGAGACAAATAAAATACCAGCATGTCTTTGGATTGTGGTGAGAAACCCACACAGGGAGAACATATAAACTTCAACACAAGCATTAGCATGTTGGGGAATTGAACTAGCAACCCCAGAGCTGCTAGACAGAATTGCTACCCACTTAGCCACCGTGCAGCCTCACACATGTTCTCTGCATCTCTGTGGTGTGAACCAGCCCTAAGTCCATAGCCATGTTCAGTGTCTCCAAGCAATATACAATATATTGGCCTAAGTATTGGGACGCCTGCCTTTAAACACAAATGAACTGTAATGGCATCCCAGTCTTAGTCCCTAGGGTTCAATATTGAGTTGGCCCACCCTTTGCAGCTAAAACAGCTTCAACTCTTCTGGGAAGGCTGTCCACAAGGTTTAGGAGTGTGTCCATGCGAATGTTTGACCATTCTTCCAAGTGCATTTGTGAGACCAGCCTTCCCAGAAGCTGTTCTAGCTGCAAAGGGTGGGCCAAATCAAATTTTAACAATACGGACGAAGACTGGGCTGCCATTAAAGTTCATGTGTGTGTAAAGGCAGGCGTCTCAATACTTTTGGCTAAATTTTGTATCTGGCAAGATTTACAATGGTAGTGGAACCCTCCTACACATAAATACAACATTTAGACATATTTTTAAGACCTGGGAGATGAGACCACTTCTCTACACGAAGCAGCATGTTTGGGATTTGAACCCAGACACTCAGGGATGCAAAGCAGAAGTTCTAACCTCTAAGCCACGGAGCTGCCACATGTGAGGTCCTCATGCACATAAATACACAGAAATACTGCATTTCTTTGGGCATACAGGTGATGGAATTACATTACTCAAGAGTTATTCTTCTTGATTTATTCTGTGAAATTTGGTGTTTTTTTGTGGGTGAGTTTAGAATAGTGATATTACCCTCAAATTTTGGGGAATGACGTTTTGATTTCTGATATTGGAACACATATCAAATTTTTTGGGCTCAAATTATGATTATTTAAAAATAATAAAAAGCACAAAAAAAGTGACTCATTTTAAATTTGCATCAGCAATTGTATTGTTTTGGGCAGTTGATTAAAATCTGAATTCACTTACTGATTAAATGACCATGCATTGTATAAGTGAATATACATATAGACAGTCGTTCTCATAGCTAGTGCAACGTTGTTCTCCAAGTCCACCATCAGTGTTGGCTACAGCTGATTTGGAATCATAAAGTGTTCTTTGGCAGTCTTTTAGGTATTAAAGGATTACACCAATAAAAAATAATGGATCGTGTCCATCAATGGTGGTCAACAAAGGAAAACACACCATGAAGTAAAGGGCGCAAAAAGCAATGGGGTCCACGAGGGTCAGCGTAATGCCTCCAAATAGGCCCTAAACACAAAATATAATGTAACATAAATATGGTTCCATAAGTATTAATGGACTAATTTAATTGTTAAGCCGCGTCAACATGATCGGTTTTACCGATGAAAACAGCCTGATGGATTTTTTTCATCGGACAAACCGATTGTGTATGGGCCCCATCGGTCTTTTTTCCATCAGTGTCAAAAAATAGAACATGTTTTCAATTTTTCCGATGTATAAAAAACCGATAGCAAATTCCGATCGTCTATGGGCAAGTCTATCGGTTAAAAAACCCAAGCATGCTCAGAATCAAGTCGACGCATGCTCAGAAGAATTGAACTTCATTTTTCTCGGCTCATCGGAGTGTTTTAGGTCACCGCATTTGGAACGGTCAGTTTTTTGACTGATGGTGTGTAGGCAAGACTGATGGAAGTCAGCTTCATCGGTTTTCCGATGGAAAAATCCATCGATTTAAAAACCATAGGAAATCCGATCGTGTGTACAGGGCTTAAGAGTTACTATTTTGATAAATAATATTTATTTTAAATACTACACTATGGAGGAATACTTTCTTTTACCCTAAACATATGGAGTGAGCGTGGGAGATTGAGCCTTAAAGGGACCACCACCTAGGATCACCTTAATACTCCTGCAATACCTGGAACAAAGCCAAGACTGATGTAACATCATCCAGGATACCACAAACATAAGGCTTAATTATTGCTTTTTTAGGCTAAGTTCACACTAGTGTGAATGGGATGCGGCTTTCCTTGCATCCAATTCGCATGACAGGAGAGTGTGCCCGGCTCTCTATGGAGCCGGTTCACACATCTCTGTGGTGGCCGCAGAGCAGATTGCACAGGGGTCCTGTGCATCTTTGGCTCCATTTTGGGTCCGAATTTAAGCAACGTTTTGGGCCTGATTTGCCCCTGCAACGGAGAACAGGGACGCCCCAGACCCCTGCTGTGAGCCGCACCTTAAGGTGAGAGTTCTGGGAGCACAGAGATGGCACGAGAAGGTGAAAGCATGGTTTTGGTTTCATTTATGCACGAAAGCAGCACTTTATTTGGAGAATATTGATTGTCTTTGACACACCGCCGTTGGAGAATTAACTAGTATATAATATAAATATATTTGATTATACACCTTTATAATGGACTGCACGTGAATCTCTGTATATATATATATATATATATATAGTTTGATAACTTATTATTATTTGTATGATTTTAAATGGTACACAATACAGGTCATAATATGTGACACTTTATTTACACCGTTGAGTCTGCGCGACACCAACCATCACATTCTGCACCGTTTATTTTGTGGGAACACAACAGATGGATGCAGCAGCTCGCTTCTTAATATTTACACAATCACTAGTCTATTTACTTTGAACACTATAGTGTTGCTATTTGGTTTTTGTTTTAATCTACACTTGGGCAGCACAGAGGTATACTCACATATCAGTGCTGAAAACTGGCCTGGGCAGAAACAGGGTAAAAGTGCCCAGTATTGATGTGGTTAATAACATTTAAATAAATTCTTTCAGATTGTAAGGTCAAATGAGCAGGGCCCTCTGATTCTTCCTGTATTGAATTGTATTGTTATAGTACTGTCTGCCCTCATGTTGTAAAGCGCTGCGCAAACTGTTGGCGTTATATAAATCCTGTATAGTAATAATAGTAAAAACACAATATGGCTTGTGTAGCAATTGTATATGCCATATTTTTTTGATTTACAGTTTGCCCCCCCCCCCCCCCCACAAGAGTGGAGATACATTTAAATAATAAAAAATGAACTGGGAAAGTCTTTTAATTAGTGATTGTTGAGTTATTAATTTCTTACTACTATTGAAGTCTATGGATAAGAAGTGAGGAGATTTATTGCAGAGTCTCTGCTACATGACTGAATTGCAGCAATGTGTGACTATGGAAGATCATTTGCTCAGTTGCGCTACAAAAAACTCTCATGTAGCAGCTTACATTAAAAAACAATGTGATACAACCTTATACCGCGTACACACGGCCGTTTTTAATGTCATTGAAAAAAACGAAGTTTTTCTCGGCGTGATTCTTTTCAAGCCTGCCTTGCATACACACTATCGTTTAAAAAAATGCTCGAACAAAGCACGGTGACGTACAACACGTTCGACAACACGTACAATGGCACTATAAAAGGGGAAGTCCCATTCGGATGGCGCCACCCTTTGGGCTGCTTTTGCTGATTTCGTGTTACCGCATGTTAGTAAAAGATTGGTGAGAGACAATTTGCGCTTTTCAGTCCCTGTGCTTTTCAGTCCGTTACAGCGTGACAAATGTGCTATCTCCATTATGAACGCTAGTTTTACCAGAACGAGCGCTCCCATCTCATAACTTGCTTCTGAGCATGCACGTTTTTTCCCCGTCATTAAAGCGTACACACGGCTGTTTTACACGACGAGAAAAACAACGACGTGAAAAATAACGAGAAAAATAGAGCATGTTCTAAATTTTTAATGCCCATTTTTCTCGTCAAGAAACATGCTCTGGAGCCTATACACAATCGTTTTTAATGACCAATTTAAAAAATGCCATTTTTCTCGTCATGAAAAACGGTTGTGTGTACGCGGCATAAGAGATCAATCTCATTCGATTTTAGTAGCACAATCACGTAACTGAAAATCTCCCATGTAGTCCTAGTATTACAATGTAGTATGTGGATATGGATACTTGATTATGTATCTTTCCCTAATTCATTGTTTTACATATATATATATTTTTTTATTACAGTGTTGATTTTCCTATTGTTTAGTTGACCATTTTCTTTTCCTGTTTTTATTATTTCAAAGTTACACTGAAAAATACATCAGCAGATTATCCGATAGAAGGTTTCTTCATCCAGGCCCGCCAGCAAAACAGCAACACCCCTATGGGATATTTCATAGTCGCTGGAAATGAAGTACAGACTCTTACATGCAAAACTGTTGCGGTGAGACTGAGAGTTGATCACTTGCTCTTTGTAGATAATAGGACTGATCCCATTTGCACAATAATATCCAGGAGGTAGTGCAGCTTTTCCATCATATTATAGATGTGATTGGTTCTAACGGTGGTCACATGATCAGGAGCTTGTCCCGGCTGACTCCCAATCAAAAGCTCACAGCACACAATCTCAGGCCAGATGCATAAGTACTGCAGATGAGCATTAAAGCCAACTATTCATTTTGGCGCACATATGTCTTATGAATCAAGAAGTTAAGAGTCAAAGGACCATGTAATCAACATCTACTGTGTGCTTGAGTTCAAGGAAATCTTGGGTAAAAAAAGATGCCATAAAGCTGAAGGATTAATCTAATTTATCATATAGAACTATAAAAATCATGTTACATTTTTCATCAATTAGGATAAGATTATTTGCCACAAAACAAAAACTGGTTACTATAAAGCTGCTTGCACAGTGGGGCGGGCGGGCGTTGACGGCAAAACGCTGCTAGTTTTAGTGGCGCTTTAACGTATTCGGCCGCTAGCGGGGGGCTTTTAACCCCTGCTAGCGGCAGAATAAAGGGTTAAATGCACCCGTGTAGTGCCGCTGCCGAATCGCTTTGCAGGCGCTTCGGCAGCAGTGCCTATTCATTTCAATGGGCAGGAGCGGTGGAGGAGAAGTGTATACACCACTCCTTCACCACCCCAAAGATGCTGATGCAGGACTTTTTTTAAGGTCCTGCCAGCACGGCGCCCCAGTGTGAAAGCACTCTGGCTTTCACACTGGGACTACAGGGGAGGTGTTTTTCAGGTGCTTTACAGGCACTATTTTTGGCCCAAAAGCGCCTGAAAAAGGTGAAAGGGGTCTAATAGTAAGTCTAGGTTCACACAGGTCCCGCTGCGGTTTGCGGTCCGGCGATCTGTGCGTTTGTGTTCACCGGAACTGGACCTAAAAACACACAAAAACACACCCTTTTCAAGTTCGCACAGCTGCCGCCCTGGACATGTGTGAACCAGCTCTATTGAAAGCCGGTCACATTCGCATGTTATGCGAATTGGATGCTGTGTCAAATGCATCCAATTCGCATATATATGTGAACCCAGCCTTACTGTAGTAGTTACTGTAGCTGCAATAATAAATACAATACCATAGTAGAAAATGCACTGGCAGGTATAGAGCTCTAGCTGCTGGCAAGAAATAGTCAGACAAACCATATAACAAACATGATAAATGGCTTTCCGCACTGAGTGTGATGATGTGCAAACACAAAAAGTGAATCAACTGTATAAAAATCCAAAAATGAAATCACAAAACCCACTAAAAATAAGAAATAATGTGATGAAAGTCCCAAATGATGCTTTCCAGATCACCACTGTGTCAATAAACAAAAAATTGTGTTCAATCAAATCTTGCAGTCAACTCGTGAGCCATCACCACCTGTGATATAAGGACTTTTACCAGAACAGATAGACCCCACTACAGAGTCACATCAGCATATGAATGACAATCACATAATAAAGGGATCCGACCCACATTTCTAATTAGAGTTGTGTAGTGTATCTCACTCTCCAGTATGCAGTGGCATATGGTAACCATATAGTTCTCGATGTTCAACATAAAACCAAAAATGGAGAAATCCACATAGTGTGAATCCGAATAAAACCTTTATTGCACTTCAAAGTGTATAAAAGCTTCTCGCATTATTACTGTAATCAAGTGCTTGAATAAAAACATCCCTGGGCTGTATAACAAAAGTTCCAAACAGTACTTCATACATTTACCGATCCAAGGAGGCATGGCGGCGTATTGTGTGGAGCTTTTTTGTGTTTGCACATCATCACACTCAGCAAGCCATTTATTTTAATTATAAATACAATGTCGAAATATTTTTTCCCACTAAACCAGAAGAACACACACTCTGATTTTATTTGAGCAAAAATAGGATTTTTTACTCACCGTAAAATCCTTTTCTCTGAGTCCATGGACCGACACAGCTTCTCTATTGACAAAGTGGGTATTATCCGTTAATTAGGAGTGACTAGGCAGAAAAACTTGTAAAAAGTGTTGCATCACACCTTCTACAGTACCGCCCAGGGGGTGGACCCTCTGGGTATACCCTCTCAGTCTGCATCTTCGCAGATCAGTTCGTCAAAAAGCAGTACAAACTTAAAAAGGAGGGGTGGGTGCTGTGTCGGTCCATGGACTCAGAGAAAAGGATTTTACGGTGAGTAAAAAATCCTATTTACTCTTTCGTCCATGGACCGACACAGCTTCTCTATTGACAAAGTGGGACGTCCCAAAGCAGTGTCAGAGAAAAAACGAGGGGTGGTAACAGCATAAAAATAAACTTCATCCCAAACACAAAACAGCACTCCTCCAACGGAGGAGTTGCAACTCTAAACAGCCGCTTGCAAAACCTTGTGGCCAAAAGAGGCATCCGAAGATGCACCTACATCAATTTTGTAGAATTTTGTGAAAGTGTGAGCGGACGACCAAGTCGCCGCTTTACATAATTGGGAAACAGACGCTTGATGTCGGAAAGCCCAAGAGGCACCTATTGCCCTGGTCGAATGCGCCGTGACAGGAAAGGGGGGCGCCTGACCCTTTAAGGCGTAAGCCTGGATTACTATCTGTCGGATCCACCTAGAGATGGTGGCCGATGAGACTGCTTGGCCCTTCTTGGGACCAGCCACCGAAACAAACAGTGAGTCTAACTTCCGGAACAGGGAAGTAGCAGATAAGTATACTCTCAAAGCTCGGACAACGTCCAAGGAATGCAACGCCGACTCCTTAGGATTCGACGGCTGAGGACACAAGGATGGAAGTACAATGTCTTCGTTGAGATGAAAAGCCGAAACGACTTTCGGAAGAAAGGAAGGCTGCGGCCGCAGCACCACCTTATCCTTGTGGAAAATCAAATAGGGAGCCTTGCAGGACAAGGCTGCCAGCTCAGAGACTCGTCTAACTGACGTAACAGCCACCAAAAAGACCACTTTCTGAGAAAGTGTCAACAGGGGAATATCTCTAATATTCTCAAACGGTGCCTTCTGAAGCACCGAGAGGACCAGGTTCAAGTCCCACGGAGGTAACGGGGGATGGACCGGAGGGGCCACCTGTCGGACCCCCTGCACAAATGTACTCACGAGAGAGTGAGTCGCCAGGGGTCGCTGAAAAAAGACAGCCAGGGCAGATATCTGTCCCTTAAATCGTACTTAGGGCAAGCCCTTGGTCCACCCCATGCTGTAAAAAAAGCAGGATTCTGGAAACCAAATAGGTACGCGGATGCCATTTAATTTCCTCACACCTGGAGATGTAGGCCCTCCAAGTGCGGTGATGGACCTTCCTAGAGGACGGTTTTCGAGCACTTCTCATAGTAGAGATTACTGAGTCTGACAGGCCCCGGTCTCTCAGTACCCGGTTCTCAACAGCCATGCCGTTAAAGCCAATGACTGTAAAGCAGGATGGAATATGGGACCTTGCGATAGCAGGTCCTTCCGTAGTGGTAGGCGCCAGGGGACGTCTGCTACCAGACGTACTAGATCGTCGTACCAAGGACGCTGAGGCCAATCTGGAGCGATTAGGATCATTGGAATTCCCTCTGCCTCCACTCTGCGGAGCAGAAGAGGAAGAAGCCTTAAGGGAGGGAAGGCATAGAGTAGCCGATACTGACCCCACGATGCTACCAACGCGTCCGTTGCGTCTGCCCATGGGTCTCTTGACCGGGCCACAAATCTCAATACCTTCCGATTGAGTCGGGAAGCCAGAAGATCTACGTCTGGTGTGCCCCATCTTTGGCAGAGGAGTTGGAACACCTCCGGGTGTAAGGACCATTCTCCCTGGTCCAGCATCTGGCGGCTCAGGTAGTCCGCCTGCCAATTTTCCACACCCGGAATGTACACGGCCGACAGTGCCGGTACGCTCCTCTCTGCCCACTTCAGGATGCGAGCGATCTCCGATGCTGCAGCTGAGCTTCTTGTTCCTCCTAGATGATTGACATATGCCACTGCTGTGGCGTTGTCTGACTGGATCCTGACTGGACGCCCTTGCAGTCTCTGAGACCATTTGAAGAGGCACAGCTTGATCGCCCGGATCTCCAGGACATTGATCGGCAGGAGGGCTTCCTCTGGGGTCCAGCGACCCTGCGCCGACTGGACACCCCAGACTCCCCCCCAACCTGTAAGGCTGGCGTCCGTCGTGATCACTATCCAGTAAACCGGAAGAAATGACTTCCCGGCCATTACAGCCGGTGCTGTCAGCCACCATACCAGGGATCTCCTGACTCGGATTTGATAATCCAGAGATGAAGGGCATCTGTTCCATCTGGACAGAACTTCCTTCTGTAACACTCGAGTGTGGTATTGAACATATGGGACCGCCTCGAAGGAGACTACCATGAGGCCCAACACTCGCATGCAAAAACGGAGTGACGACCAATTCCTGGAAGTCAGCTGCCGTACTGCAGCCCGGAGGGTCTGCAACTTCTCCACAGGGAGGAATACCTTTGCCTCTGAGGAATCCAGAATCAACCCCAGGTACACTAGGCGTTGAGTGGGCACCAATACTGACTTTTGCGTGTTTAGTATCCAACCACAGTCTCGAAGAGTCTGACAGGTAATGGACACGCTTACCTCTAATTCTGAGCTTGAAGGGGCCTTCAGCAGAAGGTCGTATAAGTAGCCTGTGATAGCGATACCCCGCTGTCTTAGAAGTGCCAGAATCGGAGCGAGCACCTTGGTGAACGTCCTGGGTGCTGAGGCAAGGCCCAACGGGAGGGCCACAAACTGGTAGTGGTCCTTCCCGATAGCAAATCCCAGAAACCTCTGGTGTCTGGAGTATATGGGGACATGCAGGTATGCGTCCTTGATGTCCAAGGAGGCCAGAAAGTCCCCCGGATGGAAAGCCGTGACTACAGATCGAACCGACTCCATCCGAAAACTTTGTACCTTCACAAAGCAATTGAGGGCTCTGAGATCCAAGCTTGGACGAACCCCCTCCTTCTTCGGCACAATGAACAGATTTGAGTAAAAACCCTGTTCCAGTTCTGGAACTGGAATAACTACCCCGCGTTCCAGTAGACCCTGGACCGCCCCATACAGGGCCTGCCGACGGGTCGGTAGTAGCTGGAGATTGGAGGTGTTGAATCTGTCCGGTGGACAAGAGAGAAACTCTATCTTGTAGCCTGAGGAGATTACTTCGCAAACCCACCTGTCGGAGATTAGTGCTGTCCGCTGAGTCGCGAATTTGCGAAGACGTCTCCCCACCCGAGAGCTGGGTGGGGGTGGACCTTCATGCGGACGCAAATTTGTCCGCAGGCTTATTGGGTATGCGGGACCAGGGACGCTTTTGTCCTTGGGCAGGCGCTTTATCGGCCTGGGGTCTTTTCCCTGTCGCCCTAGGGGGACAAAAAACCACTTGTGTGCAGTAAAGGAGGGCCCTTGCCCTTGGCGTGGCCCCTTACCCTTGCTAATTTGGGGAAGCAAAGTGCTTTTACCTCCTGTGGCATCCTTGATGATGTCATCCAGAGAAGCCCCAAAAAGTCTGTCGCCCTTAAAAGGCAGATCCAACAGGGCTTTCTTGGAAGTCTGGTCCGCAGACCAGCCTTTTAGCCAGATCAGGCGGCGTATTGCTACTGCATAAACCGAAGTTTTAGACAGCAGGGGAATAGTATTCATGTCTGACTCGCAGACAAACCTAAGGCCCTGGACCAACAGGTCGGCCAATGTTATCTCATCAGGAGGAGCATCTCGCTCCTTAACCCCTGGAGTAGCAATCTTGCCCATTCAGTAAGTGTGTGAGACACTAGGGCCCCCGCCAATGCCGGGCGTACTGCCGAGCCTACCACTGAGTATAGGTAGCAAGCGAGTGCTTCAGCCTTCTTATCCACAGGGTCCTAGAAAACAGGAGCCCCTTCTACAGGAATTGTGGTGGCTCTATTAAGTCTGGACACCGGAGGGTCCACTATAGGGGGGAGAGGTCCATTTCTTCAGAAAACTCTCCTCAAAAGGGGTACCGTACCGCAAACCTCTTTGGGGCTGTAAAGACCCTCAGTGGGTTCTCCCATTCCTTGTATAAGAGTTTATCAAAAGACACACAAGGGAACACCTTAGCAGTGCGGGCAGGTCTATGAAACCCAAGTGGACCGGAGTCTCTGCTGCTTCTGCAGTATTTTCCAATTTTAGCATATCCCGCACTGCAGTAATAAGGTCAGATACCAAAGCCGTCTCGCGTACTGACCTGGACTTTGAGTCATTCTCACTGTCCGGTCACGGTCTGCAGTCTCTGATGCGTCAGAATCTGGGCCCCGAGCCGTAGCTGGACCTGGTTCTGCACCACAATTATCCCCAGAAGCTTGCAGGGGATGGGGCGTTTACTACCCCCTGTATTCCCGTGTGCTGCTTCCACCCTGGCAGCAAACGCCTCTAGGATTGCAGTCATAGCGTTCATAGACACCTCAGGGGCACCAGCTGCTAAATCTGGTGTTTCAGGGGAGAAGACATCTGGCTCTGATGCCATGCTGACCACACGCTGACACTCACAGGGCTCCAGGCAAGATATCAATAGGCCACCCTCCTGTGCTGCAGAGAGGCCGGGTCACCCAGAGGACTCACCACCCTGGATAGGTACTGCTATGCTGCGCCTGTGATGCTGTCCCACTGCTGCTGTGTCAGTCTGCTTCTTTTATCAGCACTTCCTGTGTGAATTTTCGCGCCAGTGTAATGCACCCTAGAGGCCGGAGGCTCTCGAAAAATGGTTGCCAAAAACGTCTGTATGGAAGATAATGTGGGCTCTAAGAAAATGGCCGCCGACAGAAGATAGAGGTCAAGCAGCCATAGCCCACAAAAAGATGGCCGCCGAACGGCAATATCTGCATACAGGGTGGACAAACATGGCCGCCGATCAGCTGATAGGGGCCAGTGGGTGTGGCCGAACCACAGGAAGATGGCCGCCGGGCAGTCACAAGAGGCCAAACTTGGCATGGACCACCTCAAAATGGCCGCCGACAGCATGGAGGAGGAAGGACACAAACACAGGTAAGAAAAAATGACATTTCTTTTAAATGTTAGTTACAGCCAGCCCCGCTCCAGTGGGACCCCCTAGGTGACCCCCAGCACCCAGCAACCTTTAGCTAGAAGCCCAGGGAGGAGGGAAAGGCAGGGAGAGAGGGAAGAAAGGGGCCACAACCACTTACTTGATCTCTCCAGGAATGTCCAGCTAAATCACCCAGCCGAGGCAGGGGAGTTTTACTTACCTATCCTGCATGTATTCTGCTGGAAGACATTCCAAACAGATCATCGTCCGCGCACGGAAGGTGACTGTTGGCCAGGCATGCTGTGATTGGACCCAGAAGGGACGATCATATGTATGCCCTGGAGCATGGCGCTCACCGGACAGGCTGCTGCGACTCGGCCGTAAGGTCAGCCGAAGCTGAGCGTTTCGATGCAAGCCTTGGAGCGTAAGCTCACCGGCCAGGCTGCTGCGACTCGGCCGTAAGGTCAGCCGAAGCTGAGCGGTCCGATGCAGGCCCTGGAGCGTAAGCTCACCGGCCACCCGTGGAGCGACGGGCATGTCGTGGAAAAGCCAGCGCGTAGCTAGGGTCGGCACACGCTCGATGGCCGAAACTGGGGAGACTACAAGGATCGAGGATCCAGCCTGTCACCCAGTCGGCAGTTGATCGAAGATCGCAGGAAACAACAAATGTAGCAAAAAAAAAATATATATATCCGAAGGGAGCCATGTCCTACTCCTTGCTAGACAGAAAAAAACTGATCTGCGAAGATGCAGACTGAGAGGGTATACCCAGAGGGTCCGCCCCCTGGGCGGTACTGTAGAAGGTGTGATGCAACACTTTTTACAAGTTTTTCTGCCTAGTCACTCCTAATTAACGGATAATACCCACTTTGTCAATAGAGAAGCTGTGTCGGTCCATGGACGAAAGAGTAATAATAGTTTATTGAGTATGGAATTTTTTTTTAATGCATGAGATAGAGTCTAAAAGGACCCATGTACTAGTTTGTGGTCTCAGGGGCAGAAAACCTAATTGGCCAATGGGAACAGGAAAAATACAAATAAACAATATGCATACCTCCTCCATTAATAGTAACATTCAACTTTACAGGTACTATGATTATTTTGGTAGAAAGTTTAAACTCAGCTAATTTTAACATTCCAATGCTCTCCAGATCTTGTCTGGTGACTTTTAGGATGGAAACAGGTTTTGTTTAGTTATAGGTGGCTAGGGATGAGCCGAACACCCCCCCCCCCACCCCCCGGTTCGGTTTGCACCAGAACATGCGAACAGGCAAAAAATTTGAACACTGTTAAAGTCTATGGGACACGAACATGAAAAATCAAAAGTGTTAATTTTAAAGGTTAATATGCAAGTTATTGTCAAAAAAGTGTTTGGGGACCCGGGTCCTGCCCCAGGGGACATGTATCAATGCAAAAAAAAGTTTTAAAAACTGACGTTTTTTCGGGAGCAGTGATTTTAATAATGCTTAAAGTGAAACAATAAAAGTGAAATATTCCTTTAAATTTCGTTTATAGTATGCCTGTAAAGTAGCGCATGTTTTCCATGCTTAGAACTGTCCCTGCACAAAATGTAATTTCTAAAGTAAAAAAGGTAATTTAAAACTACTCATAGCTATTCATGAATTGTCGGGACCCGGCAATACAGATCAAAGTCACTAAAAAAAACGGCAGGGGTCCCCCCCCCAGTCCATTACCAGGCCCTTTGGGTCTGGTATGAATATTAAGGGAAACCCCGAACCAAAAAAAAAAAAGCGTGGGGGTCCCCCCAAATTCCATACCAGGCCCTTCAGGTCTGGTATGGATATTAAGGGGAACCCAGCACTATTTAAAAAAAATGGTGTGGGGTTCCCCCCAAAAATCTATACCAGACCCTTCAGGTCTGGTATGTATTTTAAGGGGAACCCCGCATCAAAATAAAAAAAATGGCGTGGGGTCCCCCCCAAAAATCCATACCAGACCCTTATCCGAGCATGAAATCTGGCAGGCCGCAGGAAAAAAGGGGGGGACGAGAGAGCGCCCCCCCTCCTGAACCGTACCAGGCCACATGCCCTCAACATGGGGAGGATGCCCCGATGTTGATGGGGACAAGGGCCTCATCCCCACAACCCATGCCCGGTGGTTGTGGGGGTCTACGGGCGAGGGGCTTATCGGAATTTGGAAGCCCCCTTCAACAAAGGGGACCCCCAGATTCCACCCCCCCCCTATGTGAATTGGTAACGGGGTACATTGTACCCCTACCATGTCAAAAATGTTAAAAACCACACAGACACAGTTGGGATAAGTCCTTTATTAAAAATAAAAAAATAAAAAATAAGAAATAAAAAAAACATTCCAGCTTTGTAAACCATTCTCCCATAGACTTTTAAAGGCTTTTCGAATTTGCGCGAACACCCCAAATTGTTTGCTGTTCGCCGAACGGGCGAACAGCCAATGTTCGAGTCAAACTCATGTTCGACTCGAACATAAAGCTCATCCCTATAGGTGGCTAGCTATATTGGAAAAAGGGTGATTCTCATTGGCTTGTTAGCTATAAAGACTCCTACCTACACATTTGAAACACTAGATTTGGGGGTGTTTGTGTGACATTATTATTTTTTATACTGACTGGTTTAAACTTATCAGCTGGATTGGAATATTTACTGCATGTTCATTTTAAAATGTATATATGTATATATACATTCAGTCATAGCTGACTCTCTGCAGTCCTATGGACCAGCACCATGTCTGATGTGCTTCATTTTAAAATAATGTTTAATAACTGTGTAGCGACCTCATCCCTCTCACCCCTTCTTCTCGGCTTGTTGTCTCGTCTAGGGGGGAGTATGGGAGGAGGGATGCGATACACCACGGCCCATGTCCTCTTTTTGGTAGAGGTGAAGGCCAGAACCAATTTTACCATCGGGTTGTGTGTATAACCCAGGGTCAAGTCTTTCCTCTAACTGACCCCCCTTTGCTCCCAGCAACCAGAGTTCCACACCACTGAAAAGGTCCAACTCGTATTTATTCTCCAATAGCAATAAATCGTCATTTAGCACAGACAGGTTGTGACCCAAAGAACAGTTCAGTATAGGTGGGGAGTAGGTCGAGGCACAATCCTTAGATAGAACTAACCATTGTGGTGTCACCAACAGTTATGGCGCACAGCCGCTGCCACCGACTGTGTAGAACAGAAAGTGAATTACCTTCGCTAAGCGCAGCCCCTGTCAGAGGGAAGACATCCATCCAAGAGAGTTACCAGAGGCCCCTCCGTCACCGGCGCATGCTGCACCGGACTATCCGGAGAAGTTCTGCTCACTGGCCTCCTCGTCTCAGACTCGGGCACCCAAGGCTTTAGGGCCCCCTCGGATTCCTCCACCCTTGCGGGACCCAGTCGAAGGTACTGGGCCCCAGGCCTCCTCAAAAGTACCTCACCCCAGGCTAAAGGTGCCTGGGATGGACTCCATCTCCACTCCGGCCAGGTCAAGGGCACCTGGGCCCGGAGCTCCGGAACGCCGGCACCCAGGCTGAAGGTGCCTGGGCGCGACTCTGACCTCTGACTCTGAACCCCGTGTTCAGGGCGTCCGCCCCCTTTTATCTCCTTTCCTCAGCGTCACAGCAGGTTCCCCGCCCCGCTGTAAACCGCCGGAAGAGGACAAAAAGGGGCACAGTACTGCAGTGAGGGTTCAACCCCGGCACAGTGCGACAGCGCCATCCACAGGCCGAAGGGAACCTCACACCACCAGAGTCCTCCAGTAACAACAAATGGTCCCAAATTCCCTAACAATCAGTGCATCTGGGTTACACTACCACCCAGATGCCTCCCCTAAATTCAAATACCCGCTACAACTGTCCATTCAAATGATGTGTGCTTCTAATGAATTCCGAGGCTCTAAATAATAAAACCTAACAATAAAAAAATAACACTGCACAATCATTTAATTAGTATTACCCACAAAATGCTTGCTCCTTTATAAATAAACATAAGGATATGTTTAGTCTAAACTAATCCATAAAAAAACTAAGAATCATGAGTAAAAAGTGTCTACCGTATATACTCGAGTATAAGCCGAGATTTTCAGCCCTTTTTTTGGGTCTGAAAGTCCCCCCCTCGGCTTATACTCGAGTCAGCAAAAATTTTTACATTGAAAATAGTACCTGTAAAGACGTTGCAGTTTCCCAGCAGACGTCTGTGATTGGTGGAACACCCAACACAGTGTCTGCTGGGAAACTGAGGATGAGAGAATGATCGTGATAGGCGGAGAGTGTCTGATGAGAATCGCCTATCACGGAAGGAACAGGAAGAGACCGCGGAATTCGAACGATGGACGCCGCAGCCGCAACTTCTTTACAGGTACTATTTACAATGTAAAATTATAGGATAGGAAACAGTGAGCTAGGGAACAGTGAGCTAGGGAACAGTGAGGATAGGAAACAGTGAGGATAGGAAACAGTGAGTATAGGGAACAGTGAGTATAGGGAACAGTGAGTATAGGGAACAGTGAGTATAGGGAACAGTGAGTATAGGGAGAACAGTGAGGATAGGGAACAGTGAGGATAGGGAACAGTGAGGATAGGAACAGTGAGGATAGGAACAGTGAGGATAGGAACAGTAAGGATGACCCTCGGCTTATACTCGAGTCAGTAAGTTTTCCCAGTTTTTTGAGGCAACATTAGGTACCTCGGCTTATACTCGAGTCGGCTTATACTCGAGTATATACGGTAATTGTTTTCTTTGCCTTTTTACTGTATCTTATACAATATAAAATAGTAAAATCATATTTCGATTTGTAACATGTATTTATTTTCCATTAGAGTGCAGTGAGCCACACATCCGACAGTTCAAAAAGTGAAGTGAAAGTGACGTGGGTAGCTTCAGCTTCCAGCTATACAAATGTCACGCTGAGGTAGGTGGAAGAAATGTGAAGAGAAAAATCGTCATCAGTTTTAGACTGCATTGTTGAAAAAATTTGAAGGTGCAGGATGGAAACATTTTCTCGAACTTCTAACAGTATATGTAGTTTTGGTTTGGTAAAGTCCCTTTGTTTCATAATCAAACGTTAAAAGCAAATAAAACCTTTTGAACATTTATATGTTATGAGAGTTTTCGTATGAAATCTTCCTAAGACTTTAGCCCTGTACACACGGCCGAGAATCTCATCAGGAAAAAACCCGTTGTTCTTCAAAAGAACCGCCGCTCTTTTGAATGGCACGAACGCGTGACGTCATCGACTACGACGAGCGCGCACTCGTCACATTCGATGCTGTCGCCGCCATCTTGCTACACCCTACCTATGCCTAGGAAGCTACCGTGCATGCGTCAAAGTCATTTCGAGCATGCGCGGGTTTCCACGGCGCCAGGTAAGTGTACACACACTCGGGTTTCTCGTCGGGAAACAGGCCAATGAGAATCCCGAAGAGAAAAAATAAAGCAGGTCTTCTTTTTTTCTCGTCGAGATTCTGGTCAGTTTTCCTGACGAGAAACCTGAAAGCCTCGTACACACAGCCGTTTTTCTCGGCAAGAAAGCTCTGCAAGCAGTTTTCTTGTCGTTTCTTGCCGAGAAAACCGGCCGTGTGTACGCGGCTTTTTCCTAAGGGGGCTTTCACACTGATCAGTTTTTCAGTTTAAAAAAAGCAGAAGAAAAATGCATCCCTTTAAATTCTATGGAACTTCACACCAGTTAGTTGTGTTTCAATTGTGCTTGCTGCATCTTAAAGCGGAGCTCCTCTGAAAAAAAAATATTAAAAACCAACAGCTACAAATACTGCAGCTGCTGACTTTTAATATTAGGACACTTACCTGTCCTGGAGTCCAGCGACGTCGGCAGCAGAAGACGAGCAATCGCTCGTTACTCAGCTGCTCCCACCGCCATCCTCGGTGAGGGAACCAGGAAGTGAAGCCTTGTGGCTTCACTGCCCGGTTCCCTACGGCGCATGCGCGAGTCACGCTGCACCATTCTCACTGGTCCCCGTTGTGTTCTGGGAGACACTCGGCTCCCAGAACACAAAGGGTATTCTGCGGGAAGTGACGTACTACCTGCAGAATACCCGCAGAGAGGACTCCCGGAAGTGGGTGCAAATACCTGTCTTAGACAAGGTATCTGCACCCCCCTCCCCCCTGAAAGGTGCCAAATATGACACCGTCAGGGGGGAGGGTTCCGATGAGCGGAAGTTCCACTTTAGGGTGGAGCTCCGCTTTAAGTGCGCTCTTCAAAACCATACCAAAAATGCAGCTCCCCATTCAAATGAATAAAGATCGCATCATAGATGGTCCATGTTTCACAGTTGCATGCTGCGTGTCAGGCAACCAGAAAATGCATCAAAAACAGATATGAGTTTTTAATGCATTTTTTCAGTGGAGCAGTGTAAAAGCAGCCTAAGGCTGGTCCATACATGGTTGGATTTATAAAGAATTTTCCTTTGAAAATCAGAAAATGATCTGATGGTGCCACCACTGATTTCAAAATTCGACCAACCAAGCCTTCAATTTCACCTCCTGTTGCTACAGAAAATAATTTTTGTCGGCTGGGAATCTTCTTTTCTTTTTGGGAATTTTCTTTTTTTTGGACATTCTTTTTCGATTACATTACTCACACGATACTCCCATCATTGATTCGAAAATTGTTTGTTTTTCCAAAAAATTTCCAACATATCTGATCACTCAAATTTGATGGCCGCACAAAAATTGGCTGTTGCTGCAGCCCACCAATGGTGCGAAAACCGAACGAAAATTCTTAGATAAGATTTTCGAAAGAAAATTATTTAGAAATTTGACCCCAAACAAAAGCCTTAGGGCCCTTTCACACATGCGGACCGTATGTCCGTTTTTCATCTATCTGTTTTCGGATGAAAAACAGAGATACATGTATCCCTATGGGATTGCGGATGTCAGCGGATGAACGATCTCATCAGCCTCCGCTATGCTCCGTTTCTGCAGACGGAGGAAAATCCTATTTTTCCATCCGTCTGCGGATCGGATTGAATGAACACGGACAGACGGTCCATGTTCATCTGATCCCCCCATAGAGGAGAGCGGAGATCTGACAGGGCGGTCCCTGCACACTGTGCAGGGACCGCCCTGTCATCTGCCGGCTCAGCGGGGTTCAACGGAGAGATCCCCGCTGAGCAAGCGGATGTTAAAGGAACGAATCCTCACGGGATCTGTACGTGTGAAAGGGCCCTTAGACTTTTTGTTTGAAATTCTATCCATCTATGATCAACTTTAGGGTGCTATGGTTTCATTTCATGTTCATTACACTTTTTCTTCTACAGGGCCACAGTTGTAGCAAATCTTTCAATCTTTTGGACAGATGTTGTTAGCCAGAGTATCACATATGCTGGAGCATCGCATGTGATGGTAAGAACATTTTAAGCATTTAACAGCACCTATTATTTTTTTTCTAATTACAAAACAGAATCTAATTAGTAATTGGGAGCAGGGGAACTACCGCAACTCACATATAACATTAACCACAAAAATGTAGATGCGCACCAGTATGGAAATAATTCAAGCTTTATATTAGAAAAGATTAGTAATATCACATCCATCCAATGTACAAACAGGTATTACCAACCTCCTGGTGCATTTAAATCTCCCTTGTCTCTAATTAATGATACAGTTGTATTCCTATGTTTTACAGTATGTTGTGTGCAATAAAAAAATACTTAACAGTGTAGTCCCAAAAAAGCAGAGAAAAATCAAATTTTTTATTGACTCAACTGGCCTACATTTGGATGCTAAAGTATATATTATGTAGCGGTCTTTCCCCACCTTCTCCCCTCTCTGGATGGCTGGTTTTACTCGTCTAGGGGTATCTGGGAGAAGGGGAAAGATGTACACCACCAGCACGGCTCTCTGATGTAGGATGCAGAGATATGAGCTAAACCGTTTACCTCTCGGTCTGCATTTTAGGCCGGAGCCTCAGCTTCCACTGTGTAGGATGATTGCCACTGTCACTGACAGGGACACTTAGCTTCCAGTAACACGAGTTCCACACCATAAAAAGTCCAACTCTGTTTTTTTGCTTTGATCAATAGGTAGACTGGTTGACTTTTAAAAGAACAGACAGGGTGTGGGAAAGAGTAAGTCCAGGCACAACACAATGAATAGAGTTTCTCCTGTTCCGTTTAGTGTAAACAGGCCTGGCGCACAGTCTCTACCACGACTGTGAATTTGGTCACTGCCACTGACCTGGGTGAACGTTGAGGCCTCTGCCACAGGCCTTGGATGAGGCCTGCAACTGACCTGAGGAAGATGGGTCCCTGCCACAGACCATGAGAACATGAATTACCTCCTTTAGAACAAACGACCCCTGTCAGAGTAAGACATCCATCTGGACGGTCACCAGAGGCCTCCACCGTCACCAGCAAATGCTGCGCTGGCTCTTCGAGGAGGTCACGTCTCCGGTCCCTTACACCCTGGATTCAGGCACCCAATACCGGGGGCACCTTAGGAATGCTTCGCCCTCGCGGGACCCAGTCGAAGATACTGGGCCCCGGGCCCACTTGTAAAGTACCTCACCCCAGGCTGAAGGTGCCTGGGATGGAACTCGACTCCACGCGCCCAGGCCAAGGGCGCCTGGGCACAGACAAACCGCAGCAGCCCCCAGGCCGAAGGTGCCTGGGGAATGGACCTTGTGCACAAGATGTCCGCCCCTTTTATATCCTCTCCCAGCAGGCACAGCGGGTTCCCCGCCCCACCGTACTACTGCTGCAAGAGGACAAAAAGGGCACGGCTCTAGAATGGCAGTTCAACCCCAGTCCCAGGTGACAACGCCACCTAGGGACCGCAGGGAACATGAAACCATCCATACCTCCCACACTCCAAAGTGTCCATAAATCCCTAAAAATCAATGTATCTGGGCCATCTATTGCCCAGATACACCCCACTAAATTTGACACCCGCTACACTCTCCCCCCAGCAATTTGACACTGGTCCCCAGTGTCTGGATCAAGGCATGCCCCAAAGGGAGCCAATATAACCTCCATCCAGAGACTGTTTCAAAAAATGCGCAAAAATGTAAATTTGAAAAATGGTGGTTGTGCCTGAACCTGACATGAAAAGAAAAAGGACAAGGGAAACAACATATAACAGCATAATATCACAATAACACCATTGACATCTCTTTTTTTTTTCTCTCCCCCTCCCACATCACTATCTAAGACCTGCCCCAGTTTCAGCGGTCTTGACAGACGTTCTCCTGCAGAGGGGACAAAAAAAGAAATCAAACACACAATTTCCCTGACACATGTATGGGTGTTGGAACGAAAAAAATCTCCCCAAAGAGAAATCTTTTCCTTCCAAGAAGTATGTGGTGTAAAGTGAATAACGTTGCGCAACACTGCCACCTAGTGACAGTGCCACGGTAAAAGCACTTGTTGAATCCTTGAACAAAACTTTTTTTTCTTCTGTACTTTGGCCCTAACTACACCCCAAAGTCCATGATCACTTTGCAGGAGGGAAGAAGGGAGAAACAACAGCAACAGTCCCCCATTCCTCCAAAGAGCACAACACCCGTTAAACTCGGGTACAGTTCCTGGGTTTCCGGGAAAGAAAAACAAATACCGGAAAGTTCAGCAAACTTGCAAGACAAAGGAAAGGAGTCTTTTTCTCTTACAGGTAGAACCTGGGATGCGGCAAGACAAGGGTTTTCAAATGCTGATCCACAGTCTCTATGTGATATTCGACATCCTCCCCTTCTTTCCGTCGAATCAACACTTTGTCAGCATGGATGTGCCGACCCAACATCCACTCTGCTTTACAGTCCTTAAATCTTTGAGATGCCTTTGGGGAAAAAGTGAGGTACCTGCGTGCGTGTGTCCACACAAAGTCATTATACCAGCGTTCCCTGCACACTTCCACTTCATACAGTAGCTCCTTAGATAAGTATGGGTACTCCCACCCATACTTGTTGGCAACCTTCTGACAGAACAAACGCTGTAGCCTAGACAAGGGAGGCATGGTAGAGCGGTCTCCCTCGCCCGGCAGGACGATTGAATCCGGATGGCGAGGTGCCTTGACCACCTCCAAGTTGGGCATAGGTGCCCACAGCGACAGTCTCTTGTTCCCGGTGATAGGTGCAGGAGGCACCGGGGACTGAAGGGCAGGCAGGGGACGGGGTCCCTCCTCAGGTGCTGGTGCCTCCACCCGGGATGTACTATCCCCCGTGGACATAGGTGGATCCCTGGCTCTACGGGATGAGGAGAGAGGCATCTTGTCCCAGCCCTTCTCAGCAAACAATTTGTCTATGACGACGTCGTCTCCCATATCGGAGACCGACTCCAGGTCGGAGGTGTCACACTCCTCCGCGGGCAGGTATTTGGTAGTGGACACCGAATCACTCCCACCCACGGGCTCAAGGGGCCGTGAATCCCCAACACCTCCGTCCCAACACCAAGTCTGGATCCCTGGCTTACCTCGACCCAAACTTGTGAAGGGATGTCCAGGACTCTTCCTACCGGATCCATCCGGGCCAGGCAAGCGCAGGGGTTGTCCACCATCTTGGCCGCTGGAAGCTCTCACAAGACCGACCTTCCTTGTTGGCGCTGGGAGTAGGGAAACTGTGGTGACCGAAGCAGCATCTCCGGATTTTGCATCCTCCATCCCTTTGTTCGCGACCTCCACGGAGGTCTCTACAGTGCGCGGAGGGATGGCTGTCCAAGCGTTGATTTCTTCTTGTTGAGTGGCTGCGCCTGATGTGGGGCTGAGGTGGAAGACCCGAGGTCTCTCTATGGATTGCTCCACCTCAAACGTGAACTCCCCGCAGGCCTCACAGTGCCCGAATGGCTTTAACTGTACCACCAGTTCCGAACATCCGGGACAAATCATACCCAGGGCCTCAACATCCTTGCAGGTGTACAAAGCGAATCGTCCCCGAGGCCGGAGCCTCAGCTTCCACTGTGTAGGATGATTGCCACTGTCACTGACAGGGACACTTAGCTTCCAGTAACACAAGTTCCACACCATAAAAAGTCCAACTCTGTTTTATTGCTTTGATCAATAGGTAGACTGGTTGACTTTTAAAAGAACAGAAAGGGTGTGGGAAAGAGTAGGTCCAGGCACAACACAATGAATAGAGTTTCTCCTGTTCCGTTTAGTGCAAACAGGCTTGGCGCACAGTCGCTGCCACCGACTGTCAATTTGGTCACTGCCACTGACCTGGGTGAACGTTGAGGCCTCTGCCACAGGCCTTGGATGAGGCCTGCCACTGACCTGAGGAAGATGGGTCCCTGCCACAGACCATAAGAACATGAATTACCTCCTTTAGAACAAACGACCCCTGTCAGAGTAAGACATCCATCCGGACGGTCACCAGAGGCCTCCACCGTCACCAGCAAATGCTGTGCTGGCTCTTCGGGGAGGTCACGTCTCCGGTCCCTTAAGCCCTGGATTCAGGCACCCAATACCGGGGGCACCTTAGGAATGCTTCGCCCTCGCGGGACCCAGTCGAAGGTACTGGGCCCCGGGCCTCCTTGTAAAGTACCTCACCCCAGGCTGAAGGTGCCTGGGATGGAACTCGACTCCACGCGCCCAGGGCGTCTGGGCACAGACAAACCGCAGCAGCCCCCAGGCCGAAGGTGCCTGGGGAATGGACCTTGTGCTCAAGATGTCCGCCCCCTTTTATATCCTCTCCCAGCAGGCACAGCGGGTTCCCCGCCCCGCCGTACTACTGCTGCGAGAGGACATAAAGGGCACGGCTCTAGAATGGCAGTTCAACCCCGGTCCCAGGTGACAGCGCCACCTAGGGACCGCAGGGAACATGACACCATCCATACCTCCCACACTCCAAAGTGTCCATAAATCCCTAAAAATCAATGTATCTGGGCCATCTATTGCCCAGATACACCCTACTAAATTTGACACCTGCTACAATTATATAGCAAGCCAGACCTTGTTAGCAAATTTACACTGTAGCCTGGCGCATGTGTTTGTGCACAGCACAGACTAGTAGAGAATTCTGTGAGCATAAGATTTGCTTGTCTGAGCAGGACTGATGTGAGACTGTATGTGCATATTGCCCTATTCTCTGAGCTAAGAACATACATTTTGCTAAGTGAACACTTTCTCTCCCTTCAGTTAATCACTCCCCACAGACTTTTATTGTGAGATTAAACAATAATCCCCACCCATTGTGTAACACTTCAAAACTGGAAAGAGACTGAGCAAAATTGACTACCTTCATGTAAACATATAATGACTAAATACAAATATATATTTTTTTAAACATATTAATGAGCTTATTTGCACTTTTACATATTTATCTGCAAAAAAAAAAAAACTTGTGGAAAAACTATAGGGTGTATTTATTAATAATTCCATAGCAATTCACCCATTGAAAGTATATGTACACTTTGAAAATGGGGCAAAAATAATGAATGCTATTAAGCTATTTCCTGTGCTGGTCAAATATTTTTCATTGATTTAAAATGGAAAATACAGCATGGTGCGGAGTCATGTTGGAACAGGAAGGAGTCATCTCTAAACCATTTCCATAAAGTTGGGAGCATGAAATTGTCCAAAATGTCTTGGTATGCTGATGCTTTAAGACAGGGGTGTCCAAACTTTTTTTAAAGAGGGCCAGATTTGATGAAGTGAACATGCGTGAGGGCTGACCATTTTGCCTGACATTCTTTGAACCAATAAAATTCGGTCTAAGTGTGTTCGCCCGAGCACTAATACACTGCCCAACAAGAATTTTCTTGCCTTTGTGGCTGTGTGTAGTGAAGAGATGAGCTCGGGCATGTTATTTGGATATATATATATACATCTTTTGTGGCCCCAATGAATCCCTGAGCGCCGCTCAGGACTAAGGATGAGCGTGGGCATGTTATTTGGATATATCGTATTTATCGGCATATAACACGCACCTTAAATTTAGGAGGGAAATTTCTGAAAAAAAATACATTTTTAAATAAAGTACTGTGAAGCAAAATAAGGGTCAGTGCCCACCAATGCAGCCTAATAAGTGCCCATCTGCAGCCTCACCATTGCCATGAATGCAGACTCACCATTTCCATGAAGTCACCTACTGAACACTTATTGGTGTTTTTTAGTTTATTACTCCTCAAAGAAAGACTCTTGGACTATCTCTATCCTTTGTAGTCTCTAATCATATGTGTGTTTTTTATGTTTGCGCTGCACTGCCTTTTTATATATATATATATATATATATATATATATATATATATATATATATCTTTTGTGGATCTGTCAGATTACATACAGGAGCATCACCTATTTACACAGCAGCCTCTTTAATAAAATGTCCCGCCTCCTATGATAGACAGAGGAGTCATCCAATGGCAGCCCATGAGACAGGACTTCCTATTACATATGCCGCAGAGTAAACAGGAGATTCTCCTGTATGTAATCTGACAGATCCACAAAAGATATATATATATATATATATATATATATATATATATATATATATAAAAAGGCAGTGCAGCGCAAACATAAAAAACACACATATGATTAGAGACTACAAAGGATAGAGATAGTCCAAGAGTCTTTCTTTGAGGAGCAATAAACTAAAAAACACCAATAAGTGTTCAGTAGGTGACTTCTAGATTCTTTATAGTGACTTGTGTGACGACCTCCACCACTAGTAATGGTTAGCAGCTCACCTCAGCGAGTGGACCCCTGAGCTAGTCAGTCAGGTCACTTAAGCAGTTCCCCCTCCGGGAGAAAAACAGACATCCAGGCTATACTGAATCCACATCAGGTAGACAAGGTGTAATTAGAGCGCTGATCAGTCTCACAGCCAGTAATCCAGACAATCAGATCCAGGAGGCCAGATATAAAATGAAAAGCAAAGAAATCTAGTGCTCTCCGTGTAAAAGGATTTAATGATCATAAAAACAAGAAATAAACTTACAAAATTAGCACTGTGCCTCAGTGCGGAGGATGTGCAGCATGTCAAAGTATATCCAACGGATGTCAGCATGGGACGCGGGTGACGTCACGCAGGATCACGACGTGACGTCTCCCGCGTCCCATGCTGACATCCGTTGGATATACTTTGACATGCTGCACATCCTCTGCACTGACGTGATCCTGCGTGACGTCACCCGCGTCCCATGCTGACATCCGTTGGATATACTTTGACATGCTGCACATCCTCCGCACTGAGGCACAGTGCTAATTTTGTAAGTTTATTTCTTGTTTTTATGATCATTAAATCCTTTTACACGGAGAGCACTAGATTTCTTTGCTTTTCATTTTATATCTGGCCTCCTGGATCTGATTGTCTGGATTACTGGCTGTGAGACTGATCAGCGCTCTAATTACACCTTGTCTACCTGATGTGGATTCAGTATAGCCTGGATGTCTGTTTTTCTCCCGGAGGGGGAACTGCTTAAGTGACCTGACTGACTAGCTCAGGGGTCCACTCGCTGAGGTGAGCTGCTAACCATTACTAGTGGTGGGGGTCGTCACACAAGTCACTATAAAGAATCTAGAAGTCACCTACTGAACACTTATTGGTGTTTTTTAGTTTATTGCTCCTCAAAGAAAGACTCTTGGACTATCTCTATCCTTTGTAGTCTCTAATCATATGTGTGTTTTTTATGTTTGCGCTGTACTGCCTTTTTATATTTTCTGATGGGGATTTGATATTTTGAACCTCAGTGTTTCAGCTGCTGTATGTTTAGGGTTATTTGCGCTGGTTGATTTTACTTTTTATAATATATATATATATATATATATATATATATATATATATATATATATCCAAATTACCAGGGGGGCCACATTAAACCATAACGGGGGCCGCAATTGGCCTGCGGGCCAGACTTTGGACATGCCTGCTTTAAAGCCCTGTACACACGATCGGATAACCTATGGATTTTCGTCCGATGGATTTGACCATCGGAAATCCGATGAAACTGTTTTTCATCAGTCTTGGCCACACACCATCAGTCAAAAAACCGACCGTTCCAAACGCGGTGACGTAAAACACTCCGATGAGCCGAGAAAAATGAAGTTTAATGCTTCTGAGCATGCGTCGACTTGATTCTGAGCATGCGTGGGTTTTTAACCGATGGACTTGCCCATAGACGATCGGAAATTCCCATCGGTTTTTTATCCATCAGAAAAATTTAAAACAAGTTCTATTTTTTCCATCCGATGGAAAAAAGACCGATGGGTACCATACACGATCGGTTTGTCTGATGAAAACCATCCATCGGATGGTTTTCATCAGTTAAACCGATCGTGTGTACGGGGCTTCAGAGTTCCCTTCACTGACCTCAAGCCGATAAAACACCTTTGGGATGAATTAATGAATTAGAGCGGAGACTGCGAGCCAGGCCTTCTTACCCAACATCAGTGCCTGACCTCACGAATGCACTTCAGGAAGAATGGTCAAACATTCCCAAAGTCACCCTCCTAAATCTTGTGGACAGCCTTCCCAGAAGAGTTGAAGAGGTTATAGCTGCAAAGGGTGGACCAACTCAATATTGAACCCTACAGACTAAGACTGGGATACCAATAAAGTTCATGTGTGTGTAAAGGCAGGCGTAACAATACTTTTTGACAATATAGTGTATATATTATACATTCACATCAGTCCCTGCCCTGAAGGAGATTACAGTCTAAGGCCCCTAAAGCCTCGTACACACGGTCGGACTTCCATCAGACTTTTCCGTGTTTTTTTGTCCGAACGGAGTTGGTCAGGAACACTAATAGCATATACACGCTCTGACTTTTCTGCAAACTTTCTCAAAACTTTTTGCAACATCACATGGTTTTTCTGTTCTTTTCTGATCTTTACCGCCACCCTTTGGTCAACTTCTGCTATTGTTGGTTGATTTTAACATTAGTTGTTTTGTCCATCGGACAAAAGTCAGATGGTTTTCTGTACACACGGTCGGACTTTGCTCCATCTGACTTTTGTTGGGCAAAAGTTTGTCCGTTTGCAGACCCAACTTTTGTCCGATAAAAACAAGAAAAAAGCAAAAAAAAAGTTTGTCCGATGGAGCGTACACACGGTCGGATTGTTGGTCCAACTTGCTCAAAATGAAGTTTGTTGGCCAAAAGTCCGACCGTGTGTACGGGGCTTTACACACATTCATACATACATATTAGGGCTGTCCCGATACCGATAATAGTATCGGTATCGGTACCGATACAGAGCATTTGCCCGAGTACTTGTACTCAGGCAAATGCTCCCGATGCTTCACCCGATACCTGGACAGTCAGCGGTGATCAGTGCGGTGGGAGAGTTACAAGCACCGATCACCGCTGTATAGATTTAAAAGTCTGACAGCCGCTTCTCCGCCTCTCTCCCCCCCCGCAGCTTTCAGCTGCTTTAGTGAAATCAGCGGTGATCGGTGCTTGTAACTCTCCCACACACGATCACCGCTGACTGTCCCCGCATCCTCCTCCAGCCCCCCTCCGTTCTGCTGCTGTCTCCCTCCCTCCATACTGCGGTCTCGTGTCCCCCTCCATTCTGATGTCTCCCGTGTCCCCTCCATTCTGATGTCTCCCTCCGTGTCCCCCTCCATTCTGATGTCTCCCTCCGTGTCCCCCTCTATTCTGATGTCTCCCTCCGTGTCCCCCTCCATTCTGATGTCTCCCTCCGTGTCCCCCTCCATTCTGATGTCTCCCTCCGTGTCCCCCTCCATTCTGATGTCTCCCTCCGTGTCCCCCTCCATTCTGATGTCTCCCTCCGTGTCCCCCTCCATTCTGATGTCTCCCTCCGTGTCCCCCTCCATTCTGATGTCTCCCTCCGTGCTGCCATCCCACTCTGTTCTCCCCCTCCACCCCCTCGATCTGTCAGGATGGAGAGCGGAGGTTGGAGCCGGTAAATCCGGCTCCTTACTGTTCGGAATGTACAGAGTCAGTGATCACTGACTCTGTCCATTCACATAACTGAAACATCGTAAACTGTGTTTACAATGTTTCAGTTTATGAATGAAGAGAGGCCGTGGTCTTCTCTCCATTCATTTTCAGTGCAGCGGAGGCTGCTAAGAAAGGGACTGGGGAATCTGTGTCCTTAGTCCCTTTCTCTGTCTCAAAGGGGAGATGTCAGAGGTCTGTTAAGACCCCTGATATCTCACCAAAGCCCCCCAACAGGGCTGATAAAAAAAAAATATATAATAAAAAAATGAATTGTAAAAAAAAAAAAAAAAGTAGAAGAAAAAACACACTGACACTGTCCACCCCCCCCCCCCCTTAAAAAGAGAAAGCATTGTAAAAAATAAATAAATAAATAAAAAAAATTGTAAAAAAAAAAAAAAAAATTGTAAAAAAAAAAAAAAAAAATTGTAAAAAATAAAAAAACTACTGACATGTGCCACTGTCACATGAGATTTAAAAAAAGTATCGGTAATCGGTATCGGCGAGTACTTGGAAAAAAGTATCGGTACTTGTACTCGGTCTTAAAAATGTGGTATCGGGACAACCCTAATACACATACTAGGCCCAATTTAGACAGGAGCCAATTAACCTACCAGCATGTCTTTGGAGAGTGGGAGGAAACCAGAGTACCCAGAGGAAACCCACGCAGGCACAGGGATAACATGCAGACTCCAGGCAGGTAGTGTCATGGTTGGGATTCAAACCAACAACCAAAATGATTTTTCACAGACTTACATCAAGAGAGCTGAGGGCTGTCAATCAGATGAAGGTTCCTCCCCTGTCACCTTTTTTCTCTTGGTGTCAGGAAAACTTGCCAGAAGTGACTCATGTAGCTAAAAGAGGAATTAGACAGCAGAGAAAAATGACACTTAGTGCTTTGGAGAGAGCAAGTACACTATATACACTACAAAACACTATAGAAATACAGTCATACCCGAAATTGTTGGTACCCCAGAAATGTTTCCAGAAAATCAAGTATTTCTCACAGAAAAGTATTGCAGCAACACATGTTTTGCTATACACATGTTTATTCCCTTTGTGTGTATTGGAACAAAACAAAAAACGGGAGGAAAAAAAGCAAATTGGACATAATTTCACACAAAACTCCAAAAAAGGGCTGGCCAGCACAGGGGGATCATGTGACCGCACAGCTACAGTGTGAGAACAATTATTTAGCCTTTTCATTTAAAAAAATCACACACGTTGGTGTTGATGGCAGCCTAAACTGGAGGGGGTATATGTACTTATGCTGCATATTGCAGCTGAATAGCTGCGGGAGGGGCGGGGAGGAGAACCGCTCTCATGCTGACAGGGAGGGAGGGGGAGAGGGGGCCAGAGGAGAGCAGCGGGATGACAAAGGCACGTAACCTGACAATGGTAATCATGGATCAGCAGCCATGATTACCGTGGTCAGCACAGACAGGGGGACACAGGAACTGGCAGGATCAACCAGGTATTTTACAAGATAGGAAGGGAAAAATTACACAGCATAAGCACTGTGCTATACAGCATGCCATGAGGTTTCCATGCCATGCCATGCCAAGAGGAACAGGATCTTATTTTTTTTTTGGGTTACAACCACTTTAAGGTTTATTGAGTGCTCACAGTGCAACTGTGAATGCCACTGGTTAAATGTTTACATGTTTACTTTTGGAATTTGGATATGTTGAAGATGTAAATAAAGCTTATTGGTCAATATGGTTGTCTTATTTCTTTAAAGTGGTTGTAAACCACAGGTGATTTGAAAAAAAAGAAAAATTCCATGCAAGGCAATGTCATAATATGCTGGTATGCATTGCATACTAGCACATTATGATAGACTTACCTGAGAATGAAGCCCTCCAGCGCCGGGATGTCATCACTGAGACGGCCCAAATCTTCTCCCCGTTAATCCTTCCAGGTTCGTGGCCTCCGCCTACACGTGCACGTGGGAGTAGGGTGACCACATGTCCCGGATTGCCCGGGACAGTCCCGCATTTTGCAGGTCTGTCCCGTTCACATTCATTCCAGGACAATACAGTGTCCCGGAATGAAACTGACACAGCCACCCTCCGGGCCAATCTGATGCCCTCAAAAAAGGCTGCCACATCACCGCTTTACTCACTGACAGTACTTGTCCTGGCCAGGAATGCCTGGAGGAGAACAATCCCGCCCCCTGCTTGTGATTGGAGAAATCATAAATCCCGCCTCTTGTGTCCAATCACTGTGCTGTGATTCGTTACAGCACAAGCTGATTTTTGGGAAGGGAGGGTGTCCCTGAATGGTAGTTTGGAAATGTGGTCACCCTACGTGGGAGCCGCTGTTTCTGGCACAGGCTCTGAAGGTCAGGCACTGCAAACCAGACCTTCAGAGCGCATGTGCCAGTGATGTCATCGGCTGCATGCACTCTGAAAAACTTGCACAGTTTAGGAGATATTCATAGTACTTACAGGTAAGCCCTATTATAGGCTTGCCTGTAGGTACAAGTGGTAGTACGGAGTTTTCTACCAATTTAAGCCTATGTTCCTCAGCAGTCAAGCAGTAGAAAGATATTAAAAATGCAGTAACTCATAGCAACCAATCATATTTCTGTTTGATGAAAAAGTGCTATGAAAGCTATCAAAGAAAAACACTGATTGTTCGAAATTGTTAAACAGAGTTTTGGGTTTGTTTTTCAGGCTTCTTTCCCTATTCTTTTCATAACTGCCGTGTTCGGTTTCATGCTGTTTCCCTGGTCCTGAATATTCACCCATAAGAAGATCTGAGAGGAATATTACAAGGAAATTACATTATCGTACTGGGAGAAGGAAATAATATGGATGTGGAAAAATTGCCATGTTGACATCTTTAGGCCATGCTGCTTTAAATGACCAACAGCTTGTTTTCTGATATACGCTCATTGCAGATGAATCATTCAGATTAACGGAATTAGTACAAAAGTAACATTTTTACATGACCATTGCGGTAAAAAAAATCTAGAATTTGAATTCTTGCTATAGGCAACAATTTCACTTTGTAATCCTTTGTCAGCACACCTGCTTGTAGATTATAATACATCATTAATATGGCACCCACTTATTCATTAAAGGCTTGCTTACACTTCCGGTTGGGGGTGGGGTGGCAAAAACACACAGTTGAGGTGCATATTAAAGCTCTACAACCACTCCCCCTTAATAAATGCACATACATTCACAAAAATAAATAAAACATAGGACATATAATTTTCTATTTCGACAGGAGCTTGTAAAGCATTGCACACAATCAAAAGACCACGGGTGCAATGCAACGCTGTATCCTGGCCTAGGCCAACAAGGCCCAGGCCTAGGGCAGCACTTTGCAGGGGGGCAGCATGGAAAGAGTCCCCGCCGGCTTAGTGTAACGCAAGCTGCTTTTAATTTTGACTGTCCTATCAGCCTGGACCACAAACCTCCCTCACTGTGCTATATGTGTTCTGCTGCACCATTGGTATGGTTATATCTTCTTAGTCCTCTCCATAAAAGTATCAGAAATTTGTTCTTAAACTACAGGCAACACTTTTTTTTTCATCTTGGATAGAGTAAGGGAGGGTTATAGCCCCTGTCAGTTTATTTTTTACCATCCCTGTCCCATTGCAGAGATTTCCCTTCACTTCCTGCCCCATAGCCAAACAGGAAGTGAGAGGAAATCTATGCAAATTAAGGGAATCCAATGCCCCCCCCAGGCCTTAAGAACTAGTGTCCCCACTTGAAAATTTCAGGGCGTGTATTAAACAGAAATGGGTGTGGCCTTGACAGGAAGGGGTTTGTCATATTTAAATTAGGGGGTGCACGAGTTTAGTCAGGCCTAGGGCAGCACAAAACCTAAATACACTACTGGTGCAATGTAGACTCCTGCTGATATGTCCTCCAGCTTTCAGCCCATGTCCCCGTACGGGCTTTATATTTGAAAGCTGGAGGACATGTCATTGGACTATGAGAACGCTCATCAGTGCCCCCCCAGGCTGTTGAAACGACAAGTTTGTCTGCCATGGTGGCAGATGAATGATGCAGCTGTGTGGGCAGAGTCCACACAGGTTTTAAAACGTGACAGCTGGTGCTGGGAGAAGAACCACCATCTGCTGTCACAGGATGGTGGGAATTGGTGGGAGAGGGGGCAGGATCTGGAACATTTTACATGTTCCACCCTAAATACGAGTGTAACATGTCACATGTTCCAAAGGTGGATTTAGCCTTAAAGCTGTAAAGGCAGTGGATGGGGGATATACACATGTCATGGCTGCTACACTTTGCATTTGGGCGCAACAAAACACTGTCACACTCATCTGAATTGGGCTGCGCTCCAGCTTGGTGGATCAAGACCGGTAATAAGGAGGCCAGGCCACATAACACCTCCTCACTGCCTGTCAAATGCCCTCTGAAAAGGTGATCCACAACATAGCTAGTGTAAACTAGACCCTAAAGCCGTGTACACACGATCGGTTTTACCGATGAAAACAGTCCGATGGACTGTTTTCATCGGACAAACCGATCGTGTATGGGCCCCATCAGTCTTTTTTCCATCGGTGAGAAAGAATAGAACATGTTTTAAATTTATCCGATGGGCAAAAAAAACAATAGCAAATTCTGATCGTCTGTGTGAAACTCCATCGGACAAAAAACCCACGCATGCTCAGAATCAAGTCGACGCATGCTCAGAAGCATTGAACTTAATTTTTCTCGGCTTGTCGGAGTGTTTTACGTCACAATGTTTTGGACGGTCGGATTTTTGACTGATGGCGTGTAGGCAAGACTGATGGAAGTCAGCTTCATCGGATTTCCGATGGAAAAATCCATCAGATTAGAATCCATAGGAAATCCGATCGTGTGTACAGGGCTTAAGAGTTTTTATTCTTCAGACTAATTCTAAAGTGCAATAACACTTAATAATAAAGTGCTAAATGTAAGTGCAGTAACTCATAGCAAGCAGTCAAAATCCATAAAACTACCAAAATCATAAAGTCAATCGGTTCCTGTAGGTTAGCGCAATTAAGAAAGTTTATTCACTATTACACATAAAAACTCTTCATTGATTAAAGCTGGTAATCGGCTATATGCAGTTGCTAATGCACCAGTATAAAGAGACTTCAAAAAGTGACAGTTTTTTTTTTAGCTATGTCCAATAAAATGTAACAATCATCTACATGAAGAAAATAAAGACTGTTTAACTGGTGTTTAAAACTTTGTGAACCAAGCCTAATACTGTAGTCATTTACTGCATATAGCACATGTTGTTGTAGAACTGTTGTTGTGAGAAGCTTGGCTATTGATTTTTACATAAGCGTAAGGCCTCGTACACACGGCCAAGATTCTCGTCGAAAAAAACATGTCGTTTTTTTCGACGAGATTCTTGGACAAGAAACTTGTCCCGGCCGAGTGTACAGACGCTCGATTCAAAGAACCCGCGGTTCTTTGAATGGAGCGTACGCGGTGACGTCATCGACTACGACGAGCATGCGCTCATCACATTCGATGCCGTCGCCGCCATCTTGGTATACCCTACGTATGCCTAGGAAGCTACCGCGCATGCGTCGAATTCATTTCGAACATGCGCGGGCTTCCGGGAGGACAGGTAAGTGTACACACACTCACTTTTCTCGTCGAGAAACATGCCGACGAGAATCTCGACGAGAAAATAGAGAGCAGGATCTCTATTTTCTTGTCGAGATACTTGTCGCTTTTCTTGACGAGAAACCATACACACGAACAAATTTCTCGGCAAAAAATCTCTGCCAGCAAGTTTCTTGCTGGTTTTTGCCGAGAAACTCGTTCGTGTGTACGAGGCTTTATACTTTTTTTTACATGTATTCAACAATTATCTTAGGATTGTATATACAGATATTACATTGCAAAATCAATATAATACGAATTATTAAAAATATTAAATAAAACTGTTTTCGATTCCTTATTTCTTACACTGCAGAAGTTTTGGCACATGCAAACAATGTATTGGGCTGTAAATCCCTGTACACATGATCGGTTTCACCGATGAAAACAGTCCGATGGACTTTTTTCATTGGACAAACCGATCGTGTATGGGCCCCATCGGTCTTTTTTCCATCGGTGTTAAAAAATAGAACATGTTTTAAATTTATCCAATAGAAAAAAAAACGATAGCAAATTACTATCGTCTGTGTGGAACTCCATCGGATAAAAAACCCACGCATGCTCAGAATCAAGTCGACGCATGCTCAGAAGCATACAACTTCATTTTTCTTGGCTCGTCTGAGTGTTTTACGTCACAGCGTTTGGGACGATGGTTTTTTTGACTGATGGTGTGTAGGCAAGACTGATGGAAGTCAGCTTCATCGGATTTCCGATGGAAAAATCCATTGGTTTAAAATCCATAGGAAATCCGATCGTGTGTACAGGGCTTGAGAGTTCAATCACAGTGCCATTCAATCAGATTATTTTTACACCGATTTAAAAAAGTAGAGAAAAGAAAGTGCAGCTATTGCCTATCAACCATTCAGAATCTGTAATTCATTAATGCGCATTAACTCTTATGCCCTGTACACACGAGCGGAATTCCGCTCAAGCTTGGCTTGCATACACACGGTCACACAAAAGTTCTCTGAACTTTCGAGCGTTAAGAATGCGGTGACGTAATCCCACATCTAGTCAGAGTTTTTAATGACGCTATCTCTTCAGGAACAATAACATCAGAAATGCTTAAAGCTATAATAGTCACCCTACCAAAACCAGGAAAGGAACCCAGCTTACCTCAAAACTTTAGGCCAATATCCCTCCTTAATACGGACCTTAAAGAATACGCCAAGATTATTGCCAATAGAATAGCGGAAGTAACACCATCCTTAATAGCCCCTGATCAAGTAGGATTTGTAAAAGGTCGCCAAGCTCCTGATGGCACCCGCAGAATACTTAATCTTCTTTGTATAGCCGAGAGCCGTAAGTTGCCCACTGCCTTCATAGCTTTAGATGCCGAGAAGGCATTCGATAGGGTACACTGGGGGTATTTACAGGCTACCCTAACAAAATTTGGTTTCACTGGCCCCATTTTATCTGCTATCCTAGCACTTTATAATAACCAATCAGCTCAAGTATTTACCTCCTCTGTACTCTCCGATGCCTTTACTATAACTAATGGGACTAGACAGGGGTGCCCCCTTTCACCTCTAATTTTCACTCTGATTATGGAACCATTTGCGGCTGCCATCAGGAGTTCCCAAAACGTAACAGGCATCACAGTAGCTGGTAATGACTATAAAATGGGATTGTTTGCGGATGATGTCATTTTGACACTCTCAGATGTGACTAAATCTCTGCCTGAAGTATGCAAGATAATTGATACCTTTAGCGCCGTATCTTACTATAAAATCAATATAGCCAAATGTCAGGTTCTCACAACCAATCTTAACTATAAAATTAAAGTAAAAATGAAATCTCTGTTCCCTTGTAATTGGGACAGCGACAAGATCCAATATCTGGGGATTTATCTCACTGCCAAATCAGACCACCTCTATGACATTAACTATAAAAAGCTACTTCATACGGTCCAGACCGAACTTACTCAACTAGCAAAATTTGAAATCTCTTGGATGGGCAGGATAGCTACATTCAAGATGATGGTGCTACCAAAAATCCTTTGTATCTTTCGGACAGTACCCATTCCCCTCCCACAAGTATTTTTCAATAAACTTGATACATCACTTAGATCCTTCATATGGAAAGGAACTAAGGCAAGAATAGCTTTCGCAACTCTCACCAAATTAAAATCAAAAGGGGGTATGGGGGTACCAGCCATTCGAGATTACTATAGAGCAACTCTCCTCGACCAACTTAGAGCATGGTGCGACCCATCTTTAGGGAAACAGTGGGTATTACTAGAACGCTCCTTAATACATAATACTAACCTACCAGCGTTACTCATCGCTGCAGCCACTAGCAAACCAATATACATACCATATCACCCGTCTATATCTGCCTCACTTAAAGCTTGGGAAGACCTATTAACTAAGAGCCGGGAGGTCACACAGGTGAAATTGATTGATATTCCGCTTCAATCCTTCACATTCCTGATTCCAAACCTTTGGCTTAAACCTTGGATTGAAGCGGGCTATCATACCTTACGAGAGATTCCAAAGGAGGTTAAACTTAAGGATAGATTTACAATGATGCAAATTCAGCACTTCCTCCACACCTACAATTCGGACACCATTAATCTGAACAAAGCAGTATGGGATTTCTATCATGTGGACTCTACCTCGAAAAAAAAAGGCATATCATTCATGTACTCCTTACTACAACCCGATTCCCCAATCAAAGACACTCCAGCGATAATTAAATGGGAAGCAGAACTAAAGAGAACATACTCTCCATTAGAATGGTCTCAAGCAATTAATTGTAGTCTAAAAGCCTCGCACTGTGTGTCACACTGGGAAAATGTATATAAGATTCTGTATAGGTGGTACTTGACACCGACGCGTTTGGCTACGATATACACGGGTAGGTCTCCGGATTGTTGGCGTGACTGCGGACAACCGGGGAACTTGCTTCATATACTTTGGTATTGCAAGTCATTAACGAGCTTCTGGAACTCCATCTTCCAGTTGATCTCACAGATTACAGGGATAATAACGAAACCATCGCCAGATTTAGCACTACTCGGTTTACGTATAGGGGAATTCCCCCTTGACTTTAGGACAGTGGTTCTACATATCTTAATTGCGGCTAGACTATCAATAATGTGCCAATGGAAAAAAAACACAGTCCCTTCAATTCAGGAAATCATCTCCAGAGTGACTCTACAGTGCTCTTATGAACACTCTTTTGCCAACTCCAAAGGTAATAAAGGAAAATTTCTCAAACAATGGGAAATATGGCTTAAAATATATAATTTGACTGATATGATTTAGAATGGCTACACACAGAGATGAATTATTAAAAAAAAAAAAAAAAAGCAATGAAAAGGAAATGCACCATACCAGAACAGATGTGGATTGACGCATGCAACTCTTGGTTACCACATATATGGTAACCTTGCTATCCTCATTCTTTGTTTTAGATCTAGTTTTAGTTCTAGTTTAGTCTTAGGTTTTTAGTTATTGCACTCAGTATATGTTACTACAAGGTCATACGGGTATCTATTACCCGAGCCGGATTGGCTTTCTTATAGGACCGAGTGAATCTACTCATGTTTTTGTTTTGTTTGATCCTTTTTTTCTATACTATGAGGTCCTCATTATGTCCCTGACTCCTTAGTCTATCCTTTTATTGAAAGATAAGAATCAAGATTCATGAATGTATATATGTACTGAAGATCCTGTAATACGACTGCTGTCCTTTTACGTCTTTTTGTCATGAATATGACCTTGTAATTGTTAATATTCAATAAAAATCTTAAAATTTAAAAAAAAAAAAAAAAAGAATGCGGTGACGTACAACACTACGACGAGGCGAGAAAAATAAGTTCAATGCTTCCGAGCATGCGTTGTATTGTTTCCGAGCATGCGTGTTTTGTTTCTCGTCGGAATTGCATACAGACAAACGGATTTTCTGAAAAATTGAGAACCTGCTCTTAAACTTTTGTGATGGAGTATATAAAATGAATATTTTTATATATGATTTCTCTCTCTTTGGTATCTACTTAAATATAGTTTGAGAAGGTTAGCAGGGGGTTAAATGTTCTTTTCTTGTTCTCAGCTGCTAACATAGTCTGCTCTTACCTACCTCAGGAATTCAGGATAATTAGCATCCTTTTATGGGAACCATCTGTTAGGAACAGAAATACATGTTGAGATATTTCTGTACAATGAGAAGCTTATTGATTTTCATATTGGGAATCAGAGTGTTTGTGTATGTTAAGGGTACAAGTTTGAAATATTATATGTGTGTGTTTTAGTGTTTATGTAACAAGACATAAACACTTGATTAAAAAAATAAGACAGATATATTTCGGTCCTTGAGTGAGGAACAGATTTTTTCTTCGTTCTTCAATTCTCCTCCCTCTGATCAAGACTAAAAAGGAGATGAGACAAGAATATTCTGGGAACACTCTGCCACGTGGAGGAACAGACTCAGAGAAGGAGAAGAAGCTCCATATATGAACACAACTAATTATATGTACATGCTTGTGATGACGTTGCCTGTGTAAAATTTGTCTTTAAAAAGGGCTGAGTCCGAGAATGAGGTCTGGAAGTGATAAAGAAGTTATGCATTGCTAAGCACAGTCTAGCGTCATTTCTTTCAAGCTAGCAAATAGGCCTATTCACCCCAGCACAGATTTGGAACAGCGGCAGAACAAGAGAATAGTTTCTGGGATTGGACCAGAACCGATCCACTACACTTTTGCGCGGAGTCACGTCTTCGCCGCTCCGGCCAATCACAGCGCAGGAGCAGCGCTGTGATTGGCTGGAGCGGCGATAGCCGGAAGTAACCTTCCGGCTATCGCCGCAGCGATGGCTGCAGCTGGAGAGGGAGACGAGGAAGGCTTCGGGGGCTCCGATCTAAGGTAAGTGATGCATAATGAGCTAGTATGCTAGGCATACTAGCTCATTATGCCTTTGTCTTGCAGGTTGTTTTTTTTAAAAAAAATTTTTTTACAGGGTTTACAACCATTTTAATGGATTAGAGCAGTAAATGAAATAATGAGAATGGAGGAATTTATGGCATCATTAAACAGGCAGGAAGCCTATTTCCGCAAAACATGGTCACAATGGATCAATTTTACTTTATCAGTAAGATGCCAGATGCTTGCTGAAAATGGACCTGGGTCTGATTAGAAAGTAATGCTGTGGAATATGATAATTCAGTGGTAAATGTACTTGGGTAGTGAGGGGGGTTCTTTCTCTTCTTCCCTTTTTTTTTTTAGGGGGGGGGGGAGAGGTTTTGATAGAGAGGGGTGGGGTAAGAGGGAAAAATGTGTATAATTCATGGGGCTCTGCAGTGCATCGGCGTTGCTAGGTCTACAAAAGATCTGGGGCTAGAGCCCATAGCAGCGAAGTAAAGAAAGTCATACACTTGGGTGGGCATTCACATGTACAGTAAAACATTGGATTGTGAGCATAATTAGTTCCAGAAACATGCTTGTGTAGAGATACCCCCAGCTAAGAGGGCCACTGGTATGATTTGTTTCGGGCCCTGTAGCACTCACTGTCAACCCCCAGCAATTGGCTCTACCCTCCCTTGGCACAGTTAGTAGGGGATGATAGGATTGTGTAACCTGTGATTCTTGGCAGCACAATCCCACAATAAAGACACACAACAGTGGGGTGTAGCTATCACTAACCGTTTCTTCTGCACAGTAAATGACACAAACGACTGGTATACTTAACCCTGGCACTTTACTGAGAATAATGGTTAAGCAGGTAAACCAGTATACATAAACATATGCAGAGCCCTGCAATGAAAGAGTATTTTAGCAAACAGACAGATATACAATCCTATGACAAGAAACTAACGGACCCCGCTGCAGCTCTTCTCCCTCGTGGGCAAAATGGCGCCCAGCAATGTCTACACTGCTAAGTCAGGCCTGACTGTACTATGTGAAAGTTCTGCAGAGAAAATAGGATGTTTGTACTCACCGTAAAATCCATTTCTCTGACATCCATGGACTGACACGGCGGCTCTTAATCACTGAATGTGTGGGTATATGTCCCTGCTTGCAGGAAAAGACCTAGGCAGAATGTTAAATGTTAAAACATTCTAGAACAAACCAGAGCTGAACAGCCCCGCCCAGGTGGGCGGTCCCTCCGGACATTACCCTCCCACCTGCAGCTAGCAGACCTCAGTTCGTAACAAAGCAGTACAAACTTAAAAGGAAGGGTGGGTGCCGTGTCGGTCCATGGATGTCAGAGAAATGTATTTTACGGTGAGTACAAAAATCCTATTTTCTCTTATCATCCATGGACCGACACAGTGGCTCTTAATCACTGAACGTGTGGGATGTCCCAAAGCAGTGTCAAGAGGGATGGGAGCAGTATAAATGGAAAAACCAAAAAAAACTCCACTCCAAACAAGGCAGAGCTCCTCAATGGAGGAGTTGCCACTTTAAACAGCGGCCTGCAATACCTTGCAGCCGAAGAAAGCATCCGGAGATGCAGCCACATCAACCCTATAAAACTTAGAAAAGGTATGAACAGACGACCAGGTCACCGCCTTGCCCGCTTGTGCAACCGACACTTGATGTCGGAAAACCCAGGAAGCACCAATTGCCCTGGTGGAATGCGCCGTAACCGCAAAGGGAGGCGCCCGCCCCATGAGAGCATAGGCTTGAAAGACGGCTTGTCCGATCTACCTAGAAAATAGTGGCAGATGAAGCCGCTTGGCCCTGTTTCTGACCAGAGACAGCCAAACAGAGAGTCAGACTTCCGAATAGAAGCAGTAGCAGACAGGCACACCCGCAAGGCTCGTACCACATTCAAAGTGTGCTGCACACACTCTCTGGGATGCGATGGGTGAGGGCACAAGGACGGGAGGACAATGTCCTCATTTAGGTGAAAGGTCGAGATCACCCTTGACAAAAGAGAAAGTCGCGGATGCAACACCGCCTTATCCTTATGGACTAAATATGGCGACTTGCAGTACAAGGTCGCCAACTCAGACACTCGTCTAACGGAAGTGATGCCACTAAAAAGGGCCACCTTCTGAGACAAAGTCAAGAGGGGAACATCCCTGATATTCTCAAAAGGAGGTTCCTGGAGAACCGAGAGCACCAATTCCGATCCCACGGGGGGAGAGGAGACTTGACAGGAGGGAGCACATGGCGAACCCCCTGCACAAGGGTGCTAACCAAGGAATGACCCGCAAGTGGTCGCCGAAAGAAGACGGCCAAGGCCAAGGCCGAAATCTGACCCTTAATGATACTCAAAGCGAGCCTTTGGGCCACTCCATGCTGCAGGAAACGCAGGATTCTAGGGACGGAATACGTCCGAGGACGTCAGTCCAGCTCTTCGCACATGGCGATGTAAGCTTTCCAGGTACGGAGATAGATCATTCTGGAGGAAGACTTCCGTGCCCTTAATATGGACGAAATGACCTCGGTCTCTCAACACCTGGCTTTCAACAGCCATGCCGTTAAGGCCAGAGACTGCCAAGGCAGGATGAAATATAGGACCCTTGAGACAAAAAGTCCTCCCTTATTGGCAACCGCCAGGGAACGGCCGCGACGAGACGTACCAGATCGGCGTACCAGTGAAGCCGAGGCCAATCCGGAGCAATGAGGATCACCGGAATTCCCTCGGTCGCCACCCTGCGCAGCAGGCGAGGGAGCAACTGCAGCGGAGGATAAACGTATGTCAGGTGATAATGACCGCATGGGCCACTAACGCCTCTGAGGCATCTGCCCAAGGATCCCTGGATCTGGCCACAAATCTCGACAACTTGCGATTGAGTTGAGAGGCCACCGGGTCCACCTCCGACGTGCCCCACCGTCTGTGTGGCAAAGGAGTTGAAATACCTCCGGGTGCAAGGACCACTCTCCCTGGTCCAATGTCTGGCGACTCAAATAGTCCGCCAGTTCTACGCCCGGAATGTAAACGGCCGACAGAGCCGGCACGCTTCTTTTAGCCCACTTCAGGGTACGGGGGACCTCGGAAGCCGCAGCTGAGCTCCGAGTCCCCCCTTGATGGTTGACATATGCCACCGCCGTGACTTTGTCCGACTGGATCCTAATGGAGCGATCCTGCAATCTCTCAGACCACGAGGAGAGGCACAGTCTGATGGCCCGTATTTCCAGAACATTGATCGGCAAACGGGCTTCGTCCGGAGTCCAAGCCCTTGGGCCAACAGGACTCCCCAGACTACACCCCAGCCCTTCAGGCTGGCGACTGTAATGAACACTGTCCATTGGACGGGGAGGAACGACTTCTCGGACCGAAGAGCCGGGGACCCAAACCACCATGTCAGGGACGCCCTGACCAGGTGACTCACCTGGATCAGAAAATCCAAAAGACAACGGGGATTTGTCCCAAGGGAACAAGATCTCTTTCTGCAATGCCCTGGTGTGTGATTGGGCACACGGAACGGCCTCGAAAGAGGTCACCATGAGTCCCAGGACTCCCATGCAAAACCGGATTGACGACCATTTTTTGGGATGTCAGCACCCGCACTGCAGACTGAAGTGTCAGTAGCTTCCCCGGAGGTAGGAATACCTTTGCCTCCAAGGAATCCAGAATCAGACCGAAATACTCCAGATCTTGAGTCGGGACCAGGACTGACCCCTGAATGTTTAGGAGCCACCCGAGTCCCTGGGGGTCTGACTGACGATAGTCACACTGTCTTCTAATTCTGAGCCATTTCCTGCTCTGAGAAGAAGATTGTCCAGATAGCCCATGACAGCAATGCCTCACTGTCTCAGCAAGCTAGAATTAGCACAAGCACCTTGGTGAACACCCTCGGTGCCGAGGCTAGGCCGAAAGGAAGAGCCACAAATTGATAGTGGACTTCGCCGATCGCAAGCGCAGAAACTTCTGGTGACTTGCGCAGATCGGAACATGCAAGTAGGCGTCCTTGATGTCCAAGGTCGCCAGAAAATCCCCTTGACGGAGTGTACTGATCACTGTGCGAATGGATTCCATGCGGAACTTTTGCACCTTCACGAAGGCATTCAGGACCTGAGGTCCAAGATAGGCTGAACCCCGTCCCTTTTTTGGGACGACAAACGGATTCGAGTAGAATCCCTGAAACCTCTCCTGTGACGGAACCGGCACAATGAATAGGCCCCATAGGGCTGCCCGACGGGCAGGAAGGAGAGGAAGATTCGAGGGGAGAATCTGTCTGGGACCAGGAACGGAAACCTATCCTGTAACCTGAGGTGATCACCTCGCACACCCACCGGTAGGAGATCCGGGAGGTCCACCGATCCGTGAACCTACAAAGTCGTCCCCCCCTACCCCAGAGTCGGGTGGGGGCAAGACTTCACACGGAGGCGGGCTTGGGAGCCGGCTTGTTTGGCTTACGCACCCAGGGGCGCTTGTGTCCACCAGCCGCACCACTGTCAGTCTGGGAGGGCCTCCCCGTTGACTGACGAAAAACCCCCTTTTTTGCTGGAAAGGAGGGACCCTGCTTACGGCGGCCTCCTTACACTTGCTAGCCTGAGGAAGAAGAGTGCTTTTACCTCCCGTGACATCCTTGATGATGTCATCCAGCGCAGCACCGAAAAGCCTACCACCTTTAAATGGTAGATCCATCAGAGGCTTTTTAGAAGCTAGGTCAGCAGACCAGCATTTCAACCAGATCAGACAACGCAATACCACCGCCAAGACAGAGGTCCTGAGTAATAAGGGGCCACGTCTAATGTGGCGTTACAACATAAACCAGGCCCTGCACCATTTGGTGGACCAGAGCAATAGTGTTTGGAGGAAGATTATGCTCCTGTACAGTTTGGTGCAAAATTTTTTGCCCATCCTGTAAGTGTCTGAGACACAAGGGTCGCTGCTACCACAGGCTGTAGGGCAGACCCCAACAAGGCAAACATGGCTCTGCTCACCACTTCTGACCTCCTGTCAGTGGGGTCCTTAAATGCAGGAGTCCCCTCCATCGGGAGAGTGGTGACCTTGTTCAACCGGGCGACTGGAGGGTCAACCACTGGGGGAGAAGCCCACGTCTTAAAGTGGTTGTAAACCCACTTTATAAACAAAGACCTACAGGTAAGCCTAGATTAAGGCTTACCTGTAGGTGCATGAAATATCTCCTTAACCTACACGGTTAAGGAGATATTTGCATTTAAAAGCGGCGACGCTGACGTCACGCGCATGCGCATGGGGTTAACCCCATTCACAAATTCGGCTAGGTCGCAGCATTCGACGACGTAGCCGAATTCGACGGCTCATGCGCGCATGCGTGGAGTCACGTCTTCGCCGCTCCGGCCAATCACAGCGCCGGAGCGGCGCTGTGATTGGCTGGAGCGGCGATACCCGGAAGTAACCTTCAGGTTATCGCCGCAGCGATGGATGCGGCTGAAGAGGGAGACGAGGACGGCTTCTGGGGCCCCGATCTAAGGTAAGTGATGCATAATGAGCTATTATGCTAGTCATATTAGCTCATTATGCCTTTCTCTTACAGGTCGTTAGGGGAAAAAAAAAAATAGTGGGTTTACAACCACTTTAAGTAGGGCATCTTCAAAGGGGTATCTGATAGGCAAACGCCGCGGGACCATGAAAGTCTTCTGCGGCTTTTTCCCCAGACCTCATCAATGAGCTAGTCAAAGAAAGGTACATATGGAAAAAACTTTTTTAGAAGGCCCGGCCCTAAGGAACCAGAGGAGACTGTCCGCCTGAGGTTCTGCATCCGCAGCATTTAGCTTGCGAGTGTCCCTCACCGCAGCAATGAGTTCACTAACAAGCGCCCTGTCATTTACTGACTCAGAACTGGAGTTTTCCTTGCAAGGAATGTCCTGTTCAAAACCATCAAATATATTCAGTGGGGAGAGGGGCTTCTTTGCTCCGTAGCGCTCACACACTGCTTCCCTCCTGGTCAGAATGATTCCAGGACTGCCGACAACTGGTCCATAAGGACCGCAGGTGCAGGAGCACTGCCAGTTGTCTCTAACAAGTGTGAAGAAACAGGTGAACCAGACTCCATGTTGCCACCCTCTGAGACCTTATTCACCATTACAGTGAATAATACAGCCCACCCACTGGCTGTGCTGGAGCTGAGGAGGGGATACCCGGAGTACTCTCCCCCCCTAGGGACCGCTTGGTACCGCTGTATGAGCCGCACTGTAAGGCGAGCCTGAGGAGAGTGAAGAATCTGTGAGGAGATGTGGAGTTCGCGCCGTTCAGCAGCGCCGCTAGAGGCTGAAAATGAAACTGAAAGCGCCGCGGCTACAAGAAAATGGCCGCCGGGCGCCTGTATAACTGATTTGAGCCGCAACAAAATGGCCGCCGATGGCGCACTTTTTAAATTTAAAACACCGCGCCAACGGCGCACGTAAAAAAACACACACATTCCCCCAGAACAGCCATGAAGCGCCCCCCCCCCCAGGGCAGAGGCAGAACAGGGTGCAGAGAGCAGCATAACAGGGGGGAGACAGGGAGAACCCCCCACACACAGAAACACAGCCAGCATGTACTCACCTTGCAGTAGGAGAGACTACTTACCCGTCCCGCAAGCACCTTGGAGAACACCCTCGGTGCCAATAGAGGGACTCACTGGCTTGTTTCAGACAGACCTATCACAGAGTCGTACTGCGTAGCTGTCGGCCCGGTCAACCGCAAAAGATTACAGTAGGTACTGTTCAATCTTGAGAGGACCGCGGGAGCATGAAAGCAACCCGGCCACCCCTGGAGCCATGGGGTATGTCGTGAACTGAGTCTCACGCACACAAGGCGAGGATCAGCACGCTCCATGATCGGACAGGGAAGACTACGAGGATACTAGTGTACCCAACCTGTTGCCCAGCCGACAGTTGATTGAAGGTCTCAAAAATAAAATAATAAAATTCCCAAAGGAATAAAATTTAAAAGTAAAATCTTCCAGGAGACTGGCTCCTGAGAGAGCCACGTCTTCTCCTTCTGCTAGGCAGAAAAAAACTGAGGTCTGCTAGCTGCAGGTGGGAGAGTAATGTCCGGAGGGACCGCCCCCCTGGGCGGGGCTGTTCAGCTCTGGTTTGTTCTAGAATGTTTTAACATTTAACATTCTGCCTAGGTCTTCTCCTGCAAGCAGGGACATATACCCACACATTCAGTGATTAAGAGCCGCCGTGTCGGTCCATGGATGATAAGAGAAAGATCTTCGCTAGCAAACGGTGGTGCACCTCTGGAACAATTTGTAATCCACAAGAATAAAGGGTTTTCGATAACTTGGTGAACACAGAATAAATCTACTAGCGTTATTCAATGCACTGTCCCTCCGGCGTGCAACTACAAACACTAACGTTAGTTCCGAACAAAAGTTACTGGGTCTAGAGATCCTGTATTATTCTCTGAGCAGGTGCTCTCTCACCCAACCAGACCAGTCCGTGTCCGTATCTTCCGTTTCTGTGTCTCGGTACACAGATTCCACGACACCGGGGTCTTTCGTCCTCCTGGTAGTAGCAGAACAGCAGCAGGATGAGACGTCCCTCAGGCTCCTCAGTGGGTACGGAAGGCTCTTTGGAGTAATACAGGCCTAGGCTTCAGGCTCTGTATTTTCAGCAGACTCAGCACAGAGTTCCACTTGCTGGGCGGGCGGTGTCCAAAAAGAGCGTACTCCGGTCCACCCCCTGGTTAAATACCCCGCCCCAGCAGTCCTTGCGCGGGGAAATGCATCCTGGGTATGGTAGTCTCTGGGCCTTAAAGCAAACACCCGCTACACTTGTACTCCAAAGCACTCTTATATCAAAGCAAATTTCCCCATAAGAAGTAATGCAAACTCAGATGATTCATTCCACAACCATTTATTCATAAGTCCTTCAGTTTACAGTCCATATAAAAAGATTATAGCAATGTGATTTTTTGAGGTTTTGTTACCATAAAATGTCTATCCACAAATGGAAGCCTCCACAACGGGATTAAAAGCAAAATCCAACAGGAGCTACAGAGTATTAAAGAGAAGAGAGGCGCCTCTAAGTGTAGCAATATGTTGCTAAATGTTGTACCTTCATTAAATGTAACCGTATTGCTACATTTAGAGGCGCCTCTCTTCTCTTTTATACTCAGTTGTGACATGTCGCTATATCAAGACATCGCTTGTATATCAAGTCAAAGTTTACTAAAACATTTAGCTTGTCTTGCAAAACGCTCTCAAACCAAGTTACTTTCAAACCAAGATTTTACTGTATATAATATACGTGTGTGTATATATATATATATATATATATATATTACATTATATATTATCATTACATCAGGGCCCTCAAAGCCTCCCCCTTTACATCAGGGTCCCCAGAGAGCCCCCCCTTACATCGGGGTCACCAGAGAGCTTGTCACGTTACCTGCCACAAGATGCAGCTTGTCACTTGCCACGTCACCTGCCACCAGATGCGGATTGTTACATACAGAGAGGCTAGGGTATATAGAAGAGAGGCTAGTTTATACAGAGAGGCTAGTGTATACAGAAAGGCTGGGTATACAAAGAGGCTAATGTATACAGAGAGGCTAGTGTATACAGAGAGGCTAGTGTATACAGAGAGGCTGGGTATACAGAGAGGCTGGGTATACAGAGAGGCTAGGGTACACAGAGAGACTGGGTATACAGAGAGGCTGGGTATACAGAGAGGCTACAGTATACAGAGAGGCTAGGGTATACAGAGAGGCTGGGTATACAGAGATGCTAGTGTATACAGAGAGGCTGGGTATACAGAGAGGCTAGTGCCTACATAGAGGCTGGGTATACAGAGAGGCAAGGTTATACAGAGAGGCTGGGTATACAGAGAGGCTAGTGTATACAGAGAGGAATCTAAAGGAAAATTGTACCATAAAGTTGTATAACGTGTAGCCAGCCTTAAGCCTCGTACAGACGGCCGGTTTTCTCGTCAAGAAACAACAAGAAAACTGCCGGGAGAGCTTTCTTGCCGAGAAAACCGGCCGTGTGTACGAGGCTTTCAGGTTTCTCGTCAGGAAAACTGGCCAGAATCTTGACGAGAAAAATAGAGAACCTGCTCTCCTGTTTCCCGACGAGAAACCTGAGAGTGTGTACACTTACCTGTCGCCGTGGAAACCCGCGCATGCTCGAAATGACTTTGACGCATGCGCGGTAGCTTCCTAGGCATAGGTAGGGTGTAGCAAGATGGCGGCGACGGCATCGAATGTGACGAGCGCACGCTCGTGATAGTCGATGACGTCACCGCGTTCGTGACATTCAAAAGAACTGTGGTTCTTTTGAATCGTACGTGTGTACACTCGGCCGAGACAAGATTCTTGTTCAAGAATCTCGTCAGGAAAAACAACGTGTTTTTTCCTGACGAGATTCTCGGCCATGTGTACAAGGCTTTAGACTTGCATGTGTAGTCAGATAAAGTAAAATGTTTTTTTTTTTTTTAAACTTTGCTTTTTTAGCAGATTTTTCAAATACAACAAAATAGCACACTCTGACTTAGCCCTAGAATAGGAATGTACAGTGTACACACAGGGAAAAGATACTCATTCACACACACACACACACACACACATTCATCTGACAACCAGGTAAAAGTCAGTTTTTTTGTTTAATCTCTTTTTATTAAATTTTTCATCTTTCATCTTTACTAGATGGTGTTTTCTCCGATTCCTCCCCAAAAAAAAAATCTGAGGGCGAGAAAAAGTGTTTGTGACTATAATGCCGCATACACACGACCATTTTTATTGACGAGAAAAATGCAATTTTTTAAAATGGTCATTAAAAATGATCGTGTGTGGGCTTCAGAACATTTTTCACGACGTGAAAAATGGGCATGAAAAAATTGGAACATACTCTAATTTTTCTCGTGATTTTTCACCTCGTCGTTTCTCTCGTCATGAAAAACGGCCGTGTGTGGGCTTTAACGACGTGAAAAAAAATGCGCATGCTCAGAATCAAGTATGAGACGGGAGCGCTCGTTCTGGTAAAACTAGCGTTCGTAATGGAGATGGCACATTCGTCACGCTGTAACGGACTGAAAAGCACGAGGCTGAAAAGCGCGAATCGTCTCTCAACAAACTTTACTAACATGAAGGGTGGCGCCATCCGAATGGAACTTCCCCTTCATAGTGCCGTCGTACATCACCGCGCTTTACTCAAGCATTTTTTTCAACGATAGTGTGTAGGCAAGGCAGGCTTGAGAAGAATCACGTTGAGAAAAACGTCGTTTTTTTCAATGACATTAAAAATGGTCGTGTGTAAGTATAACTTGTTTGTTATTTAAAAAAAAAAAATTTGATTTTAGTATCACTTTAAAGCCCCGTACACACGGTCGGACTTTTGCCCAACAAACTTTGTTTTAAGCAAGTTGGACCAACAATCCGATCGTGTGTACGCTCCATCAGACAAACTTTTTTTTGTTTGGTTTTGTTTTCATCGGACAAAAGTTGGGTCTGCAAACGAACAAACTTTTGCCCAACAAAAGTCCGATGGAGCAAAGTCCTACCGTGTGTACAGAAAACCATAGGACTTTTGTCCGATGGACAAAACAACTAATGTTAAAATGAACCAACAATAGCAGAAGTTGACCAAAGGGTGGCGGTAAAGAGCAGAAAAGAGCAGAAAAACCATGTGATGTTGCAAAAAGTTTTGGGAAAGTTTGCAGAAAAGTCCTGTGGTGTGTATGCTATGGGTGTGCCCGGCCAACTCCGTTCGGACAAAAATCCACGGAAAAGTCCGATAGAAGTCCGACCGTGTGTACAAAGCTTAAGGCTACACTGAAAGGTAAATCTATTGCTAATAGTGTGTCCCTCAAATGAAACTGGAGAGAGACAAATGCTATTCAGGCACCCCAGCCATGAGTTCCAGATCTTGTCAAATTTCCCTGGGTATGAACGATTTAAATAGGGCCTCATTGATCAGTTTTAGGAATGTAGCATGGGAGAGGGGTTGAAAGATCCTCTATCAAAGAAGTACGACTTTGTGAGTATAGAGACAGATGTAATAAAACAGCCGTAGTACTGGTTTTAGGAATATTTCTAACGATAAGAAGTATTTCTGGTGAATATAGAGAAGAAAACGCTGGGTGTGCGGGACAAAGGGAAAATGTTACAGCAGTAGGACTGATTTTGGTGCCATGATCAAAACATGCAAAACAGGTGCGCATATTTCTGACTTCAGCCTGAAGGCACATTTTGGCAAGCGTTTTGGCCCTTGACATAGTTACATTTTTAAAGAAAGACTAAAAAACAAATGTTTTCAATGAAGAATTACAACAGGTCCAACAGGTGGTGAATCTAATCTTTGCTCCCTTGCAGAAGTGCTGCTGGAATCATTATAATGCGAAAATTCTGGGTGTGCAAGATTCCTACAACCCCTTCATGCAGGCCCCTACGTCACTGGTGCTACAAACACAGTTTTTTTTTCCACCTGCGTGCAAGAGGCCAAAAGGTTTAGGGTTATTGTATTTACCATATTTATCGGCATATAACATGCACAAGCGTATAACACGCACCTTAACTTTAAGAGGGAAGTTTCAGCAAAAAAACTTCCCCATGGCGTCAGAGGGGGGCCGTGTCATCCGTTTACGTCACTGGGTGGCCCGCCCTCAGATATATAAGAGCTGTCACCAGCGGAAGAAGCGTCACTTGGTGGGAGCCTTCCATGGAGGTTGCAACTGTTGCACCTTTTTTTTTTTAGGTCGTCGGGCGGCGTGGATTTACATCGCTGGACATTTTTATTAATTTTTTTTTAAATAAAGGACTCGTCCCAATCTGTCTATTGTCTTTTTCACAATTTTTGTCATTTTTTTTGTGAAATAGTAGGGGTACAATGTACCCCGTTACCAATTCAAATAGGGGGGGCTGGGATCTGGGGGTCCCCTTGTTAAAGGTGGCTTCCAGATTTCAATAAGCCCCCCCACCCGCAGATGCCCACAACCACCGTGCAAAGGTTGTGGGGATGAGGCCCTTGTCCCCATCAACATGGGGACAAGGTGCTTTGGGGTCAGACCCCAAAGCACCCTCCCCATGTTGAGGGCATGTGGCCTGGTATGGTTCACGAGGGGGGGTGCTCTCTCATCCCCCCTTTTCCTGCGGCCTGCCAGGTTGCGTGCTCGGATAAGGGTCTGGTATGGATTTTTAGGGGGACCCCTAGGCCATTTTTTTTTAAATATTGGTGCAGGGTTTCCCTTAAAATCCATACCATAGCTGAAGTGTCTGGTATGGATTTTGGGGGGACCCCTACACCATTTTTTTTTATTTGGCCCAGGGGTCCCCTTAATATCCATACCAGACCTGAAGGGCTTGGTATGGATTTTGGGGGGACCCCCACGCATTTTTTATTTTACTTTGGTTTGGGGTTTCCCTTAATATTCATACCAGACCCAAAGAGCCCAGTAATGGACTGGGGAGGGACCCATGCCGTTTTTTTCAATGAGTTTTATTTATATTGCAGAGACCCGACAATTCATTACAGCCGCGAGCAGTTTTAAGTGACTTTTTTTCCTTTAGAAATGCCATTTTGCTGCGGGACTGTTCTAAACACGGGAAAAAAGCGCCACTTCACAAGCATACTATAGACATCCCCCAGGCACAATATTTAAAGGAATATTTCATTTTTATTGTTTCACTGTAAGCATTATAAAAATCACTGCTCCAGAAAAAACATAGTTTTTAAAACTTTTTTTGCATTGACACATATCCCCTGGGGCAGGATCCGGGTCCTCAAACACTTTTTATGACAATACCATGCATATAAACCTTTAAAATGTTAAAATGAACACTTTTGGTTTTTCATGTTAGTGTCCCATAGACTTTAACAGTTTTCCACGGCTTTCGAATTTGCCATGAACACTGCATAATGTTCGCTGTTCAGCGAAAACCTGATGTTCGAGTCGATCTTACGTTCGACTCGAACATCGGGCTCATCCCTAATCTATAGTAGTTACAACTACAGAGATTGGTGAGGTCTTGGTTTAAAGCTCATTTACTGATTTTCAAGAATATGTGAATCTTGAATTTACTCTAGGTCTGCTGCATTTAGTTTGTGCTGATGTGTGTTAAATGCACTTGAGTTGACATGCATTGACAGGCAGCTATTTTTTTTTTAACCCCATTTTCTTGCACTGCACATTCTTCTAACATGTTGCATTGATATACAGGTTTTTTTTTGCTCATAACAGGAGCCAAAATACAATTTTTTTCCTTATTTCAGTTGGCTGTAAACTGTTACATATTCTCAGAGTAATTGGCCTCAGGTGATACTCAAAGATGAAACAAATCCTCCTACATAAGTTGTACTTGTGTATCTGCAGCTTCTCTTCTCTCCACTATTGCAAAGTGCTGAATTTATAAAGCTTGTCTGAACTGTCAGAAAAAAGGGGATGGACAGCTGAAGCTACACTCTGCAGAGCTCAGTTGGAGGGGCTTTGAGAGCTGATAAGGGACACACCTCCTTTCATACAGCACACAGATACAGAGCTGAGGCTTTCAATCAGCTGGAGATCCCTCCCCTATCACCTTTTTTCTCTTGGTGTCAGGAAAACTTGTCAGATGTGATTCATGCTGATAGCAGAGGAATGAAGCAGCAGACAGAAATTACACTTAATGCTCTTGAGGCAATCACATATTATAGAGGGATATGCTGTGTTCATATTTCACTTCTGAGGTTTACAACCACTTTAAGGCACATTGCAGGGCGATGTAAGCCTCATAGTGTACTACAGCATGTTTCACTGCATTTAAACACAGCACACACCAACGCCACGCATTGGTTAAAACTAAGACTTTTGGGAATAATGGATTTGTTATTGCATCGAGCCTATGCTGAGCAATGCAGTCCAATACACTTTGTGTAAATGGGTTCTCAATGTCTGTAATTTGGCCACAGATTCACTTTAACGTTTCAGGATACATGGAAAATTACGCACATAAAAAGCTGACACACAGGTGGCACTGCTGTATAAGATGTCTAGTAGCACTGAGTCTTTTACCTAAACATGGAGGATTATTTGATGTTCTACGCAGGGTTCAAAAGAAAGTATTGTAAACACATGACAGCATTCTCCAGAAATCAAATCACACAGAATTTCTTAACATCTACAATGACTAAGCATTCCATAACTAATTATAGACTGTAGTCATTGCACCCATCGCAGACCTGCAGACATATAAAATAAACATGTCATTATATCATTCACACTACAGAATATTGAGAGAGAAATGTCATGAAAAGGGTGTTCTAGAGGAACAATAGATACTGCCAAAATGGTTAATATTATTCAGCTTGCTAATCATTTAAAGACAAATAATAGGTGCCATATATTTACTTTTAAAATACTGCGTCTTATAAATGTTGATAAAAAATGACATGAAAGCGTTACCTGCATTATGTCATAATCTCATGGATAAGATAAGCAGTACGCTGTCTACAAAAGCTTAAAAGCATACATCTAACATTACAAATACATTACAGCAGGGCTCAAAATTTCAAGTCCTGAGCTACTAGCCAGGCCTTAAGGGTTACTCGCCACCAGTTGCCCCACCCGACCCCTACCCGGCCCCTAATCACGCCCTCATAAATTATCTCAAAAAATGACACTTAAATGTTTTATGCAGAATTACATTACAAAAATAAATATTAACAACAACTTTATCAGTTCCCCTCACTGCAGGCTCACCTGTGCCCATCAATGCAGCGTGACCTGTGCCCATCATTGCAGCGTGACCTGTGCCCATCATTGCAGCGTGACCTGTGCCCATCATTGCAGCCTCACTGTGCCCCACATTGCAGCCTCACTGTGCCCCACATTGCAGCCTCACTGTGCCCCAAATTGCAGCCTCACTGTGCCCCAAATTGCAGCCGCAGTGTAATTGTGCCCCAAATTGCAGCGCCATTGAGCCAAATTGCAGCCTCATTGAGCCCCAAATTGCAGCCTCACTGTGCTCCAAATTGCAGCTTCACTGTGCCCCAAGTTGCAGCCTCACTGTGCCCCAAAATCCAGCCTCACTGTGCCCCAAAATCCAGCCTCACTGTGCCCAGAATCCAGCCTCACTGTGCCCCAAGTTGCAGCCTCACTGTGCCCCAAATTGCAGCCTCGCCAGGGTGAAGGAAGTGAGAGGGCGGCCAGGACATGACCGGAGGAAGATTAGAGCTACGGGAGACATTCTCCCAGCGCGATCTCCCCTGTGGAAGAGAGCATATAGGAAGAGGAAAGCCGCGGGATCGCAGAGCAGTAAAACACACTGTAACAGCTGACAATGTCTCCGCTCTGCTCGCTCTCACACAGCCCCATCTCCTCCTGACCCCGCGCCTGTGAGACAGAATACATCCCAGCATTGGACACGCGTCCTGTCTATTACAAGCGCGGGGTCAGGAGGAGGCGGGGCTGTGTGAGAGTAAGCAGAGCGGAGACAATGTGTTAGGACCTGGGCTTGAACCTGGGACCTCTGGTGTGTCTGGTGGTGACTCTACTTGCTGAGCCACCTGGAATGCTGGACAGCTGCTTGGATAGTTCATTAGACAATTCCTTGAATGATCTTTCTTGTCTTGAATCTTGTTTGCCTTGAACCTTGAACCCTTTGCTCCTCCCAGGAACTTCCTGATTTAAGCCATGTCCCTGCACTTCCTGGTTGCCAGAATATTGTGTCTTCACCAGCCAATATCTTGCTCCTGTCTACTGCTGCCGACCGCATCTTTGCTACCACTCACTACCGACTTTTGGCTCGTCCCCGACTACGCTTCTGCTGAATCCCAACCTGCAACTATCTGTTACCGACTTTTGGCTCGTCCCCGACTACGCTTCTGCTTGATCCCTACCTGTATTATCTGTTTCTGGACCCCGGCTTGTTCACCCCCTGGTGGGGCTAATCTGAGGACCGCGACCTGGCACTGACACGCAGCGAAGCCCATCTCCACCTTTAGGAGCCCTGGTGAATACCGGTCAGTGCTTAGACCCCGCACCTCAGGTGAACCCGTGTCATCGGCCAGGGTGACCTGTGTGAATACCTGCTCTGCTGCTATAGCTACTGGCCTCTGAGCCTGACTCCAGACCGTGACACAATGTCAGCTGTTACAGCGTGTTTTACTGCTCTGCTATCCCGCGGCTTTCCTCTTCCACATCGCGCTGGGAGAACGTCTCCCGATCAACCCCGCCTGCCGGCGGTGCTTACCCCCCCTCTCCCAGGCAGCCCAGCTCCTCGCCAGACCTCATTTTCCACTCGCAAAATGCGAGTAGGCGAGTGGAAAATTTTAGGGCTGCATTACAGGATGATGCCAACAATAATCACATGTATTCTTAAAAAATGCATTTGCTCTTTCTCAAATATACAGTGACTGTTGGCAATGGTCCTCTGTAATACCAACACTGCCCTCCCAAGGCCAACAGCACCCAAAAGGGTGCAATCAACCCTTAAGAAGGATAAATACAGTGAAACCTCGGATTACGACCCTAATCCATTCCAGGAGAAGGCTCGTAATCCAAAGTACTCGCATATCAAAGCGAGTTTCCCCATTGAAGTCAATGGAAACAAAAAGAATTAATTTGGCATTGACTGGCATGCAATACAGCATGCGGTCAGAGGTGGGGGCGCCGGAGAGCCTCATAAACGTCCAGAAAGGCCCGAGGACACCTCGGCTGACCTCGGCAAACCTCAGAAAGACTACGTTCCCGAGGTTTGCCGAGGTAGGCCGATCTGTCCTCGGGCCTTTCCGTGCATTTCCGAATGGTGCCAATCGGCTCCGCTCAGCTCCGGCGCCCCCCCACCTCAGGCCAAACGCGGTACTGCACACTGCTTTGGCCTGAATCATGCTCAATTTGTGAAACAACACTCGCAAACCGAGTTACGATTTTTTTAAATACAGTGCTCGTATTGCGAAACGCTCGTTAACCGCGTTACTCGCAATCTGAGGTTCCAATGTAATTGAAGAGTCCTGAAGAAGGTAAAAGAAAGAAGGGGCCAAGGAGAGGGAAAGGCTGGGGGAGGAAGGGGAGCACCATGGACTCAGGACTGTCAATCATAATCGGCCATAACTGGTCAGATTTAGTGAAGGAAAAGAGTAATTGATCCAAGGTTCCCAGACATTAAGAAACTTGCAATGTAAGTCCTTCAAGACACTCTACATCTGTTCTCTGAGCACAAGGCTTTTTTTTCAACTGACATTGTCTAGCAGGCGTGTCCAACCTTTTGACCTTCCTGGACCACATTGGAAGAAGAGGAATTGTCTTGGGCCACACATAAAGTACACTAACAATAAGGATATCAATCTGTTGTAGGGAATACTGCTCCAGTTGGTCAGAAATTGGAAGCTGCTAGCACTGCAAGAGACAAACCATATCAAACTTTATCAATTGCAATCAAAGGCACAAACAATATTATTTGGAAGTGCTATGTGCATATGCCTTGAACAGTTGTGAAAATCATATGCATTGAATCAAGTACGACATGTAACTCATATGCATCAAAATAAGTGCAACATGCAAAAATATACGTCCTGCATATCAAAAAGGTGCGTCCTCAAAAATTGACATTAGTGCAATACATAAAAGTGCAACGTGCATATAGCACCATATGGGGTTGAAATAGTCCCAATAAAATAGTGCAAACAGTCCAATGTGAAGTGACACATGTATCCTTGTATGAGTCACTGCAGTGTGTTTATTCCAATGTTAGTAGACAGCCACCACAAACGACATTAAGACGATCACCAAACAAGTAGTATCCACCATGACCACAGGGAACAGTAAATGCGCTTACCAGAAAACATTTACTCAGAAACCCTATCGTGCTGAGTCAAACACGCTGGCAGGGATATGTGTCTCCACAGGAGTGATCCATCGGGCAGCTCCAGAATCTCACACTTTCTGAGCGCATGTAGTTAAATCTACATGCGCTGCGCTCCAATCCAGTGCACTGCGAAGAGTGGAAGGATGTCAGCATAAATAGGACTTGTTACGACCCATACTATCACAAGAGATGTTGTTCATCCCTTGTGATAGCAATAAAGTTGTTAAAAAAAAATAAAGGCACAGTGTAAAAAAATGTAAATACAATAAATAATAAAAAAAAAAAGTCAAGTGCCCCGGACCCCCTGTACTCAGGCTCACGAACGCATATGTAGGCGGCGATCGCACCACACATGTGAGGTATCACCACAAACTGGTAACCTGTAAAGGCTTTTAAAGTGTCACCTATGGCTAATTTATGTACCATAATTTGTTGTTGTTCCATGGAGGGGTACAATTTTTAAAGCATGACATGTTTGGTTTCTATTTACTCTGAGTAATATCATCTTTTATATTTTACCACATGGGTATTATATTGTGTTTGCGCTCACTAAATTAATTACAGTGTAATATTTCCAAACAATTTGCGTTTGAAAAACTGCTGTGCAAATATTGTGTGACATAAAAAATTGGAACACCTACCATTTTATGCTCCGGGGCCTCTGCTTAAAAAATGTGAAATGTTTTTGGGTGCTATAAAATTTTCTAGCAAAAAATGCAGATTTTTACACGTATGACAGAAACTGGCCTGGAAGTAAAGGGGTTAAACATAGAGCACTATTTGATGTTCTACGCATGGGGAAAAAACACGTATTGAAAACACATGACAGCATTCTCCAGAGATCACACTGAAATTCTGAATATCTACAATGACTAAGCATTCTGCAACTAAATATAGACTGTACTCACTGCTCACCTGCAGAAACATAAAATAAACCTGTGATTATATCATTCACAATACACAATCTAGAGAAGGAAATGTCATGGGAGGGGTTTTGTAGATGAAAAATAGATATTGGCAAAATGGTTGAATTGATTTAACGCAGCAAACAAAGACATCTAATACCTGCCTATATTTACTTTTAAATTCATTTGTCTTAAAAATGTTAATGAAAAATTATATGATAGCATAACTGCATTGTGTCATATTCTTCAAAAGCTTAAAAGCATACATCTAACAAATACATTACATGATGATGCCAACAATAATTATATATATATATATTTTTAAATTGCATTTCCTCGTTATCAAACGTGTAGTGATGGGCACTGATAAGCGACACTGATGGACACTGATTTATTTCAAATGTTTTATATCATTTTATATATTTTTCTAAATAGCATTATTACACATAATTTAATTGAAGGTAAAATTAAATTATTCTACATATATGACTACCAATATTCGTAGAAAAAGTCAGTTATTCACTTGCGAATATTTACTCTTCATTAAATTAGGTAGAGCTTGTCAGATCCTTCCCAGAAGAGAGTTTGTCTCTCTTGCTTTATAATGACAGTATGCTTTAGCTTGGTTACCTATCCAACAAGCCAGATTAGATACAGGTGGCCGTGACACATCTGCGTGTGTCATAGAGGAGAGTACATTCTGCTTGTATACTTTTGGAATTCAGCGGTAGCAAAGCATCAAGATACCTACCATTACTTAAGGAGAAATTTTACAGGTGTTTCCCAAGTTGGCATGGTGAGTATCGATCCTTATTTAAAACTACACTCCTAGTGCCCAACCTGCAGCCCTTTGGCACGTAGGGCAAAATAGGGGATAGATTTATGACATTTTTATTATTATTATTATTTTACTAGTAATGGCGGTGATCTGCGATTTTTAGCAGGACTGCGACATTGCAGCGGACAGACTGGCCACTTTTTTGGGATCAGAGACATTTATACAGCACACAGTGCTATAAAAATGCACTGATGACACTGGCAGGGAATGGGTTAACACCAGGGGTGATCAAAAGGTTAAATGTTCCCTAGAGAGGTGCTTACTAACTGTGGGGGGAGGGGATTGAGAGGGAGTAGAGAGAGATCGCTGTTCCTAATCACTAGGAACAGACAGACAATCTCACTCTACTCCCCTGACAGAACTGGGATCTGTTTGTTTACATTGGCAGATACCCGTTCTGCCACTCTGTGGAGCTATTGCCGGTGGCTGGCGGATATCGAGTCCGCTAGACCTGCTGATTGGCTCCCCCGCTAGCGAATGGGCATGCGTGCGCCCACAGATCGTACAAGCCCGACATACAATGGTGGAGATTCACGCAGGAGAGCCAACCTGCCATAGTGCAACTGCGGCGCGTGGTCGGGAAGTAGTTAAATAAGCAAGGATCTCATTTATTTCTGTTCAAATTTGTTTATTGAATTTTATCAAATTACAGAGAAATAATAACAAAAAAAATAAATAATAAATAAATAAAGCAACAATCACAGTAATCACTACAATAGGTTCAAAATTAGCATATGAAATCATATATATATCATGGATCAAGAGACAATTGCTTCACTCAATAAACAGAGTGAGTTACTTCACTTAGTCTAAATAAAGTGTAGACTCAGAATGAGAATTACAATTGAAGCCTTAAAGGTAAACACCTAAGGAGGATAAAGAAATGTATTAAAGCGGAGGTTCCATGGCCGATCGTTTTTTTTTTTCCTCGGGGCATTCAATTGGCTTTCACAATACAAAGTTAAACTCACTTGTTTGGTGTCTTCAAATATCCCCTGTCTGTTTTCATGGCAAATAAGAACTTTTAAAATCGATTCCTGACAGTTTCCATTTTGCTTGTGGGCATTGTGAAGCCCACAAGCAATCATTTCCTGGAAGCGCCTGCAGTGTTTACGGCGAGTAGCCGTATCGATAGAGCACCGCCCCTATGAGAAAAGCATTGGCTGTATAGAATGAGCGAGCGGCGTGTATAACCAATGTGCGACGAGCAGCATCCCCAGCTGACAAACTGTTCAGACTCGGGGATTTCCGTCGGATTCAATTGCGCCTGCGCAGACCATCCCGGAACCTATTCGATAGCAGAACCAGCTCGATAGAACAGCGGAACCAGCTCGATAGAACAACGGCGTTCCATATTGTCTCCTGGGAAACATGACACTGTGCTCCCAGGAGACATCGCGGCGCCGGGGAAAGGAGTAGGAACGCCTTCTCCCGTGGGAGGGAAAGCCCGGAAGTGGCAGCTAAAAACGAAAATATACGGTATTTACACTATAATTTTTTTTTTTAAGTGGCTATTTAACTTGGTGATAGTGTTCTGCTTGTGCCGGGATGTAGTTGTTTTTCTGGGTGGAACTCCACTTTAAAGCCTCAAAAGGTATGAGACAGAACGATCGCTACTATATAACTCTTAAAAATCAAGTATCTGTGCCTAAAAAAATTTAGAGGAACATATGTAGGTATACTTGTTGAACCTATATATATGAAAAATAAAAAATAAAAATAAAAACACAAAAAAAAACACATATAAACAAGTTGAGAAAAAGAGAAGGGGAAGAGGAAGTGACAGGAAGAATCCCCGGGGATAAATGCATCAATAGCCATTTGCTTATAGATAGTTACTGCGAGAGAGTGTAAAACATCAAGGCATCAACAAGGTGTCATCAAAGTTTGGTGGCAAAAACTGAGTTATCCATGGTTGCCAAATATCTTTAAAGGAATTTATTTTATCTTGAATTATGGCTTCCATTTTGGCATGGACCATAGCTTGGTTAATTCTATGCTTGGTTTCATTTAATACCAAATTGTCAGTTCGCCAAGCTTTAGCTATGGTCTGTTTCGCGGCTGTTGTGATCTGCAATAAAAGTTTAAATTGTTTATAGGTGAGTGTTGCCGGTTTGAGATTTAAGAGTGCTATTGAAGGTACTGGAGGGATGGATATTGCAAACAAGGCTGAGAGTATGAGAAATATATCACTCCAGAACTTTTGAACTACCGGACAATCCACCAAGTGTGTAGATAGGAGCCAAGATCACCACAGCCACGAAAACATAATGAGGAGTAATTGGGGGCAAATTTTGCAACTCTGAAAGGGACCAAATACCAGCGGGTGAGTACTTTGTAATTAGTTTCCAAAGCTGTTATGTTTTGTGAGGAAGATTTTGTATTATTCCAGATTGCAGCCCAATCAGATATTTCAAGAGTAAGATTGAGATCTGCCTCCCATTTAGCCACATAAGAAGGAGGGTCAGAAACAGGTGTAGCGGCCTCTTTCCCTCTCCACTCTATCATCAGCTCGTCTTTCTCTTGTCTAGGGGCACCTTATGGAGAGAGAGCGGGGTCACCACGCCAAGCCTTCACCACAGATAGTTGTGTGGTGTGAGCAAAGTTCTTGTTTTTACCTTCGGGTCGGTGTTCTGCACCTGGAGCCTCCTCCTCTTTTGAACAATGTCTGCCAGAAAATGAGCCCCACACCATTAAAGTCCAACACTCCTTTATTCTTCCGATAACAGAGTAATGCACAGACAGTTGGACTCCCTCAACGAGGAGAACAGACAGAGGGGTGTGGATGCGAGTAGGCCCCAGGGGCGGATCCAGGGGGGGCAACAGGGCAATTGCCCCCCCCGAGACCATCTGTCACACTCGCTTGCTCTGTTTTTTTTTTTGCACCTGATCTCCCGAACTTTGGGGACCCGGTACCGGCCGGCCATAGGTCTCCTGGACCCCAAACTTGGCACACATGAACCCCTATGTCTCCTCTATAAGTGTGTCTGGGGGACCTACGGCCGGGAAGCACTGATTTTTTAAAACCGGGCACCCCTTCAATAGACTCCAATGTTAAACGGTCATTTCTCCAGTGAATTTGCGGACCCGGTACCGGCCGGTCGTAGGTCCTCTGGACCCCAAACTTGTCACACATGTAGCCCCATTTTGTGTCTGGGAGACCTACGGCCGGGGAGAACCAATTTTTCAAAGCCGGGCACTCCTTCTATAGACTCCCATGTTAAACATCAGTCTAGTCATGGGCACAGTGAGGCATGGGCACAGTGAGGAAAAGTGAGGCACAGTGAGGCACAGTGAGGCATGCAGGTGGACACCCTAGGCTTATACTTGAGTCAATAAGTTTTCCCAGTTTTTTGGGGTAAAATTAGGTGCCTCGGCTTATATTCGGGTCGGCTTATACTCGAGTATATACAGTACTTGTTCTGCGGCTGCCGCTGCCTCTCTGAGTCTCTCTCTCAGTTTCTCACATCAGCCGATCAGCGGCGCTGAGAGAGAGACTCGTCTAATGTAGTTACGTGGCGCACTGACACGATACCAGGAGCGGAGGAGGAGGTGGGTGGAGCCTGTTCCCTGCACTCGTTGCTAATGCCTGGGCCGCTTGGCGTCTAGCAACGAGTGACGTCAGTGAGTCACGTCGGGCCGCTCTGCGGGCAGGTGCGATAGCGTGCGGCTCCACAGACGAGTAAGAAAGCGGGCGGCTCCGCTTGCGGTGCAGTTTGTTGTCGGGGGGCGGCGGGGTTCGTGGGCAGACCGTGCTGCTCAGTGTTTTGGCAGCGCAGGTGAGAGTGAGAGAGCAGGCTCAGTGTGGCAGCTGGCCAATCAGCTAGCCGGGAGCGGGGGAGCAGAGAGATGAGATCATCTCTTACCGCCCGTGCCTGCCCTGCATTCCTGCAGTGACTTCCGCCCTCACTGTGCAGGCAGCAGAGAGATTACATTATCTCTTTGCTGCCTGACTCTGGGAGTCTGGGACACAGCAAGAGACAACCAAAACTACACCTTAGCAGGCAAGTTCGTGACAATCCGCAAGGTGTGGCAGGCGACATGGCAAGTGACAATCCGCAAATTGTGTCAGATGACGTGGCAAATGACAATCTGCATCTGGTGGCAGGCAAGTGACAATCAGCAAAGTGTGGCAGGTGACGTGGCAAGTGACAATCCGCAAGGTGTGGCTAGTGACAATTCGCAAGGTGTGGCAGGTGATGTGGCAAGTGACAATCCACAAGGTGTGGCAAGTGACAATCCACAAGATGTGGCAGGTGACGTGGCAAGTGACAATTAGCAACGTGTGGCAAGTGACACGCTCAGGGCTCCCACTAATTGCAGGCGACAGTGGCAAGTGACACACTCGGGGCTCCCACTGATTCTGCATTGAACTATTTAATTTCATATTAAAATGTAATAATAGAAATAATGCGCTTCAATCATCCTGACACCATAACAACCATGGTGCCGGGATGATTGAAGCGCCGACACCAACCATTTCCCCGATAAATTTCCCACAAAAAAACATTTTTTGGCAGTGCCCCTCCCGAGAAAAGACTCTGGATCCGCCCCTAGTAGGCCCAGACACAATGAACTCTCCACTTTCCTTCCTGAAAGTGAGTTGCGGTCTCCGAGCAAGGGGGGATTTCCTTCCAGGCGGTCTCCGATGGAAGGCTCACCTGTCACTGGCAATATGCTGCACCAGGTCTTCAAGCAAGTATCTCCCACCGGTCCATTCTGCCCTCCGGATTCGGGTACCCACTCCCGGGGTCCCCTAGGATCTCCTTCCCTCGCGGAACTCAGTGTTGGGCACTGAGCTCCAGACCTCCATCCGAGTACCTCACCCCAGGCTAAAGGTGCCTGGGATGGAACACGACCTCTGAATGTCCTCTAGGCCTAGGCCGCCTAGGAGCTCCGTCCGACCACCGCCCTCAGGCTGCAGGTGCCTGGAACTTCGACCCCGTGACAAAGATGGCCGGCCCCTTTATACCCTCTCCCAGCAAGCACGGCGGGTTCCCTGCCCCACCATACCGCTGCCGAGGGAGGACAAAAAGGGAGCACGGCACACAGCAATGGTTCAACCCCAGCCCAAGGCGACAGCGCCACCCGCAGGGCTGCAGGGAACTGCACATCACTGGTGTCTCTGCCAGTTTTAAATACACAGGAAAGTGTATACCCGCTACACAGGTTTAGTGATGAGTTGACCATAGAGGTTAGAGATCAGTCCATTTGCATGAGGATCATTTTTACATTTGGTTTCGAAGTGTGATAATTTATTAAGTTTGGTTCTGCTTTCGATACAGGGTGTAAAAAAGTTTTTAATCTGCAGATATCTAAAAAGCTCAGAGTTTGGAAGACCATGTTTTTCACATAAATCTGGGAACGGTATAAGGGTAGTTTGGGACGTCAGGTCATGAAGATGGATTAATTCAGAGTTAGTCCAGGCTTTAAAAGATTTGGGGAATTTCCAGGCAGGATAAAAAAGGGGATTTTTAATAAATGATAAAAGTGGAGTGTGAGGAGATTGTAACTCATTTGGTATTTTAAATCTGTTCCAAATAGTTAATGAGTTTTTGGTAACTGGGTTAGTTATTCTTTTATGATCAGAAGGTCTCAGCCATAAAAGATTGGAGATAGAATAAGGATCGCAATCTATTGATTCTAGAGTTACCCAAAGAGGAATTTCTGAGGTTGCATGGTATTTGGTAAATTGTGCTAGTTGGGCCGCGTAGTAGTAGGTAGATAAATTAGGAAATCCCAGACCACCTTTACATTTAAGGAGGTGTAGTGGGGTGCTATATTTAAGGGAAGTATCTGAGTGGTAATAAGGCTCAGATACACAAATTGTTAGGGTTCATGGACCATTTCTGTCCCTGGGAGATAGTATTGGTGTACAGCTGAGGCCTATAGGTGGCGCTGTTGCCACAGGCCTAGGTTGAACCACAGTACAGGGTTGTGCCTTTTCTTATCCCCTCTTGACAGCAGTGCGGCGGGGAACCTGCTGTGCCTGTCGGGAAAGGGTATAAAAAGGGGCGGCCATCTTCCAGTGGGGCCGTCGTTGTGGTTCCGCGCCCAGGCACCTTAGGCCTGGGTGTGTGCGTGTGTCGCCTCCGGATTCCCTAGGCCCAGAGGCGGAGCTTCTGTTCCATCCCAGACACCTTCAGTCTGGGGTGACATACTAAATAGGAGGCCCGGGGCCAGCAACCTTTGGCTGGGGTCCGCTAAGGATCGAGAGCTCCCAGGGTACCGCCTTGCGAGGGGACCCGTATCTTGGATCGAGGAGACCAGGGAGGGACGTTTTTCTCTTTGACATGGGCCAAGTTCTCCAGAAAGGCAGTGCATGTTCTGTAGGTCATAGTGGCAGTGACTCTACGCACACCAGGTCAGTGGCAGTAACCATCCTCAACAAGTCAGTGGTAGTGACTTTCATATTCACTAGGTCTGTGGCAAAGATCGTACGCCAAACCTGTTCGTGCATATCAGAACAGTAAGAGAACCAAGATTTAAGTTTGTGCCTGGACCCCCTCTCACCTTATCTGACCTGTGTCTCGTCTCAACTTGTCTGCTCTTAAAGGGACTATTTATTATCTATGTGAAATAAATACAGAAGTTGGAATTTCAATTGGTGTGGACAGTTACTTTACTGGGGAGAATTAAGGACTTGTTTCTGGCCAAAGGCAGAAGCGAGATCAGCTTGGGAGGATTCTAATACCAGCCGCAGGCAGGCCCGAGAAAACTAACACCGTTCAACCTCCCCATCCAGGAGGGTACGGGCTTGTAGTGCGGTGTGCCTCAGTCTTTCCTGCGGAGGAGCCAAGTTAAAGAAAAGCAGGTAAAGTCTGGGGTTGGTGCGCTATAGAGGTAAAGAGTATGCTTAGGTAAACGGGGTTTAGATGTACCCCAAACATATTTTGTTATTCTACTTTGTAGTATTCTTAAGAAGTATGCCGGTAGAGAGATGGGTCTCATTTATTTAACGAGAAAGTAGAAATGCTAACATAAAACACTAAACGAATATTACAGAGCATATAGCAGGGGTGATACAAAACCTGAAAGGAAGGACTTACGGTATTGTATGTGGCTGGGCTCCAGGACAAAGAGCAAAGAGCGAAGAGAAATAACTCTAGCTGGCCACTACTTTTAAAGCTCACTTAGGCACCACCCACACAAACACCCACTGCCAGCCTGTCTAGCACTCTGACAAATGAATAGTCTGTCGAAAATGTATTTATTTTTGTTTTCATTTACAAAAAAAGGTTTTCGTTTTTCGGATCATTCGAATTGGTTATGTTTCATTCGCTTAGAAATTCCGAAAGAACCAAAAACATTTGGATAATTTCTATTCTAATTAAAATATTTTTTTTGTTTGTAATTGTATGTTTATTGAGATTTTTTCAACAAAACAAGAAAAAGCAGACCATTATGTTAGGTTTTTAGTATTACTTAATAATAAATAAGAATAAAACCTATAATAATAGTTATAAACTAATAAATTATAGGTATTGGAATTTCCTTTCAAACCTGGCTGTTAGTGAACGTAACGAATACGAATGTATCTGAAGTTACGAATTATCCGAGTGACACACCACCACCATTCTTCTGCAACAGCTTCCATGGCACCAGTCCGTGTCTTCTCCTTCTTGATATCTTCACGCTGGGGTGTACTACAAGGGGTGTCCATTCACTCACCATTCACCACCACACACTCAAAGCCACTGTATCTGAACATCAAGGTTCAGATATAGAACCTTGAGAAAGGCCCTACTCACCCATATTACTAACCTAATACATATATGTCAAACTATAATATCACACAAATCAACAAATTACCATAGTATATACATATATTTGCGACCCACCAAATAAAGCATTCCACTCCCAACCACCTATAACCCTTCATTGTATATACGGGTCAGGGTTAGGCAGGCTCGCTCATTATGGCCTTTTTCTACTGCAATTTAGGCATGTCAGAGGTACTTCAGGACTCCGAATTGGTAGCAAAGCCTCTAACTTGTATGAAGAGACCTTACCATGATTTCGTCCCTCAACTTGCATAGATAAATGCAAGACCTTCCTAATTAATGTTGGGTCCAACAACACATACCAACCTGGACCAATGATGAAACGAAAGCAATAATGACTAATACTACAATGTAGTAGGATTTATTAAATAAATAAAAATACCATTGGCCTTACAGGAATGTCTGAATATTACCTCCCACCAATACCCTCTAGCATCATTCTCTAGTTGATGCACTACCTCCTTTATTTTATTCTGATAATGGTAGACCACTATAGTAGCATTAGCTCTCTCCTGCTGCAGTATCTTCATAAGGTTCTCATCCCTATCCTAATCTGTCAACCATTCCTGTATCTTTTTTTCCATACCCAGATTCAGGGCTCTCAGATAAACGGGCGGCAGGGATGAGCCGAACACCCCCCTGTTCGGTTCGCACCAGAACCTGCGAACAGACAAAATGTTCGTGTAAACTTTAGAACCCTATTAAATACAATGGACTCGAACGTTCGAAATCTAAAGTGTTAATTATAAAGGCTAATATGCAAGTTATTGTCCTAAAAAGTGTTTGGGGACCCGGGTCCTGCCCCAGGGGACATGTATCAATGCAAAAATAAGTTTTAAAAACGGCCGTTTTTTCGGGAGCAGTGATTTTAATAATGCTTAAAATGAAAAAATAAAAGTGAAATATCCCTTTAAATTTCGTACCTGGGGGGTGTGTATGATATGCATGTGAAGTGGCGCATGTTTCCCGTGCTTAGAACTGTCCCTGCAAAAAATGTCATTTTTGAAAGAAAAAAATGCATTTAAAACTCACTCGCGGCTATTAATGAATTGTCGGCTCCCGGCAATACATACAAAAGTCATTGATAAAAAAAAAAAAAAGCGTGGGGGTTCCTCAGAATTCAATTACCAGGCCCTTCAGGTCTGGAATGGATATTAAGGGGAACCCCGCCGCAAATTAAAAAAAAAATTGACGTGGGGTTCCCCCAAATATCCATTCCAGGCCCTTCAGATCTGGCATGGATTTTAAGGGGAACTCCACCCCAAATTTAAAAAAAAATGGCGTGGAGTCCCCCTAAAAATCCATACCAGACCCCTTATCCGAGCACGCAACCTGGCCGGCCGCAGGGGAAAAGGGGGGGACGAGAGAGCGGCCCCCCCTCCCTCCTGAACCGTACCAAGCCACATGCCCTCAACATGGGGAGGATGTCCCCATGTTGATGGGGACAAGGGCCTCATCCCCACAACCCTTGCCTGGTGGTTGTGGGGGTCTGCGGGCGGGGGGCTTATCGGAATCTGGAAGACCCCTTTAACAAAGGGGACCCCCAGATCCCGGCCCCCCCTATGTGAATTGGTAAGGGGTACATTGTACCCCTATTATTTCACAAAGAAAGTGTAAAAAAATGTTTAAAAAAACACACAAACACCTTGAAAAAGTCCTTTATTTAAAAAAAAAAAATTTAAAACATTCCAGCGGTGAAATCCAGTGTCCCGCGGCGATCCCGATGTCCAGCGCTGTCCTTCATTGGTTGTGCCTGAGCGGACCTGATGGGGAACTCCCTCTCAGTATTTTAAATGTATAGACCCGCCCCTTCTAAAGTTCCCCATCAGGTCCGCTCAGCGGACCAGATGCGGAACATGAGAAGGGGCGGGTCTATACATGTATTACCAAAGTGAGAGCAGTTCCCCATCAGGTCCGCCCCCTCGGTATGTTGGACCCGGCTACGTCATTGGCTTGAGCGGGGAACTTCCTTCACTATGTAAATTTAAATTACACAGCGAAGGAAGTTCCCCGCTCAAGCCAATGACGTAGGCGGGTCCGACATACCGAGGGGGCGGACCTGATGGGGAACTGCTCTCACTTTGGTAATACATGTATAGACCCGCCCCTTCTCATGTTCCGCATCTGGTCCGCTGAGCGGACCTGATAGGGAACTTTAGAAGGGGCGGGTCTATACATTTAAAATACTGAGAGGGAGTTCCCCATCAGGTCCGCTCAGGCACAACCAATGAAGGACAGCGCTGGACATCGGGATCGCTGCGGGACACTGGATTTCACCGCTGGAATGTTTTTTTTTTTAAATAAAGGACTTTTTCAAGGTGTTTGTGTGTTTTAAAAAAAAAAAAATTACGCTTTCTTCGTGAAATGGTAGGGGTACAATGTACCCCTTACCAATTCACATAGGGGGGGGGGGCGGGATCTGGGGGTCCCCTTTGTTAAAGGGGTCTTCCAGATTCCGATAAGCCCCCCGCCCGCAGACCCCCACAACCACCGGGCAAGGGTTGTGGGGATGAGGCCCTTGTCCCCATCAACATGGGGACATCCTCCCCATGTTGAGGGCATGTGGCTTGGTACGGTTCAGGAGGGAGGGGGGGCCGCTCTCTCCTCCCCCCTTTTCCCCTGCGGCCGGCCAGGTTGCGTGCTTGGATAAGGGGTCTGGTATGGATTTTTAGGGGGACTCCACGCCATTTTTTTTTTAAATTTGGGGTGGAGTTCCCCTTAAAATCCATGCCAGATCTGAAGAGCCTGGAATGGATATTTGGGGGAACCCCACGTCAATTTTTTCTTTAATTTACGGCGGGGTTCCCCTTAATATCCATTCCAGACCTGAAGGGCCTGGTAATTGAATTCTGAGGAACCCCCACGCTTTTTTTTTTTTTTTATCAATGACTTTTGTATGTATTGTCGGGAGCCGACAATTCATTAATAGCCGCGAGTGAGTTTTAAATGCATTTTTTTCTTTCAAAAATGACATTTTTTGCAGGGACAGTTCTAAGCACGGGAAACATGCGCCACTTCACATGCATATCATACACACCCCCCAGGTACGAAATTTAAAGGAATATTTCACTTTTATTTTTTCATTTTAAGCATTATTAAAATCACTGCTCTCGAAAAAACGGCCGTTTTTAAAACTTCTTTTTGCATTGATACATGTCCCCTGGGGCAGGACCCGGGTCCCCAAACACTTTTTAGGACAATAACTTGCATATTAGCCTTTATAATTAGCACTTTAGATTTCTCCCATAGATTTTTCGAATTTGCCGCGAACACCCCAATTTGTTCGCTGTTCGGCGAACGGGTGAACAGGCAAAGTTCGAGTCGAACATGAGTTCGACTCGAACTCGAAGCTCATCCCTAACGGGCGGTTATAGTTGACATTCACAGACAGATTGGCAATATGCGATACCACATAATTCCACCCCTGTGCCTTGACTTCAGAGACATTGCCCGGGGGAAAACCATGCACCTGTAGCTATTGTTAGGTTCATGGAATATCCTAGTTCCATGACTAACGTTACATTGGTATCCTTTAGGACAAAGAAACAAACTCATCTATGTCCCAAATAATACACAGGTGTTTCCTTCCTGGCAATGTTATCCCCATCCAGAACACAGAGTGAAGCATCTTCCCAACATTTCTCGTTCACCACTGCGTACTGACCTGGCATACAAAGGACATCATGGTCATGCCTCTGACAGAGGGAAATATAAACCTGTCTCCAGATTCCATCCCCTCTGATCACATGTGGGTAATTTAGCCTCGGATGCAAAAAGGTAGAATCCCCAGTCAGTAAGCCGATTGATACCACCAAATATACAGACCGAGACTGTATATTAGATCAAAGAGGAAGCATAACACCTTTCATAATCCAAACTAGCACAGCCAATCCAGGCATTCGATCACCACTTTGGATTAGTGTAAGCGATGTGTTTAGGCAAAATCTTACTGAGCTGTGATGCTAACTCCTAAGGCCATTGCCCCTCATACAGAGACTATACAACCAGCTTGATGTTGGTTGATAATTCCGCCTGCCCCTGGGTGCACACCAGAGCCCATGACACATTTTTGCCCTGTACTACCACACTCTCTACCAACCTCTTAAAATGGTGGATAAAATCTTGAGCCACCTTAAGCTGGGTATTTATGTGACTTTGTTAAATGTTATTAAGGATGTCATTAATCTCTCTCTGAGTAACAAAGCCCTGCTTACTGTCTGATGCTATGGCTGAGAGTTTGTACCTCAAGATACTAATGTCCACTTCAATAATAACACCCATCTCCGCTCATATTCCCCCCAATATAGTGCTGAATCCCATCTGGGGTGCCAAATGAAATAAATGTGGGGTGGTTTAGAATTCCCCCTATTTATTATAAATATTTATTAACTTGTCTATTCCTATAGTTAGCTCGTCTATCAAAGCTCTGATAAAGTTAATGGTGATGGTAGAACAACAATGCTAGCTATAAAATAAACACACTGCTTAAATAAGCAAGGATCTTATTTATTTAACAAGAAAGTAGAAATGCTAACATAAAACACTAAAAGAATATTACAGGGCATATAGCAGGGGTAATACAATACCGTAAGTCCTTCCTTTCAGGTTCTGTATGTGGCTGAGCTCCAGAAAAAAGAGCAAAGAGAAATAACTCTACCCAGCCACTACTTTTAAAGCTCACTCAGACACCACCCACACAAACACCCACTTCCGGCCTGTCTATCACTCTGACAAATACAAAAAATCCATAAGAGGTTGTCCTTCCTAATCACCAGGAAGTATTTTCTTCTCTTGACCATCTTCTAGGAACCATGCTGTTGTCTCCACTAGGGGCACCGTTAGTTCATGAATCACTGTTTTTGACCCCGGTCATCTTTCAGTAACGTGAGAACATCCTATTAGGATATGAGTTCCCATTTATGACTCTTTTTCACAAACACCCTGCTGGGTAAACTTTCTGTACTGGCATTCCAAGAGGCAATTTCCAACATAGGCCAAATGACTGTATCAACCAGGCAGTAAAACTCCATAAATATATGATATTAAACCATGTTGTCTTCCAACACTAGGCATGATGGGAATTGTATTCCCTGAACAACTGGAGGGCCATAGTTTGAAGACCCCTGCTATAGTGTATAAAAAAAAACTTTTTTGCTGTGCACCACTAAAGTGTTCGGGTTTGGCTTGAAGAAAAAGTGGCAGCCCTAACCCGCGGATTATTCAGTACATAGGCAGAATGACGATATGCCTATGTAAACAAGGCAGATCGCCGTTCTGTGAGGAGGGAAGGCATTGATCCTCTGTTCTTGCAAAGCAGGGACATGGATCCTTAGTAAAAACATCTCCCCCACAGTACACAAGCACTGGCTAGGAACACATTAACCCTTTGATTGCCCCCGATGTTACCTCTTTCCCAGCCAGTGTCATTAGTACAGTGACAGTGCATATTTTTTAAATAAAAATAATATTCCCGCACTACCCGGATAATAATAAACAATGAAATACTAGTTGCAGCAGATTGGTCAATCCGTACCAACAATAAATATATGTAAAAAATCAATATGCACTTTTGCGCTCTAGTGAATGATGACTCATTGCCATAAATAAAGTGCTAAATAAAGTGTACATCGCATGTGCAAAATTGCATAAAAAATTTGCATGCTAAATGCTACATAATCACATAAAATTCAAAGTGCACAAAAAATTGGAAAATAAAAATGGCATAAAAAAAATTATAAGATCAAAGTGCTAATGCTGACACAGTATAGAAATAAAGTCCAACAGTGCACATTGGTATCCAGAAAAAATTGATAGATGAAGTACGATAAATAAAGTGCTATGCTCTAAGTGACAATCTGTGCAGATACAGTCTTTCTGTGAATAAGTGATGTGAATCCTCTTCAGTGTATAAACACCTCAATGTGCAATGGCTTCTTACCTTAACGCTGTAAGGTAACAGCGTGATGTAAATAGTGATAATGAGTGAATCCGGGATCTTGCAGTGGCTATCACCTAGTGTTCTTCATGTACAATGATGTCCAGGGAAACATCGATGGGGTTGGTGTCCTAATGTGCCTTGATTAAACCTGATATGCGATCCTCATATACAGTGCTATATTGCCTCTGTGTACCTCAGTAGCAGTGGACAGCCTCCCAAATCCGTGAGCATGAAGTAAAAAGGAAAGGGGGACCCAATTAGTGAAGTATGTAAACACTGGGTAATTTATTGGGGTTACAGCTTTAAAGGCACTCACATAACAATGGTAAAAAAAAGAGATAAAAAAACAAGCAGCGAGCTTGTGGCCTGACGTCACTTCCGGTGCCCGTCCAATCCAATCCAACTCGTATCGTCACAATCATGTGACTTCTTCAGGGAATGAGAACTAGAACCAGGAAGTGTCCTTAAATAGGTTTATCATTAAACTTAAATAGGTTTATCATTATATATAACAGGCAGCCATATTCTTGTAGTCTTATGCATAAAAACATATAGCGGCCATTTTCTAGTAGATATTCTAAACATTCTATAGCCACAGACATTTTCTTGTAGTCTATCAATAGTAAACAAAGCGGCGGCCATTTTCCAACTGATGGCTACATAGAAGCTAGGTTATAATCAAACCAGAGGAAAAAAAAAAGGATAAAACTACTGTAAGCCAAATATATACAAAAATATTAAGTGAACAGTAAGGATATTGTACTGCTGAACAGATGACGGTATATATATATATATATATATATATATATATATTGTGAGGGGGTTAACTCGGTAGCGGGTGTGTGTGACCCCCTGGTTGGGCTCCCCACACAAAAACAGGGCCAGCAGACGGAGGTTGTGGTTTTCAAAATCAAAAGGTGCGGTTTATTTCTCTATGTACAGTGACAAAAACACAGCAAAGCCAAAAAGAAACATAAACAAAATAAATCCTGGTCAGTTTGACCTCTGACTAAACATGCAGGTTTCCTAAACTAACAACTGGGATCAGCCTGGTGCTGTCCTAGTCCCTAAGTCCCTGGTTTAGTAAAAGTCCAAACAAATAGCCACACAGGCTTTGCCTCACCGCACAGGGGTTCACTCTCCCTAGACAGTCCACACAGGTCTGGGTCCAGGCATGAGCTAACATCTAATGAAGCTGGGAGTTTTTATAAAGGCCTTAAATGAGCTGACAAGCTTCAGCTGGTCTCATCAACTCCCTGCCTGCACGACGCCCAGCCCTCTCTCTAGAGGTATGAGTCATCCATGAGCCCACTAGCCTCAGCTGGGCTTCATCAACTCCCTAGTTGTATAAGTCGGCATAAAGCCTGAATCTGGGAGAAATATATCTACCCCCCTGGATGCAACCAGGTGACTTTACCTTCCTGCTGTCACAATATATATAAAATATATATACATATAAATCTAAAATTGTATAAAAAACGGTATGTATCGAAACAGAGAAACCTACAGATACAGTATGCCTTGCTGCAAATAATGGAGAGAAAAAACAATATAAATCGAACCACCATGCATGAATACATGGGTATGATGTATAGAACTATATCATACAGCCCCCGGAAATGATGTCATAGTCTCAATGAGAGTGATCTAGTAGATAAATCACATAAATATAAAAACAATCTCTAATCAATAAAACAATAGAAGCCAAGAAAAGTTAAAAATGTTGGAGAGATCAAGATGATGAAAAAAGTCAAAGGACAGGGTAAAAAATAGAAAGTTTAACTGACAGCGACCTCTTGTACAGTGACCATAAAAATAATTAGTAGTTGGTTGTTTTGGGTTGTTCTAGATTCCAGAGGCTGCAAGTTTAAATGAAAAAACCCTCCCACCCTCCCCACAAAAATTCTACTTTTTCAAGCTGGTGTTCATCAAGGTCCCAGCTATGTGATAACTGGGGGCCCATCTCTAAATCCTTTGGATCTGGAGAACTCACGGAAGAGTGCCTGGTGGAAACTGAAGCTTGTTTAGAATAGCCTAGCACAGTGTAGTGTGTCGTCCTGTTCCTTTGTAGTGTTTAGAGTATCCTGTGCTGTCCTAAACCCTCTCCAAGTTTATTCAGCAAAGGATAAAAAAAAAAAAAGACATCCCCTAGACTGTTTATTGAGCCAGAGTGTATGGGCTGTTACTGTGTACCTGGCTGCATCTGTACTGCTTTAGGAAAGAAACTGTTAAACTTCAGAGGCTCCTACAGGAGCAGAGCTACATGTGGGGGCTTGGACTGGGATTTCCCTTTAGTGCATGCAGCAGTTGCCAGTACTAAGAAGATCATGGTTCTGCGGTACTCAATGGACTGTCTGATACGTCTGTGTGCAGGGATTGCTGCGATATATATTTATTACAAAGGGGGAGTTTGGCCCCAGAAAATAGATGCCAGGATGAAGGGCATTTTCACTTGAGTATTCAAGGGCTAACAAGAGTGGCGGGAAGAGCTTGCCGAGTAATGAGAGCCACTGACCTCAGAGGGTGGCTGGAAAAAGAGGAGCGGAGCTGCTAAGTGTGTTTCAAGAGCTAAAAACACCCTGCATGTGGTGGAAAGAGCACCGACATGGCTTATATTCCCCTTTTCTGATAATGGGCATTGATGGCACCGGAGAGTGAATCCGCTGCGGGCATTGTGGGGACACGCTGCTCGACTTGATATCAAGCTGTCTTTTCTCAACAAGCTACACTGTGAACTGGAGCACTAGTTTCTGTGTGGAGGCATCAGGGCCGTCTAAGGGGTTTGAGAGACCATACAACATCCTTGACATCGACTGTACTGTCACCTGCTTGGAGCCAGAATATCTTCTGGGTTGGGGACTGAAGAAGAGCAGCTACACCCGTGGTTGTGGATGAGGGCTGATTCCAAAAGTGACCAAGCCATCCACTCCTGCCAGTGATACCAGGGCTACATGAAGTTTGAGATAGAGAAGCTGACAGCATCAGTGACACAAGTGCCCCATGTTGTGGAAGAGCTGGATGTCACAACTAACCAAGGTGAGCTAACTGGGGGAATGAGTCATGCAGAGACTGACCCAGGGTCCCCCAAATTTGATGCTGAGCTGAGCAAGGGAGACATTGCTGAATTTAGTGTCTCAGAAGGGTTTTGGCCAGAATGGTCCTGGAGGATAATGTACTGCAAGAAGCAGCACCCACACCTGTTCCTGATGTAGCAGAAAAAGAGCACAATTTACAGTTACTTCAATGTGCCAGGAGATTACAGTTAAGTGAGGAATATCAGAAGCGGCAAGTAGAGCTTTCTTGCCATTGCCCAGGATAAGGCCCACAAAGAACTGATAAAGAAAGCACAAAATCCTTATATCCTGCCAGGTAGAGGGAAAATAGACATCCTCTCCAGATACTCAAGACTGCAATGTATAGTCGAGAGGCGGGTGGCCTTAGAGTAAGGCTAAAAGTACTTGTATGTACCCAGTCAGATAATGGAGAAAATTGAGGAGAAATGGCAAGAATAGTGTGATGAGGAAGTGTGGGAATTTTTGCATGTTCCTAGACCTTACAGAAACTCAAACTCCCCTTGTTTCTGGCAAAGGTTCCCGAGTATTAAAAGTAGCTGGAGCCTGGGGAAGTTTATTTTTAAAGACAAAATGGTCATCAAGAAGGCAGGCCAGAGGGATCAAGAATGGTCTGTAAATATCTGGGGCCCTGATGGAAGGATGGTACATGTTCCAGAATTCTACAAGGGAGGATCCGCTGCCTTTCTTCCCCAGTTTGCTGAATTTCTTCTTCTTAAAAAAAAAAACATACCTACCTGAAGGTTGCAGTTGACTTTTATTGTTTTTTTTTCCACATTTGTTTTCTGGACTTTGGGCTTGCAGAGCCAATGGCCTGAATGGGAGTGTGTGTATATTAGGAAATTACGTTTTTCTGCAGGCATCTTACCCCCTGGCTAGGGAGTAGGGATGAGCTCGGTGTTCGAGTCGAACATACGTTCGACTCGAACATCGGCTGTTCGATCGTTCAACGAAGATCGAACGATTTGGGCCGTTCGCGCCTAATTCGAGTGACGCGAACGGCCCACAATGCACTACGCCATCGCAGTGTCATCCAGGCGCTGTGATTGGCCAAGCATGCACTGTGACCCCGCATGCTTGGCCAATCACAGCGCCGGCAGCGAGGAGAGCAATGATTGGCCACAGGCAGGATGCCTGTGGGCAATTATTGCTGAGGGTGTTTAGTACACGCCCCACACTATAAAAGGCCGCCAGCACGGCGGCCTAGTGTAGTGTGTTCCGGAGCAGGGAAAGAGAAGCATAGGCAGGGACAGTGACATTTTTTTTTCTTGCTTAACCTGGATTCCTTTAGTTTAGGGAAAGAGAAGGATAGGTAGGGAGAGTGTCAGTGTGTTTTACTGTGCGAATCCTTGTTTCTAGGGACAGGGAAGGACAGTGAGGGAAATTCTCCTTGTGCTATAGTGTGCTAAAGCATTGATCATCAACCATCTTTAAAAAATCATTTTTTCTAGGGACAGAAAACTATAGGTAGGGAGAGTGTCAGTGTGTTTTACTGTGCGAATCCTTGTTTCTAGGGACAGGGAAGGACAGTGAGGGAAATTCTCCTTGTGCTATAGTGTGCTAAAGCATTGATCATCAACCATCTTTAAAAAATCATTTTTTCTAGGGACAGAAAACTATAGGTAGGGAGAGTGTCAGTGTGTTTTACTGTGATAATCCTTGTTTCTAGGGACAGGGAAGGACAGTGAGGGAAATTCTCCTTGTGCTATAGTGTGCTAAAGCATTGATCATCAACCGTCTTTAAAAAAACATTTTTTCTAGGGACAGAAAACTATAGGTAGGAAGAGTGTCAGTTTCTTTCACTGTGATAATCCTTGTTTCTAGGGACAGGGAAGGACAGTGAGGGAAATTCTACTTGTGCTATAGTGTGCTAAAGCATTGATCATCAATCAGCTTTAAAAAAACATTTTTTCTAGGGACAGAAAACTATAGGTAGGAAGAGTGTCAGTTTCTTTTACTGTGATAATCCTTGTTTCTAGGGACAGGGAAGGACAGTGAGGGAAATTCTCCTTGTGCTATAGTGTGCTAAAGCATTGATCATCAACCGTCTTTAAAAAAACATTTTTTCTAGGGACAGAAAACTATAGGTAGGAAGAGTGTCAGTTTCTTTCACTGTGATAATCCTTGTTTCTAGGGACAGGGAAGGACAGTGAGGGAAATTCTCCTTGTGCTATAGTGTGCTAAAGCATTGATCATCAACCATCTTTAAAAAAACATTTTTTCTAGGGACAGAAAACTATAGGTAGGAAGAGTGTCAGTTTCTTTCACTGTGATAATCCTTGTTTCTAGGGACAGGGAAGGACAGTGAGGGAAATTCTCCTTGTGCTATAGTGTGCTAAAGCATTGATCGTCAACCATCTTTAAAAAATCATTTTTTCTAGGGACAGAAAACTATAGGTAGGGAGAGTGTCAGTGTGTTTTACTGTGATAATCCTTGTTTCTAGGGACAGGGAAGGACAGTGAGGGAAATTCTCCTTGTGCTATAGTGTGCTAAAGCATTGATCATCAACCATCTTTAAAAAAACATTTTTTCTAGGGACAAAAAACTATAGGTAGTGTGACAGCAGGAAGGTAAAGTCACCCGGTTGCATCCAGGGGGGTAGATATATTTCTCCCAGATTCAGGCTTTATGCCGACTTATACAACTAGGGAGTTGATGAAGCCCAGCTGAGGCTAGTGGGCTCATGAATGACTCATACCTCTAGGGAGAGTGCTGGGCGTCGTGAGACAGGGAGTTGATGAGACCAGCTGAAGCTTGTCAGCTCATTTAGGCCTCTATAAGAACTCCCAGCTTCATTAGATGTTAGCTCATGCCTGGAACCAGACCTGTGTGGACTGTCTAGGGAGAGTGAACCCCTGTGCGGTGAGGCAAAGCCTGTGTGGCTATTTGTTTGGACTTTTACTAAACCAGGGACTTAGGGACTAGGACAGCACCAGGCTGATCCCAGTTGTTAGTTTAGGAAACCTGCATGTTTAGTCAGAGGTCAAACTGACCAGGATTTATTTTGTTTATGTTTCTTTTTGGCTTTGCTGTGTTTTTGTCACTGTACATAGAGAAATAAACCGCACCTTTTGATTTTGAAAACCACAACCTCCGTCTGCTGGCCCTGTTTTTGTGTGGGGAGCCCAACCAGGGGGTCACACACACCCGCTACCGAGTTAACCCCCTCACAGTTGGTGGAGAACCAGTGGCAGTTTTTTTTAAGCCAGCATGGAGGAGATACTGAAACAGCTGGCTCTAGCAAATGCCAATCAACAGCAGACAAATGCAGGTTTGCAAAGGAGCCTTGCAGCCCAGCAGCAAGCTCATCAACAAGCCCAGCAGCAATCTGAGGCCCGCTTCATAGACCTGTTACAGAAGCAAGAGCAGAGACTACAACAAATGGAAGCAGTAATGCAGCAACGTCCGCAGACCAGTGAGGAAAGCCGTCCCACTAATACCGCGTCCTTTGGGGTGAGTCGTTTATTGACAAAAATGACTGGAGAGGATGATCCAGAGGTATTTTTGACCACATTTGAAAGGACTGCTGAAAGAGAAAAGTGGCCTGAGGAGCAGTGGGCTGGACTGGTGGCTCCTCTGTTAACTGGTGAATCGCAGAAGGCTTACTATGACCTAGAGCCTGACCAAGCAAAAGACTATGTGATGCTAAAAGCTGAAATATTGGCAAGGCTGGGTGTCACCCTGGCTGTCCGGGCTCAGCGTGTGCATAACTGGACTTTCCAGCTTGGAAAACCCCCCAGGTCTCAAATGTATGATCTCATTCACCTGAGCAGGAAGTGGCTACAGCCAGAGACTTTGTCCGCACCAGAGATTGTGGAACGTGTTGTAATGGATCGGTTTTTGAGAGCTCTTCCTACTGCCATCCAAAAGTGGGTAAGCCATGGATACCCAGAGACGGCCGGTGGTCTTGTGGATCGTGTAGAGAAATACTTGGCTACAGAGAACCTGACGGCCTCTTCCAGAGACACTCGGACTTTCCACCCTAAGACCAGACCATCCCCAGGGGCGGATAAGAGGATTCCAAGGGGTGAGGGTGGAGAGAGTGAGAGGGTGGGAGCTCTACCCCAAGTTTGGCGAGAACAGCCTGGGAAATCAGCGGCTCAAGAGGCCGCAAGAAGGACCTACTGTATCGGGTGGCAAAAAGGGCAGAAGAAACCGTTGAGCAGCTGGTGGTGCCCAAACCTTACAGGAAGTTGGTGTTGGAGTTGGCCCATGGGCACATTCTTGGAGGTCATCTGGGGACAGAGAAAACCCGAGAGAGGGTATTACAGAGATTCTATTGGCCTGGGGTGATGAAGGACATAGAAAATTATTGTTCCTCCTGCCCTGTGTGTCAGAGGTCGGCCCCGATGCCACATTTCCGTAGCCCGCTGGTCCCTCTACCCATCATTGAGGTCCCGTTTGAGAGAATCGCAATGGATTTGGTAGGTCCTATAATCAAGTCCGCTAGGGGGCACCAGTACATATTGGTTATAATGGACTATGCCACCCGTTATCCAGAAGCGATCCCTCTCAGAAATACCTCGGCCAAAACCATAGCCAAAGAGCTATCTCTTGTTTTTAGCCGGGTGGGTATTTGTAAAGAACTGCTTACGGACCAAGGTACACCCTTTATGTCCCGGGTTATGAAAGAGCTGTGTAAATTGCTCAAAGTGACGCAATTGCGTACATCTGTGTATCACCCCCAAACCGATGGGCTGGTTGAAAGATTCAACAAAACCCTAAAACAAATGTTGAAGAAAGTGGTGGATAGAGATGGAAAGGATTTGGACTTTCTACTTCCTTATTTGATGTTTGCTATTAGGGAGGTGCCCCAATCCTCTACGGGATTCTCCCCCTTTGAGTTACTGTATGGGAGACACCCAAGAGGGCTGTTGGATATTGCCAAGGAAACTTGGGAAAGTGAGAGTTCTCCCCACAGGAGTGTGATTGAGCATGTCGCCCTGATGCAAGATCGAATTGCACACGTAATGCCCATCGTGAAGGAACATTTGGCCCAAGCGCAGTTGGCACAGCAGAGAGTGTACAACCGTGGAGCAAAGACCCGTACCTTTTCCCCGGGGGATAGGATATTGGTACTTGTCCCTACGGTTGAAAGTAAATTCCTTGCCAAATGGCAAGGCCCCTACGAGATAATGGAAAAAGTGAGCGAAGTGAATTACAAGGTCAGACAACCAGGAAGGCGAAAGCCCGAACAGATATATCACGTTAATCTGTTGAAAGCCTGGAGGGATAGAGAGTCCCTAGTCGCAGAAACTTGGTCACCAGCTCAAACTGGTTGCGTGATTCCGGAGGTTGGAATAGCAGCCACCTTGTCACAACCCCAACAACAGGAGGTTAAGGAGTTTGTGCTTCGCAACAAGGAGGTGTTCTCTGAGCTGCCGGGACAAACATCTGGGGTAGAGCATGATATTATTACCCTCCCCGGTGAAAGGGTGAAGTTAAAACCCTATCGGATCCCAGAGGCCCGACGGGAGGCAATACGGGAGGAAGTACAGAAAATGCTGAACTTAGGGGTGATAGAGGAGTCCCAAAGTGATTGGTCTAGTCCCATTGTGTTGGTGCCTAAACCGGATGGGAGCTGGCGATTTTGTAACGATTTTCGTCAGTTGAACAAAGTTACAAAATTTGACACCTACCCCATGCCACGTATAGATGAGTTGATCGACCGGCTGGGAACAGCCCGATACATGACGACTCTTGACCTCACAAAAGGGTATTGGCAAATTCCCCTGGCCAAGTCGGCCAAAGAGAAAACCGCATTTGTAACCCCAGACGGGGCGTTCCAATATAAGAGAATGCCGTTCGGGTTACAGAATGCGCCGGCCACATTCCAGCGGAAAATGGACCAGATACTGAGGCCCCATCGGAAGTATGCTGCGGCTTACCTGGATGACGTAATTGTCCATAGCACAGATTGGGCCTCACATCTGCCAAAAGTGCAAGCAGTCCTAGACTCTATCCGGGAAGCGGGGTTTACGGCTAACCCCAAGAAGTGTACCATTGGGCAGGAGGAGGCCAAATATCTTGGGTACACCATTGGCAGGGGAGTAATAAAACCCCAACTCAACAAAGTCGAGGCCATTCAGAGTTGGCCACGTCCCAACAGCAAGAAGCAGGTACGAGCCTTTCTGGGAATCGCGGGTTATTATCGGCGCTTCATTCCCCACTTTGCTTCTAAGGCTGTGCCCCTAACCAACCTGACGAAAGGGAAAGGGTCGGTCATGATTAAATGGACCCCCGAGGCTGAGGCAGCATTCCAATTCTTGAAACAAGCCTTATGTAGCCAGCCAGTGTTGTACTCACCCGACTTCTCTAAAGACTTTGTCGTACAAAGTGATGCGTCAGATGTGGGGTTAGGAGCAGTATTGTCCCAGGTCTGGAACGGGGAAGAGCACCCAGTCATTTACCTCAGCAGGAAGTTGAAGTCCCATGAGGTAAATTACGCCACGGTTGAAAAGGAGTGTTTAGCGGTGAAGTGGGCTCTAGATTCCCTTCGGTACTATCTGCTAGGTAGGCACTTTGACATGGTTACGGATCACGCTCCGTTAAAGTGGATGGCTCAAAACAAGGAGACAAATAGAAGAGTGAATAGGTGGTTCCTGGCCCTACAGGAATTCAACTTCACAGTAAAGCATCGCCCTGGCGTTCAAATGGGGAATGTGGATGCTTTGTCTCGAGTACATGAATGCCTGATTGCTGGTGTTCCAACCCCGAGGTTAAAACAAGAGGGGGGGGTATGTGACAGCAGGAAGGTAAAGTCACCTGGTTGCATCCAGGGGGGTAGATATATTTCTCCCAGATTCAGGCTTTATGCCGACTTATACAACTAGGGAGTTGATGAAGCCCAGCTGAGGCTAGTGGGCTCATGAATGACTCATACCTCTAGGGAGAGTGCTGGGCGTCGTGAGACAGGGAGTTGATGAGACCAGCTGAAGCTTGTCAGCTCATTTAGGCCTCTATAAGAACTCCCAGCTTCATTAGATGTTAGCTCATGCCTGGACCCAGACCTGTGTGGACTGTCTAGGGAGAGTGAACCCCTGTGCGGTGAGGCAAAGCCTGTGTGGCTATTTGTTTGGACTTTTACTAAACCAGGGACTTAGGGACTAGGACAGCACCAGGCTGATCCCAGTTGTTAGTTTAGGAAACCTGCATGTTTAGTCAGAGGTCAAACTGACCAGGATTTATTTTGTTTATGTTTCTTTTTGGCTTTGCTGTGTTTTTGTCACTGTACATAGAGAAATAAACCACACCTTTTGATTTTGAAAACCACAACCTCCGTCTGCTGGCCCTGTTTTTGTGTGGGGAGCCCAACCAGGGGGTCACACACACCCGCTACCGAGTTAACCCCCTCACAGTAGGAAGAGTGTCAGTTTCTTTCACTGTGATAATCCTTGTTTCTAGGGACAGGGAAGGACAGTGAGGGAAATTCTACTTGTGCTATAGTGTGCTAAAGCATTGATCATCAACCGTCTTTAAAAAAACATTTTTTCTAGGGACAGAAAACTATAGGTAGGAAGAGTGTCAGTTTCTTTCACTGTGATAATCCTTGTTTCTAGGGACAGGGAAGGACAGTGAGGGAAATTCTACTTGTGCTATAGTGTGCTAAAGCATTGATCATCAACCGTCTTTAAAAAAACATTTTTTCTAGGGACAGAAAACTATAGGTAGGAAGAGTGTCAGTTTCTTTCACTGTGATAATCCTTGTTTCTAGGGACAGGGAAGGACAGTGAGGGAAATTCTACTTGTGCTATAGTGTGCTAAAGCATTGATCATCAATCAGCTTTAAAAAAACATTTTTTCTAGGGACAGAAAACTATAGGTAGTGTGACAGCAGGAAGGTAAAGTCACCTGGTTGCATCCAGGGGGGTAGATATATTTCGCCCAGATTCAGGCTTTACGCCGACTTGTACAGCTAGGTGGAGAGTTGTATAAGCCCAGCTAAGGCTAGTGGGCTCATGGATGACTCATACCTCTAGGGAGAGGGCTGGGCGTCGTACAGACAGGGAGTTGATGAGGCCAGCTGAAGCTTGTCAGCTCATTTAGGCCTCTATAAGAACTCCCAGCTTCATTAGATGTTAGCTCATGCCTGGAACCAGACCTGTGTGGACTGTCTAGGGAGAGTGAACCCCTGTGCGGTGAGGCAAAGCCTGTGTGGCTATTTGTTTGGACTTTTACTAAACCAGGGACTTAGGGACTAGGACAGCACTAGGCTGATCCCAGTTGTTAGTTAGGAAACCTGTATGTTTAGTCAGAGGTCAACTTGACCAGGATTTATTTTGGTTATGTTTCTTTTGCTTTGCTGTGTTTTGTCACTGTAAATAGAAAATAAACCACACCTTTTTGATTTTGAAAACCACAACCTCCGTTTGCTGGGCCTGTTTTGTGTGGGGAGCCCATCCCGGGGGTCACACACACCCGCTGCCGAGCTAACCCCCTCACAGTTGGTGGAGAACCAGTGGCAGTTTTTTTTTAAGCCAGCATGGAGGAGATACTGAAGCAGCTGGCTCTAGCAAATGCCAATCAACAGCAGACAAATGCAGGTTTGCAAAAGAGCCTTGCAGCTCAACAACAGAGCCTTGCAGCCCAGCAGCAGACAAACGCAACTTTGCAACAGAGTCTGGAGGCTCAGCAACGAGCCCAGCAGCAATCTGAGGCCCGCTTCATAGACCTGTTGCAGAAGCAAGAGCAGAGACTACAACAACAGATGGAAGCAGTAATGCAGCAACGTCCGCAGACCAGTGAGGAAAGCCGTCCCACTAATACCGCGTCCTTTGGGGTGAGTCATTTATTGACAAAAATGACTGGAGAGGATGATCCAGAGGTATTTTTGACCACATTTGAAAGGACCGCTGAAAGAGAAAAGTGGCCTGAGGAGCAGTGGGCTGGACTGGTGGCTCCTCTGTTAACTGGTGAATCGCAGAAAGCTTACTATGACCTAGAGCCTAACCAAGCAAAAGACTATGTGATGCTAAAAGCTGAAATATTGGCAAGGCTGGGTGTCACCCAGGCTGTCCGGGCTCAGCGTGTGCATAACTGGACTTTCCAGCTTGGAAAACCCCCCAGGTCTCAAATGTATGATCTCATTCACCTGAGCAGAAAGTGGCTACAGCCAGAGACTTTGTCCGCACCAAAGATTGTGGAACGTGTTGTAATGGATCGGTTTTTGAGAGCTCTTCCTACTGCCATCCAAAAGTGGGTAAGCCATGGAGACCCAGAGATGGCCGATGGTCTTGTGGATCGTGTGGAGAAATACTTGGCTACAGAGAACCTGACGGCCTCTTCCAGAGACACTCGGACTTTCCACCCTAAGACCAGACCATCCCCAGGGGCGGATAAGAGGATTCCAAGGGGTGAGGGTAGAGAGAGTGAGAGGGTGGGAGCTCTACCCCAAGTTTGGCGAGAACAGCCTGGGAAATCAGCGGCTCAAGAGGCGGCAAGAAGGATCGTTTGCTACCGCTGCCGGCAAGCGGGACATATTGCAGCCAATTGCCCGGTTGTGGAGGAACCCATGCAGTGTGACTTTCTGACGGGCAGACGTCAGTCGCTGTGTGCGACAGTCGCATGCACTGCCATTCGAGGAACTGAGAAACATTTATGCAAAATGTGTGTTAATGGTAGAAATGTTGTGGTATTGCTGGATTCAGGTAGCCTTGTGACCCTGATAAAGGCTGAGTTAGTTAAAACAGAGGTCTCTGGGAATAGCAAGGTAGCTGTTATTTGTGTGCATGGGGACACCCGAGAGTATCCAGTGACTACAGTGTGTTTCGAGACCCCCAAAGGTACCCTCTCTCATCCAGTGGGCTTAGTATCTCAGTTACTGCATGACGCCATTGTGGGAAGGGATTTTCCGAAGTTCTGGGAACTGTGGGATGATCCTGAGCCCCTCACTGGTGCCCCTATGTACCAGGAATGTGATAGCCAGAACTCCCCTGAGAGTGGTGAGGACTCTCCGGAATTTCCCTTATCAGTATTGGCAGGGGAGACTCAAGAAACTGGAGAGGAGCCCACCTCCTCAGACGAAAACCTACCGTCTGTGGAGTTTTCTGATCTTGAGGTTCACAGGGAAAACTTTGCCACAGAACAGTTGAAAGACCCCGCCCTAATAAAGGCACGGGAAAACGTAGTGAAAATAGATGGCGAGTTAGTGAACCCAGATAATACCTGCACTTACCCATACTTCAGCGTAGAGAAGGACCTACTGTATCGGGTGGCAAAAAGGGCAGAAGAAACCGTTGAGCAGCTTGTGGTGCCCAAACCTTACAGGAAGTTGGTGTTGGAGTTGGCCCATGGGCACATTCTTGGAGGTCATCTGGGGACAGAGAAAACCCGAGAGAGGGTATTACAGAGATTCTATTGGCCGGGGGTGATGAAGGACGTAGAAAATTATTGTTCCTCCTGCCCTGTGTGTCAGAGGTTGGCCCCGATGCCACATTTCCGTAGCCCGCTGGTCCCTCTACCCATCATTGAGGTCCCGTTTGAGAGGATCGCCATGGATTTGGTAGGTCCTATAATCAAGTCCGCTAGGGGGCACCAGTACATATTAGTTATAATGGACTATGCCACCCGTTATCCAGAAGCGATCCCTCTCCGAAATACCTCGGCCAAAACCATAGCCAAAGAGCTATCTCTTGTTTTTAGCCGGGTGGGTATTTGTAAAGAACTGCTTACGGACCAAGGTACACCCTTTATGTCCCGGGTTATGAAAGAGCTGTGTAAATTGTTCAAAGTGACGCAATTGCGTACGTCTGTGTATCACCCCCTCACCGATGGGCTGGTTGAAAGATTCAACAAAACCCTAAAACAAATAGAAGAGTGAATAGGTGGTTCCTGGCCCTCCAGGAATTCAACTTCACAGTAAAGCATCGCCCTGGCGTTCAAATGGGGAATGTGGATGCTTTGTCTCGAGTACATGAATGCCTGATTGCTGGTGTTCCAACCCCGAGGTTAAAACAAGAGGGGGGGGGTATGTGACAGCAGGAAGGTAAAGTCACCTGGTTGCATCCAGGGGGGTAGATATATTTCGCCCAGATTCAGGCTTTACGCCGACTTGTACAGCTAGGTGGAGAGTTGTATAAGCCCAGCTAAGGCTAGTGGGCTCATGGATGACTCATACCTCTAGGGAGAGGGCTGGGCGTCGTACAGACAGGGAGTTGATGAGGCCAGCTGAAGCTTGTCAGCTCATTTAGGCCTCTATAAGAACTCCCAGCTTCATTAGATGTTAGCTCATGCCTGGAACCAGACCTGTGTGGACTGTCTAGGGAGAGTGAACCCCTGTGCGGTGAGGCAAAGCCTGTGTGGCTATTTGTTTGGACTTTTACTAAACCAGGGACTTAGGGACTAGGACAGCACTAGGCTGATCCCAGTTGTTAGTTAGGAAACCTGTATGTTTAGTCAGAGGTCAACTTGACCAGGATTTATTTTGGTTATGTTTCTTTTGCTTTGCTGTGTTTTGTCACTGTAAATAGAAAATAAACCGCACCTTTTTGATTTTGAAAACCACAACCTCCGTTTGCTGGGCCTGTTTTGTGTGGGGAGCCCATCCCGGGGGTCACACACACCCGCTGCCGAGCTAACCCCCTCACAGTAGGAAGAGTGTCAGTTTCTTTCACTGTGATAATCCTTGTTTCTAGGGACAGGGAAGGACAGTGAGGGAAATTCTCCTTGTGCTATAGTGTGCTAAAGCATTGATCATCAACCGTCTTTAAAAAAACATTTTTTCTAGGGACAGAAAACTATAGGTAGGAAGAGTGTCAGTTTCTTTCACTGTGATAATCCTTGTTTCTAGGGACAGGGAAGGACAGTGAGGGAAATTCTCCTTGTGCTATAGTGTGCTAAAGCATTGATCATCAACCATCTTTAAAAAATCATTTTTTCTAGGGACAGAAAACTATAGGTAGGGAGAGTGTCAGTGTGTTTTACTGTGAGAATCCTTGTTTCTAGGGACAGGGAAGGACAGTGAGGGAAATTCTCCTTGTGCTATAGTGTGCTAAAGCATTGATCATCAACCATCTTTAAAAAAACATTTTTTCTAGGGACAGAAAACTATAGGTAGGAAGAGTGTCAGTTTCTTTCACTGTGATAATCCTTGTTTCTAGGGACAGGGAAGGACAGTGAGGGAAATTCTCCTTGTGCTATAGTGTGCTAAAGCATTGATCATCAACCATCTTTAAAAAAACATTTTTTCTAGGGACAGAAAACTATAGGTAGGAAGAGTGTCAGTTTCTTTCACTGTGATAATCCTTGTTTCTAGGGACAGGGAAGGACAGTGAGGGAAATTCTCCTTGTGCTATAGTGTGCTAAAGCATTGATCATCAACCATCTTTAAAAAAACATTTTTTCTAGGGACAGAAAACTATAGGTAGGAAGAGTGTCAGTTTCTTTCACTGTGATAATCCTTGTTTCTAGGGACAGGGAAGGACAGTGAGGGAAATTCTCCTTGTGCTATAGTGTGCTAAAGCATTGATCATCAACCATCTTTAAAAAAACATTTTTTCTAGGGACAGAAAACTATAGGTAGGAAGAGTGTCAGTTTCTTTCACTGTGATAATCCTTGTTTCTAGGGACAGGGAAGGACAGTGAGGGAAATTCTCCTTGTGCTATAGTGTGCTAAAGCATTGATCATCAACCGTCTTTAAAAAAACATTTTTTCTAGGGACAGAAAACTATAGGTAGGAAGAGTGTCAGTTTCTTTCACTGTGATAATCCTTGTTTCTAGGGACAGGGAAGGACAGTGAGGGAAATTCTACTTGTGCTATAGTGTGCTAAAGCATTGATCATCAACCGTCTTTAAAAAAAATTTTTTCTAGGGACAGAAAACTATAGGTAGTGTGAGGGGGTTAGCTCGGCAGCGGGTGTGTGTGACCCCCGGGATGGGCTCCCCACACAAAACAGGCCCAGCAAACGGAGGTTGTGGTTTTCAAAATCAAAAAGGTGCGGTTTATTTTCTGTTTACAGTGACAAAACACAGCAAAGCAAAAGAAACATAAACAAAATAAATCCTGGTCAACTTGACCTCTGACTAAACATACAGGTTTCCTAACTAACAACTGGGATCAGCCTAGTGCTGTCCTAGTCCCTAAGTCCCTGGTTTTAAATGTCCAAGCAAATAGCCACACAGGCTTTGTCTCACCGCACAGGGGTTCACTCTCCCTAGACAGTCCACACAGGTCTGGTTCCAGGCATGAGCTAACATCTAATGAAGCTGGGAGTTCTTATAGAGGCCTAAATGAGCTGACAAGCTTCAGCTGGTCTCATCAACTCCCTGTCTGCACGACGCCCAGCACTCTCCCTAGAGGTATGAGTCATCCATGAGCCCACTAGCCTTAGCTGGGCTTATACAACTCTCCACCTAGTTGTATAAGTCGGCGTAAAGCCTGAATCTGGGCGAAATATATCTACCCCCCTGGATGCAACCAGGTGACTTTACCTTCCTGCTGTCACATACCCCCCCCTCTTGTTTTAACCTCGGGGTTGGAACACCAGCAATCAGGCATTCATGTACTCGAGACAAAGCATCCACATTCCCCATTTGAACGCCAGGGCGATGCTTTACTGTGAAGTTGAATTCCTGGAGGGCCAGGAACCACCTATTCACTCTTCTATTTGTTTCCTTGTTTTGAGCCATCCACTTTAACGGAGCGTGATCCGTAACCATGTCAAAGTGCCTACCTAGCAGGTAGTACCAAAGGGAATCTAGAGCCCACTTCACCGCTAAACACTCCTTTTCAACGGTGGCGTAATTTACCTCATGGGACTTCAACTTCCTGCTGAGGTAAATGACTGGGTGCTCTTCCCCGTTCCAGACCTGGGACAATACTGCTCCTAACCCCACATCTGACGCATCACTTTGTACGACAAAGTCTTTAGAGAAGTCGGGTGAGTACAACACTGGCTGGCTACATAAGGCTTGTTTCAAGAATTGGAATGCTGCCTCAGCCTCGGGGGTCCATTTAATCATGACCGACCCTTTCCCCTTCGTCAGGTTGGTTAGGGGCACAGCCTTAGAAGCAAAGTGGGGAATGAATCGCCGATAATACCCAGCGATTCCCAGAAAGGCTCGTACCTGCTTCTTGCTGTTGGGACGTGGCCAACTCTGGATGGCCTCGACTTTGTTGAGTTGGGGTTTTATTACTCCCCTCCCAATGGTGTATCCAAGATATTTGGCCTCCTCCTGCCCAATGGTACACTTCTTGGGGTTAGCCGTAAACCCCGCTTCCCGAACAGAGTCCAGGACTGCTTGCACTTTTGGCAGATGTGAGGCCCAATCTGTGCTATGGACAATTACGTCATCCAGGTAAGCCGCAGCATACTTCCGATGGGGCCTCAGCATCTGGTCCATTTTCCGCTGGAATGTGGCCGGCGCATTCTGTAACCCGAACGGCATTCTTTTATATTGGAACGCCCCGTCTGGGGTTACAAATGCGGTTTTCTCTTTGGCCGACTTGGCCAGGGGGATTTGCCAATACCCTTTTGTGAGGTCAAGAGTCGTCATGTATCGGGCTGTTCCCAGCCGGTCGATCAACTCATCTATACGTGGCATGGGGTAGGTGTCAAATTTTGTAACTTTGTTCAACTGACGAAAATCGTTACAAAATCGCCAGCTCCCATCCGGTTTAGGCACCCACAAAATGGGACTAGACCAATCACTTTGGGACTCCTCTATCACCCCTAAGTTCAGCATTTTCTGTACTTCCTCCCGTATTGCCTCCCGTCGGGCCTCTGGGATCCGATAGGGTTTTAACTTCACCCTTTCACCGGGCGGGGTAATGATGTCATGCTCTACCCCAGATGTTTGTCCCGGCAGCTCAGAGAATACCTCCTTGTTGCGAAGCACAAACTCCTTAACCTCCTGTTGTTGGGGTTGTGACAAGGTGGCTGCTATTCCAACCTCAGGAATCACGCAACCAGTTTGAGCTGGTGACCAAGTGTCTGCGACTAGGGACTCTCTATCCCTCCAGGCTTTCAACAGATTAACGTGATAGATCTGTTCGGGCTTTCGCCTTCCTGGTTGTCTGACCTTGTAATTCACTTCGCTCACTTTTTCCATTATCTCATAGGGGCCTTGCCATTTGGCAAGGAATTTACTTTCAACCGTAGGGACAAGTACCAGTATCCTATCCCCCGGGGAAAAGGTACGGGTCTTGGCTCCACGGTTGTACACTCTCTGCTGTGCTAACTGCGCTTGGGCCAAATGTTCCTTCACGATGGGCATTACCTGTGCAATTCGGTCTTGCATCAGGGCGACATGCTCACTCACACTCCTGTGGGGAGAACTCTCACTTTCCCAAGTTTCCTTGGCAATATCCAACAGCCCTCTTGGGTGTCTCCCATACAGTAACTCAAAGGGGGAGAATCCCGTAGAGGATTGGGGCACCTCCCTAATAGCAAACATCAGATAAGGAAGTAGACAGTCCCAATCCTTTCCATCTCTAGCCACCACTTTCTTCAACATTTGTTTTAGGGTTTTGTTGAATCTTTCAACCAGCCCATCGGTTTGGGGGTGATACACAGATGTACGTAATTGCGTCACTTTGAACAATTTACACAGCTCCTTCATAACCCGGGACATAAAGGGTGTACCTTGGTCCGTAAGCAGTTCTTTACAAATACCCACCCGGCTAAACACAAGAGATAGCTCTTTGGCTATGGTTTTGGCCGAGGTATTTCGGAGAGGGATCGCTTCTGGATAACGGGTGGCATAGTCCATTATAACTAATATGTACTGGTGCCCCCTAGCGGACTTGATTATAGGCCCTACCAAATCCATGGCGATCCTCTCAAACGGGACCTCAATGATGGGTAGAGGGACCAGCGGGCTACGGAAATGTGGCATCGGGGCCGACCTCTGACACACAGGGCAGGAGGAACAATAATTTTCTATGTCCTTCATCACCCCCGGCCAATAGAATCTCTGTAATACCCTCTCTCGGGTTTTCTCTGTCCCCAGATGACCTCCAAGAATGTGCCCATGGGCCAACTCCAACACCAACTTCCTGTAAGGTTTGGGCACCACAAGCTGCTCAACGGTTTCTTCTGCCCTTTTTGCCACCCGATACAGTAGGTCCTTCTCTACGCTGAAGTATGGGTAAGTGCAGGTATTATCTGGGTTCACTAACTCGCCATCTATTTTCACTACGTTTTCCCGTGCCTTTATTAGGGCGGGGTCTTTCAACTGTTCTGTGGCAAAGTTTTCCCTGTGAACCTCAAGATCAGAAAACTCCACAGACGGTAGGTTTTCGTCTGAGGAGGTGGGCTCCTCTCCAGTTTCTTGAGTCTCCCCTGCCAATACTGATAAGGGAAATTCCGGAGAGTCCTCACCACTCTCAGGGGAGTTCTGGCTATCACATTCCTGGTACATAGGGGCACCAGTGGGGGGCTCAGGATCATCCCACAGTTCCCAGAACTTCGGAAAATCCCTTCCCACAATGGCGTCATGCGGTAACTGAGATACTAAGCCCACTGGATGAGAGAGGGTACCTTTGAGGGTCTCGAAACACACTGTAGTCACTGGATACTCTCGGGTGTCCCCATGCACACAAATAACAGCTACCTTGCTATTCCCAAAGACCTCTGTTTTAACTAACTCAGCCTTTATCAGGGTCACAAGGCTACCTGAATCCAGCAATACCACAACATTTCTACCATTAACACACATTTTGCATAAATGTTTCTCAGTTCCTCGAATGGCAGTGCATGCGACTGTCGCACACAGCGACTGACGTCTGCCCGTCAGAAAGTCACACTGCATGGGTTCCTCCACAACCGGGCAATTGGCTGCAATATGTCCCGCTTGCCGGCAGCGGTAGCAAACGATCCTTCTTGCCGCCTCTTGAGCCGCTGATTTCCCAGGCTGTTCTCGCCAAACTTGGGGTAGAGCTCCCACCCTCTCACTCTCTCCACCCTCACCCCTTGGAATCCTCTTATCCGCCCCTGGGGATGGTCTGGTCTTAGGGTGGAAAGTCCGAGTGTCTCTGGAAGAGGCCGTCAGGTTCTCTGTAGCCAAGTATTTCTCCACACGTTCCACAAGACCATCGGCCGTCTCTGGGTCTCCATGGCTTACCCACTTTTGGATGGCAGTAGGAAGAGCTCTCAAAAACCGATCCATTACAACACGTTCCACAGTCTTTGGTGCGGACAAAGTCTCTGGCTGTAGCCACTTTCTGCTCAGGTGAATGAGATCATACATTTGAGACCTGGGGGGTTTTCCAAGCTGGAAAGTCCAGTTATGCACACGCTGAGCCCGGACAGCCTGGGTGACACCCAGCCTTGCCAAAATTTCAGCTTTTAGCATCACATAGTCTTTTGCTTGGTTAGGCTCTAGGTCATAGTAAGCTTTCTGCGATTCACCAGTTAACAGAGGAGCCACCAGTCCAGCCCACTGCTCCTCAGGCCACTTTTCTCTTTCAGCGGTCCTTTCAAATGTGGTCAAAAATACCTCTGGATCATCCTCTCCAGTCATTTTTGTTAATAAACGACTCACCCCAAAGGACGCGGTATTAGTGGGACGGCTTTCCTCACTGGTCTGCGGACGTTGCTGCATTACTGCTTCCATTTGTTGTAGTCTCTGCTCTTGCTTCTGTAACAGGTCTATGAAGCGGGCCTCAGATTGCTGCTGGGCTTGTTGCTGAGCTGCAAGGCTCCTTTGCAAACCTGCATTTGTCTGCTGTTGATTGGCATTTGCTAGAGCCAGCTGTTTCAGTATCTCCTCCATGCTGGCTTAAAAAAAACTGCCACTGGTTCTCCACCAACTGTGAGGGGGTTAGCTCGGCAGCGGGTGTGTGTGACCCCCGGGATGGGCTCCCCACACAAAACAGGCCCAGCAAACGGAGGTTGTGGTTTTCAAAATCAAAAAGGTGCGGTTTATTTTCTGTTTACAGTGACAAAACACAGCAAAGCAAAAGAAACATAAACAAAATAAATCCTGGTCAACTTGACCTCTGACTAAACATACAGGTTTCCTAACTAACAACTGGGATCAGCCTAGTGCTGTCCTAGTCCCTAAGTCCCTGGTTTTAAATGTCCAAGCAAATAGCCACACAGGCTTTGTCTCACCGCACAGGGGTTCACTCTCCCTAGACAGTCCACACAGGTCTGGTTCCAGGCATGAGCTAACATCTAATGAAGCTGGGAGTTCTTATAGAGGCCTAAATGAGCTGACAAGCTTCAGCTGGTCTCATCAACTCCCTGTCTGCACGACGCCCAGCACTCTCCCTAGAGGTATGAGTCATCCATGAGCCCACTAGCCTTAGCTGGGCTTATACCACTCTCCACCTAGTTGTATAAGTCGGCGTAAAGCCTGAATCTGGGCGAAATATATCTACCCCCCTGGATGCAACCAGGTGACTTTACCTTCCTGCTGTCACAGTAGGAAGAGTGTCAGTTTCTTTCACTGTGATAATCCTTGTTTCTAGGGACAGGGAAGGACAGTGAGGGAAATTCTACGTGTGCTATAGTGTGCTAAAGCATTGATCATCAATCAGCTTTAAAAAAACATTTTTTCTAGGGACAGAAAACTATAGGTAGGAAGAGTGTCAGTTTCTTTCACTGTGATAATCCTTGTTTCTAGGGACAGGGAAGGACAGTGAGGGAAATTCTCCTTGTGCTATAGTGTGCTAAAGCATTGATCATCAACCGTCTTTAAAAAAACATTTTTTCTAGGGACAGAAAACTATAGGTAGGGAGAGTGTCAGTGTGTTTTACTGTGATAATCCTTGTTTCTAGGGACAGGGAAGGACAGTGAGGGAAATTCTCCTTGTGCTATAGTGTGCTAAAGCATTGATCATCAACCATCTTTCAATAAACATTTTTTCTAGGGACAGAAAACTATAGGTAGGGAGAGTGTCAGTGTGTTTTACTGTGATAATCCTTGTTTCTAGGGACAGGGAAGGACAGTGAGGGAAATTCTCCTTGTGCTATAGTGTGCTAAAGCATTGATCATCAACCATCTTTAAAAAAAACATTTTTTCTAGGGACAGAAAACTATAGGTGTGCTAAAGCATTAATCATCAATAGGGATGAGCTTCGTGTTCGAGTCGAACATACGTTCGACTCGAACATCGGCTGTTCGAAGATCGAACGATTTGGGCCGTTCGCGCCAAATTCGAGTGACGCGAACGGCCCACAATGCACTACGCCATCGCAGTGTCATCCAGGCGCTGTGATTGGCCAAGCATGCACTGTGACCCCGCATGCTTGGCCAATCACAGCGCCGGCAGCGAGGAGAGCAATGATTGGCCACAGGCAGGATGCCTGTGGCCAATTATTGCTGAGGGTGTTTAGTACACGCCCCACACTATAAAAGGCCGCCAGCACGGCGGCCTAGTGTAGTGTGTTCCGGAGCAGGGAAAGAGCAGCATAGGCAGGGACAGTGACTTTTATTTCGTTCTTGCTTAACCTGGATTCCTTTAGTTTAGGGAAAGAGAAGGATAGGTAGGGAGAGTGTCAGTGTGTTTTGTGCTTGTGCTATAGTGTGCTTAAAAAAAACATTTTTTCTAGGGACAGAAAACTGTAGGTAGGGAGAGTGTCAGTTTCTTTCACTGTGCAAGTCCTTGTTTCTAGGGACTGGGAAGGACAGTGAGTGAATTCTCCTTGTGCTATAGTGTGCTTAAAAAAAACATTTTTTCTAGGGACAGAAAACTGTAGGTAGGGAGAGTGTCAGTTTCTTTCACTGTGCAAGTCCTTGTTTCTAGGGACTGGGAAGGACAGTGAGTGAATTCTCCTTGTGCTATAGTGTGCTTAAAAAAAACATTTTTTCTAGGGACAGAAAACTGTAGGTAGGGAGAGTGTCAGTTTCTTTCACTGTGCAAGTCCTTGTTTCTAGGGACTGGGAAGGACAGTGAGTGAATTCTCCTTGTGCTATAGTGTGCTTAAAAAAAACATTTTTTCTAGGGACAGAAAACTGTAGGTAGGGAGAGTGTCAGTTTCTTTCACTGTGCAAGTCCTTGTTTCTAGGGACTGGGAAGGACAGTGAGTGAATTCTCCTTGTGCTATAGTGTGCTTAAAAAAAACTTTTTTTCTAGGGACAGAAAACTGTAGGTAGGGAGAGTGTCAGTTTCTTTCACTGTGCAAGTCCTTGTTTCTAGGGACTGGGAAGGACAGTGAGTGAATTCTCCTTGTGCTATAGTGTGCTTAAAAAAAACATTTTTTCTAGGGACAGAAAACTGTAGGTAGGGAGAGTGTCAGTTTCTTTCACTGTGCAAGTCCTTGTTTCTAGGGACTGGGAAGGACAGTGAGTGAATTCTCCTTGTGCTATAGTGTGCTTAAAAAAAACATTTTTTCTAGGGACAGAAAACTGTAGGTAGGGAGAGTGTCAGTTTCTTTCACTGTGCAAGTCCTTGTTTCTAGGGACTGGGAAGGACAGTGAGTGAATTCTCCTTGTGCTATAGTGTGCTTAAAAAAAACTTTTTTTCTAGGGACAGAAAACTGTAGGTAGGGAGAGTGTCAGTTTCTTTCACTGTGCAAGTCCTTGTTTCTAGGGACTGGGAAGGACAGTGAGTGAATTCTCCTTGTGCTATAGTGTGCTTAAAAAAAACATTTTTTCTAGGGACAGAAAACTGTAGGTAGGGAGAGTGTCAGTTTCTTTCACTGTGCAAGTCCTTGTTTCTAGGGACTGGGAAGGACAGTGAGTGAATTCTCCTTGTGCTATAGTGTGCTTAAAAAAAACTTTTTTTCTAGGGACAGAAAACTGTAGGTAGGGAGAGTGTCAGTTTCTTTCACTGTGCAAGTCCTTGTTTCTAGGGACTGGGAAGGACAGTGAGTGAATTCTCCTTGTGCTATAGTGTGCTTAAAAAAAACATTTTTTCTAGGGACAGAAAACTGTAGGTAGGGAGAGTGTCAGTTTCTTTCACTGTGCAAGTCCTTGTTTCTAGGGACTGGGAAGGACAGTGAGTGAATTCTCCTTGTGCTATAGTGTGCTTAAAAAAAACATTTTTTCTAGGGACAGAAAACTGTAGGTAGGGAGAGTGTCAGTTTCTTTCACTGTGCAAGTCCTTGTTTCTAGGGACTGGGAAGGACAGTGAGTGAATTCTCCTTGTGCTATAGTGTGCTTAAAAAAAACATTTTTTCTAGGGACAGAAAACTGTAGGTAGGGAGAGTGTCAGTTTCTTTCACTGTGCAAGTCCTTGTTTCTAGGGACTGGGAAGGACAGTGAGTGAATTCTCCTTGTGCTATAGTGTGCTTAAAAAAAACATTTTTTCTAGGGACAGAAAACTGTAGGTAGGGAGAGTGTCAGTTTCTTTCACTGTGCAAGTCCTTGTTTCTAGGGACTGGGAAGGACAGTGAGTGAATTCTCCTTGTGCTATAGTGTGCTTAAAAAAAACATTTTTTCTAGGGACAGAAAACTGTAGGTAGGGAGAGTGTCAGTTTCTTTCACTGTGCAAGTCCTTGTTTCTAGGGACTGGGAAGGACAGTGAGTGAATTCTCCTTGTGCTATAGTGTGCTTAAAAAAAACTTTTTTTCTAGGGACAGAAAACTGTAGGTAGGGAGAGTGTCAGTTTCTTTCACTGTGCAAGTCCTTGTTTCTAGGGACTGGGAAGGACAGTGAGTGAATTCTCCTTGTGCTATAGTGTGCTAAAGCATTCCTCATCAACCATCTTTGAAATCCTTGTTTTTTGGACAGTCAGGGAAATTGTCGTTGTGCTATTCTGTGCAAAAGCAATCATCCTGAACCATATTTAGAAATCCTTAAGTAAAGGGACAGAGAAGGACACCTGAAGGTAGCCCTTATTGCTTTTTTCCCATCTCCCTGCAGGCCATCTATTAGAATGTCTGGAAGGCAAACAAGGAGAGGCAGACAGTCAGGAGGCAATAAAAGAGGGCAAGCAGGCTCTGTGTCTGGGGGCAACAGTGCTGGTCGTGGACGCGGTGCATTGTCATCAGCACATGGCCATGGGACACGCTTGTCCTTCTTTTCGGCAGCTGGACATGTTGAGCCACATCATGCCGAAGACTTGGTAGAGTGGATGACCAAGCCCTCCTCCTCCTCCTCATCCTCTCTCACCCAGGCTCAGGGTACTGGCAAAGCAGCTGCCAAAGCGTCCTCTTCCCTGGTATCAATGTCAGACTCATCATCAGTCACTCCTTCCCTAGACCCACCATGTCCTCCTCCTGAGGAGTCCCCCGAACTGTTTGAGCACAGTGTTGGGTACATGCTCCAGGAGGATGCCCAGCGTTTCGAAGGGTCTGATGATGAAACCCAGCTACAGGAAGGCAGTAGGGTGAGAGCAGACAGAGGGGATGCTCAAGAAGGACACCAATCTGGCAGTCATGTTCCAGCAGCTGCAGCATACTGCCAGATTGGCTCCAGTGATGAGGAGGGAGGGGATGAGGAGGTCACTGACTCCACATGGGTGCCTAATAGGAGAGAGGAGGAGGAGGAGGATGAGGAGGAGGCACATCTCCAACGAGGCAGGATGCCCTTTGGTGGCCAGCGTAAGGGCAGTACACCGACGGAATCACACCGCAGAGCTCCGCCTGTGCAGGGCGCTGCCTCTGCCCGTCATTCAAAAAGTTCCTTGGTGTGGGCCTTTTTTGAGGCTAGTGCATCAGATCGCACAGCTGCTGTTTGCAACATATGTCTCAAGCGTATATCGCGTGGCCAAAACATCAGCCGCTTGGGTACCACATGCCTGACCAGACATATGTTGACCTGCCATGCAGCTCGTTGGCAAGCCTACCTCAAAGACCCACACCAAAGAACAAAGCGGACCTCTCCTTGCACCGCATCAGCTGGGATCTCCAACCCCACTATAACTTCAGTCCTCTCTGAAACATGCACTGAGAGGAATGAAGGTGTAGAATTAGGTGTGTCACAGCCAAGTACTTGCGGCCACTCTGCTAGCAGTACACCGACGTCCGATTCTAGCAGGCAAATTTCCCTGCCCCAGCTGCTGGACCGTCGAAAGAAGTTCACTCCCAGCCATCCACATGCCCAGCGGTTGAATGCTAGCTTGGCTAAATTGCTAGCGCTTCAACTGCTGCCTTTTCAGTTGGTAGACTCGGCCCCCTTCCGTGAGTTTGTGCAATGTGCGGTTCCTCAGTGGCAGGTTCCCAAACGCCACTTTTTCTCACGGAAGGCTATTCCGGCTCTCTACCGGCATGTGGAAGGCAATGTCTTGGCCTCGCTGGACAGGGCGGTCAGCGGTAAGGTGCATATTACCGCTGACTCATGGTCCAGCAGGCATGGACAGGGACGTTACCTTTCTTTCACGGCCCATTGGGTCACTCTTTTGGCAGCTGGGAAGGATGCAGGACAAGGTGCAGTAGTGTTGGAGGTTGTCCCACCGCCACGCCTCCAAAATGCTACTACTGGTTGTGACACACCTCTCTCCTCCACCCCCTCCTCTTCTTCTTCCTCCATGGCCTCTTCCTGTGGTTTGTCCTATGAACCAGTGGTGCTCCGTAGCCGTTCACGGGGCTACGCAAGTACGCAGGCAAAAAGATGCCATGCCGTGCTTGCGCTGGTGTGTTTGGGGGACAGAAGCCACACTGGGGCAGAGGTCCTGTCTGCTCTGCAGGGCCAGGCCGAGAGGTGGTTGACGCCACGCCAGCTTAAGCCAGGAATGGTGGTTTGCGACAATGGCACCAACCTCCTCTCCGCCCTTCGACAGGGACAACTGACCCATGTGCCCTGTGTGGCTCACGTCCTTAACCTGGTGGTGCAGCGTTTCTTGGGCAGGTACCCGGGCTTACAGGATGTCCTGAGGCAGGCCAGGAAAGTCTGTGTGCATTTCCGCAGATCTTATAATGCCAGTGCTCGCCTTGCTGAGCTGCAAAAGGAGTTGAACCTGCCCAAGAACCGCCTTATATGTGACATGCCCACCAGGTGGAACTCAACGTTGGCCATGCTGCAGCGGCTGCACACGCAGCAGAGGGCCATCAATGAGTACCTGTGCGACTACGGCACCAGGACAGGGTCAGGGGAGCTTGGTTTTTTTTCTCCACGCCAGTGGGGCATGATCAGGGATGCATGCACTGTCCTGGCACCATTTGAGGAGGCCACGAGGATGGTGAGCAGTGACAGTGCATGCATCAGTGACACTGTACCTCTTGTCCACCTGTTGGAGCACACGCTGCGTGGAATAATGGACAGGGCACTTGAGGCAGAACAGAGGCAGGAAGAGGAGGACTTCCTTGCCTCTCAAGGCCCCCTTTACCCAGACAGTGTTCCTTCTGTCCCACCCATCGCACAGGAAGAGGAGGAGGAGGAGGAGGAGGAGGAGGATTGTGTCAGCATGGAGGTGGAGGCTGGCACTCAGCATCATCAGCAGCAGTCTTTTAGGGATGATTTACAGTCCCAAGAAACCAGTGGACTTGTACATGGCTGGGAGGAGGTGACTGCGGATCATGTCGTCCTTAGTGACCCAGAGGACTCCGGAGCGAATGCCTCAGCAAACCTACGCTGCATGGCCTCCCTGATCCTGCAAAGTCTGCGGAAGGATCCTCGTATTCTTCGGATCAAGGAGAGGGACCATTACTGGCTGGCCACTCTCCTTGATCCACGGTACAAGGGTAAGGTTGCGGACCTTATGTTACCGTCGCAGAGGGAGCAGAGGATGAGACAACTCCGGGAGGCCTTGCAGAAAGGTCTGTGCAACGCGTTCCCAGAGACTGGGAGGTTACAAACTCCTGGTCCTGGACAACGAGTTGCTGAGGCTTCGGCCATTTAAAGAAGGAGCGGTGGGGAAGGTGGCCGTCTGACCGATGCGTTCAGACAATTCTTTAGTCCGCAGCCCCAAAGTATGATCGGTTCCAGCAACCATCGCCAGCGTCTGATAAACATGGTGCAGGAATATCTAGGGGCAAGGTCAGACTTGGACACCTTCCCCACCGAAAATCCTCTGGCTTACTGGGTCTTGAGGATGGATCACTGGCCAGAGCTTGCACAGTATGCAATTGAGCTACTGGCCTGTCCTGCATCCAGCGTTCTTTCGGAACGCACATTCAGTGCTGCTGGAGGATTTGTCACGGATCACAGGGTGCGCCTGTCCACCGACTCGGTTGATCGACTGACTTTCATCAAGATGAACCAGTCTTGGATCACCACCAGCTACCACACACCTGATGCTGATATAACAGACTAATTGATTTTAACATGTCACATCCCTTCAAGACTGATGCTGATGCTGAGTGCCTGTGCTGTTATGTTGACTGGCTATCCTCCTCCTCCGAGTCCTCAATGATACGATGGATGATGATAGCTTGGAAGATCATTTTTGTTTATGGGTGCCGCCACCAGTGGCTAAGGCCCAATTTTTCAGCCCCTGTTTAACAGGGGCGTGTAATTACAATTTTTGAAGCAATACTTTGCAACAGGGCTCATTGCTGTGCTCCAAGTACAGTATGTGTGAGGGGTTGGAGTGTTGTGCCACCAGTGCCTAAGGCCCAATTTTTCAGCCCCTGTTTAACAGGGGCGTGTCATTACAATTTTTGAAGCAATACTTTGCAACAGGGCTCATTGCTGTGCTCCAAGTACAGTATCTGTGAGGGGTTGCAGTGTTGTGCCACCAGTGCCTAAGGCCCAATTTTTCAGCCCCTGTTCAACAGGGGCATGTAATTACAATTATTGATCTAATAATTCACAGCAGGGCCCATTCCTGCACCCACCAAGCAAGAGTAACTCTGAGGGCTTACAGTGTTGTGGCAACACCACCACCACCACCACCACCACGAAAGGCCCAATTTTTCAGCCCCTGTTCAACAGGGGCATGCAATTACAATTCTTGATCTAATAATTCACAGCAGGGCCCATTGCTGCACCCACCAAGAGTAACTGTCAGGGCTTACAGTGTTGTGGCACCAGCACCACCATCAAAGGCCCAATTTTTACTACCACTGTTCAACAATTATATGTAATTACAATTCCTGATATAATAGTTGACAGCAGGGCGTTCCAGCACCAACCAAGAGTAACTGTGAGTGCTTACAGTGTTGTGCCAACACCAACAACTAAGGGGCCTATTTCTGCAGAGTATATACGGCAGGTCCCTACTTTCAAACATCCAACTTACAAACGACTCCTACTTGCAAACGCAAGAAGACAACAGGAAGTGAGAGGAAATCTACCCCTTGGAAGGAAAATTCTCTCCTGTAAGAATTAATATGGGAGAAAGGTGTCTCCTCTGTACTGATGCTTTATCAGCAATCCTTGTTTCAAGAAAAACACCACATTTCAAAAACAGTTGTCATTGGGACAGAAAGTGAGGTGAAATGTTCTGAACAGGGGCACAGACAGCAAAACAAATGTTACAGGGGTGATAACCCTTACCTATGTTTTCCAAAAAGTTTAAAAATAGATTTTTGGGCTGGAGCTACACTTAAACAATGTACCTGTTCAAAATTACAAACACATTCTACACAAGAACAAACCTACAGTCCCTGTCTTGTATGCACCGCCTGTATACGGCTGTTCAGAGTATATAGGGCCTTTTTTATTTTGTGTGCGGTGTTCCCCTTAATATCCATACAAGACCCAAAGGGGCTGGTAATGGGCTGGGGTAGGGGAGGGGGGTCATGGGGTAGCTATGCCATTTTTCTTAAAGATTTTCATCCATATTACCGGGACCAGACATTACATTAAAGCCGCAAGCAGTTTTAAATGGCTTTTTTTTCCTTTAGAAGTGTCATTTTGTGCAGGGACAGTTCTAAACACGGGAAACACGTGGCACTTCACAGGCATACTTTAGACACCCCCCAGGTCCGATATTTAAAGGAATATTTGACTTTTTTTTTTTCACTTTATCCATCATTAAAATGACTGCTCCCGAAAAACGACCGTTTTTAAAACTTCTTTTTGCATTGATACATGTCCCCTGGTGCAGAACCCGGGTTCCCAAACCCCTTTTAGGACAATAACATGCATAATAGTCGTTATAATTAGCACTTTAGAATTCGAACGTTCGCATCCATTGTATTTAATAGGGTTCTAATGTTCGTACGAACTTTCGGTCCGTTCGCGGGTTCTGGTGCGAACCGAACCCGGGGGTGTTCGGCTCATCACTACTAGGGAGTAGTACTGCTGTTCAGGAAATGTATATATGTACATGCTATAGTTAAAAATTTAGGGTTAATAGGATGTATCTCTCTGCTTTATTCCCAGGCTCTGGAAGACGAAAACGAGTCAAGATTACTGTATTTATTGTACATATTTTGATTACTACAAAAAAAAATTTGTGTGTATATCCATGCTCATTAGGGGGGTCATAGTATTTCTAGGCTACTAGGTTGTGATGTGGTAGTAATATGTTGTTATGCTGGAGGATTATCTCCAAGGAGGTGGATGAAGAGGCCGAGACTGCAGCAGGAGGAGCCAGAGACCTTTCTTGGTTTTTGAGGTGTCTACTCCACTGCAGCTCGTGCTTTGCACTTAGATGCCTGGTCATGCAGGTTGTGCTCAGGTTGAGAACGTTTATGCCTCTCTTCAGGCTCTGATTGCACAGCGTGCAAACCACTTGTGTCTTGTCTTCAGCACATTGTCTGAAGAACTGCCATGCTAGGGAACTCCTTGGACCTGGCTTTTGTGTGCTCGGTCCCTTGCTGCGCTGGGCAGTAGCAGACGTACTGTCTAGGGGACGGACGCTTCGCTTTTGCACCCTGCTCCCTGCTGTGCTGGTGGCTCTGTGCGACCACCGCCTCTTCCTCCGAACTACACTGGTCACCTGCATAACGTTGATTCCATGTGGGGTCGAGGACCTCATCGTCCTCCACATCATCTTCCACCCAGTCTTCACCCCTGCCCTCCTTGTCTGTCTGCACAATTGCGAAAGCAGCAGCAGTTGGTACCTGTGTTTCGTCATCATCCGAGACGTACTGCGATGGTCCTCCCATGTACTCATCATGAAACATAAGTGGTTGGGCATCGGTGCACACAATCTCTTTCACTTCTGGGGCAGGGCTAGGTGGATGGCCCTGGGAAACCCTGCTAACAGAGTCATCGAAAAGCAGAAGAGGCTGCTGCATGATTTGGGGCTCAGACTGCTTGGCTGATTTGCAAGGGGGTGAGGTGAAAGACTGAAGGACATGGGCTGCAGGTGCCAACTCTGATCTTTCATCAGAAGAGTGGGTGGGAGACAATGTGAAGGAACCGGAGGCACTGTCAGCAACCCAATCTACTATCGCCTGTACTTGTCCTGGCCTCAACATTCGTACAGCCTCATTAGGCGCAACAAAATACCGCCGCAGGCTCGGTCACCTACTCGCACCTGAGGAAGGTGTTTCACTTGTGCGTGTAGCTGGCACAGATCGACCACGTCCTCTCCCTGCAACAGAAGCTCCACCAGCAGCACCACGACCGGGGCCACCACGTCCCTTCGACGTTCTCCTCATATTTTCCAAATTTAGGATCTTGCCCTAAATAGGTGTTTTTGGAAGAGCACAACACACCGACAGTATGTAAACGCTGTATCTCACAGCTACAGAACTGCAGAAAATGCTATTCAAAAAAATATATTTTTTTAGGATAGCACAGTAGAAGAAAAATATATAAATTGTTTATTTCACACACCTCCAGATGTGCAGAAAACACTGCAAAATATATTTTGTGGCCCTAAATGGGTGTTTTTGGAAGAAAAAAGTTTTTGCCCTATAATTTTTTTTTTGGAATAGCACAATACAAGAAAAATATATAAATTGTAAATATCACACTTGCATATATGCAGAAAACACTGCAAATTGTTTTATTTTCATTATTTTTTTTGCCCTAAATGGGTCTTTTTGCAAGAGCACAATACACCCACAGTATGGAAATAGTGTATCTCACACCTACAGCAATACAGAGAATGCTATTAAAAAAAAGTTTTTGCCCTATAATTTTTTTTGGGGAATAGCACAATACAAGAAAAATATATAAATTGTAAATATCACACTTGCATATATGCAGAAAACACTGCAATTTTTTATTTTATTTTTGTGCCCTAAATGGGTCTTTTTGCAAGAGCACAATACACCCACAGTATGGAAACGGTGTACCTCACACCTACAGCAATACAGAAAATGCTATTAAAAAAAAGTTTTTGCCCTATAATTTTTTTTTTGGAATAGCACAATACAAGAAAAATATATAAATTGTAAATATCACACTTGCATATATGCAGAAAACCCTGCAATTTTTTTTATTTTTTGCCCTAAATGGGTCTTTTTGCAAGAGCACAATACACCCACAGTATGGAAACGGTGTATCTCACACCTACAGCAATACAGAAAATGCTATTAAAAAAAAAGTTTTTGCCCTATAATTTTTTTTTGGAATAAGCACAATACAAGAAAAATATATAAATTGTAAGTATCACACTTGCATATATGCAGAAAACATTGCAATTTTTTTATTTTTTTTGCTCTAAATGGGTCTTTTTGCAAGAGCACCATACACCCACAGTATGGAAACGGTGTATCTCTCAACGTAATATATGCAGTGCTGGTGCACAGAGCTTGCAGATAAAAGTTAAAATTTCTCTGACACTGGGCTCATGGCAGTGTAAGAAGACTGTGCACTGCAACACAAACAGGTAAACCTATGCAGATCGCTGAGTTATTAGATCTCTGAATCTGGACTACTATATAAATCTCTCTCCCTGAAAGCACCAACAGGAACCTTGCCCTAAACTGTCTCTCTATCTTTTCTCTCAGATTGCAGAATCAGGACAAACTCATAGTATTTCAATCTCTCCCTAATAAGCAACAGCAGCCAGGATCCTCTCCCTATCCTTTCTAAAGCAGAGTGACGTGCTGTGCTGTGTGCCTCTAGCTTATATAGAAGCTGGGTCACATGTTGCACTGGCCAATCACAGCCATGCCATTAGTAGGCATGGCTATGATGGCTTCTAAGGGCACACCAGTTAAACAAAAGGTGATTAGCTGCCCCTGAAGCTTTTCTAAATGCGCCATTACATCGCCGAACACCGGACCCGAACCCGAACATACACGCAATTGTTCGGGTTCCGGTCCGGTACCCAAAAACTCAAATGTTCGGTACGGACCCAAACTTTACAGTTCGGGTTCGCTCAACCCTATTTAGAAGCCAAGATAGGTTCCTCTCGAGTGTTAGTCAGCCACTCAATTCAAATGGTGTCCTAGCTACTAACGCCTCTCATTAATAATATTACATAATATGTGACAGTGCAAAGTGTCACCATACAACAGCAAATGCTCCACCTGCCTACAGCAGACCCCACAAAATATAGTAGGATGATAGAGAGAGACAACATACTACAGTCCTTAGGGCTACCACTGGTCTATTTTTTGATTGAGAAAAGAACCAAGGGGTGTTAGAGGATTAGATTCTCTCTAATGCCTTGTACACACGATCTGATTTTCCGTCGGAATAAACCCAGATGGGTTTTTCAGACGGAATTCTGTTCAAGCTGTCTTGCATACACACTGTCACACCAGATTCCGACCGTTAAAAACGTGGTGACGTACAACACTTACGACGAGGCGAGAAAAAGAAGTTCAATCTTTACGAGAATGCGTGTTTTTTTCTCCGTCGGAGTTCCATACAGACGAACGGAATTGCCGATAGATTTTTTTTTCCGTCGGAAAAAAAGAGAACATGTTTTCTTTCTAAGTCCGTTGGAATTTCCGAAGGAAAAAGTCCGATGGGGCATACACACGTTCGGAATATCCGATGAAAAAATTCCATCAGACTTTTTCCATCGGAAATTCCGAACGTGTGTACGCGGCATAACAATCACCCGTTTTCTGCTCTTGTGGACATGGTCTTCAAGTAAAAGTGTAGTAGGAAGGGGTAGGGTTCAGCATCTCAGAAAAGACTAACCAAAAGTAGAGAAGATCTCACAAGAACTATTGCATCCTATGCCTCAACATGAACAAAGAATAAAGCAATTTAACTTGTATTTGTATGTTGTTTTGTGCCTTCTTCCTTTTTATACATGAAGCACACTCTAGCTAAGTGTGTTAGTGTTAGTTGTAGTGTAGGTAAATTTGGCCTGGCTGAGAGCCAGGCTGGGTTGAATTAGGGTTAGGGTGAGTGACTCAGGGAGGATAGATGGCTCATCAGGCAGTACCTCTGGTACCTCCCTCTACTGGCTGAAACCTTGGAGAAGCTTCCAGAAGAATGTGAGGTAGGTTAGAAGTGGCTGCCTGGAGTATTGAGGAGGGCCCCAGCGAATCCCCAGCAAATGGGCTGGCAGGGGGTAGGTCCCTCTTAAATACTCAGTCAGGCCAGCAGGGGCAGGAGCGTTTGAGTGACAGCTGGAGAGCTGGGAACTGTTGAGGAGGCTGTCGTGGCCGTTGAGGGTAACCCCCTAGTCTGTGGGGGGGGGGAGCAAGTGTGAGGACAGCAGGAGCCAGCGAGCACATCCAAGAGGTCTCAAGGAGAAGTCAGCGGGGTGGGCTGGTGAGTGTGCAGTCTGGGAGTACTGTGGGATGTAGCCAGGAGGGCTAGTGAAAGGGGCTGCTGCAGCCAGGCAGGCTGGCAGAACCTGAAGAGGTGGTGCTGGGACCAGTGCAGTGAAAGTGCTAGTGGTGTCACCCCATCATTCTCAAGAATAGGGCCCCACGGTCCCTGCCTGTAAAGGGGCATTTCTACAAACTTTTCCTTAGGGTGGCACCACTGAGGTTCTGCCAGCAAGTTTGCGCAGGAGGCAGAAGAGGAGTGTATATGGACTGTGTATAGTTAAAGTGTCCCTGAAAAGTTATTTTCTGATACGTCAAGTGGGCATCCCATAAACATCCCATCCCCATCCAAGTTTATTAACACCAAAATAACACACAAAAACAAAGTGTGCCTGTGGAAATTTGGTGTGCCTGGCTGTGCAGGGTGGGGGATCCCTATTCACCAGCGGCTCCTTCGGGGTATTCACTACATACACTAGAGAGATAAAGCAATGTGACCAGTGCTGAAACCTTTTAGATCAGGTATTAATTAAAAAATCCAACATGTAGTAAGGACTGATACTGTAAGCATGAAAACTGGCCAAATAGTTCAACGTTTGACTTAACTATTTCCAATTAGCTTATCTGAAAAAAAAAAATTAAAAATAAAGAGGAAAAGAATGAACTATATAGATAAACGAAAAATTTAAACATCTTCAGATAAAATTTATGATGCCCAAAAATGGCCACTGAACAGACCAGGTAGAAAATTACGTTTAAAATGACAAAATATGCACTTACATGAGGTTTAATGACTAAGTTTACAAGTGCCATTACATTTTTGTTAGATTGCTTGGCTAGTTGGTGGAATTTCATTTCTAATAACTTCTAATTTTTAATAACTTATTTGAACTGGTTACTTTGAGCTGGGTCCAAAGTATGCCTGCATCATTTTATTGGAACAGCAAGCTTTCCCGTCCACTTTTGGGATTTTTATAAGGCATTATCAAACACATTCCAGCACTAGTAGTCTACATTTTATAACAGCTGCCAAAATCCTAACAGGCCTACTGTATCATATTAGGAGGGTATTTCCCTGTTATATGGATATAAGCCCAAAGGCCAAAAAGCTTAGTGTTCTAAGCTCATATACAGCTGTGCTTATAAGTTTACATACCCTGGCAGAATTTATTTCTTGGCCATTTTTCAGAGAATATGAATGATAACACAAAAAAAATTCTTTCACTCATGGTTAGTGTTTGGCTGAAGCCATTTATTATCAATCAACTTTATTTACTCTTTTTAAATCATAATGACAACAGAAACTATCCAAATGACCCTGATCAAAAGTTTACATACCCTGGCGATTTTGGACTGATAACATGCACACAAATTGACACAAAGGGGTTTGAATGGCTATTAAAATGTAACCATCCTCACCTATGATCTGTTTGCTTGTAATTAATGTGTGTGTATAAAAGGTCAATGAGTTTCTGGACTCCTGACAGACCCTTGCTACTTTCATCCAGTGCTGCACTGATGTTTCTGGATTCTGAGTCATGGGGAAAGCAAAAGAATTGTTAAAGGATCTGCGGGAAAAGGTAGTTGAACTGTATAAAACAGGAAAGGGATATAAAAATATATACAAAGAATTGAGAACGCCAATCAGCAGTGTTCAAACTCTAATCAAGAAGTGGAAAATGAGGAGTTCTGTTGAAACCAAACCACGGTCAGGTAGACCAACTAAAATTTCAGCCACAACTGCCAGGATAATTGTTCGGGATGCAAAGAAAAACCCACAAATAACTTCAGGAGAAATACAGGACTCTCTGAAAACATGTGGTGTGGCTGTTTTAAGTACAATAAGGAGGCACTTGAAAAAAGATAGGCTGCATGGTCGAGGCGCCAGATGAAAGCAATTACGCAAATGCCACAATGTATTCCGCTTACATTACACCAAACAGCACATAGACAAGCCTCAAACCTTCTGGCATAAAGTCATTTGGAGTGATGAGACCATAATTTTGCTTTCTGGTCACAACCATAAACACTACATTTGGAGAGGAGTCAACAAGGCCTATGATAAAAGGTACATCGCTGATGTTTTGGGGATGTGTGAGCTACAAAGGCAAAGGAAATTTGGTAAAAATTGATGGCAAGATGAACGCAGTATGTTATCAAAAAATAGTGGAGGAACATTTGCATTCATCAGCCAGAAAGCTGTGCATGGGACGCACTTGGACATTCCAACATGACAATGATCCAAAACACAAGGCCAAGTTGACCTGTCATTGGCACCTCCTTTAAGATGTGGCCAGTGCAGGGCCACCTTTCCTGTTAACAACTGGTTTCCTGGGGAATGTGTTCACAGTTCCTCAGGTCAGTGACCTCCTGGTTGTCTTCCACCCTTCGTCTCTCCCGACCTGCTGTACCACTCAGTGGCCACGGCTGATTGAGATGAACGAGTAAGTATTTTCCAAGAGAGTGTTCACGCCATCTCGCACTTACGCATGACGTAGCTTCCGCTGGGTCGGGGCGGCACATGGGTAGTGGCGTGTCTATTGGCCTACGCATCCCGTCGGTAATGTCAGACGCCAGTGCTAAAGGCGGCTGCTGATGTGAGGGTGCTTGGTCCCAAGAATTGAACAATTACACAATTAACCACTTCAGCACGGGAAGAATTTACTCCCTTCTTGACCAGAGCACATTTTGCGATACGGCACTGCGTCGATTTAACTAACAATTGCGCAGTCATGCGACATTGCACCCAAACAAAATTGACGTCCTTTTTTCCCCACAAATAGAGCTTTCTTTTGGTGGTATTTGATCACCTCTGTGGTTTTTATTTTTTGTGCTATACACAAAAAAAAGAGCCACAATTTTGAATATTTTTTACTTTTTGCTATAATAAATATCCCCAAAAAAGATATAAAATGTCTCAGTTTAGGCCGATATGTATTCTTCTACATATTTTTGGTAAAAAAAAAATCGCAATAAGCGTATATTGATTGGGTTTGCGCAAAAGTTATAGCAGCTACAAAATAGGGGATAGATTTATGGCATTTTTTTTATATATTTTTTTTTATTAGTAATGGCAGCGATCTGCGATTTTTATCATGACTGCAACATTATGGCGGACACATCGGACACCTTTGACACTATTTTGGGACCATTGTCATTTATACAGTGATCAGTGCTATAAAAATGCACTGATTACTGACTCTGGCATGGAAGGGGTTAAACACTAGGGGGCGATCAAGGGGTTAAGTGTGTCCTAGGGAGTGATTCTAACTGTGGGGGCGATGGGCTACCACTGACATGACAGTGATCACTGCTCCCGATTGACAGGGAGCAGTAGATCCCTGTCATGTCACTAGGCAGAACAGGGAAATGCCTTGTTTACATCTCCCTGTTCTGCAGCTCCGTGTCACGAACGCGGGACACCGGTGGACATAGAGTACGTGGGACCCACGGGTGCGGTCACGGAGTACGCCGTGGGTGCCTGCGCCCACTAAGCTGTGATTTAAAGGGGACGTACCTGTACGCCCATTTGCGCAGCTGTGCCATTATGCTGACGTATATCGTCGTGCGCTGGTCAGCAAGCTGTTAACAGGTGAGATAGAGATGGACAGATTGGGGGACATGCTTTGTTCCCTAGCCGCTGGAGGACAGCAGATTACTATCTGCTTTGTTCTCCACCAAGTAGATAAGGTTATTCTGAGGCTTTCTGCCTTCTTTTTGTTGTTTTTTAGTGAGCTGCCAGTGTCCCCAGCGTTTGAGTATGTCCTGAGGAGACTTAATTACAACTAGGTAAGAAGGGACTTAATAAGAGGATAATTGGAGTAAAATGAATTGTAAATTGAATTTAAATGGTCTTCCCCATATTACTTATTAATTAAATTTTCCATAGATAAGATACATAAAATAAATAGTGCAGCACTCATAAATGAATCTAAAAACTTAATCCAATCCAATGCATAATAAATGTCCAATCAAACTTCTAAAATGCAACGGGTAGAGAGTTCACAGACTTGATTCCTAATTAAAGCCAGATGGCAGAAAAAGGAATATTGCAACACAGAGAAGATTCCTCAAAGGTGATCAGAGTGCTTGTAGATGAAACTGATAGTGAATCCTTAAAGTGGTTGTAAACCCACTTTTTCAACTTGCACCTACAGGTAAGCCTAGATTAAGGCTTACCTGTAGGTGCAAGAAATATCTCCTAAACCTACACGGTTTAGGAGATATTTAGTTAAATGACAGGCGACGCCGTCTACGGCGCATGCGTGCCGTAGACAACGGCGCATTCATGGGGTTAATCCCGTTCACAAATTTGGCTACTTCCCAGCAATCGCTGGGCGTAGCCGAATGTGACGGCTCATGCGCGCATGCGCAGAGTGACGTCTCCGCCGCTCCGGCCAATCACAGCGCCGGAGCGGCGCTGTGATTGGCTGGAGCGGCGATACCCGGAAGTAACCTTCTGGCTATCGCCGCAGAGATGGCTGCGGCTGAAGAGGGAGACAAGGACGGCTTCGGGGGCCCCGATCTAAGGTAAGTGATGCGTAATGAGCTATTATGCTAGTCATATTAGCTCATTATGCCTTTCTCTTACAGGTCAATTAAAAAAAAATAATTTTTAAAAGGGTTTACAACCACTTTAAAGTGCTTCCATCACCACATATGCAGGCCGCTCACCTCAATATATGGGTCTCTGAACCAACAGAAGACCAAATGCACATTCCCCACTGGGGCAGTATCCAGAAATAAATGTTGTCTCCAAATCACTTCTGTACTATCATCAGATGGTCAATTGTAATGGCAATCATTTCTTCCCGTATACTTGGCAGTCAGCAATCATGCAAGAAATTAATTGAACAGACATAGTGCTCTCTGTTTCAAATATGATCATCACATTTATTGGTATAAAAGAAAAACACTCACATAAAAAGCACTTGGATAAAAGCCTCTGGTTAAGATATACAGCATCCCTCTACGCGTCCTAGGTGTGTAAAAGCAACTGACGTCACACAGTGGTCCCGTCCACACGCACGCGTATCGTCCCAAGGGCGGGACTTCATCAGCGTATCCCGTAAGTAGACGGGAATCATTTTGGGTGTATGAGACAAAGGTAGGGGTCCCTTTAGGACTCAATGTCGAATTCAACCTGAATTGTTTTATTTCTGATCGTTGATTATTTTTGTTTAGCTATGGTACTTTTAGATCTGTTAGTGTATTTAATTATTGTATATTGTTCTGCACGTCTCTGGTGGGTGGGGCATATGACGTCACAAAATAAAATTAAAATTTTCCTTTTAAGAAGGTTTTTTGGGGGGATTTAGATATCCCCTATGGGTTTATGACCTAAGATGGCTGCCCAGTGAAGTGTTTGACCAATTTGATGTATGATTTGGCCCAGTTTTTCAGATTCTCATCTATATGCCCTGATTAAATAACTGTGATACATATTTGAAGGCTATTGTTACTTATGTATGTACTATTTATTTTTCTATTTGTAGTAACAGCAACTTTCAGCTTCCATAAGACACCTGAGGAAAACTTTATGGTGAAATATGTAGAGCGGAAGTTTGCTACACTGCTGATCAAATCCGTATAACTGTTGTGGTGGTTTAAACAATGATATTTTAATATTTTTGTATATGTATGTTTTTATTGAACATTACACATTTGTGAAATAGTTGTTTCTGGCACCTTTTTACCTGAACTTTTTTCAACTTACACCCCCTCTCGTAACCTCCGCTCCTCAAATTCTGGTTTACTGTGTGTCCCCCCTACTCACCTACACTCAATGGGAGACAGAGCCTTCTCCTGCTATGCTCCAATGCTCTGGAATTCCTGTGTATTTCTTGTGTCTTCCTTGTAAAGCACTTTGAGAAGCCACCGGTAAAGGCGCTATATAAAATAAAGCTTATTATTATTTATTATTAAAAGTACAGTATCTGTACAAATATTGCATTCATATGCAATGTTTTTGTGTGTTGTCTTGATGTGCAGGCTTTTTTGTTCACAGCAGGAGCCCAAAAACATTATTTTTCATTCTTTAACATGCAGGGCGCTGTGATTTTTTGTATTACCTTGAAGCGTGCTGTACTGCATTTAAATGCAGCAGGTTTCATTTTTGAAAAGCACACACTAGTGCAGCGCCTGGCTTATTACTGCATTGAGCTTGAGTTGAGTAGTGCAGCCCAACACTCATAGTATGAATGGGCTCTTAAAGCGGAGTTCCACCGATATAAAAGTCAGCAGCTACAGTACAAAAAGTGTAGCTGCTGACTTTTATTAATCGGACACTCACCTGTCCCAGATTCCAACGATGCGGGCGTACAAAGCCCCGCTCGTCTCCCCCTCCTCTCTGCGGTGCCGGCACCGTGACTGTCGGCGCCCGGCTGTGGCTTCACAGCCAGGCATGCACTGCGCATGCACGAGCCGCGCTGCGCTGGGATTGGCCGGGCAATAATTTGGGACCTGTGACGTGTCCCAGATGATTGCCGAGAGGGAGGGGGGAGAGGTGAACTTCCTTTCCGGCGCCACTGTGCCCTGGGAGGAAGTGGAAGCTGGAACCCTCTAAAAACAGGGTTTCAGCCCCCCCCCCCCAAAAAAATGACATGCCAAATGTGGTATGTCAGGGGGTCACCTTCCCTTAAAGCGGAAGTTCCATTTTTGGATGGAACTTTGCTTTAATGTCTTAAAACTAGCCATAGGTTCACTTTAACATTTCTGGAAACATAGAAAAATGATGCACATAAAAAACTGACACACAGGTGGCACTGCGGTACAGGATGTCTACTAATACTGAGTCTTTTTCCTAAACATAGTGCATCAGATAATGTTCTATGCAAAAAAAAAAAAAATACTTTTAAACACATGACAGCATTCTCCAGAGATCACACTGAATTTCTCTAAAATGACTAAGCATTCCGTAACTAATTATAAACTGTACTCCCTGCACCCATCGCAGACCTGCGGAAACATAAAATAAACCCAGGGTTTTCCCACTATGGAACTAGTAAATGTCATGGGAGGGGTATACTAGAAGAACAATATATATTGACAGAATGGTTAATATGCTTTAACACAGCAATCATTCAAAGACATTTCATACATGTCTATATTTACTTTTAAAGTAATGTGTCCTTTAAATGTTAATATAAAATATATTTAAAAATAACATGAACGTGTTAACTGCAGTGTTTCGTAATCAGACAAGCTTTGTGCTTTCTACAAAAGCCTAAAGGTATACATCTAGCATTTCAAATACATTAATTACATGGTGATGCCAACAATAATTCTATTTATTTTTAAAGATTGCATTTGCTCTTTATGAAACATGTAGTGACGGTTACAACTGTTAGTGGGAGGGAGCGGATGTGATGCAAGTAAAAAAAATTGTGAAAAGATGATGAAGGTGAATAGGTGGTAAATAGGTAATGAGGGTGAATGACTGGTGAACAGAGGATGAGGGCGGGTAACTGAGTGGTGAAAATATAGTGAGGATGTATGTGAAGGGAATAGATGGTGAGGGTAAATATTGTATACAATGCGCATTAACAATTACCGATACCTACCGCAACTTTTTTGTTTACACTTCAGCTGTCAGCAATGGTACAAAGCATTAAAAAGATATTTTACAAATTAAATAAATACATTTTTTTAAATGTTGCTATTTTTTCAATGTAAAACATGTAAATATATGTTAAAGCTGTAAAAATATCAATGAACAAAGCAAACAAAAAAAAAAGTTTTTATATATTAATAGTTTAAAAAAAAGAAGTAAATAAAATAAAAAAATCAGTAGGAAAATAATAATTAAATGGAGAAGGAGAATAAGGAGTTAATAAGGCTGATTAGAGTAAATTACGGGTCAATAAGGGGTTAAACAGAGGAACAATTTAATTTAAAAAAAAAACATTTTTTTATTTGAGAAGGTTGCTTTAAACTGACTTCATTTGCAGAACAAAGTTCATCCCTTTGATCTGTAAATGAATAAACAGAAAGATATAATGTTTATTTCTAGTTGTCTCTTTTAGCACTGAGCAATGTTGTTGATAAACATTTTTCTTTTGACAGCTGTGAGCAAGAGAACTGCTCTGCACTTTATACATGAATCGTGGAAATGCTGGATTAAGATTGTGTGGGGAGGTCGAATTGAGATTGCGATCTTTTAATGATTAATCGTTCAGCTCTGGTGGACACTGATGGGGGGGACTGTGATGTTAAAGAGGGTTGTAATGTAAAGGGGGAGTGTGGACCCTGACGTAAAGGGGGGTACTGTGATGTTAAGGGGGGTTGTGATGTAAAGGGGGACTGTGGACACTGACATGAAGGGGGGCACTGTGATGTTAAGGGGGTTGTGATTTGAAAGGGGGACCGAGAGGACTGATGTAAAGAGGGGACTATGTTGTAAAGGGGGCTATGATGTGAAGGGTAGGCTGAAGACACTGATGTACAAGGGGATTGTAATGTGTTATAGTGCAAACATCAGATTCTGACCTCTGCCAGAAGAAAATTTTACTGACGGGACCTCCATAAATTCAAATTCAAAGACCCCTGCTCTAAAAAATGGGTAACATTAAAAAAGTTTTTTAATAAATAACGTTGCTATGCTTGTAATAGAAAAACAAGTTTAGTGTCATTATACACAGAAAAAATTATAGAAGCGCCTTTTGTCTACAATAACAAAATAGAGAATAAGTGTGTGCAGCCTATTGCATTAGCACGTGCACCCCAAAGCTCAAACACACATGCCTTTCTCTGCAGCCTCAGTTGCACTGGACAGTAAATTAATGGGAAGTGCTCTGTGCTTAGCAGCTTTTTGTTATTTTACAAAGGGAAGCATAGCAAATACAGTTTACTATGCTTTAGTTGTGATTGAACATGGAGAGTGAGTGTGTTCACTATGATCATTTAGAAAAGGAAGGGGCTGGTAAATGACATATTGATTAGCCCCCTCCCCCACTCTCCATTCTGATACATCCCCTGCAGCAGCCGGGGGGAGAGGAGAGAAGCCAGCAGCACTGCGGTGGGGGGTGCAACACGAGGGGAAGCCCGGGCAGTAGGGGGAATCAGCACCACACAGAGTTATTGTGTGCCCAGGCACACCCCTGCACACGCCTATGCAATAGAGTCATATTTTTAAAACAGGGAATGTGACATTCACCAAATATCCATAAATTACTGGGAATGATTAACCCCCTGTGAATGTTTGGTGTATGACATCAATTCAGTGATCTATAAATATGCCCCCTAGGGACCAATTCAGTTTCAGAGACTCTAGCACTGAAATCAGCTGGACTTTTGGAGTGCCTCTCTGCAGGATGGTGGACTCTAACCAGTCACAGTGTGCTACACAGTTTCTTCACCTGAGAACTATACTTTCCTGTGAGCAGTGCTAGATTTTTTTCTTAAAGTGTTACTAAACCCACAGCAGTAAAATCAGTCTGTATATTCAGAATAGCATGCTTGTTATACTCACTGTGGAAGCTAAGGGGTTAATCCTCTGCATTGTGTATAAAGGCTGTTTGATCCTGTATGCACAGATCCTCCTCTTCTTCCACTGACTCCAGAACAGGTCCAGATAAGACGGAGCTACTGGAGTCAGGCAGTAAATGCTAAGTTTGGTGTGTATTGCTAGAGAGTTTTTTTTTCTTGGGAGAGTGCATGTGATCAGCACAGGGCCAATTAGCGCTGTCTAGACAGAGGGTCAGGGGTCCTTGATCCTCATAGGACAATTCATTGCAGTATACAAACACCTGTCCCTCCCCCACACCCCCCTTCTGTTTGTCTCTTCCCTATATGAGTTTTTATTTTTCTACTGTACTATTGTTGTATTTGCTATGGACACTTAATGTTATACTTTTGGGTCCTAATGTCTCTATTTATTAAGAGGCGGTTCACACAGGGGCAACACGACTTCAACACGACTTCCAGAAGCAACTTCAGACACGACTTGAGCACAGTGTTGCCAACCCCCTGAAGTGAAATTTACTGGCAAGGATGCCAAAATTTCTGTACGGCACCAATTTCTTACTGGCAAAAATAATGAAGATTACTGGCAGAGCCGCATTTTTTACTGACACTGCAAAACAGTACCTAAAATTACTGTTTTTAGTGCTAAACAGTGCAAATATCAATATTTCAACTATAAACACACAGCTAATGCTAATATCAATGTGTTTAAGTTAAACAAAAGTAAAAAAAACATATTTCTCAATTTACATGAAGGTTAGGTTACTATAACCCAGCCAGCACAGAGTTCCCACTTACATCAGAGTCTGCAGGATGCCCCCTTACAGTGCAAGGGCACTCTTATGTAAAGGGGAACGCTGCAGATCATGATGTAAGGGGGAACTCTGATGTGGAGGGGAGCTCTGGTGAATAGAGACCACCTTCCACAGAGTGAATACACTAAGGTAAGGGGGGGGGGTACTAATATAAGGGGGAAACCTTTATATCAGTGCCCCCTTACATTATTGTATTCATTCACCTTCTTACATCAGTGACCCCCCCCCCTCAGAATGGCCTGGCGGCACTGTCACTTACCTCCTCCCAGGTGCACAGTGTGAGGCTCAGTCAGACGGCTCCAGCTTGGTGGGTCTGATCTCCTCTCCCCAGTCCACACGTGTGTTTCTTCCTGGGCCGTAACCCCCATCCCGGCGGCACTCCCACTCTTGACTCCTTTCTAGGATCCCCTCAGAGACTGTAGACATGACAAGAGATGGTCAGAGACTGCAGACACGATACAGGAGGTGGACAGAGGCTGCGGACATACTACAGGAGGGGGACAGAGACTGCGGACACACTACAGGAGGTGGACAGAGACTGCGGACACACTACAGGAGGTGGACAGAGACTGCGGACACACTACAGGAGGTGGACAGAGACTGCGGACACACTACAGGAGGTGGACAGAGACTGCGGACACACTACAGGAGGTGGACAGAGACTGCGGACATACTACAGGGAGGTGGACACTGGAGAGACTGTGGACATACTACAGGGAGGTGGACACTGGAGAGACTGTGGACATACTACAGGAGGTGGACAGAGACTGCAGACATACTACAGGGAGGTGGACACTGGAGAGACTGCGGACATACTACAGGAGGTGGACAGAGACTGCGGACATACTACAGGAGGGGGGACAGAGGCTGCGGACATACTACAGGAGGGGGGACAGAGGCTGCGGACATACTACAGGAGGGGGGACAGAGGCTGCGGACATACTACTGGAGGTGGACAGAGGCTGCGGACATACTACTGGAGGTGGACAGAGACTGCGGACATACTACAGGAGGGGGGACAGAGGCTGCGGACATACTACAGGAGGGGGGACAGAGGCTGCGGACATACTACTGGAGGTGGACAGAGACTGCGGACATACTACAGGAGGGGGGACAGAGGTTGCGGACATACTACAGGAGGGGGGACAGAGGCTGCGGACATACTACAGGAGGTGGACAGAGACTGCGGACATACTACAGGAGGGGGGACAGAGGCTGCGGACATACTACAGGAGGTGGACAGAGACTGCAGACATACTACAGGAGGGGGGACAGAGACTGCGGACATACTACAGGAGGGGGGACAGAGACTGCGGACATACTACAGGAGGGGGGACAGAGGCTGCGGACATACTACAGGAGGGGGGACAGAGGCTGCGGACATACTACAGGAGGGGGGACAGAGGCTGCGGACATACTACTGGAGGTGCCGGAGACACTCTGCGGACATGATGGTGCCCTCCTCACCCCCTCACAGTAGCCTCCTCCTCTGTCCACCACCACATTACTTCTCCACATCATCAGTGTGCTGTGTCCTCCTCCTGTGCCCCTTTCACCTCTCCACAGGTCAGGGCAGCACTGTGCTGCCCTGACCTGTGGAAAGGTGCACAGGAGCCAGAGGAGGACACAGCACACTGATGATTTCGAGAAGTAATATGGTGCCGGTGGACAGAGAGCACATCAGTCTCTGTGTCCCCTGCATGGCACCATTGGCACGGCTTCACGCTCCAGGCTCACTCACTGACCCCCCCAGTTTCACTCACCTCGAGTCTGTCTGACTCTGTCCTCCACCCTGTCAGTGCTCCGCTCGCTCCTCCACCCTGTCAGTGCTCCGCTCGCTCCTATGATGATGAGTGCTACTGCTCACTGCAGGACTGAGGACTCGAGTCGCGCCAGCCGCTGTGGTCACGCCAGTGTATTCAAAAATGGCGCCAGCGGCGCCATCACGTTACTGTGCGTGCGCCGCCCGGCCGAGCGTGAACAAGTTTCCTTGCGCTCGGCCGGCTTCGGAACGGCGCATGCGCCGTTGTATGGCCGGCTCGTGGCCATCTTTTTTATGGGCGCCGGTGCCCATAGCGGACATTAACGTACACCCCAAAAAAGGGGTTAAATTCACGTACCGTACGTAAATCTACGTACGGTTGGCAACACTGCTTGAGCATGAATCACAGCGAGACTTGGAGGAGACTTCAGCAGACTTGGAGGAGACTTCAGCGTGACTTGTGGTCATTAACAACACGACTTGAAGTAAATTCCTTGTGGCTTCTGGGTAAATTCCTTTCTGCTTCCTGTAAAGTTGCCTTCAAAATGAACAGTGATCAGACTTCTAAGCGACTTCCATTGAAATCAATGGGTACAAGTTGCCTACAGGTCGCCTAGAAGTCTGATTGAAGTAGTACAGGAACCTTTTTTGAAGTCGGAGCGACTGCAGTCGTGTACATTAAAACATCTCCATTCACTTCAATTAGTTTTAAAAATAGCGCGACTTGGGGCAACTCAGGGAGACCTGAAGTCTCGTCCGGAGTCGCCCCTGTGTGAACCGGGTCTGACTGTGTTGTTTGCGTGTTTGCCTTATTATTACAATTTTTTCAGTTTATTATTAATCAGGCATCTTTTACAGGTAATGGCCATATGTGGTCCTGTTAGCCGTGCCTGTCATTGGCATGCCGCCCCGCTTTGGTCTCTTTCGCTGTCCGCTGCTCTCCCCTGGTTATACTCTGCGCCATCTGTCCCTTGTTGGTTGCCATATGGACGCCCGGGCATCGACGGGTTTACCCTGCCAGTCGATGCCCTTTCAACGCTCCGCGGCTCGGGAGATTCTGTCCCCCTCCAGTTTGCTCACTTGGCATCTCTTTTTTTTGGCCCACCATCGCTATCTATTACCATCCCCTTTGCCATCTTTGGGTCGTCGGCTGCCTGGGCGGTGCCCCGTGGCGTTTGCGGGTTTCCATTGGTGCCGGCGCTCCACTCGGACCCGCCCCCCACGCTACCGCACGTCCTTATGGTCATTGTAGTTTCTGGGGAGGGATGGTTTCCCCGTGCATGCGCATTGGCACTTGCACGTCCGCATCGAGTCAGTGACGTCAGACGCCGATTTGATGGGGGGCATTACTTAAGCCGGCTATTCTGGTGGAGCCGCCGTCAGAACAGGAGGGTTGGACGGTGCCTCTGCCTTGTTGTGCTTGGGTAAGCCATGATCATTGCCAAGTACTGTCTTTTCTTATACCTTTACACCTTTCCGATCCTTGATCTCTTTGGTTCCTTCTCTGCATATTGGCATCCATATTTATTTATTTTCTGTCCATCCCTATTTGTATCAAAGTTAGCTTTAAACACTTAAGCCCCGGAACATTTTATAGCTAAAGGACCAGAGGTGTTTTCAGAATTTGGCACTGCGCTGCTTTAACTGGAAATTGTGCGGACATGCAATGTTGTACCCAAACAAAATTTGCGTCCTTTTCTTCCCACAAATAGAGCTTTCTTTTAATGGTATTTGATTGCCTCTGCGATTTTTATTTTTTGCGATATAAACGGAAAAAGACTGAAAATTTTGAAAAAAAAATGATATTTTCTACTTTTTGTTATACGAAAAATCTAATAAACTCAATTTTAGTCATACATTTAGGCCAAAATGTATTCAGGCACATGTCTTTAGTAAAAAAAAATGTCAATAAGCGTATATTTATTGGTTTGCGCAAAAGTTATAGCGTCTACAAACTAGGGTACATTTTCTGGAATTTACACAGCTTTTAATTTATGACTGCCTAGCTCATTTCTTGAGGTGCTAAAATGGCAGGGCAGTACAAAACCCCCCCAAATGAACCCATTTTGGAAAGTAAACACCCCAAGGAAATTGCTGAGAGGCATGTTGAGCCCATTGAATATTATTATTTTTTTTGTCTCAAGTGATTGAATAATGACTAAAAAAATAAAAAAAAATACAAAAAGTTGTCACTAAATGATATATTGCTCACACATGCCATGGTTATATGTGGAATTGCACCCCAAATACAATTTGCTGCTGCTCCTGAGTACGGGGATACCACATGTGTGGGACTTTTTGGGAGCCTAGCCGCGTACGGGCCCCCGAAAACCAAGCACCGCCTTCAGGATTTCTAAGGGCGCAAATTTTTGATTTCACTCCTCACTACCTATCACAGTTTCGAAGGCCATAAAATGCCAAAATAGCACAAAACCCCCCCAAATGACCCCATTTTAGAAAGTAGACACCCCAAGAAAATTGCTGAGAGGCCTGTTGAGCCCATTGAATATTTTTTTTTTTTGTCCCAAGTGATTGAATAATGACAAAAAAAAAATAAAATTACAAAAAGTTGTCACTAAATGATATATTGCTCACACATGCCATTGTTATATATGGAATTACACCCCAAAATACATTTTGCTGCTTCTCCTGAGTACGGGGATACCACATTTGTGGGACTTTTTGGGAGCCTAGCCGCGTACGGGACCCCGAAAACCAAGCACCGCCTTCAGGATTTCTAGGCACAAATTTTTGATTTCACTCCTCACTACCTATCACAGTTTCGAAGGCCATAAAATGCCAAAATAGCACAAAACCCCCCCAAATGACCCCATTTTTTAAAGTAGACACCCCAAGCTATTTGCTGAGATGCATGGTGAGTATTTTACAGCTCTCATTTGTTTTTGAAAATGAAGAAAAAAACAATTTTTTTTTTTTTTTTCAAAACTTTGTGACAAAAAGCGAGATCTGCAAAATACTCACCATACCTCTCAGCAAATAGCTTGGGGTGTCTACTTTCCAAAATGGGGTCATTTGGGGGGGTTTTGTGCCATCTGGGCATTCCATGGCCTCCGAAACTGTGATAGGCAGTGAGAAGTGAAATCAAAAATTGACACCCTTAGAAAGCCTGAAGGCGGTGATTGGTTTTTGGGGTCCCGTACGCGGCTAGGCTCCCAAAAAGTCTCACACATGTGGTATTTCCGTACTCAGGAGAAGCAACAGAATGTATTTTGGGGTGTAATTCCACATATGCCCATGACATGTTTGAGCAATATATAATTTAGTGACAACTTTGTGCAAAAAATAAAAAATAAAAAAATAAATTGTCTATTTTCCGCAACTTGTGTCAACATATAAAATATTCCATGGACTCGACATGCCTCTCAGTATATAGCTTGGGGTGTCTACTTTCCAAAATGGGGTCATTTGGGGGGGTTTTGAACTGTTCTGGCATTTTATACACAACATTAGGAAGCTTACATCCACTCTTCTAACCACTTAAAGGCAAAGCCCTTTTTCACACTTTTTGTTTACATGAAAAATAGGATTTTTTACTCACCATAAAATCCTTTTCTCTGAGTCCATGGACTGACACAGCTTCTCTATTGACAAAGTGGGTATTATCCGTTAATTAGGAGTGACTAGGCAGAAAAACTTGTAAAAAGTGTTGCATCACACCTTCTACAGTCCCGCCCAGGGGGCCGACCCCCCGGGTATATCCTCCCAGTCTGCATATCGCAGATCAGTTCGTCAAAAAGCAGTACAAACTTAAAAGGAGGGGTGAGTGCTGTGTCGGTCCATGGACTCAGAGAAAAGGATTTTACGGTGAGTAAAAAATCCTATTTACTCTTTCGTCCATGGACCGACACAGCTTCTCTATTGACAAAGTGGGACGTCCCAAAGCAGTGTCAGAGAAAAAACGAGGGGTGGTAACAGCATAAAAACAAACTTCACCCCAAAACACAAAACAGCACTCCTCCAACGGAGGAGCTGCAACTCTAAACAGCCGCTTGCAAAACCTTGCGGCCGAAAGAGGCATCTGCACCTACATCAACTTTGTAGAATTTTGTGAGTGTGAGCGGACGACCAAGTCGCCGCTTTACATAATTGGGAAACAGACACTTGATGTCGGAAAGCCCAAGAGGCACCTCTTGCCCTGGTCGAATGCGCCGTGACCGGAATGGGGGGGCACTTGACCCTTTAAGGCGTAAGCCTGGATTACTATCTATCTGTCGGATCCACCTAGAGATGGTGGCCGATGAGACTGCTTGGCCCTTCTTGGGACCAGCCACCGAAACAAACAGTGAGTCTGACTTCCGGAACAGGGAAGTAGCAGATAGGTATACTCTCAAAGCTCGGACAATGTCCAAGGAATGCAACGCCGACTCCTTAGGATTCGACGGATGAGGACACAAGGATGGAAGTACAATGTCTTTGTTGAGATGAAAAGCCGAAACGACTTTCGGAAGAAAGGAAGGCTGCGGCCGCAGCACCACCTTATCCTTGTGGAAAATCAAATAGGGAGCCTTGCAGGACAAGGCTGCCAGCTCAGAGACTCGTCTAACTGACGTAACAGCCACCAAAAAGACCACTTTCTGAGAAAGTGTCAACAGGGGAATATCTCTAATATTCTCGAACGGCGCCTTCTGAAGCACCGAGAGGACCAGGTTCAAGTCCCACTAAGGTAGCGGGGGACGGACAGGAGGGGCCATATGTTGAACCCCCTGCACAATGTACTCACGAGAGAGTGAGCCGCCAGGGGTCGCTGAAAAAAAGACAGCCAGGGCAGATATCTGTCCCTTAAATCGTACTTAAGGCAAGCCTTTGGTCCACCCCATGCTGTAAAAACAGCAGGATTCTGGAAACCAAATAAGTACACGGATGCCATTTCATTTCCTCACACCTGGAGATGTAGGCCTTTCAAGTGTGGTGATAAACCTTGATAGAGGACGGTTTTGGAGCACTTCTCATAGTAGAGATTACTGAATCTGACAGGCCCCGGTCTCTCAGTACCTGGTTTCTCAACAGCCATGCCGTTAAAGCCAATGACTGTAAAGCAGGATGGATTATGGGACCTTGCGATAGCAGGTCCTTCTGCAGTGGTAGGCGCCAGGGGACGTCTGCTACCAGACGTACTAGATCGGCGTACCAAGGACGCTGAGGCCAATCTGGAGCGATTAGGATCATTGGAATTCCCTCTGTCTCCACTCTGCGGAGCAGAAGAGGAAGAAGCCTTAAGGGAGGGAAGGCATAGATTAGCCGATACTGACCCCACAATGCCACCAACGCGTCCGTTGCGTCTGCCCATGGGTCTCTTGACCGGGCCACAAACCTCAATACCTTACGATTGAGTCGGGAAGCCAGAAGATCTACGTCTGGTGTGCCCCATCTTTGGCAGAGGAGTTGGAACACCTCCGGGTGTAAGGACCATTCGCCCTGGTCCAGCATCTGGCGGCTCAGGTAGTCCGCCTGCCAGTTTTCCACACCCGGAATGTACACGGCCGACAGTGCCGGTATGCTCCTCTCTGCCCACTTCAGGATGCGAGCGATCTCCGATGCTGCAGCTGAGCTTCTTGTTCCTACCCGATGATTGACATATGCCACTGCTGTGGCGTTGTCTGACTGGATCCTGACTGGACGCCCTTGCAGCCTCTGAGACCATTTGAAGAGGCACAGCCTGATCGCCCGGATTACCAGGACATTGATCGGCAGGAGGGCTTCCTCTGGGGTCCAGCGACCTTGCGCCGACTGAACACCCCAGACTCCCCCCCAACCTGTAAGGCTGGCGTCCGTTGTGATCACTATCCAGTAAACCGGAAGAAATGACTTCCCGGCCATTAGAGCCGGTGCTGTCAGCCACCATACCAGGGATCTCCTGACTATGTGGCTCACTCGGATTTGATAATCCAGAGATGATGGACATCTGTTCCATCTGGACAGAACTTCCTTCTGTAACACTCGAGTGTGGTATTGAGCATATGGGACCGCCTCGAAGGAGGCTACCCTGAGGCCCAACACTCGCATGCAAAAAACGGAGTGACGACCAATTCCTGGAAGTCAGCTGCCGTACTGCAGCCCGGAGGGTCTGCAACTTCTCCACAGGGAGGAATACCTTTGCCTCTGAGGAATCCAGAATCAACCCCAGGTACACTAGGCGTTGAGTGGGCACCAATACTGACTTTTGCGTGTTTAGTATCCAACCATAGTCTCGAAGAGTCTGACAGGTAATGGACACGCTTACCTCTAATTCTGAGCTTGAAGGGGCCTTCAGCAGAAGGTCGTATAAGTAGCCTGTGATAGCGATACCCCGCTGTCTTAGAAGTGCCAGAATCGGAGCGAGCACCTTGGTGAACGTCCTGGGTGCTGAGGCAAGGCCCAACGGGAGGGCCACAAACTGGTAGTGGTCCTTCCCGATAGCAAATCGCAGAAACCTCTGGTGTCTGGAGTATATGGGGACATGCAGGTATGCGTCCTTGATGTCCAAGGAGGCCAGAAAGTCCCCCGGATGGAGAGCCGTGACTACAGATCGAACCGACTCCATCCGAAAACTTTGTACCTTCACAAAGCAATTGAGGGCTCTGAGATCCAAGCTTGGACGAACCCCCTCCTTCTTCGGCACAATGAACAGATTCGAGTAAAAACCCCGTTCCAGTTCTGGAACTGGAATAACTACCCCGCGTTCCAGTAGACCCTGGACCGCCCCATACAGGGCCTCCCGACGGGTCGGTAGTAGCTGGAGATTGGAGGTGTTGAATCTGTCCGGTGGACAAGAGAGAAACTCTATCTTGTAGCCTGAGGAGATTACTTCGCAAACCCACCTGTCGGAGATTAGTGCTGTCCACTGAGTCGCAAATTTACGAAGACGTCTCCCCACCCGAGAGCTGGGTGGGGGTGGACCTTCATGAGGACGCAAATTTGTCCGCAGGCTTATTGGGTATGCGGGACCAAGGACGCTTTTGTCCTTGGGCAGGCGCTTTATCGGCCTGGGGTCTTTTCCCTGTCGCCCTAGGGGGACGAAAAAACCGCTTGCGTGCAGTAAAGGAGGGCCCTTGCCCTTGGCGTGGCCCCTTACCCTTGCTAATTTGGGGAAGCAAAGTGCTTTTACTTCCTGTGGCATCCTTGATGATGTCATCCAGAGAAGCCCCAAAAAGTCTATCGCCCTTAAAAAGGCAGATCCAACAGGGCTTTCTTGGAAGTCTGGTCCGCAGACCAGCCTTTTAGCCAGATCAGGTGGCGTATTGCTACTGCATAAACCGAAGTTTTAGACAGCAGGGGAATAGTATTCATGTCTGACTCGCAGACAAACCTAAGGCCCTGGGCCAACAGGTCGGCCAATGTTATCTCATCAGGAGGAGCATCTCGCTCCTTAACCCCTGGAGTAGCAATCTTGCCCATTCAGTAAGTGTGTGAGACACTAGGGCCCCCGCCAATGCCGGGCGTACTGCCGAGCCTACCACTGAGTATAGGTAGCAAGCGAGTGCTTCAGCCTTCTTATCCACAGGGTCCTTGAAAACAGGAGCCCTTTCTACAGGAATTGTGGTGGCTCTATTAAGTCTGGACACCGGAGGGTCCACTATAGGGGGGAGAGGTCCATTTCTTCAGAAAACTCTCCTTAAAAGGGGTACCGTACCGCAAACCTCTTTGGGGCTGTAAAGACCCTCAGTGGGTTCTCCCATTCCTTGTATAAGAGTTTATCAAAAGACACACAAGGGAACACCTTAGCAGTGCGGGCAGGTCTATGAAACCCAAGTGGACCGGAGTCTCTGCTGCTTCTGCAGTATTTTCCAATTTTAGCATATCCCGCACTGCAGTAATAAGGTCAGATACCAAAGCCGTCTTGCGTACTGACCTGGACTTTGAGTCATTCTCACTGTCCGGTCACGGTCTGCAGTCTCTGATGCGTCAGAATCTGGGCCCCGAGCCGTAGCTGGACCTGGTTCTGCACCAGAATTATCCCCAGAAGCTTGCAGGGGACGGGGCGTTTACTACCCCCTGTATTCCCGTGTGCTGCTTCCACCCTGGCAGCAAACGCCTCTAGGATTGCAGTCATAGCGTTCATAGACACCTCAGGGGCACCAGCTGCTAAATCTGGTGTTTCAGGGGAGAAGACATCTGGCTCAGATGCCATGCTGACCACACGCTGACACTCACAGGGCTCCAGGCAAGATATCAATAGGCCACCCTCCTGTGCTGCAGAGAGGCTGGGTCACCCAGAGGACTCACCACCCTGGACCGGTACTGCTATGCTGCCGTGTGCTGCGCCTGTGATGCTGTCCCACTGCTGCTGTGTCAGTCTGCTTCTTTTATCAGCCTTTCCTGTGTGAATTTTCGCACCAGTGTAATGCACCCTAGAGGCCGGAGGCTCTCGCAAAATGGTTGCCAAAAACGTCTGTATGGAAGATAATGTGGGCTCTAAGAAAATGGCCGCCGACCGAAGATAGAGGTCAAGCAGCCATAGCCCACAAAAAGATGGCCGCCGAACGGCAATATCTGCATACAGGGTGGACAAACATGGCCGCCGATCAGCTGATAGGGGCCAGTGGGTGTGGCCGAACCACAGGAAGATGGCCGCCGGGCAGTCACAAGAGGCCGAACTCGGCATGGACCACCTCAAAATTGCCGCCGACAGCATGGAGGAGGAAGCATACAAACACAGGTAAGCAGAAATTACATTTCTTTTAAATGTTAGTTACAGCCAGCCCCGCTCCAGTGGAAACCCCTAGGTGACCCCCAGCACCCAGCAACCTTTAGCTAGAAGCCCAGATAGGAGGGAAAGGCAGGGAGAGAGGGAAGAAAGGGGCCACAACCACTTACTTGATCTCTCCAGGAATGTCCAGCTAAATCACCCAGCCGAGGCAGGGGAGTTTTACTTACCTATCCTGCATGTCTTATGCTGGAAGACATTCCAAACAGGTCATCATCTGCGCACGGAAGGTGACTGTTGGCCAGGCATGCTGTGATTGGACCCAGAAGGGACGATCATATGTATGCCCTGGAGCGTGACGCTCACCGGACAGGCTGCTGCGACTCGGCCGTAAGGTCAGCCGAAGCTGAGCGGTCCGATGCAAGCCTTGGAGCGTAAGCTCACCGGCCAGGCTGCTGTGACTCGGCCGTAAGGTCAGCCGAAGCTGAGCGGTCCGATGCAGGCCCTGGAGCGTAGGCTCACCGGCCACCCGTGGAGCGACGGGCTTGTCGTGGAAAACCCAGCGCGTAGCTAGGGTCGGCACACGCTCGATGGCCGAAACTGGGGAGACTACAAGGATCGAGGATCCAGCCTGTCACCCAGTCGGCAGTTGATCGAAGATCGCAGGAAACAAAAATGTAGCAAAAAAATAAAAAATATATATATATCTTTTTCCCCCGGACCAATGGGCCCGAAGAGAGCCATGTCCTACTCCTTGCTAGACAGAAAAAAACTGATCTGCGATATGCAGACTGGGAGGATATACCCGGGGGGTCCGCCCCCTGGGTGGAACTGTAGAAGGTGTGATGCAACACTTTTTACAAGTTTTTCTGCCTAGTCACTCCTAATTAACGGATAATACCCACTTTGTCAATAGAGAAGCTGTGTCGGTCCATGGACGAAAGAGTAACATATTTTTTTTTTGCAAGAAAATTATGTTGAACCCCCAAACATTATATATATTTTTAAAGCAAAGGCCCTACAGATTAAAATGGTGGGTGTTGCAATTTTTTTTCTACACAGTATTTGCGCAGCGATTTTTCAAACGCATTTTTTGGGGAAAAAATACACTTTTTTTAATTTTAATGCACTAAAACACACTATATTGCCCAAATGTTTGATGAAATAAAAAAGATGATATTAGGCCGAGTACATAGATACCAAACACGACAAGCTTTAAAATTTCGCACAAACGCGCATTGGCGACAAACTACATACATTTTTAAAAGCCTTTAAAAGCCTTTACAGGTTACGCCGTTAGATTTACAGAGGAGATCTACTGCTAAAATTACTGCCCTCGATCTGACCTTCGCGGTGATACCTCACATGCATGGTGCAATTGCTGTTTACATATGACGCCAGACCGACGCTTGCGTTCGCCATTGGGCAAGAGCAGGGCAGGACAGGGGTGCTTTTTTTTTTTTTTTTTTTTTTTATTATTAATTTTGCTTTTTTTTTTTTTTTTTAAACTGTTGCTTCCATGTTTTTTTTTTTTTATCATTTTTATTGTTATCTCAGGGAATGTAAATATTCCCTATGATAGCAATAGGTAATAACAGGTACTCTTTTTTGAAAAAACTGGGGTCTATTGGACCCTAGATCATTCCTCTGCCCTCAAAGCATCTGACCACACCAAGATCGGTGTGATAAAATGCTTTCCCAATTTCCCAATGGCGCTTTTTATATCCGGGGGGGGGACATTCCCTCCCACTGCTTGTAAAAGCAGTCCAGAGGCTAATTAGCCACTAGGATTGCTTTTACATGAAAGCCGGCCGCTGGCTGAAAAGAATGATACCAAGATGATACCTAAACCCACAGGCATCATTCTGGTATAAACATTCAAAGTCCAGCAACATACCAGTACGTTGCTGGTCCTTGTTGGACATGTATTGTAATCTTTTTTTTCATGCAGCCTGTTGGCTGAACGAAAAAAAAAGATTGATCGGTGGGTATGCCCACCATTAGAATACCGCCCTTCATCCACCCACTTCTAATGATGGGCATACATGCACCATTTATATATGCCGAAGCACGGGGGCATCTTCCCGCAAAAGTTATACCGCGTACACATGGTCAGACTTTTCCACGGGCAAGCCTCCGTCGGAATTTCGACCGTATGTACGCGGCATTAGGAGCAAAATCGCTCCTCCGCCCCTGCTGCCCCAATGCTTCGGCATATATGCTTTTTTTTTTTAACTGTGGTGGTGAAATCACCTCCTACAGCACTGGAGTCGCAGGGATCAGGCCTGTCTCTGCGAACGCTGCAGTTATGTGTGTTGTGTTTTGCAAGTGACAGTGATCGATCGATACTGCACTTGGGTGGCCTGGGCTGGACGGAGGGGCAAAACGCAGGTGCTAGCAGGTATCTGGGCTGATCCCGTTAACACTGCGTTTTTGGGAACCCTAAACTGCTGGGGACGCTAGTATAGATCTGATCAGATCAGATATTGATCTGTTCAGATACTAAACCACTAAGGGGGGTGTATGCTTAACGCGTGGGTGTTAGCGCTACTGGCACTAACCTGACGCTGCCTGGGGTGTGCCGCAGACCCTCTCTGACGCTAAAACCTAATTGATATCACCCGCCGGGCGATCAGGGGGTTAAACCTTTATTGGGTTATATACGGCGGGTGCCCTGACACTATAAAAAGCAAACTAACTAACCAGCGTCACCCGTAACACTTATATGATGATCACTGGTGAAAGGGTTAACTAGGGGCAATTAGGGGGTTAAAACCTTTATTAGGTAATATATGGGGGTACCTGACGCTATATAAAAACCTGACGGCGAACCTAAAAAAAAATTACTGGCTACCTATCGGCATCACCGACACTAAGACAACGATCATAAAAACGATCGCTTAGCGACAGTGGTGATAGGGGGTGAAAGGGTTACCTGGGGGGCGATCAGGGGGTTAAACCTTTACTAGATAATATATGGGGGTACCTGACGCTATAAAAACCTGCGGCGAACCTAAAAAAAATTACTGGCTACCGATCTGCATCACCGACGCTAAGACAGCGATCAGAAAAATGATCGTTTAGCGACAGTGGTGATAGGGGGTGAAAGGGTTACCTGGGGGGCGATCAAGGGGGTTAAGCCTTTATTAGGTAATATATCGGGGGAACCTGACGCTATAAAAACCTGCGGCGAACCTAAAAAAAATTACTGGCTACCGATCTGCATCACCGACGCTAAGACAGCGATCAGAAAAATGATCGCTTAGTGACAGTGGTGATAGGGGGTGAAAGGGTTACCTGGGGGGCGATCAGGGGGTTAAATCTTTATTAGATAATATATGGGGGTACCTGACGCTATAAAAACCTGCGGCGAACCTAAAAAAAATTACTGGCTACCGATCTGCATCACCGACGCTAAGACAGCGATCAGAAAAATGATCGTTTAGCGACAGTGGTGATAGGGGGTGAAAGGGTTACCTGGGGGGCGATCAAGGGGGTTAAACCTTTATTAGGTAATATATCGGGGTACCTGACGCTATAAAAACCTGCGGCGAACCTAAAAAAAATTACTGGCTACCGATCTGAATCACCGACGCTAAGACAGCGATCAGAAAAATGATCGCTTAGTGACAGTGGTGATAGGGGGTGAAAGGGTTACCTGGGGGGCGATCAAGGGGGTTAAACCTTTATTAGGTAATATATGGGGGTACCCGACGCTATAAAAACCTGCGGCGAACCTAAAAAAAATTACTGGCTACCGATCAGCATCACCGACGCTAAGACATCGATCAGAAAAATGATCGCTTAGCGACGGCGGTGCTAGGGGGTGAAAGGGTTACCTGGGGGGTGATCAAGGGGGTTAAACCTTTATTAGGTAATATATGGGGGTACCCGACGCTATAAAAACCTGCGGCGAACCTAAAAAAATTACTGGCTACCGATCAGCATCGCTGACGCTAAGACATCGATCAGAAAAATTATCGCTTAGTGACAGTGGTGATAGGGGGTGAAAGGGTTACCTGGGGGGCGATCAAGGGGGTTAAACCTTTATTAGGTAATATATGGGGGTACCCGACGCTATAAAAACCTGCGGCGAACCTAAAAAAATTACTGGCTACCGATCAGCATCACCGACGCTAAGACATCGATCAGAAAAATTATCGCTTAGTGACAGTGGTGATAGGGGGTGAAAGGGTTACCTGGGGGGTGATCAAGGGGGTTAAACCTTTATTAGGTAATATATGGGGGTACCCGACGCTCTAAAAACCTGCGGCGAACCTAAAAAAAATTACTGGCTACCGATCAGCATCACCGACGCTAAGACATCGATCAGAAAAATGATCGCTTAGCGACGGCGGTGCTAGGGGGTGAAAGGGTTATCTGGGGGGTGATCAGGGGGTTAAACCTTTATTAGGGGGGGGTTAGGGGGCTACACTGGACCTAAAACTAAATGTAGTGACACTTTTACAGTCACAAATGTCACTGATTGCAGTGATCACTAAATAAATGGTCACTGCAATCAGTGACACTGTGACTGGGGGCTGGGGGGTGATCTGGGGCTGTCTGGGGGGGCCTGGGGGGCGATTTATGTGCCTATGTGTCCTGGTGTCAGTGTGCTGTTTTGTGCACTAACCTGCATCTTCTCCTGTACGGTGCTCGGTATATGTGAGCGCCGCAGGAGAGATGACATCACTTCCTCCTGCCTGTGTAAACAGTACACAGGCAGGGGAAGCTCTCTCATTCGCCGGGAGCGATCGAGAGGGGGGGGGCCGGAATCGAACGGCCGTCCCCTCATGCCGGATCGCTCCCGAAGGTAAAACGACCACCCACTGTAAAGAAGGGGGGTCCGATCGGACCCCCCAACTATACAAAGGCAATCACGTATATGTACGTGATTCTGCCTGTCGGTGCCATTCTGCCGACGTATATTTACAGTGGGCGGTCGTTAAGTGGTTAAAACATCTCCATTCACTTCAATTAGTTTTAAAAATAGCGCGACTTGGGGCAACTCGGGGAGACCTGAAGTCTCGTCTGGAGTCGCCCCTGTGTGAACCGGGTCTGACTGTGTTGTTTGCGTGTTTGCCTTATTATTACAATTTTTTCAGTTTATTATTAATCAGGCATCTTTTACAGGTAATGGCCATATGTGGTCCTGTTAGCCGTGCCTGTCATTGGCATGCCGCCCCGCTTTGGTCTCTTTCGCTGTCCGCTGCTCTCCCCTGGTTATACTCTGCGCCATCTGTGCATCTGTCCCTTGTTGGTTGCCATATGGACGCCCGGGCATCGACGGGTTTACCCTGCCAGTCGATGCCCTTTCAACGCTCCGCGGCTCGGGAGATTCTGTCCCCCTCCAGTTTGCTCACTTGGCATCTCTTTTCTTTGGCCCACCATCGCTATCTATTACCATCCCCTTTGCCATCTATGGGTCGTCGGCTGCCTGGGCGGTGCCCCGAGGCGTTTGTGGGTTTCCATTGGTGCCGGCGCTCCACTTGGACCCACCCCCCCACGCTACCGCACGTCCTTATGGTCATTGTAGTTTCTGGGGAGGGATGGTTTCCCCGCGCATGCGCATTGGCACTTGCACGTCCGCATCGAGTCAGTGATGTCAGACGCCGACTCGTTGGGGGGCATTACTTAAGCCGGCTATTCTGGTGGAGCCGCCGTCAGAACAGGAGGGTTGGACGGTGCCTCTGCCTTGTTGTGCTTGGGTAAGCCATGATCATTGCTAAGTACTGTCTTTTCCTATACCTTTACACCTTTCCGATCCTTGATCTCTTTGGTTCCTTTTCTACATATTGGCATCCATATTTATTTATTTTCTGTCCATCCCTATTTGTATCAAAGTTAGCTTTAACCAACATTACATAGAGTCCTTTATATATTCCTGGAGACACTTGTCCTCTCAAGCCCTGTACACACGATCGGTTTTACAGATGAAAACAGTCCGATGGACTTTTTTCATCGGACAAACCGATCGTGTATGGGCCCCATCAGTCTTTTTTCCATCAGTGTTAAAAAATAAAACACGTTTTAAAATTATCCGATGGAAAAAAAAAAACTATAGCAAATTACTATCGTCTGTGTGGAACTCCATCGGATAAAAAACCCACGCATGCTCAGAATCAAGTCGACGCATGCTCAGAAGCATAGAACTTAATTTTTCTTGGCTCGTCGGAGTGTTTTACGTCACAGCGTTTGGGACGATCGGTTTTTTGACTGATGGTGTGTAGGCAAGACTGATGGAAGTCAGCTTCATCGGATTTCCGATGGAAAAATCCATCGGTTTAAAATCCATAGGAAATCCGATCGTGTGTACAGGGCTTTAGTGTTTATTTTTATAAAAAGTAGCAATTTTCTTATAATGTATGTAGCGATACCCTCAGATTAAGAGGACTGCTGGTTTGTTTGGGCCCTGTAATGCACTGCTACCAACCCCTGGCAATCGGCTCTGACTTCTCTCGTGACACAGTTAGATAAAAGAGGGAAAGTAGTGGTATAACTGTACTATCTCTATACACATATTATACAGTACAACTCCCTTTGTATACCAGCACAATAATTGACACTCACAACCGAGTACTTAACTATAACGGTTTACTGCCAGCAACAATATAAAAGGGTAATTTGAATACAATATCTTATGCAGATCCCTGCAATAAAGGTGTACACATTGTATGCATATGAGATTCAGTTAACCCCGCTGCAGCTATCCTCCCTTGTGAGCAAAGAAATGGTGCTCAGCAATGTCCTAACTACCCAGTCAGGCCTGACTATAACTGTGGGTATAGTTTGTTGAGGAATCTTCGCTAGCAACTGTCGGTGGTGCACATAGAGAAACAAATTATAATCCAATAAGGGGGGTTGTAGATATCCGCTAACTTGGCAACTGGAGAGGCTGGCAAACTCAGTTCAGGACAACGGTCTCTCCAAAGTATAACTATGTTCTATGGAAGGCCTAGGCAAAGTTATTGATTTAAGATTCCGAGCTGGCGCTCTCTCACCCAAACCGGACAGACTCCCTCCGGTTCCTCCACTACTGTGAATGGCGTCACAGTGGCCCGCGATGCACAGAGTCTTTGGTCCTTCGGAAGATGATGGCACCTCAGGTGGATCGGATGCTTTGCGGACTCCCCAGCGGAACGGAAGGCTCTCTGGAACAAAGAACGCAAGACCCAGGCTTCAGGCCTAGCATGCGCAGCCGGTGAGTGCAGGAGATCCTCTAGCAAGGAGGGCGGCGTTCCAAGAGAAAGAAGCAAGCCCGCCTCTCCCTTTTAAAGTCCACCCCAGCAGTCCCTGCGCGGGGAATGGCACCCTGGGTGCTGCAAAGCATGCCGGGAAATGTAGTCCTGCGGGTAAAATGATACCCCGTTACATGTACTTTTAAGGAGACTCTATTTTTACATTAAAATTTGACCATGTTCTCTCCAATTTATTTATTTTCTTCAGTCTAATTTCATTTTTAATACAGTTTTTATCACACAATCCATTTAGTGTCAACAGGCTACTCCATATACATATATATTTTTTCTTCTTTCCTTTTCTCCCAGACTGATACCCTGCCAAACTCACTAGGCAGGCTACTCTAAGCTGCCCTCCACCCCATGTTCTGTGTTCTCTTCTTTTAAAGTGAGTATGATACTTTTCCTCTGTTGTGTTTTTCTACAACATGAGTGTTTGCCTGTGCCTATTTTCCGCACAGTCCTCTCGCTTTACAAATAATATACAAACCTTTCCTTTATCTATCTTGGTTTAATCCGGTTCCCGTATGTCCCCTGTGGCTACCTTGGGACACTGCATTTGGCGGTAAACAGGTATTTCTTACTGGCAGTGGTGGACATTGTTGGTCTCTGTTCGCGGGGTGAGCATGCCTTTTGTTTGATGCCTGATTAATATCCTGATTTTTCTTTCATTCGTTATTTTTCTGTATTTGTTAATCTAATTTGTATTCTTGTTTTCATATTTGTATGGTCCTCCTTGACCAGTGTTGCCAACCCCCTGAAGTGAAATTTACTGGCAAGGATGCCCAAATTTCTGAACGGCACCAATTTTTTACTGGCAAAAATCATGACAATTACTGGCAGGGCCGCATTTTTTACTGGCGCTACAAAAAAAGTACCTAAAATTACTGTTTTTACTGCTAAACAGTGCAAATATCAATATTTGAACTATAAGGCCTCATGCCCACGGACGTTTTTACAGCCGCGTTTTTGAGCGTTTTTTACAGCTTAAAAACGCCTGTCCATGTTAGTCTATAGCTTCATGCCCACCTAGACGTTTTTGAGCTGCAAATAGCATAGACGTTTTTAAGCTGTAAAAAAAACCCAGGACCAGTGCGTTCCTCAGCGTCGGAGTTAGGCAGAAAAAAACGCGAGCGTCAAAAAACGCTCAAAAACGCGCACTAACGCGCACTAATGCGCGGTCGCGTTTTTTAGCTCAGACGTTTTTTTTTTGTTTGTTTTTTTTCTCAAAAAAATAAAAATAAAATATTTACAATAACATAGACAGGCGTTTTTAAGCTGTAAAAAACGCAGCTGTAAAAACGTCAGTGGGCATGAAGCCTAAACACACAGCTAATGCTATTATCAATGTGTTTAAGTTAAACAAAAGTAAAAAAACATTTCAATTTACATGAAGGTCAGGTTACTATAACCCAGCCAACACAGAGTTCCCTCTTACATCAGAGTCTGCAGGGATCCCCCTTACAGTGCAAGGAAACTCTTATGTAAAGGGGAACGCTGCAGATCATGATGTAAGGGGGAACTCTGATGTGGAGGGGGGCTCTGGTGAATAGAGACCACCTTCCACAGAGTGAATACACTAAGGTAAGGGGGGGTTACTAATATAGGGGGGGACCTTTTATATCAGTGCCCCCTTACATTATTGTATTTACTCCCCTCCTTAGATCAGTGCCCCCCCCCCTCAGACTGGCCTGGCGGGGCTGTCACTGACCTGCTCTCAGGTGCACAGTGCGGGGCTCAGTCAGACGGCTCCAGCTTTGCGGCTCTGACCTCCTCTCCACAGTCCACACGTCCGTTTCTTCCCGTAACCCCCATCACGGCGCTCCCACTCTTGACATCTTTCTAGGATCCCCTCAGAGACTGCAGACATAAAAGAGGCTGCGGACACGATACAGGAGGGGGACAGAGGCTGCGGACATGACACAGGAGGGGGACAGAGGCTGCGGACATGACACAGGAGGGGGACAGAGGCTGCGGACATGACACAGGAGGGGGACAGAGGCTGCGGACGTGACCCAGGAGGGGGACAGAGACTGTGGACATGATAGGGTCCTCCTTACCCCCTCAGTGGCCTCCTCCTCTGTCCACCATCATATAACTTCTCCTCCACATCATCAGTATGCTGTGTCCTCCTTCTGTGCCCCTTTCACCTCTCCACAGGTCAGGGCAGCTCTGACATGTGGAGAGGTAAAAAGGGCACAGAAGGAGGACAGCATACTGATGATGTGGAGGAGAAGTTATATGATGGTGGACAGAGAGAGCATCAGTCTCTGTCCCTCCCCTGCATGCCATGGCCGCTTCACCCTCCGGGCTCCCGCTCCCAGCGCAGTCCCCCTCTTACTTTATATCCCCCCCTCCTCCTCCTCACCCCTGCTCGGCCGAGTCCTCTCCTCCTACGGCGACTGCGAGTGCACTGTAGCCCGCCCTGCGAGCACTCCCGAGTCCCGTCCTGGCTGAAAGTCTATTCAAAAATGGCGCCGGGCGGCGCCATTAGGTTACTGCGCATGCGCCGCTCGGCCGAACGCATACAAGCTTTCCCGAGCCCGGCCGGCTTCGGAACGGCGCATGCGCAGTTGCATGGTCGGCTCGCGGCCATGTTTTTTATGGGCAGCCGGTGCCCACAACGGACTTTACGTACACCCCATGCCTATATAAATCGTTGCGCACCACGCACATGGCATTACAGCGGGAGAGAGCGTTGTGTCAACATCGGAACAAGAAGAGAAGAGGGAAGATGACGACGGGGAAGACCAGGCCAACGTTAGTAAAAGAGCTGGAAGAAGATAGCGGAGGAGCCCGGCAGTAGGTAGAAGGCACCGGAGAGTGGGAGAAGAGGCCGAAGAGAGCGGAGAAGTTGGAAGAGACCCCCGAAGTTGGAAGAAGACCCCCGAAGTCGGAAGAAGACCCCCAGAGCTGCCTAATAAATTACTTTAAAAACCTTGTGTAGTGTGTTTTTTTTTCTTGACACTTTTTTTCTCCAGTTGAATGGGTAGGGGTACGATGTACCCCATACTCATTCACATAGGGTGAATGGGATCTGGGGGCCCCCTTATTAAAGGGACCTCCGGGATTCCGATAAGCTCCCCACCAGTCGGGAAGAGGCCCTTGTCCTAATCAACATGGGGACAAGGTGCTTTGGGGTGGGGGGGCCGCGAGATGTACAGTACCCTGTCGCCGAAAACCAGCGCGATGGGATCGCGCTGGAAACACATTCTCGCGGGCAGGTACTGTAGCAGTCTTGTGACTTCTATCCGTTCCAGCTTAAAGCTTGTCGCAGGTAAGGCAAGGAAGGTAATGAATGGGATTTTGACGGTGCATGGGTATGTAGCGGGTACCCCAAATTTGGGGGTCGCTATGTTCTAAATTTAGGGTTAGTATGAGCCATAGTTGGCTCAGGTTCTCTAAATTTGCTAGGTATGGACTCTGTTCTGCTATGGTGTTGCCTGGTGTATGGTTCCCCTTGTCCTGTGGTGGCGCAGTTGCCCAGGTCTTGGGTTGAACCACGGGTGGCATTGTGGCGATTGGGTGTCCTCTCTTGGCTACAGTGTGGTGGGCGGGGTTTTCGACTGCTGTGCATGCTGGGAGAGGGTACATAAAGGGCAGACGCCATGATCTAGGGAGGAGAGGAGGTGGAGGAGTGTGCCCCAGAGGAGTGTGCCTTATGGGGGTGCGTGAACTGGCCGAGGAGTCTCGGACACCTTTAGCCCGAGGCAACAACATTCCAGGTAGGCCCAGTACCTTCAACTGGGTCCACAGCCAACACATTGGAGTCCCAGGGAGCCCATGTGAGGGTGGCTAGCTCTGAAAGAGAGGAAACCGGGGGAGGACCTGTCCGATGGATCAGTGATGGATTTCACGATGAAGGAGAGGCCTGGTTACCTATCAGAGGAAGGATTCGTTAGTTGCAGTATAGCCCCTGTAGTGTGTCCCACTGACACCTATGGTCTCTACTAATCTACGGAGTTTTGTTTAGAAGTCATAATTCAATCATTAGGGATTCTGGGGCAGAGGATCTCTAGGACTTGTCCGTGAAGGGAACTAAATTCAAGTAGCAACTGTTCATGCTTCACTCCAGCTGCTAGAACTGTGAGAGGGATCTATCCGGGTGAGAAAAATTCATACTCAGGCTTGAGTGAAAGAATAGGGTGACTGGGTGCCGCGTGCCTGAACCCATCTCCCTACCTACTTTGTCGCTATCTTTAACCTGTTCCCAAAACTGTTTGAGCAAGATAAAAATAAACTCGGCTGTTTGGAGTTTAAATAAAGTTTGGACATTGAGTTTCTTTGGGGGAAAGAACACAGACTTTTCCCTACATTCTAGAGATGAGAACCAGTGAATGGGAGGTAACTCGCTGCAGGACCCAAAAATAAAGAACACCGCTCAACCTTCTAAACAAGGAGGATCCGGGCATGTGGCACGGTGTGACTTTATCTCTGCAAGGAGAAGGTAAGCAGGAGAAAAGGGTCCGTGTGCTACAGGTATACAAAATGATGAGAGAAGATTGTATATCAAAAGTATAAAGGTTTAATTTTTAATGGATTAAAATGTTAAAATCACAATTCATGACGGAGGATAGAGAGTAAATCAATACATAGGTGGTCACTGTAAATAGGTCTCATTTAGAACAAAAAACAGCAACTTGCTAAATGCTTCTTTAAGGGATGTGCAAGGAATGTCAGCGTCAAGGACAGTGTTGCCAACCGTACGTTAATTTACGTACAGCATGTAAATTTAACCCCCTTTTTGGGGTGTACGTAAAGTCCGTTGTGGGCATCGGCTGCCCATAAAAAACATGGCCGCGAGCCGACCATGCAACTGCGCATGCGCCGTTACGAAGCCGGCCGGGCTCGGGAAAGCTTGTATGCGTTCGGCCGAGCGGCGCATGCGCAGTAACGTAATGGCGCCGCCCGGCGCCATTTTTGAATAGACTTTCAGCCAGGACGGGACTCGGGAGTGCTCACGGGGCGGGCTACAGTGCACTCGCAGTCGCCGTAGGAGGAGAGGACTCGGCCGAGCAGGGGTGAGGAGGAGGGGGGGGGATATAAAGTAAGAAGAGGACTGCCCTGGGAGCGGGAGCCCGGAGGGTGAAGCGGCCATGGCATGCAGGGGAGGGACAGAGACTGATGCTCTCTCTGTCCACCATCATATAACTTCTCCTCCACATCATCAGTATGCTGTGTCCTCCTTCTGTGCCCCTTTCACCTCTCCACAGGTCAGGGCAGCTCTAGCCCGAGGCAACTGTAAGGGGGATCCCTGCAGACTCTGATGTAAGAGGGAACTCTGTGTTGGCTGGGTTATAGTAACCTGACCTTCATGTAAATTGAAATGTTTTTTTACTTTTGTTTAACTTAAACACATTGATAATAGCATTAGCTGTGTGTTTATAGTTCAAATATTGATATTTGCACTGTTTAGCAGTAAAAACAGTAATTTTAGGTACTTTTTTTGCAGTGGCAGTAAAAAATGCGGCCCTGCCAGTAATTGTCATGATTTTTGGCAGTAAAAAATTGGTGCCGTTCAGAAATTTGGGCATCCTTGCCAGTAAATTTCACTTCAGGGGGTTGGCAACACTGGTCAAGGAGGACCATACAAATATGAAAACAAGAATACAAATTAGATTAACAAATACAGAAAAATAACGAATGAAAGAAAAATCAGGAAATTAATCAGGCATCAAACAAAAGGCATGCTCACCCCGCGAACAGAGACCAACAATGTCCACCACTGCCAGTAGGAAATACCTGTTTACTGCCAAATGCAGTGTCCCAAGGTAGCCACAGGGGACATACGGGAACCGGATTAAACTAAGATAGATAAAGATAGATAAAGGAAAGGTTTGTATATTATTTGTAAAGCGAGAGGACTGTGCGGAAAATAGGCACAGGCAAACACTCATGTTGTAGAAAAACACAACAGAGGAAAAGTATCATACTCACTTGAAAAGAAGAGAACACAGAACATGGGGTGGAGGGCAGCTTAGAGTAGCCTGCCTAGTGAGTTTGGCAGGGTATCAGTCTGGGAGAAAAGGAAAGAAGAAAAAATATATATGTATATGGAGTAGCCTGTTGACACTAAATGGAGTGTGTGATAAAAAACGTATTAAAAATGAAATAGACTGAAGAAAATAAATAAATTGGAGAGAACATGGTCAAAGTTTAATGTAAAAATAGAGTCTCCTTAACCACTTCCCTACTGGGCACGAAAACCCCCTTCCTGCCCAAGCCATTTTTCAGCTTTCAGCGCTGTCACACTTTGAATGACAATTGCGCGGTCGTGCGACGTGGCTCCCAAACGAAATTTGTGCCCTTTTTTTCCCACAAATAGAGCTTTCTTTTGGTGGTATTTGATCACCTCTGCGATTTTTATTTTTTGCGCTATAAACAAAAGAAGAGCGTCCAGTTTGGAAAAAAAACACTATTTTTTACTTTTTTGCTATAATAAATACCCATTTTTTTTTTTAAATAAAATTTTCCTCAGTTTAGGCCGATACGTATTCTTCTACATATTTTTGGTAAAAAAAAAAAAAAAAATCGCAATAAGCGCGTATTGATTGGTTTGCGCAAAAGTTATAGCGTGTACAAAATAGGGGATAGATTTATAGCATTTTTATTTTTTTATTAGTAATGGCGGCGATCTGCGATTTTTTATTGTGACTGCGATATTGCGGCGGACACATCGGACACTTTTGACACATTTTTGGGACCATTCACATTTATACAGCGATCCCTGCTATAAAAATGCATTGATTACTGTATAAATGTGATTGGCAGGGAAGGGGTTAACCACTAGGGGGCGGGAAGGGGTTAAATATGTTCCCTCAATGTGTTCTTACTGTGGGGGGAGGTGACTGACTGGGGGAGGTGACCGATGGTTGTCTCTATGTACAAGGGACACACCATCAGTCCCCTCTCCCTCACAGGACGTGGATCTCTGTGTTTACACACAGAGATCCACTTTCCTGCTCGTTTCCCGGGCAATCGCGGGTGCCCAGCGGCAATCGCGGCCGCCGGGCACGCGCACCGGGGCCTTGTGAACGCGGCGAGCGCGCGCCTCCTAGCTCGTTTTAAAGGGAGGACGTCATATGACGTCCTCCCAGAACGAGAGTATCCTCCGCCCGCCGTCAATTGACAGTGGGCGGGGGACAAGTGGTTAAAAGTACATGTAGCGGGGTATCGTTTTACCCGCAGGACTACATTTCCCGGCATGCTTTGCAGCACCCAGGGTGCAATTCCCCGCGCAGGGACTGCTGGGGTGGACTTTAAAAGGGAGAGGTGGGCTCGCTTCTTTCTCTTGGAACGCCGCCCTCCTTGCTAGAGGATCTCCTGCACTCACCGGCTGCGCATGCTAGGCCTGAAGCCTGGGTCTTGCGTTCTTTGTTCCAGAGAGCCTTCCGTTCCACTGGGGAGTCCGCAAAGCATCCGATCCACCTGAGGTGCCATCATCTTCCGAAGGACCAAAGACTCTGTGCATCCCGGGCCACTGTGACGCCATTCACAGTAGCGGAGGAACCGGAGGGAGTCTGTCCGGTTTGGGTGAGAGAGCGCCAGCTCGGAATCTTAAATCAATAACTTTGCCTAGGCCTTCCATAGAACATAGTTATACTTTGGAGAGACCGTTGTCCTGAACTGAGTTTGCCAGCCTCTCCAGTTGCCAAGTTAGCGGATATCTACAACCCCCCTTATTGGATTATAATTTGTTTCTCTATGTGCACCACCGACAGTTGCTAGCGAAGTTGGTCGGCTCGCGGCCATGTTTTTTATGGGCAGCCGATGCCCACAACGGACTTTACGTACACCCCAAAAAGGGGGTTAAATTTACATGCTGTACGTAAATTAACGTACGGTTGGCAACACTGTCCTTGACGCTGACATTCCTTGCACATCCCTTAAAGAAGCATTTAGCAAGTTGTTGTTTTTTGTTCTAAATGAGACCTATTTACAGTGACCACCTATGTATTGATTTACTCTCTATCCTCAGTCATGAATTGTGATTTTAACATTTTAATCCATTAAAAATTAAACCTTTATACTTTTGATATACAATCTTCTCTCATCATTTTGTATACCTGTAGCACACGGACCCTTTTCTCCTGCTTACCTTCTCCTTGCAGAGATAAAGTCACACAGTGCCACATGCCCGGACTGCTACAGTACCTGCCCACGAGAATGTGTTTTCAGCGCGATCCCATCGCGCTGGTTTTCGGCGACAGGGTACTGTACATCTCGCGGCCCCCCCACCCCAAAGCACCTTGTCCCCATGTTGATTAGGACAAGGGCCTCTTCCCGACTGGTGGGGAGCTTATCAGAATCCCAGAGGCCCCTTTAATAAGGGGCCCCCAGATCCCATTCACCCTATGTGAATGAGTATGGGGTACATCGTACCCCTACCCATTCAACTGGAGAAAAAAAGTGTCAAGAAAAAAAAAACACACTACACAAGGTTTTTAAAGTCATTTATTAGGCAGCTCCGGGGGTCTTCTTCCGACTTCGGGGGTCTTCTTCCAACTTCGGGGGTCTCTTCCAACTTCTCCGCTCTCTTCGACCTCTTCTCCCACTCTACGGTGCCTTCTACCTTCTGCCGGGCTCCTCCGCTATCTTCTTCCAGCTCTTTTACTAACGTTGGCCTGGTCTTCCCCGTCGTCATCTTCCCTCTTCTCTTCTTGTTCCGATGTTGACACAACGCTCTCTCCCGCTGTAATGCCATGTGCGTGGTGTGCAACGATTTATATAGGCATGGGGCGTGGTCACCGGGTCTTATGACGTCACAGTCCCATCATGCTTCGGGTGGTGACAACATAAGGGGCAGGGTCACCGGGTGACCATGCCCCATGCCTATATAAATCGTTGCGCACTGCGCACATGGCATTACAGCGGGAGAGAGCGTTGTGTCAACATCGGAAGAAGAGAAGAGGGAAGAAGACGACCGGGCCAATGCTAGTAAAAGAGCTGGAAGAAGATTCACATAGGGTGGGGGGCCGGGATCTGGGAGCCCCCTTATTAAAGCGGGCTCCCAGATTCCGATAAGCCCCCCGCCCGCAGACCCTGAAACCAATGGCCAGGGTTGTCGGGAAGGGGCCCTTGTCCTCATCAACATGGGGGCAAAGTGCTTTGGGGTGGGGGGGGCGCTCGCGGCCTGGTATGGTTCAGGAGGGGGGGCGCTCGCTCGTCCCCATCCCCTTTCCTGACCGACTGGGCTGCGTGCTCGGATAAGGGTCTGGTATGGATTTTGGGGGGACCCCCACGCTGTTTTTTCGGCGTAGAGGGTTCCCCTTAAAATCCATACCAGACCTAAGGGCCTGGTATGCTCCTGGTGGGGAACCCATGCCGTTTTTTTATTTAAAATTTGGCGTGGAGTTCCCCCTCATGATTCATACCAAACACAGTGCTTAGTATTGGCTGGGATTAAAGTCTCGGCGCTGGCTCCCGCGACGGAGATCGTAGGTGGTCAATCTCGCCGATAAAAGCAGCGAGATTGACACAATATCGCGGTCACCTACTGTATATACTGCTGATGAGAAAAGGTATTTAGCAGATTATATTTACTAAAATGATTGCATTTCAATGTTCTGTATACTGTGGGAGACCATAAATTGTGAATGCAGGGTGCTGGGTTTAGTAACACTTTAACATTTATAGCTGTGCATAGTTAGATACCCATGTTTCTTTTGGGGTGGATGGAACTAGGAATTTGAGACTCCTTGGCCAGGAGATCCATTGGCTCAGGAACATGTAGTTACAGAGGCTCCATAAGTACAGGGATTCTCAGAGAGAGGTGAATGGTTTATTTATTTTATTTATTTATTTATTTCAGGTACTTATATAGTGCCATCAATTTACGCAGTGCTTTACATATACATTGTACATTCACATCAGTCCCTACCCTCTAGGAGCTTTTTTAGACAGGATCCAATTAACCTACCATCATGTCTTTGGAGTATAGATATAGGATCAGTTCAAGGTGATATAAGAATAGGTCTAACATCTCGTGTATATTCTTTACTTTTTTTAACTGTACTAAAAATCATTGTATTGTTCATGCTGTTGCTTTATTCAAATGTTTCATATCATCTTATATATTATTTTATATATAGCACTATTATACATAATTAATTGGTGGTAAAATAACACAATTATAAAAATATGACCACCAATACTTAGCTTCACATTTATAATGCAGAAAAAGTCAGTATTCATCATGACAATGAATAGAGCCTACCAGGTCCCTCCCAGAAGAAAGCTCGTCATTCTTGCTGTATAACAGCAGTAAGCTTACCTACTTTACTTATTCAACAAGCCAAACTAGATATAGGTGACACATCTGTATTGTGTCATAGAGGAGAGTGCATTCTGCAAGTGTACATTTGGAATTCAACAGCAGCAAAGCATCAAGAAACAACATTACTTTCAGAAAAATTTCACAGGTGTTTATCCAGTTGGAATGGTGAGTAAAAAATACTATTTCTAAACTACATCCCTGGTGCCCAACCTGCAGCCTATTTGCACTTAGGGCTTGTGCAGTTGGGGTGGGTGGTAAAGACCATACCTTGAGCTGTGTTTTCATTACCCTACCGCCCTCAACAGCCTTCCCTTAAGCTGGAAAGACGGCCATAATGTTTTGCTTCAAGCAAATAGGGACTCATGGCACACGGTTGCAGCACATTGAGGCATCATATCTTTTCCTCACTGCCTGTCAAATGCTGCTAAAAATCAATCTGAACGAGGATCCTTTTTCAGAGGAGCGGCAATTTTTTCAGTATTTTTAAACCTAGCTTTATTGTGCTGCCTTCTTATGCCCCGTACACACGATCGGTTTTCCTGACGGAAAAAGTCTGATGAGAGCTTTTGGTTGGGAATCCCGACCGTGTGCATGCTCCGTCTGACTTTTTCCAAGAGCAAAACGGCCAAAAGATAGAGAGCTGGTTCTCTTTTTACCCGTCTGGATTCCCGACTGACTTTTTCCCGTCGGAAATCCCGACTATGTGTACGGGGCATAAGTCTCCATTTTAATAAGCATTTTCAACGCTTCATAAACACCATAAAAACACATCATAAACCCATAATACATGCTCCAGGTGCGTTAATGAGCGTTACATCGTTCTTCATAATCAAGACACGTGTAAGTGAGCCCTGAGACTGCGTTCAGGTAGTTAAATTGTTTGGCCTATTTCACATTAGTTTTTTTCTGCGTTGTCTATTCTTTTGCATTTTTTCCTCCAAAATTTATAATGCATCTTACTGTGACAGAAGTCATTTTTAAGGGCGCACAGAAGTGATCCTTAGCATTCTTATGTAATGTTTATGCAGTCTATGACCATCCCTAAAACATGCTCCCAGTCTCCAACAACTCCTATAACATGTTTATAGTCTCTGGCCATCTCCTGCAGAATGTGTACAGTCTCCTAAATCAAGTAAGGTGACCATCTCTGATCTAAATTAATAATTATATACTCCCCTGGGAGCATAAGAAGATATTGGCAGCCTGTGCCTGTTCACTATTCACACTGAGCTCCTAATCACATTCATCTCAAAGAAGATAAATGGTAGGATCTGTGTGATTGGTTTGTAAGGGTTCATTTACACTAGCATTAGCCCTCTGAAGGGATGCAAGGGACATAGACAAGGGGTTAAACTTGAACATTGGTATGGATAAAGAAGCTGCATACTCAGTAAGTGATTAAATCAGCTGCTGAAAGTGCTTAAAAACAGAAGGCTTGCATACTTTTTTAGATGTAAAAAGTAATGCAGACTGGATGTAAATGTCATGTATGTAAAGATTCTTTAATCAATGTATATTTCTCCCAACAGATGAGTCCTGTGGTACAAAGCTTTGCCCTTATCTTTCTTGCCTGGTTTTCAGTCGGGGTTGATGCCTATTCAAATGGCCTAGTTAATTCTGCATGTAGCTCAATGATGCCGCAACATGGTGCCTCAGCACAGACCTCCTCCTCTCCATACCTTCTAACTTTGTCTAAAACCACTTACAGTCCTGGAGAAAAGATTACAGGTAAGAGTCATCCATGGACCTAATATACTGAACCTTATCTTTAGGTACTGGATGGAAGGAGGCATGAAGGAGTAGGTGGCAACTGCTTATCTTAAATCGACATTCTTTGCAAATGGACAGTTTAATTAATTTGGTCTTATGATAGACATGTTGGTTTAGTTTGAGGTCCTGTCCAACTTATACAACATATGAGATATAAGACCAGCTGAATTACTAATTTTATTATGCTATCCCATTCCCTTTACACCAGGGGTGCCCAACCTTTTGAAGAGCGAGGGCCACTTAAGAGACTTGGTAACCAGTCACAGGCCACAATGAGCAGGCGGGTAAAAGGTCCGTGCCCACTCTGCATATGCAGAGCAGACACGGACACAGCCTGTTCTACTCTATGGGCAATCCAAGCTGATAAGATCCCCTTCTGTTTTTTTTAGTGGATTGGATTGGAGGTAGGCGGGTGTAAACGGACACAAGTCGGTTTACATCTGCCACTCCATAGAGGGGAATAGAAAGGTCCAATTGGGTCGGACCGGTCATGTGAAAAGGGGCCTAAAGCTGCTTTCACGCTTATGTGCTGTGGTTTACCCACACAGCTGGTGCAGCACAGTGCACCTGTGGCTTTCCTGCGGGTTAGCTGCACTTTGCCATATCCTGCAGTTGTGATGCACTTTCTGAAAGTGCACCAAACACGCAGGTAATAACAGAAGTCTATGGCTCAGTGCAGGTAACCGGCAGTTGCACTGCACTGCACCTGTGGATCAGTTTGAAAGTAGGGATGAGCCGAACACCCCCCGGTTCGGTTTGCAGCAGAATATGTGAACACGCAAAAAATTTGTTTGAACCCCCGAACACCGTTAAAGTCTATGGGACACGAACATGAAAAATCAAAAGTGCTAATTTTAAAGGTTATTGTCATAAAAAGTGTTTGGGGACCCAGGTCCTGCCCCAGGGGACATGTATCAATACAAAAAAAAGTTTTAAAACTACAGTTTTTTCGGGAGCAGTGATTTTAATAATGCTTAAAGTGAAACATTAAAAGTGAAATATTCCTTTAAATTTCGTACCTGTGGGGTGTCTATAGTATGCCTGTAAAGTAGCGCATGTTTCTCGTGCTTAGAAAAGTCCCTGCACAAAATGTAATTTCTAAAGGAAAAAGGTAATTTAAAACTTCTCGCAGTTATAATGAATTTAATTGTTAATTGATTTACCCGTGATCGGGAGAAGAGTGATTTGCGGTGCTGTATGCTGTGGACTATCTCCAGATTCTTGGGTCCATCCAGACAAAGCCGCGACTGGGCTAGTGCAGTCGACTGCTTATCGTGGGCTTATCTTCGGTAAGCTGCCAATCTGTGTGGTGGAGGGCACTGTCTGTCCAACAAGATCACTGGGTGTTGGAGTCATCTACTGTTTGTGTGTTCAAATCCCTCTAATGGATGTCTTCTAGCCTACTATAGGACTGTTTTTGAAGTTCGATTTGGATTGCTTCAAACATTAATTTTGGACTTCAATGATTGTCTTTCCAGAGGCTGGGATTGATGTATTGCGTGCTGCTTTACACAAATCAGCCCCTGGATACTATTTGTGTTTAACATTGGCGCAGTTTTTTATGTTTCACTTATAATGAATTGTCGGGTCCCGGCAATACAGATAAATGTCATTGAAAAAAGCAACATGGGTTCCCCCCCCCCCAGTCCATTACCAGGCCCTTTGGGTCTGGTATGAATATTAAGGGGAACACCGAACCAAAAAAAAAAGCGTGGGGGCCCCCAAAATTCTATTACCAGGCCCTTCAGGTATGGTATGGATATTAAGGGGAACCCTGCGCAAAATAAAAAAAATGGCGTAGGGGTCCCCCTCAAAATCCATACCAGACCCTTCAGGTCTGGTATGGATTTTAAGGGGAACCCTGCGCCACATTTAAAAAAAAATGGCGTGGCGTTCCCCCCAAAAATCCATACAGCTTGGGACAAGTCCTTTAATAAAAAAATAAAAAAAATCCATCGCCATAATCCTTCTACGAGTCCGGCCCGCCGCTACGAACAGCCATTTTTTTTACATTTTGCGCAGGGTTCCCCTTAATATCCATACCAGACCTGAAGGGCCTGGTAATGGAATTTTGGGGGACCCCCACACTTTTTTTTTCGGTTCCATGTCGTTTTTTTCAATGACTTTTATCTGTATTGCCGGGACCCGACACTTCATTATAGCCGCGAGTAGTTTTAAATTACTTTTTTTTCTTTAGAAATGTCATTTTGTGCAGAGAATGTTATAAACACGGGAAACATGCGCTACTTTACAGGCATACTATAGACACCCCCCAAGTACGAAATTTAAAGGAATATTTCAGTTTTATTGTTTCACTTTAAGCATTATTGAAATCACTGCTCCCAAAAAAAAACTGCATTTTTTTTAAAACTTTTTTTGCATTGATACATGTTCCCAGATCCCCAAACACTTTTTATGACAATAACTTGCATATTAACCTTTAAAATTAGCACTTTTGATATCTCCCATAGACTTTTAAAGGGTGTTCCGCGGCTTTTGAATTTGCCGCGAATACCCCAAATTGTTTGCTATTCGGCGAACAGGCGAACAGCCAATGTTCGAGTCAAACTCATGTTCGACCCGAACATAAAGCTCATCCCTATTTGAAAGCAGCCCAGTAACCCCTGCAGAAGGGATATGCCCATATATAAACTTTGATGTTAGTAATAACCTTACCTTTAATAACAGTCTTCCATACAGGTATCGCCGGCTGTTGCTGTCCCAGGCAGAGTGCATTTGGCATCAGTTTGCCTGTGACAGGAGGCGGCGCTATACAGGAAGCATTGGCTTATGGGGCTCTGCTCCGCAGCCGCTTGCTTCTTCTACCAATGCTCTGGGATGGTGGGTTGGCAACCTGTGATCTGGGTTTGTCAACCCGCAATCCCAGAGCAGGAAGTCGTGGGCCACATCAGAGGGCTCCACAGGCCACATGTGGCCCCCGGGCCACTGGTTAGGCACCCTTTGATTTACACAAAAAAAAATTCAGTTGTATAACGCTAGTTGGTGCACAACACATAGTATAATATTGGGGGGTACAGTGTTGGCCAGAACTACAAAGATTTGGAAGTACTTATTTCAAAAAATTGCAAAATGAGCAAGTAGTGTAGCCAGGCAATAAGAAAAGTGAGTACAATTCTGGGGTGTGTGACTAGAGGGGTCACTAATAGGAGGAAGGAGGTCCTAATTTCTCTATATAGATCTTTAGTTAGACCTCATTTAGAATACTGTGTACAGTTCTGGAGACCTCACTTACAAAAAGATATTGATAAAACAGAACATGTTCAGTGACCGGCAACAGAAATGGTGAAAGGTACACACGACCGTTTTTCATGACGAGAAAAATGCCATTTTTTAAAATGGTCATTAAAAACGATCGTGTGTGGGCTTCAGAGCATTTTTCACGACGTGAAAAATGGGCATTAAAAATTTGAAACATGCTCTCATTTTTCTTGTCGTTTTTCACATCGTCGTTTTTCTCGTCATGAAAAACGGCTGTGTGTAGGCTTTAACGACGTGAAAAAAACGCGCATGCTCAGAAGCAAGTGATGAGACGGGAGCGCTCGTTCTGGTAAAACTAGCGTTCGTAATAGAGATAGCACATTCGTCACGCTGTAACGGACTGAAGAGCACGAGGCTGAAAAGCGCGAATCGTCTCTCACCAAACTTTACTAACACGAGGATCAGCAAAAGCAGCCCAAAGGGTGGCGCCATCCGAATGGAACTTCCCCTTTATAGTGCAGTCGTACATTTCGCGCTTTGCTCTAGCATTTTTTTTTCATGATCGTGTGTAGGCAAGGCAGGCTTGAGAAGAATCAGGTAGAGAAAAACATCGTTTTTTTCAATGACATTAAAAACGGTCGTGTGTACGCGGCATGAAGGATAAAACATGTCAGGTAAGACTTCAGGGACTTAATATGTACAGTCTGGAGGAAAGAAGGGAAAGGGAAGATATGATTGAAACCTTACATGAAGGAGTGATAAAGGTTCAAGAGAGTAGCATTTTCATTATGAAGCTAAGATCACGGGGACATGACCTAAACTAGCAGGATGAAAGTTCAAAACAAATTTTAGGAAGTATTATTTTACTGAAAGAGTAGTTGATGCTTGGAATAGACTTCCAGTAGAGGTAGTGAGTCATAGATCTATACTCAGACAAAAATAAATGCAGCAGGCATGCTTTTATTGCAGAAGATACGTGCAATGTGTCTTTGCAATAAAATTATAAAATGCCCTACATGCCTGCTTGCTGTGTTCTCTGGCGCTGCAAACTGAGCTCTGCTTACAGTTCCTCTTTAATGTGACACTAAACAGCATTCTTATTCTACAAAAATAATTCATACACATCCAATACTAAATAGCTCTGTAATGTATTTTTCATGAAATCATTTCCTACTGTGCCTGCCTTCTTGTAACATACTCCATGAGTTGTAAACCAAAAAATATGTCAGCCTTTATTGGTATTCAAAGTTTGCATACAATTAGTGTGAATATGCAAAAACCACCCAAAAACATCAATCTAAAAATTGCAGCGCTTACAAAATATATATTAGCATAGGAATTTTACACCTGTGCCTAAGAGATATCCAAATATGTAAAATAAATTAAATAAAACAGTGGTATAAATGTCCCATTATAAAGTGATCCTGGAAATAATGAAACACTCCTTCACCACAATAATGGATCCACCCTGCGTTGCCTCCACCCCAGGTAAGAATGCAAACTCACCAGATATTATTGCTGTCTATTAAATAGAACAACAAATTGTGCTCATTACTAGGGATGGGCCCGGTGCTCGATTCGAACCCATGTTCGAATCGAGCATCGGGCGTTCGCTCGCTCGTCGAGCCCAGAACTATTTGGGCCGTTCGCATCACATTCGTGTGATGCGAGCGGCCCCGCAATGCATTGCGGCCGGCGCGGCCGGCGCAGTGCATTGCTGGCTGATGATTGGCCAAGCATGCACTGTGACCCCGCATGCTTGGCCAATCACAGCGCCCGAAACTCGGAGAGCAATAATTGGCTACAGGCAGGACGGCTGTAGCCAATTACAGCTCAGGGGCTTTAGTACACGCCCCACCATTTAAAAGGCCGCCACGCCATCGGCCCCGGTCACATGAGTTCCGGCTTTAGGAGAGATTAGTCTGCTGATTCTGTCTTTGCTTGATACTGAAAGATTTGCTCTTCTTTGCTAAACCATTGGCTATTTCTTTGCTAAACCATTGCTACCTAAGTCATTGATCGTTCATTGCTGCTGATTGCACAGTTAGTGTGTTATTAGCTGCTGCTGGGGATTAGTCTGGTGCGTGCTTACTGTTAGTACAGTATTGCAGTAGTACCAACCGCAGTGCTGTTAGCACAGCATTGCACCCCAACAGCACCCATAGGACTTCTAGTGTGTTAGTGGCAGCAAACAGAGCTCCTATATTTTCTTCTCAGCAGCACCCATAGGACTTCTAGTGTGTTAGTGGCATCACACAGAGCTCCTATATTTTCTTCTCAGCAGCACCCATAGGACTTCTAGTGTGTTAGTGGCAGCAAACAGAGCTCCTATATTTTCTTCTCAGCAGCACCCATAGGACTTCTAGTGTGTTAGTGGTAGCAAACAGAGCTCCTATATTTTCTTCTCAGCAGCACCCATAGGACTTCTAGTGTGTTAGTGGCAGCAAACAGAGCTCCTATATTTTCTTCTCAGCAGCACCCATAGGACTTCTAGTGTGTTAGTGGCAGCAAACAGAGCTCCTATATTTTCTTCTCAGCAGCACCCATAGGACTTCTAGTGTGTTAGTGGCAGCAAACAGAGCTCCTATATTTTCTTCTCAGCAGCACCCATAGGACTTCTAGTGTGTTAGTGGCAGCAAACAGAGCTCCTATATTTTCTTCTCAGCAGCACCCATAGGACTTCTAATGTGTTAGTGGCATCACACAGAGTTCCTATATTTTCATCTCAGCAGCACCCATAGGACTTCTAGTGTGTTAGTGGCATCACACAGAGCTCCTATATTTTCTTCTCAGCAGCACCCATAGGACTTCTAGTGTGTTAGTGGCAGCAAACAGAGCTCCTATATTTTCTTCTCAGCAGCACCCATAGGACTTCTAGTGTGTTAGTGGCAGCAAACAGAGCTCCTATATTTTCTTCTCAGCAGCACCCATAGGACTTCTAGTGTGTTAGTGGCATCACACAGAGCTCCTATATTTTCTTCTCAGCAGCACCCATAGGACTTCTAGTGTGTTAGTGGCAGCAAACAGAGCTCCTATATTTTCTTCTCAGCAGCACCCATAGGACTTCTAGTGTGTTAGTGGCATCACACAGAGCTCCTATATTTTCTTCTCAGCAGCACCCATAGGACTTCTAGTGTGTTAGTGGCAGCAAACAGAGCTCCTATATTTTCGTCTCAGCAGCACCCATAGGACTTCTAGTGTGTTAGTGGCAGCAAACAGAGCTCCTATATTTTCTTCTCAGCAGCACCCATAGGACTTCTAGTGTGTTAGTGGCAGCAAACAGAGCTCCTATATTTTCTTCTCAGCAGCACCCATAGGACTTCTAGTGTGTTAGTGGCATCACACAGAGCTCCTATATTTTCTTCTCAGCAGCACCCATAGGACTTCTAGTGTGTTAGTGGCAGCAAACAGAGCTCCTATATTTTCTTCTCAGCAGCACCCATAGGACTTCTAGTGTGTTAGTGGCAGCAAACAGAGCTCCTATATTTTCTTCTCAGCAGCACCCATAGGACTTCTAGTGTGTTAGTGGCAGCAAACAGAGCTCCTATATTTTCTTCTCAGCAGCACCCATAGGACTTCTAGTGTGTTAGTGGCAGCAAACAGAGCTCCTATATTTTCTTCTCAGCAGCACCCATAGGACTTCTAGTGTGTTAGTGGCAGCAAACAGAGCTCCTATATTTTCTTCTCAGCAGCACCCATAGGACTTCTAGTGTGTTAGTGGCATCACACAGAGCTCCTATATTTTCTTCTCAGCAGCACCCATAGGACTTCTAGTGTGTTAGTGGCAGCAAACAGAGCTCCTATATTTTCTTCTCAGCAGCACCCATAGGACTTCTAGTGTGTTAGTGGCAGCAAACAGAGCTCCTATATTTTCTTCTCAGCAGCACCCATAGGACTTCTAGTGTGTTAGTGGCAGCAAACAGAGCTCCTATATTTTCTTCTCAGCATCACCCATAGGACTTCTAGTGTGTTAGTGGCATCACACAGAGCTCCTATATTTTCTTCTCAGCAGCACCCATAGGACTTCTAGTGTGTTAGTGGCAGCAAACAGAGCTCCTATATTTTCTTCTCAGCAGCACCCATAGGACTTCTAGTGTGTTAGTGGCATCACACAGAGCTCCTATATTTTGTTCTCAGCAGCACCCATAGGACTTCTAGTGTGTTAGTGGCAGCAAACAGAGCTCCTATATTTTCTTCTCAGCAGCACCCATAGGACTTCTAGTGTGTTAGTGGCAGCAAACAGAGCTCCTATATTTTCTTCTCAGCAGCACCCATAGGACTTCTAGTGTGTTAGTGGCAGCAAACAGAGCTCCTATATTTTCTTCTCAGCAGCACCCATAGGACTTCTAGTGTGTTAGTGGCATCACACAGAGCTCCTATATTTTCTTCTCAGCAGCACCCATAGGACTTCTAGTGTGTTAGTGGCAGCAAACAGAGCTCCTATATTTTCTTCTCAGCAGCACCCATAGGACTTCTAGTGTGTTAGTGGCAGCAAACAGAGCTCCTATATTTTCTTCTCAGCAGCACCCATAGGACTTCTAGTGTGTTAGTGGCAGCAAACAGAGCTCCTATATTTTCTTGTCAGCAGCACACATAGTACCTATAGTGTGTTAGTGTCAGCACCCATAGGACCTACAGTGTGTTGTGAGCACACATAGGAGTTCTATTTTTTATACTATATACACTACCGACTACAATGGCTGGAAGACCGCCAAGGAGAGGCAGAGCGTGCCGAGGCAAGAACACAGGGCAGGCAGGCTCTGTTTCTAGAGACAACAGTGCTGGCCGTGGACGTGGTCGTGCATCGTCATCAGCACGTAGCCATGGGACACGCTTGTCTTTGTTTTCGGCAGCTGGACATGTGGAGCCGCATCATGCCGAAGGCTTGGTAGAATGGATGACCAAGCCCTCCTCATCCTCCTCATCCTCTCTCACCCAGGCTCAGGGTACTGGCAGAGCAGCTGCCAACGCGTACTCAATGGCATCATCAGCCACCCCTTCCCTAGACCCACCATGTCCTCCTGAGGAGTCCCCCGAACTGTTTGAGCACAGTGTTGGGTACATGCTCCAGGAGGATGCCCAACGATTCGAAGGCTCGGATGATGATACCCAGCTTGAGGAAGTCAGTAGTGTGCGCGCAGAGAGAGGGGATGCTGAAGGACAGCAATCTGGCAGTAGTGTTCCACCAGCTGCAGCTTACTGCCAGGTTTGCTCTAGTGGTGAAGAGGGAGGGGATGATGAGGTCACTGACTCCACGTGGGTGCCTGAAGGGAGAGAGGAGGAGGAGGAGGAGGATGCAGCGTCACATGTCCAACGAGGCAGGATGCCCCCTGGAGGCCAGCTAGAGGCCAGCACAGCAACTGTACCACACCGCAGAGCTCCGCCTGTGCAGGGCGCTGCCTCTGCACGTTATCACAAAAGTTCTTTGGTGTGGGCCTTTTTTGAGACGAGTGCATCAGATCGCACCACTGCTATTTGCAATATTTGTCTCAAGCGTATCTCGCGTGGCCAAAACATCAGCCGCTTGGGCACCACAAGCATGAGCAGACATATGTCGACCTGCCATGCAGCTCGTTGGCAAGCACACATAAAAGACCCACACCAAAGAACAAAGCGGACCTCTCCTTGCTCCTCATCAGCTGGGATCTCCATCCCCACTATATCTTCAGTCCTCTCTGAAAGCTGCTCTGAGAGGACTGAAGGTGTAGAATTAGGTGTGTCACAACCAAGTACTTGCAGTACACCGACGTCCGATTGTAGCAGGCAAATTTCCCTGCCCCAGCTGCTGGACCGTCGAAAGAAGTATACTCCCAGCCATCCACATGCCCAGCGGTTGAATGCTAGCTTGGCTAAATTGCTAGCACTTCAACTGCTGCCTTTTCAGTTGATAGACTCGGCCCCCTTCCGTGAGTTTGTTCAATGTGCGGTTCCTCAGTGGCAGGTTCCCAAACGCCACTTTTTGTCACGGAAGGCGATTCCGTCTCTCTACTGGCATGTGGAAGGCAATGTCCATGCCTCGCTGGACAGGGCGGTCAGCGGTAAGGTGCATATTACCGCTGACTCATGGTCCAGCAGGCATGGACAGGGACGTTATCTTTCTTTCACGGCCCATTGGGTCACTCTATTGGTAGCTGGGAGGGATGCAGGACAAGGTGCAGTAGTGTTGGAGGTTGTTCCGCCACCACGCCTCCAAAATGCTACTACTGGTTGTGACACACCTCTCTCCTCCACCCCCTCCTCTTCTTCTTCCTCCATGTCCTCTTCGAGTGCTCTGTCCTCGGAACCAGCGGTGCTCCGTAGGCGTACAAGGGGCTACGCGAGTACGCAGGCAAAAAGATGCCATGCCGTGCTTGCGCTGGTGTGTTTGGGGGACAGGAGCCACACTGGGCCAGAGGTTCTGGCAGCTCTGCAGGGGCAGGCCGAGAGGTGGTTGACGCCACGCCAGCTTAAGCCAGGAATGGTCGTTTCTGATAATGGCACCAACCTCCTCTCCGCCCTGCGACAGGGGCAGCTCACCCATGTGCCCTGTATGGCTCACGTCCTCAACCTGGTGGTGCAGCGGTTCTTGGGCAGGTTCCCAGGCTTACAGGATGTCCTGAGGCAGGCCAGGAAAGTCTGTGTGCATTTCCGCCGATCTTATAATGCCAGTGCTCGGCTGACTGAGCTGCAAAAGGAGCTGAACCTGCCCAAGAACCGCCTAATATGTGACATGCCCACCAGGTGGAACTCAACGTTGGCCATGCTGCAGCGACTGCACACGCAGCAGAGGGCCATCAATGAGTACCTTTGCGACTACGGCACCAGGACAGGGTCAGGGGAGCTTGGCTTTTTTTCCCCACGCCAGTGGAGCATGATCAGGGATGCATGCACTGTCCTCTCACCATTTGAGGAGGCCACGAGGATGGTGAGCAGTGACAGTGCATGCATCAGTGACACTGTACCTCTTGTCCACCTGTTGGAGCATACGCTGCGTGGGATAATGGACAGGGCACTTGAGGCAGAACAGAGGCAGGAAGAGGAGGACTTCCTTGTCTCTCAAGGCCCCCTTTATCCAGACAATGTTCCTTCTGTCCCACCCATCACACAGGAAGAGGAGGAGGAGGAGGAGGAGGATTGTGTGAGCATGGAGGTGGAGCCTGGCACTCAGCATCAGCAGCAGCAGTCTTTTAGGGATGATGTACAGTCCCAACAAACCAGTGGACTTGTACGTGGCTGGGAGGAGGTGGCTGGCGATCATGTCATCCTCAGTGACCCAGAAGACTCCGGACCGAATGCCTCAGCTAACCTACGCTGCATGGCCTCCCTGATCCTGCAAAGCCTGCGGAAGGATCCTCGTGTTCTTCGGATCAAGGAGAGTGACCATTACTGGCTGGCCACTCTCCTTGATCCACGGTACAAGGGTAAGGTTGCGGACCTTATCTTGCCATCGCAGAGGGAGCAGAGGATGAGAAATCTCAGGGAGGCCTTGCAGAAAGGTCTGTGCAACGCGTTCCCAGAAACTGGGAGGTTACAAACTCCTGGTCCTGGACGACAAGTTGCTGAGGCTTCGGTCAGTAGCAGAAGGAGCGGTGGGGAAGGTGGACGTCTGACCGATGCGTTCAGACAATTTTTTAGTCCGCAGCCCCAAGGTATGATCGGTTCCAGCAACCATCGCCAGCGTCTGATATACATGGTGCAGGAATACCTAGGGGCAAGGTCAGACTTGGACACCTTTCCCACCGAAAATCCTCTGGCTTACTGGGTCCTGAGGATGGATCACTGGCCAGAGCTTGCACAGTATGCAATTGAGCTACTGGCCTGTCCTGCATCCAGCGTTCTTTCCGAACGCACATTCAGTGCTGCTGGAGGATTTGTCACCGATCATAGGGTGCGCCTGTCCACCGACTCGGTTGATCGACTGACCTTCATAAAAATGAATCAGTCTTGGATCACCACCAGCTACCAGACACCTGAAGCGGATATAACGGAATAATTTATAATGTCACATCCCTTCAAGACTGCCTATGCTGATGCTGAGTGACTGTCCTGTTATGTTCACTGACTATCCTCTTCCTCCTCCTCAATGATCCATGCCACCACACCAGTGCCTAAGGCACAATTTTTCAGCCCCTGTATAACAGGGGCGTGTAATTACAATTTTTTAAAAAGATGCTTCGCAACAGGTGTGACTGCTGTGCTCAGAGTACAGTATCTGTGAGGGGTTGCAGTGTTGTGGCACCAGCACCAGTGCCTAAGGCACAATTTTTCAGCCCCTGTTGGGGCGTGTAATTACAATTTTTAGGCAATGCTTTGCAACAGGTCTCATTGCTGTGCTCAGAGTACAGTATCTGTGAGGGGTTGCAGTGTTGTGGCACCAGCACCAGTGCCTAAGGCACAATTTTTCAGCCCCTGTATAACAGGGGCGTGTAATTAATTTTTTTAAAAAAGATGCTTTGCAACAGGTGTGACTGCTGTGCTCAGAGTACAGTATCTGTGAGGGGTTGCAGTGTTGTGGCACCAGCACCAGTGCCTAAGGCACAATTTTTCAGCCCCTGTTGGGGCGTGTAATTACAATTTTTAGGCAATGCTTTGCAACAGGTCTCATTGCTGTGCTCAGAGTACAGTATCTGTGAGGGGTTGCAGTGTTGTGGCACCAGCACCAGTGCCTAAGGCACAATTTTTCAGCCCCTGTATAACAGGGGCGTGTAATTACAATTTTTTAAAAAGATGCTTCGCAACAGGTGTGACTGCTGTGCTCCAAGTACAGTATCTGTGAGGGGTTGCAGTGTTGTGGCACCAGCACCAATGCCTAAGGCACAATTTTTCAGCCCCTGTTTAACAGGGGCGTGTAATTACAAATCTTGATCTAATAGTTCACAGCAGGGCCCATTCCTGCGCCCACCAAGAGTAACTATGAGGGCCTACAGTCTTGTGGCAACACCGTCCACCACCACCACCACCACCACCAAAGGCCCAATTTTTCTGCCCTGTTCAACAGGTGCATGCAATTACAAATCTTGATCTAATAACTCACAGCAGGGCCCATTCCTGCACCCACCAAGAGTAACTGTGAGGGCTTACAGTCTTGTGGCAACACCGTCCACCACCACCACCACCACCACCAAAGGCCCAATTTTTCTGCCCGGTTCAACAGGTGCATGCAAGTACAAATCTTGATCTATTAACTCACAGCAGGGCCCATTCCTGTGCCCACCAGTCTTGTGGCTACACCAACATCTAATAGGGCAAATTTCTGCAGAGTATATACGGCAGGCCCCTACTTTCAAACATCCAACTTACAAACGACTCCTACTTGCAAACGGCAAGAGAAAACAGGAAGTGAGAGGAAATCTACCCCTAGGAAGGAAAATTCTATCCTGTTAGATTTAATTTGGGAAAAAGGTATCTCCTCTCTACTGATGCTTTATCACCAATCCTTGTTTCAATTAAAACCCCACTTTTCCAAAAACATTTGTCATTGGGACGGAAAGTGAGGTGACATGTTCTGAACAGATGTGCAAAGACAGCAAATGTTACAGGGGTGATAACCCCTCCCTATGTTCTCCAAAAAGCTTAAAAATTTATTTTTTTGGGATGTAGCTACACTTCATAATGTACCTGTTCAGATTCTACTTAAGAACAAACCTACAGTCCATGTCTTGTTTGCACCACCTATATACTGCTGTTCAGAGTATATAGGGTTGTAGGTATAGGGTTTTATTTTGGGTGCGGGGTCCCCCTTAGTATCCATACAAGACCCAAAGGGGCTGGGGTGGGGGGGGGGGTGATGGGGTAGCCATGCCATTTTTCTCAAGGATTTTCAGCCATATGGCGGCCAGGACAAGACATGACATTAAAGCCGCAAGTGGTTTTAAATGGCTTCTTTTTTTCCTTTACAAATGTCATTTTGTGCAAGGACAGTTCTAAACACGGGAAACACATGCCACTTCACAGGCATACTTTAGACACCCCCCAGGTACCATATTTAAAGGAAAATTTCACTTTTTTTTTTTCACTTTATGCATCATTAAAATGACTGCTCCCGAAAAAACTTTAGTTTTTAAAATTTCTTTTTGCATTGATATATGTCCCCTGGGGCAGGACCCGGGTCCCCAAACCTGTTTTATAACATTAACATGCATATTGGCCATTGTAATTAGCAATTTTGATTTCGAACGTTCGCGTCCATTATAACGAATAGGGTTCGAAAATTCGCGCGAACTTTCGGTCCGTTCGAAGGTTCTGGTGCGAACCGAACCCGGGGGTGTTCGGCTCATCCCTACTCATTACTGGAATGTCACCTCTTACAGGGAATAGAATGATCCATCCGTCACATATCCAATAGATTGAGCCAATACACCTCTCTCTTTTATAGCAATACTTGATCCAAAAGAATCCAACATTACCAAGCAAAGTGGATCACCAACCACAAAGAAAAAACTTGTAAAGTGTAGTATTCATTGGTGATAGCATAGATAATATATAAAAAGAGAGTATCAAAAGTCAATAAAAGGAGAGAAAAAAACTTATTCGGCTGTTGTCACTTACATCTAGTGCCGCCAATCTTGACTAGAATGGCGGCAAGACCTTGGGCATCAAACAGGTAACTCTACAACTGCTTTGCGCCATGCACGTCTTCAGGAGTATGCATACTGAAAAAAAAAACTGCCTTTTTTTTGTCGTCCCTCACAGGAAATCATATTTTTCTTTTTTTTTTTCACTTAGGTTTTTTATTTTCATCAGCAAAAAGTCATTACAGAATCATAAATATTAAAGATGATTACAATTGACTTCACATAAATCTCAGGTATTATTACCATAGAAACTTGGACAAATTATCACCTTAAAAACCATTACTGACAGTATTTAAACAAAAAGTATTAATGTCTAGCCTCATCTTGGTCGTGTATATAATCAAGTAATCTTATAAACTAATAATAACTTACATTAAGAAAATCTAGTTCCCACAAAAATAAACCGAAAATATGAGGGACTCCTACTCCCCTCCCCAGCCACCCCTAACGGGAACACACTGTGACTAGGAAGGAGAGGGCGCCCCCCGCCCGGCCTTTGTATCTCCACCAACAATCGTCGGTGGAGACGAGTAGAGAGATATAATAGAAATTTGTCATTTGTACATGCAAAAACCAATACTCGACCTTAGTATGAAAACTAAGAATTGTTCTTAGACTGTTAGAGCTAAGTTTAACAGTTTAAGCCTCTAACAAAAATAAATAATCGGAACCTGAAACTGTTATATTTTATCCGATGAAATAAAACAATAAACATATTATAAATAATAAAAGTCCAGAAATCATATTTTTCTATTCCGGATTTGGCCATAGTCCGCAGCGTCATTTGAGGTCCCGTGCCTTATTAACATAGACCGGAAGAGGAAAAATGTAATACCCGGTCTGGGCGTCGTCTTAGTGGAGACCAGGAAGGGACAGCATGTATTACGGTGGCCAATATACAGAACAGAAATAAATAACAATGATTTACCATTACCGGAAAAAGGGAATGTATATGAATCAAAGACATAGTTAATGACTCCATAAATATATATGTAAATGCATATGTGTACAATTACTAGATATGTATAAAAATATGCCACACCACGGATTGTTATCTCACATTTACAAGGAATATGAGGACTGTGCGGGCTACATATCACAAAAAATATATATTTAATTTACATTTTATTATACCTCAAAAAAACTATAAAATCAAATTAGAAAAAGTTAAATTAAAAAGATATAACATAAAATTTTAATTAAAAAAACACATGAAAAGAGAGAGAAAAAAAACCCCTACTGTATATATTGTGACAGCAGGAAGGTAAAGTCACCTGGTTGCATCCAGGGGGGTAGATATATTTTGCCCAGATTCAGGCTTTACGCCGACTTATACAACTAGGTGGAGAGTTGTATAAGCCCAGCTAAGGCTAGTGGGCTCATGGATGACTCATACCTCTAGGGAGAGTGTGGGGCGTCGTACAGACAGGGAGTTGATGAGACCAGCTGAAGCTTGTCAGCTCATTTAGGCCTCTATAAGAACTCCCAGCTTCATTAGATGTTAGCTCATGCCTGGAACCAGACCTGTGTGGACTGTCTAGGGAGAGTGAACCCCTGTGCGGTGAGACCAAGCCTGTGTGGCTATTTGCTTGGACATTTAAAACCAGGGACTTAGGGACTAGGACAGCACTAGGCTGATCCCAGTTGTTAGTTAGGAAACCTGTATGTTTAGTCAGAGGTCAACTTGACCAGGATTTATTTTATTTATGTTTCTTTTGCTTTGCTGTGTTTTGTCACTGTAAATAGAAAATAAACCGCACCTTTTTGATTTTGAAAACCACAACCTCTGTTTGCTGGGCCTGTTTTTGTCTGGGGAGCCCATCCCGGGGGTCACACACACCCGCTGCCGAGCTAACCCCCTCACAGTTGGTGGAGAATGCGGGCAGTTTTTTTTTAAGCCAGCATGGAGGAGATACTGAAACAGCTGGCTCTAGCAAATGCCAATCAACAGCAGACAAATGCAGGTTTGCAAAGGAGCCTTGCAGCCCAGCAGCAAGCTCATCAACAGAGCCTTGCAGCCCAGCAGCAAGCTCACCAACAGAGTCTGGAAGCTCAGCAACAAGCCCAGCAGCAATCTGAGGCCCGCTTCATAGACCTGTTACAGAAGCAAGAGCAGAGACTACAACAAATGGAAGCAGTAATGCAGCAACGTCCGCAGACCAGTGAGGAAAGCCGTCCCACTAATACCGCGTCCTTTGGGGTGAGTCGTTTATTGACAAAAATGACTGGAGAGGATGATCCAGAGGTATTTTTGACCACATTTGAAAGGACCGCTGAAAGAGAAAAGTGGCCTGAGGAGCAGTGGGCTGGACTGGTGGCTCCTCTGTTAACTGGTGAATCGCAGAAAGCTTACTATGACCTAGAGCCTAACCAAGCAAAAGACTATGTGATGCTAAAAGCTGAAATTTTGGCAAGGCTGGGTGTCACCCAGGCTGTCCGGGCTCAGCGTGTGCATAACTGGACTTTCCAGCTTGGAAAACCCCCCAGGTCTCAAATGTATGATCTCATTCACCTGAGCAGAAAGTGGCTACAGCCAGAGACTTTGTCCGCACCAAAGATTGTGGAACGTGTTGTAATGGATCGGTTTTTGAGAGCTCTTCCTACTGCCATCCAAAAGTGGGTAAGCCATGGAGACCCAGAGACGGCCGATGGTCTTGTGGATCGTGTGGAGAAATACTTGGCTACAGAGAACCTGACGGCCTCTTCCAGAGACACTCGGACTTTCCACCCTAAGACCAGACCATCCCCAGGGGCGGATAAGAGGATTCCAAGGGGTGAGGGTGGAGAGAGTGAGAGGGTGGGAGCTCTACCCCAAGTTTGGCGAGAACAGCCTGGGAAATCAGCGGCTCAAGAGGCGGCAAGAAGGATCGTTTGCTACCGCTGCCGGCAAGCGGGACATATTGCAGCCAATTGCCCGGTTGTGGAGGAACCCATGCAGTGTGACTTTCTGACGGGCAGACGTCAGTCGCTGTGTGCGACAGTCGCATGCACTGCCATTCGAGGAACTGAGAAACATTTATGCAAAATGTGTGTTAATGGTAGAAATGTTGTGGTATTGCTGGATTCAGGTAGCCTTGTGACCCTGATAAAGGCTGAGTTAGTTAAAACAGAGGTCTCTGGGAATAGCAAGGTAGCTGTTATTTGTGTGCATGGGGACACCCGAGAGTATCCAGTGACTACAGTGTGTTTCGAGACCCCCAAAGGTACCCTCTCTCATCCAGTGGGCTTAGTATCTCAGTTACCGCATGACGCCATTGTGGGAAGGGATTTTCCGAAGTTCTGGGAACTGTGGGATGATCCTGAGCCCCTCACTGGTGCCCCTATGTACCAGGAATGTGATAGCCAGAACTCCCCTGAGAGTGGTGAGGACTCTCCGGAATTTCCCTTATCAGTATTGGCAGGGGAGACTCAAGAAACTGGAGAGGAGCCCACCTCCTCAGACGAAAACCTACCGTCTGTGGAGTTTTCTGATCTTGAGGTTCACAGGGAAAACTTTGCCACAGAACAGTTGAAAGACCCCGCCCTAATAAAGGCACGGGAAAACGTAGTGAAAATAGATGGCGAGTTAGTGAACCCAGATAATACCTGCACTTACCCATACTTCAGCGTAGAGAAGGACCTACTGTATCGGGTGGCAAAAAGGGCAGAAGAAACCGTTGAGCAGCTTGTGGTGCCCAAACCTTACAGGAAGTTGGTGTTGGAGTTGGCCCATGGGCACATTCTTGGAGGTCATCTGGGGACAGAGAAAACCCGAGAGAGGGTATTACAGAGATTCTATTGGCCGGGGGTGATGAAGGACGTAGAAAATTATTGTTCCTCCTGCCCTGTGTGTCAGAGGTTGGCCCCGATGCCACATTTCCGTAGCCCGCTGGTCCTTCTACCCATCATTGAGGTCCCGTTTGAGAGGATCGCCATGGATTTGGTAGGTCCTATAATCAAGTCCGCTAGGGGGCACCAGTACATATTAGTTATAATGGACTATGCCACCCGTTATCCAGAAGCGATCCCTCTCCGAAATACCTCGGCCAAAACCATAGCCAAAGAGCTATCTCTTGTTTTTAGCCGGGTGGGTATTTGTAAAGAACTGCTTATGGACCAAGGTACACCCTTTATGTCCCGGGTTATGAAAGAGCTGTGTAAATTGTTCAAAGTGACGCAATTGCGTACGTCTGTGTATCACCCCCAAACCGATGGGCTGGTTGAAAGATTCAACAAAACCCTAAAACAAATGTTGAAGAAAGTGGTGGATAGAGATGGAAAGGATTGGGACTGTTTACTTCCTTATTTGATGTTTGCTATTAGGGAGGTGCCCCAATCCTCTACGGGATTCTCCCCCTTTGAGTTACTGTATGGGAGACACCCAAGAGGGCTGTTGGATATTGCCAAGGAAACTTGGGAAAGTGAGAGTTCTCCCCACAGGAGTGTGATTGAGCATGTCGCCCTGATGCAAGATCGAATTGCACAGGTAATGCCCATCGTGAAGGAACATTTGGCCCAAGCGCAGTTGGCACAGCAGAGAGTGTACAACCGTGGAGCCAAGACCCGTACCTTTTCCCCGGGGGATAGGATATTGGTACTTGTCCCTACGGTTGAAAGTAAATTCCTTGCCAAATGGCAAGGCCCCTACGAGATAATGGAAAAAGTGAGCGAAGTGAATTACAAGGTCAGACAACCAGGAAGGCGAAAGCCCGAACAGATCTATCACGTTAATCTGTTGAAAGCCTGGAGGGATAGAGAGTCCCTAGTCGCAGACACTTGGTCACCAGCTCAAACTGGTTGCGTGATTCCTGAGGTTGGAATAGCAGCCACCTTGTCACAACCCCAACAACAGGAGGTTAAGGAGTTTGTGCTTCGCAACAAGGAGGTATTCTCTGAGCTGCCGGGACAAACATCTGGGGTAGAGCATGACATCATTACCCCGCCCGGTGAAAGGGTGAAGTTAAAACCCTATCGGATCCCAGAGGCTCGACGGGAGGCAATACGGAGGAAGTACAGAAAATGCTGAACTTAGGGGTGATAGAGGAGTCCCAAAGTGATTGGTCTAGTCCCATCGTGTTGGTGCCTAAACCGGATGGGAGCTGGCGATTTTGTAACGATTTTCGTCAGTTGAACAAAGTTACAAAATTTGACACCTACCCCATGCCACGTATAGATGAGTTGATCGACCGGCTGGGAACAGCCCGATACATGACGACTCTTGACCTCACAAAAGGGTATTGGCAAATCCCCCTGGCCAAGTCGGCCAAAGAGAAAACCGCATTTGTAACCCCAGACGGGGCGTTCCAATATAAAAGAATGCCGTTCGGGTTACAGAATGCGCCGGCCACATTCCAGCGGAAAATGGACCAGATGCTGAGGCCCCATCGGAAGTATGCTGCGGCTTACCTGGATGACGTAATTGTCCATAGCACAGATTGGGCCTCACATCTGCCAAAAGTGCAAGCAGTCCTGGACTCTGTTCGGGAAGCGGGGTTTACGGCTAACCCCAAGAAGTGTACCATTGGGCAGGAGGAGGCCAAATATCTTGGGTACACCATTGGGAGGGGAGTAATAAAACCCCAACTCAACAAAGTCGAGGCCATCCAGAGTTGGCCACGTCCCAACAGCAAGAAGCAGGTACGAGCCTTTCTGGGAATCGCTGGGTATTATCGGCGATTCATTCCCCACTTTGCTTCTAAGGCTGTGCCCCTAACCAACCTGACGAAGGGGAAAGGGTCGGTCATGATTAAATGGACCCCCGAGGCTGAGGCAGCATTCCAATTCTTGAAACAAGCCTTATGTAGCCAGCCAGTGTTGTACTCACCCGACTTCTCTAAAGACTTTGTCGTACAAAGTGATGCGTCAGATGTGGGGTTAGGAGCAGTATTGTCCCAGGTCTGGAACGGGGAAGAGCACCCAGTCATTTACCTCAGCAGGAAGTTGAAGTCCCATGAGGTAAATTACGCCACCGTTGAAAAGGAGTGTTTAGCGGTGAAGTGGGCTCTGGATTCCCTTCGGTACTACCTGCTAGGTAGGCACTTTGACATGGTTACGGATCACGCTCCGTTAAAGTGGATGGCTCAAAACAAGGAAACAAATAGAAGAGTGAATAGGTGGTTCCTGGCCCTCCAGGAATTCAACTTCACAGTAAAGCATCGCCCTGGCGTTCAAATGGGGAATGTGGATGCTTTGTCTCGAGTACATGAATGCCTGATTGCTGGTGTTCCAACCCCGAGGTTAAAACAAGAGGGGGGGGTATGTGACAGCAGGAAGGTAAAGTCACCTGGTTGCATCCAGGGGGGTAGATATATTTCGCCCAGATTCAGGCTTTACGCCGACTTATACAACTAGGTGGAGAGTTGTATAAGCCCAGCTAAGGCTAGTGGGCTCATGGATGACTCATACCTCTAGGGAGAGTGTGGGGCGTCGTACAGACAGGGAGTTGATGAGACCAGCTGAAGCTTGTCAGCTCATTTAGGCCTCTATAAGAACTCCCAGCTTCATTAGATGTTAGCTCATGCCTGGAACCAGACCTGTGTGGACTGTCTAGGGAGAGTGAACCCCTGTGCGGTGAGACCAAGCCTGTGTGGCTATTTGCTTGGACATTTAAAACCAGGGACTTAGGGACTAGGACAGCACTAGGCTGATCCCAGTTGTTAGTTAGGAAACCTGTATGTTTAGTCAGAGGTCAACTTGACCAGGATTTATTTTATTTATGTTTCTTTTGCTTTGCTGTGTTTTGTCACTGTAAATAGAAAATAAACCGCACCTTTTTGATTTTGAAAACCACAACCTCCGTTTGCTGGGCCTGTTTTTGTCTGGGGAGCCCATCCCGGGGGTCACACACACCCGCTGCCGAGCTAACCCCCTCACAGTATGTAAATATGTGTGAGTAATGCTGTATAGATCAGAGTTTATGTAACTCAAGCAAGGTAAAAAATATTGTTAACTAGTGTCAATTAAACAATTGACACCCCAGTCTATGTTCAGATATAGAGTAGAAAAATACTTTAGTTCATACAGTAATTTCATTTCTAACTTGTACATTTCCCTGGTATGATGACCTCTCCAGTGAGGTTGTAATTTATGAATCCATACACATTTGAGACCTCTCATATCCCTATTATGACATGTTCTGAAGTGGGCAGATAGACTATGAATTTTGAACCCCCTTTTGATATTATGAACATATAATAAATATACTGAAAAGGAGTTCCAGCATTAGCAGCACTAGAAGTCCAATAAAAAAGAGTCTTTGACAATGAACATCCTAATAGTCATATAGTCCAAACTTATGTGAAGTTAAATCAATCAATATGTTCCCATACGATCTGTGTCCTGTGTTCCAGCCGTCACCACACCTCGAGTCTTAACACCCCTATGGTCATACACCCACCAAATAGAAGGTGGATAAAGGCTCGTAAAATGTTCCTTTCATGTAGCGGCAGGTGCAGGTTACTCCATCTATGTGTCACTCATGACACCAGATGGATCTCTCTTACGGCGCCGTACCCCGGTTGAGCTGATCGTTGGTAGACAGACTGGATGGCTGCGTGGTCACTCCCTGACGCGCGTGTCGTAATCACTTCGTCAGATGCTTGCAGGGAACGGAGCTTGGCACTGTGATGAATTGAGCGGAGGACACGGCTCGCACACACAGCGGGGAGACATCGCAGAATCCTGGGGACAAGGTAAGTAACTTTGCCTGGATCCTGCAATGCAATCCCGAGTGTGGCTCGGGGTTACCGCTTTTGGTACTGAAAATTCACCCCGAGCCCAACTCAGGAATACCGCCGGGGAGGTTAAAAGGTTCTGTCATGCTTTTTTTCTATTACAAGGGGTGTTTACATTCTATGTAATAGGAATAAAAGTGACCCAATTTTTTTTTTAAAAGGACAAATACGAAAAAAAAAAAAAATTTTTAAAGCAACCTGTCCCCACGAGCTCACGCGCAGAAGCAATGCATACGTGAGTAGCGCCCGCATCTGAAAACGGTGTTCAAACCACACATGTGAGATATCACCATGATCATTAGAGCGAGAGCAATAATTCTAGCCCTAGATCTCCTCTCTAACTCAAAATTGGTAACCTGTAGACATTTTTAAATGTCGCCTATGGAGACTTTTAAGGGTAAAAGTTTGTCGCCATTTCAGGAGCGGGCGCAATTTTGAAGCGTGACATGTTGGATATCAACCTACTTGGCGTAACATTATCTTTGTAAGTAGAGGGGAAATACCACGCTGCTAAGTGAGAGTGAAATAGCAGCCAGCACTAAGCAAATAGAAAATTTGTATCAATAATGGAAAGTAAAAAGTGCAGCGCTAGTAATTAGTGGTTATAAATAATATGAAAGTATATAATCATATATACCAAAAAAATTATACATAAGTATAATTGTCCTATAAGTGATCCACTAAAGTGCATAAATACCAACTATTTAAACATTCTGTGGTTAAAACAAAAACAGTATAATGCTGCTAATGAGTGTATCATGTGATGAATCAATACAAACGTTATCCCTAGAACAGAACAAAATGTATGTCAGGCTCCAATGTGGGGAGTCCATATATCAATGTCTATAAACAATGGGAATGAGGTATCCCAGGGAAGGAGGATGTTGAGGGGATAACAATCTTGGTGGTGGGAAGCTGAAGGAGGGGAACTCCTTGGGGAGCCTAGGATGAAAAGATAATAAAGGATGGGTACTCTTACCATGTGACGTGGACCCAAACGCCTGTTAGGGGTGGGTCTGAAAAGCGAGGGTAAGAGTGGCGATCCTGTAGCTTCTCCTGGTGCGTATTTGTTAGTTCACCATAGCTTCCATCCACTTATTCCTGGGATCCTTCCACAACAAGCAGGAAAAAAGGAGCAGCACCTCTCATAGATCTCAGAGAGTGAGTTGATGTTTTGCAGGGATACCCCTCCAGGCGTTTGGGTCCACTTCACATGGTAAGAGTACCCATCCTTTATTATCTTTTCATCCTAGGCTCCCCAAGGGGTTCCTCTCCTTCAGATTCCCACCACCAAGATTGTTATCCCCTCAACATCCTCCTTCCCTGGGATACCTCATTCCCATTGTTTATAGACATTGAGATATGGACTCCCCACATTGGAGCCTGACATACATTTTGTTCTGTTCTAGGGATAACGTTTGTATTGATTCATCACATGATACACTCATTAGCAACATTATACTGTTTTCGTTTTAACCACAGAATGTTTAAATAGTTGGTATTTATGCACTTTAGTGGATCACTTATAGGACAATCTCCTACTTATGTATAATTTTTTTAGTATATGTGATTATATACTTTCATATTATTTATGACCACTAATTACTAGCGCTGCACTTTTTACTTTCCATTATTGTAACATTATCTTTCACAATATAAAAAAAAATGGTCTAACTTTACTGTTGTCTTATTTTTTTATTAAAAAAAAGTGTATTGTTTCCAACAAAAGTGCGCTTGTAAGACCGCTGCGCAAATGCGGTGTGACAAAAAAGTATTGCAATGACTGCCACTTAATCTCTAGGGTGTTAGGAAAAATATATAATGTTTGGGGGGTTCTAAGTAATTTTCTAGCAAAAAAAAACAACTTATTTTAACTTGTAAACACTGAGTCTGAAAAAGAGGCCTGGTCCTTAAGTGTTTAACCACTTAACGACCGCTCACTGTATATATACGTCGGCACAATGGCACCGACAGGCACAATCACGTAGAGTGTACGTGATTGCCTTTGTACAGTTGGGGGGTCCAATCGGACCCCCCTTCTGTATAGTGAGCGGTCGGAATTCGTTGGGGAGCGATCCGACATGAGGGGACGGCCGTTCGATTCCGGCCACCCCCCCGCGATCGCTCCCGGCGAATAGAAATGCCCCCTCTGTCTGTGTAATGTTTACACAGACAGAGAAAGCAGGAGGAAGTGATGTCATCTCCTGTGCGGCGCTCACATATACCGAGCGCCGTACAAGAGAAGACACACAGGTCAGTGCACTAACACTACACTAACACCAGCACACATAGGCATATAAATCGCCCCCCCAGATCACCCCCCAGCCCCCCAGTCACAGTGTCACTGATTGCAGTGACCATTTATTTACTGATCACTGCAATCAGTGACATTTGTGACTGTAAAAGTGTCACTACATTTAGTTTTAGGTCCAGTGTAGCCCCCTAACCCCCCTAATAAAGGTTTAACCCCTTGATCACCCCCCAGATAACCCTTTCACCCCCTAGCACCGCCGTCGCTAAGCGATAATTTTTCTGATCGCTGTCTTAGCGGCGGTGATGCAGATCGGTACCCAGTAATTTTTTTTAGGTTCGCCGCAGGTTTTTATAGCGTCGGGTACCCCCATAAATTATCTAATAAAGGTTTAACCCCCTTGATCGCCCCCCAGGTAACCCTTTCACCCCCTATCACCACTGTCGCTAAGCGATAATTTTTCTGATCGATGTCTTAGCGTCGGTGATGCAGATCGGTAGCCAGTATTTTTTTTTTAGCTTCGCCGCAGGTTTTTATAGCGTCGGGTACCCCCATAAATTATCTAATAAAGGTTTAACCCCCTTGATCGCCCCCCAGGTAACCCTTTCACCCCCTATCACCACTGTCGCTAAGCGATCATTTTTCTGATCACTGTCTTAGCGTCGGTGATGCAGATCGGTAGCCAGTAATTTTTTTTAGGTTCGCCGCAGGTTTTTATAGCGTCAGGTACCACCATAAATTATCTAATAAAGGTTTAACCCCCTTGATCGCTTCCCAGGTAACCCTTTCACCCCCTATCACCACTGTCGCTAAGCGATCATTTTTCTGATCGCTGTCTTAGCGTCGGTGATGCAGATCGGTAGCCAGTAATTTTTTTTAGGTTCGCCGCAGGTTTTTATAGCTTCAGGTACCCCCATAAATTATCTAATAAAGGTTTAACCCCCTTGATCACCCCCCAGGTAACCCTTTCACCCCCTATCACCACTGTCGCTAAGCGATCATTTTTCTGATCGCTGTCTTAGCGTCGGTGATGCAGATCGGTAGCCAGTATTTTTTTTTAGGTTCGCCGCAGGTTTTTATAGCGTCAGGTACCCCCATATATTATCTAATAAAGGTTTTAACCCCCTAATTGCCCCTAGTTAACCCTTTCACCAGTGATCACCATATAAGTGTTACGGGTGACGCTGGTTAGTTAGTTTGCTTTTTATAGTGTCAGGGCACCCGCCGTATATAACCCAATAAAGGTTTAACCCCCTGATCGCCCGGCGGGTGATATCAATTAGGTTTTAGCGTCAGAGAGGGTCTGCGTCACACCCCAGGCAGCGTCAGGTTAGTGCCAGTAACGCTAACACCCACGCGTGAAGCATACACCTCCCTTAGTGGTATAGTATCTGAACAGATCAATATCTGATCTGATCAGATCTATACTAGCGTCCCCAGCAGTTTAGGGTTCCCAAAAACGCAGTGTTAGCGGGATCAGCCCAGATACCTGCTAGCACCTGCGTTTTGCCCCTCTGTCCAGCCCAGGCCACCCAAGTGCAGTATCGATCGATCACTGTCACTTACAAAACACAACACACATAACTGCAGCGTTCGCAGAGACAGGCCTGATCCCTGCGACTCCAGTGCTGTAGGAGGTGATTTCACCACCACAGTTAAAAAAAAAGAAGCAAATATGCCGAAGCATTGGGGCAGCAGGGGCGGAGGAGTGATTTTGCTCCTAATGCCGCGTACATACGGTCGAAATTCCGACGGAGGCTTGTCCGTGGAAAAGTCCGACCATGTGTGTGCGGCATAACTTTTTTGCGGGAGGATACCCCCATGCTTCGGCATATATAAATGGTGCATGTATGCCCATCATTAGAAGTGGGTGGATGAAGGGCGGTATTCTAATGGTGGGCATACCCACCGATCAATCTCTTTTTTCATTCAGCCAACTGGCTGCATGAAAAAAAAAGATTACAATACATGTCCAACAAGGACCAGCAACGTACTGGTATGTTGCTGGACTTTGAATGGTTATACCAGATTGATGCCTGCGGGTTTAGGTACCATCTTGGTATCATTCTTTTCAGCCAGCGGGCGGCTTTCATGTAAAAGCAATCCTAGTGGCTAATTAGCCTCTGGACTGCTTTTACAAGCAGTGGGAGGGAATGTCCCCCCCCCGGATATAAAAAGCGCCATTGGGAAATTGGGAAAGCATTTTATCACACCGATCTTGGTGTGGTCAGATGCTTTGAGGGCAGAGGAAAGATCTAGGGTCTAGACCCCAGTTTTTTCAAAAAAAGAGTACCTGTCACTACCTATTGCTATCATAGGGGATATTTACATTCCCTGAGATAACAATAAAAATTATAAAAAAAAAAATCTGGAAGGAACAATTTAAAAAAAAAAAAAAAAGCAAAATTTATAATAAAAAAAAAAAAAAAAAAAGCATCCCTGTCCTGCCCTGCTCTTGCCCAATGGTGAACGCAAGCGTCGGTCTGGCGTCATATGTAAACAACAATTGCACCATGCATGTGAGGTATCACCGCGAAGGTCAGATCGAGGGCAGTAATTTTAGCAGTAGACCTCCTCTGTAAATCTAACGGGGTAACCTGTAAAGGCTTTTAAAGGCTTTTAAAAATGTATGTAGTTTGTCGCCAATGCGCGTTTGTGCGAAATTTTAAAGCATGTCGTGTTTGGTATCTATGTACTCGGCCTAAGATCATCTTTTTTATTTCATCAAACATTTGGGCAATATAGTGTGTTTTAGTGCATTAAAATTTAAAAAAGTGTATTTTTTCCCCAAAAAATTCGTTTGAAAAATCGCTGCGCAAATACTGTGTAGAAAAAAAAATGCAACACCCACCATTTTATACTGTAGGGTCTTTGCTTTAAAAATATATATAATGTTTGGGGGTTCAACATAATTTTCCTGCAAAAAAAAATATGTTTTCATGTAAACAAAAAGTGTCAAAAAGGCTTTGTCTTCAAGTGGTTAGAAGAGTGGATGCAAGCTTCCTAATGTTGTGTATAAAATGCCAGAACAGTTCAAAACCCCCCCAAATGACCCCATTTTGGAAAGTAGACACCCCAAGCTATATACTGAGAGGCATGTCGAGTCCATGGAATATTTTATATGTTGACACAAGTTGCGGAAAAAAGAAAATTTATTTTTATTTTTTATTTTTTTTGCACAAAGTTGTCACTAAATGATATATTGCTCAAACATGCCATGGGCATATGTGGAATTACACCCCAAAATACATTCTGTTGCTTCTCCTGAGTACGGGGATACCACATGTGTGAGACTTTTTGGGAGCCTAGCCGCGTACGGGACCCCAAAAACCAATCACCGCCTTCAGGCTTTCTAAGGGTGTAAATTTTTGATTTCACTTCTCACTGCCTATCACAGTTTCGGAGGCCATGGAATGCCCAGATGGCACAAAACCCCCCCAAATGACCCCATTTTGGAAAGTAGACACCCCAAGCTATTTGCTGAGAGGTATTGTGAGTATTTTGCAGATCTCGCTTTTTGTCACAGTTTTGAAAATTGAAAAAAAAAAAAGAAAAAAAAAAAAATTTCTTTCTTCATTTTCAAAAACAAATGAGAGCTGTAAAATACTCACCATGCCTCTCAGCAAACAGCTTGGGGTGTCTACTTTCCAAAATGGGGTAATTTGGGGGGGTTTGTGCTATTTTGGCATTTTATGGCCTTCGAAACTGTGATAGGTAGTGAGGAGTCAAATCAAAAATTTGTGCCTAGAAATCCTGAAGGCGGTGATTGGTTTCGGGGTCCCGTACGCGGCTAGGCTCCTAAAAAGTCCCACACATGTGGTATCCTCGTACTCAGGAGAAGCAGCAAAATGTATTTTGGGGTGCAATTCCACATATAACCATGGCATGTGTGAGCAATATATCATTTAGTGACAACTTTTTGTAATTTTTATTTTATTTTATTTTTTTGTCATTATTCAATCACTTGGGACAAAAAAAAAAATATTCAATGGGCTCAACAGGCCTCTCAGCAATTTCCTTGGGGTGTCTACTTTCTGAAATGGGGTCATTTGGGGGGGTTTTGTGCTATTTTGGCATTTTATGGCCTTCAAAACTGTGATAGGTAGTGAGGAGTGAAATCAAAAATTTGCGCCCTTAGAAATCCTGAAGGCAGTGCTTGGTTTCTGGGGTCCCGTACGTGGCTAGGCTCCTAAAAAGTCCCACACATGTGGTATTCCCGTACTCAGGAGAAGCAGCAGAATGTATTTTGGGGTGCAATTCCACATATGACCATGGCATGTGTGAGCAATATATCATTTAGTGACAACTTTTTGTAATTTTTTTTTTTTTTGTCATTATTCAATCACTTGGGACAAAAAAAAAATATTCAATGGGCGCAACATGCCTCTCAGCAATTTCATTGGGGTGTCTACTTTCCAAAATGGGGTCATTTGGGGGGGTTTTGTACTGCCCTGCCATTTTAGCACCTCAAGAAATGAGATAGGCAGTCATAAATTTAAAGCTGTGTAAATTTCAGAAAATGTACCCTAGTTTGTAAACGCTATAACTTTTGCGCAAACCAATAAATATACACTTATTGACATTTTTTGTACTAAAGACATGTGGCTGAATACATTTTGGCCTAAATGTATGACTAAAATTGAGTTTATTCGATTTTTCTTATAACAAAAAGTAGAAAATATCATTTTTTTCAAAATTTTCGGTCTTTTTCCGTTTATATCGCAAAAAATAAAAATCGCAGAGGCAATCAAATACCATTAAAAGAAAGCTCTATTTGTGGGAAGAAAAGGACGCAAATTTCGTTTGGGTACAACATTGCATGTCCGCACAATTTACAGTTAAAGCAGCGCAGTGCAAAATTCTGAATTCAGCTCTGGTCCTTTAGCTACCAAATGGTCCGGGGCTTAAGTGGTTAAAAACTGACCGATTACTTTCATTGTGTCTATGGTATGCTGCTGCTTTTCACAATCTGTAGCCCTCTCCACACTACTATGATGTTTATGTTGTTGTTTTAGTGTCTTACCTAAAATTTGGGCTTATCTTAATCTTTACAACTCTGCCCTCTTACAAGTCTGATTCTGATGTGAAAGGCTAGACCACCTTTATGGGAGAGGCACATGGCTGTTTTTTTTTCAATTAAGTGGCCACTTTGGCTCTGCACTTCATCGACTGCACAACGTGAAAGTGCACAGCAAACTACTTTGAAAAACACCAAACAGACTGCAAATGACCTTGTTTCTCCATTCATTTCTCTTTCCTCTCTGTAACATGCACTTTCTACCTCTCCTTCTCACAGTTATGTCCTCTCTTCTCTACACTCTCTTTACTTCACCCCTCTTCTCCACCCTCGCAGCTTATATATATAACCCTCACTTCTGTCTTCTTCTGCTAATTCTAAACCCACATGCTAGTGTAGTGGGGTGCTATATTTAAGGGAAGTATCTGAGTGGTAATAAGGCTCAGATACACAAATTGTTAGGGTTCTTGGACCATTTCTGTCCCTGGGAGATAGTACTGATGTGCAGTTCCCTGGGGCCTATAGGTGGCGCTGTTGCCGTGGGCCCGGGTTGAACCACAGTACAAGGTTGTGCCTTTTCTTGTCCCCTCTTGACAGCAGTGCGGCGGGGCTGGGAACCTGCTGTGCCTGTCGGGAGAGGGTATAAAAAGGGGCGGCCATCTTCCATTGGGGTCCGTTCCACGCCCAGGCACCTTAGGCCTGGGTGTGTGTGTCTCGCCTCCGGGTGCCCTGGCCTGGAGGCCTGGTCGGTTGGTCGTGTCCATGCCCAGGCACCTTAGGCCTGGGTGTGTGGGTGTGTTGCCTCCAGGTTCCCGAGGCCTGGAGGTGAAGTTGCTGTTCTATCCCAGACACCTTCAGTCTGGGGTGAGGTACTAAAGAGGAGGCCCGGAGCCCAGCAACCTTCGGCTGGGGTCCGCTAAGGATCGAGGAGCTCCCAGAGTACCGCCTTGCGAGGGGACCCGCATCTTGGATCGAGGAGGCCAGGGAGGTGACCCTTTCTGAAGACCCAGCGCAGTGTCATGGTGACAGTAAGGGCCTTTGGTAACTCTCCGGAGGGACATTTTTCTCTTTGACATGGGCCAAGTTCTCCAAGAAGGCAGTGCATGTTCTGTAGGTCATAGTGGCAGTGACTCTACGCACACCAGGTCAGTGGCAGTGACCAAATAGGGCAAGGCCCTATTCACCCAGTCAGTGGCAGTGACCATCTTCAACAAGTCAGTGGCAGTGACTTTCATGTTCATTAGGTCTGTGATAAAGATCGCACGCCGAGCCTGTTCGTGCATATCAGAACAGTAAGAGAACCAAGATTTGTGTTTGTGCCTGGACCTCTCTCCCACCTTATCTGACCTGTGTCTCGTCTCAACCTGTCTGCTCTTAAAGGGACTATTTATTATCCATGTGAAATAAATACAGAAGTTGGACTTTCAGTTGGTGTGGACAGTGACTTTACTGGGGAGAATTAAGGACTTGCTTCTGGCCAAGCCAGAAGTGAGATCAGCTCGGGAGGATTCAAACACCAGCTGCAGGCAGGCCCGAGAAAACTAACACCGCTCAACCTCCCCATCCGGGAGGGTACGGGCTTGTAGTGCGGTGTGCCTCAGTCTTGCCTGCGGAGGAGCCAAATAAAGAAAAGCAGGTAAAGACTGGGGTGAGTGCGCTATACGAGTAAAACCTCCAGGACACAGGGACATGTTCCTTCATATAAATTGCACTCCCATATTACCTCTCTCACCCTTCTGCTTCTCCAAACCTCTGGAGATATATCCCCAAACCCTGGTCCTCCATAATTTAACTGTGCCCAACACACCTATCACCCCACGCCCTCTGGCAGCAGCTGCAATCCATAAAATTTTGTTTCTATTTCTCTTCTTCCCAAAACCAGCCTCCTTCTCTTGTGCCCTTTGGAATGCCTGCTTTGTCTGTACCAAACTCACCCTGTCCACGACCTCTTTATCACCAACTCCTTTAATCTACTTGCTGTTACTGAAGCATGGCTTCATGAATCTGACACTGCTTTCCCTGCTTCCCTCTCCCACAGTGGCCTTCTCTGGACTCACTGCCCCAGACAACGAAAGGAAGGTGGAGTGGGAATCCTTCTATCCCAACATAGCACCTTTCAGGTACTTCGCTCACCTCCCTCTCCCCATTTGAGGCACATTATATTTGTCTATTTTCCCTAGTCTCTTTAAGAATTGCTGTGATCTACGGGCCCCCTGAACTGGTATCAACCTTCCTTGATGACTTCCCTTTCCGGCTACCCTACGTTCTCTCTTCTGAAATCCACATAATCCCCATAATCATTCTTGGTGACTTCAATATCCCTGTTAATACTAACACTCCTGCTACTTCTAAACTTCATAGTCTAACCTCCTCTTTTGACCTGAAGCAATGGATACATGCTTCTACTCACTCATGGCAACACCCTCAACCTTGTTTCCTTCTATCTATGCACGCCGTGCAACTTCTCCAATGTTCCTTTTCCTCTCTCTGATCGCTACTTTACTAGTTTCACTCTCTCCCTCCAACCACTTAACAGTTTCCTGTAGAAACCTTAACCATTCTCTTCTCTACACTGCTACTGACCACCTCTATGACAAAATCTCACCCTGTCCTGTCCCAACCTAGCTTCTTCTGTCTACAACAGTTTACTCTCATCCACCCTGGACGCACTCACCACCCTAACTATAAACAGAATCAGACCTGACACCTACAACCTTAGCAAACAGACGACACCAGAAGACTCAAAAAACGTAGCCGCGCTCTTGAGCGTCTGTGATGTAAGACTACGTTTCAGAAAGATTTCAAGCAGTATAAATCTGCCCTCAAAAAATGCAATTTCTGCCTCCACACTGCCAAGCAGATTTTATCACTCTCATCAACACTTTCTCATCCAGTCCCCGTCAACTCTTTTCTACCGTCAACTCTCTACTTCGTCATCCATTGCCTCCACCCACTAACTCACTCACTGCTAGAGAGATCGGCAATTACTTTAAAAATAAGATTGACACAATTCGTGATGGGATTTCTGCTGTACAGATACCTCCCCCACTTAACACTCCATAGCCACAGGTACAATCATAATTTCCCTCATTCAACCACACTACTATAGACAAAGTTGCTCAACTTTTTCCCAATGCTCACCTAACCACCTACCCTCTGGATCATGTTCCCTCACAAATACTACTGTCATCTTCTGGCTCTATCCTTCATTCTCTAACTCACATCTTCAATCTCTCCTTCTCCTGGCATCTTCCCCAACTCTCTAAAACATGCACTAGTCACCCCCACACTTAAAAAGTCCTCATTGGACCCCACCAATCTTAACAACCTATGCCCCATCTCCTTGCTCCCCTTTTCCTCCAAACTCCTTGAATGTCTGGTCTACAACCGACTGAGCCACCACCTCATTGATAATAATCTTGATCGCCTTCAGTCTGGATTTCACCCTCAAAACTCCAGAGAAACTGTTCTCCTAAAACTAACAAATGATCTACTAACGGCTAAAACCAGTGGACACTATTCTGTACTCCTACTCCTGGACCTCTCTGCTGTGTTTTACACAGTTGACCTACCCCTCCTCAAAAAAAAACTTCACTTTGGTCTCTGTGACTATACTCTTCACTGGCTCTCATCCTACCTATCCCACCGCACCTTCAGCATCACATTACTTCCTTCTCTCCTCTTCCTTTCTCTGTTGAGGTCCCCCAAGGTTCTGTTTTTGGATCTCTCCTATTTTTGATCTACACCTCCTCCCTGGGTCAGTTGACAGCCTCCCATTGATTCCAATACCATTACTATGCTGATGACATATCCGTCTGGATGTCACACCACTTTTTCAAACTTAATCTATCCAAAACTGAGCTCATAATATTTTCTCCCCCTGTGTGCCCCTTCCCCTGATTTCTCTGTCAACCCGTCCCCCCATACCAGGGTTCTAGGTGTTATCCTGGACTTTGAACTATCCTTTTGGCCCCACATCCAGTCACTTGGGAAGTGACAAGCTACAGGTATATTCACCACTGTGACAGCCAAAGTCACAGTTCCTGTAACATTCAGAAGTATGGTCTAGCGTTTATTGAAAGAAAAAGTTCTTTATTTTAGGGCAGTCCCAAAAAATATGTAGCATGGTACCTCTATCTTTCTGACACCTCCAGCACAAGTCTGAGGAGTCAGGAAAGATTCTCTTCAATTTCACTGGCGTTCTATACCACTGAGTAAATATCTTAAAATTGGTCTCTTGAGTTTTCGTACAGATTGATGAGTCATGTGTATACCTAAGGATATGTTGTTGCTGTATTGTGCTAAATTCCCGCTCCCATTCCCGAACACAGTTCAGGGAGTGGGTTTCCGTGCCTATATTTAATAGATCGTAATTGATCGATAGGGTATAGGACAGTCCTCCCCTCTCTGAGCAGAATTTTTCAAATCTCGTAAGGGGCCTGGTGAACCTTCCTGGAGCCGGGAGGGTACTAAGGAAATGGGTAATCTGAAGGGCGCTCCAAAATCTTAATTTAAACATCTCCGTATGTTCAGTCAACTCTGGTATTGTCGGCTACGCCCCCGCGTTTATAAAGCAAGATGCTTGTGTGCATCCCATATTCGATAGATGCCGAAAAGCATCGTCCTCCAGTCCCAGTGGAAAAAGGGGATTTCCAAGTATCGGATACAGAGGGGAGGTCTCCGGTATTATATCTATAGTGGGGAGCAGGGTAGAACATACCTTAACGGTGTTACCTATTAAGGGATGGTTTTTAACCTCTCTAGGGAGAGAGGCAAAACACCAGAAGGCTCTGGCCAACGGGACAGGCGATTGGGCGCATTCAATCTGTACCCATAATTTGCAGTCTAGGTGTCTATTCCAGTCAATTACTCTAGTCAGTTGTATTGCTTGGTAATATTTACGGAGATCCGGTACTGCCAGGCCTCCATGTCTCTTGGAAGAGGAAAAAAGCAGCGCCTCCATGTCTCTTGGGGAGCATCAATTGGTTACGTTGTAACCGAGGATGTTTCTACGCCCATATGTAGTCAAAGATTAGCTTCTGACTCAGTTTAAAATAACTAGGCGGGATACGTAACGGTAATGCCTGTAGTAAATAAAGAAATTTAGGGAGAATGCTCATCTTGATGATATTGCAGCGTCCAAGCCAGCTGTGGAGACCGGTCTTCCATTTACCCAATAATATCCTAACTTTTTGCAGCAATGGGGGAAAATTTAACTAAAAAATCTTAGCTATCTTGGATGGAAGCTGAGTACCCAAATATGCTAGCGCCTTGTCTGTCCATTTAAACTTAAAATTTTGCTTAAATTGAGCAATTGAGATCTGAGGAAAATTAACCCCCATTGCTTCCGACTTAATAAAATTAATGCGAAGATTAGATAGCAGATCAAACTTCTCAAACTCCCTCATCAGATTTGGAATCGTAATCAGGGAGTTCGTAAGGGAGAACAGCATATCATCTGCATAAGCAGATATTTTATGCTCAACTTCTCCTATCTGTACTCCTGTGATGTCCTGATTTAGCCTTATTGTACAGAGAAACGGTTCCAATGACAGGGCAAAAAGGAGTGGCGACAGCGGGCACCCCTGGTGTGTCCCATTTGTAATTTGGAAAGTATCAGACAGCACTCCGTTGGCCCTTACCTGGGCCGCCGGACTGAAGTATATTGCCGATATCCACTGAAGCATTTTACTGCCAAAGCCACTGTAACGTATCACCGCCATCATGAAACTCCAATTGACCCTGTCAAAGGCCTTCTCCGCGTCTGTACTCAAAATTACACACTGCTTACGGGTTATGTTCACTACCTGTAATAAATTCAGGGCCTTCCTTGTATTATCCCTTGCTTCTCGTGTGTGAACAAATCCCACCTGGTCACTTATGAAAGAATTACATTTATATGCTGCAGCAAACTCTAATTGGGAATAAAGTATACTGCTATGGTGTAATGGAAGTGAATGTGTGTGTGAACATTTCTGGTAGGAAAAGCAGAGCGACCAGTTAGGAATCGGGAGTGGAGTGGTGGTGGGCGGTAATGAAGGTTCCCATTGGAGGGGAAATAAAGGACCATAAATGTCCAAGGCCTTAATAAAGTGTTCAGTGGCTTCCCGGTATGCCTTCAGGCTGAGTTCACAAAACAATGTATAGAACTGATAGAGAGTAAAGAGTGTTTTGCATTGTGCCCCTAAAATGTCTCCATGTGATGTAAAGGACAGGAGTTGCTGAAGAAACCTGACAAGGTGGTCTGATAAGGGTTCCTCAGGGGGTACTAATCCTCACAGCAGCTAAATAATACATAAATGTAGGTTGTTTGGCATGAAGTTCCCCCTATGCCAACAACATTGTAGTAGGTCTACACTCCCTTACTGTCTCCAAAAGCATGTCCACACTATACTGTATATCAGTCTTCTGCAGCATTACATACACTCGGAGGAGTTCATTAATTTTATACTGATACTTTTCTGGTCCTCTGGTCCTTTAAAATGGTCTGTTTGATTGGACAGGTGTGGCAGATTGAGTAGTTCTTAATAGCACCACTTTTATGAAAGTGGCACTAATAATTCAATAATAATTACCTACAGTTCATAGATAATGAAACTTTAGATAATAAGACCAACAGGCAGAGTGCCTGTCCCTGTATGCAGTGTACTTTCTCCCTGTCACTGATTGTTAAGGATGCTGTCTGCTTCTGAGTCTACACCCTTTCTAGCAACCAGCGATACAGTGGGGACCAGTTACACTGCAATGCCTGATGGGGAAGCTGAGACATTAGTCCCATCAGGACCACACTCTCCTTGTTAAATGACAGCAGGTGGTGGGTGGAATATATACCCAATAGCAGGCTAAGGGTCACAAGAGGAGTGAACCTAATGGAGAACTAGTGTCTGTAAATCTCCATCAGGTTCTGTCCACCCCAGATACAAAACTCCCCGCTTCTGCACCGTCTGTGTGATCTCTGTAGCGGCAGAAGGAAGCTCAGCTGCGCTGAGGCCAGGGTGTCCATATGAACACTCTGTTCTTGGTGAGCCTCCACACATGGTGTGTGCTGCAGATTCACGTACCTCTTTACAACAGGTACATGAATCTGTTGTGTTGAGGCACATTGGAATTCTAAAGAGTGACTGTAAATTATGTGTTGTCCCTTGTGATGTCACTTGGGCTCCCTCCCATTTTTTGGTAAATCAACCACCACTACTAATTTACAGGAAATATTTCAAGTCAAATACATATTTTCTAGTGTGCATACATTCATTTATTACATTTCAGTTTGCTTTCAATTCTACAGTTACTCTCACCAGCAGTACTGGTTCAACTCAGTTTAAAGGTTTTCTAATCCAAGCCCGATCAGGCAGTGGTACCACCCCTTGGGGCTCGTTCCAAGTGACGTCAGATGCACAGACTCTTACTTGTACAACAGCTGCTGTGAGTATAGACATGTATTTAATGTTAATGTATCCTACTGGATAAGTAATAGCTGGAAAAGTGCCAGGAAAGTGTAACAATGTATTTAATGCTTTATTGTAAGGCATAAGAAGTAACCAATAGGTCTCTGTTAGTGTATGGCTTAGAGCAATGAATGCAAAGTCAGTAGAATTAGTCGTGGGTATGTATGTGGGGTTTAGTGAAAGGCAGCTATCTTGCAGTATGATATTAAAAAATAAATAGTCATATTAAAAGTCAGTGGTGGCTGCTCAATTAGGGGCACAGGGGCACCACCCCCCCAATCCATGCACCTGGCCCTAATCTACATGCAGTGTGCCGGACGCATGGATTTCAATGTTTTTTTGTTTTTTAAGCACATGATTAGAGCCTGCGGCTCTAATTGGCTTCAAAAAGGGTGGGCTCGGGGGGCAGAGCACTGCGCCCTGAGCCCACCCAGTTGTATGACAATAGCAAATTAATATTCATTATTGTCTTCCTGCATCTTCTCTCGGCCAATCAGTAAGCGGGTCTTAGGACCCGATTTGCCAAGAGTCGAAACGACCGTATTGGCCGGGAGCAGAAACAGGGTGGAAGTCGCCGAGAAGGAGATGCAGGGGCTAGCCACCGAAGCTGGCCGCAACCTGGATGGGATAAGTGCAGGGCTGGTGGGTGGACAGGCGAGCGATGGGGGGGGGGAGGGTTGTTTGCCAATTAATTGAGCGACGTTTGTTTGTGACATTTGTTTGCTGCCCCCACCAAAAAATGGAGCACCAGCCGCCACTGTTAAAAGTTGAACTCTACATATAAAAATGTCACCCAGAAGCTAAAGCAAGAAAAGCTGGGTTGCACTGCTGTGGAGAATCTAGAAGCTCTTGGAGAAGTCTATGGAAGTGTGGAGAGCTGCGCAGAACTAATCTACCTCTTTGAGCACACCTATCAAGGACAAAAATGTGGTTGCTATTTATCACATGCCTGGATAAGATCCTCCACCAGGTTATACTAAAGAATGGAGTGGAGATCGACACTGCAAGCAAAACTCTTATACGGGCACAACCGCCATTTCAAGAGGAAGAGGCTCTGAATGCAACCAAGACCCAGAAACCCAACACTTCTAAGGGGCATGGGCAAGGCAACAGTGGAGCTTCTGTATAGTCAGTTCAGACCATTCTGGATGCACCAGTGGAAGAGAGTGGAATGCCCCTGTTATTGAGCCTTAACACAGGCAATAGTGCTGATGGCTCAGACACAGTCTACTTTACAGGAAGCCTTTTCTGAGATTCAGAGAATGGTTGATATGGTGGTAGAAGCTCAAGCAGGGCTGCAAGAATCCCTTACTGATGTGCAACAAGCAGTGATCACTTTGGCTGCAGAAAGGAAGGCAACAGGGGAGGCCTGGTACTTTAAAGCTCAATGCCTGAGGAGAAGAAATCCACCTGACACTACTGAAGAAGTTCCAAAGGAGCTACAAAAGCTGTTATCTGGAAGTCCTGAAGGTGCTACAGAAACTGCTACCCAGAAGGAGTCAACCAGATGTTCACCTACAACAGCCAGCTCAAAATCTAAAGTTGCAAGGAAACAACAGCAGGGGTCCAAATCCTCAAAGAGGGGTCCCCTGCTGTTTCTGAGTGACCGTCCAACTCACATTTCTTCACTTGGAGTAGGCAATCACAGAAATAAAATGCACACTGATATCCCAGAAATTCAATAAAACATTTACAACAAGAGAAACAGATCAAGAAGAAAGTATAAATACAGGCTGCTGAACCTACTCTGAGCAAGTTTCCCAAAAAGTTAGTAAGGCCTTCACCCATAGTACCTTTCCAGGGTCCTACTGGATACAGGAGCACACGTAACCCTGTTTCGAGATTTCTATGATAAATGCCTGAAGCATTTACCCTTATGCCCCACACACGTTCAGAATTTCCGACAAGAAAAGTTCTATGTGAGCTTTTGGTCGGAAATTCCGACCGTGTGTAGGCTCCATCGGTTCTCAATTCTTCCGACGGGAAAAGTTCTTCTAGGAAATTCCGATCGTCTGTATGCAATTCCGACGGACAAAAAAACATGCATGCTCTGAATCAAGCAGGAGAGCCGCACTGGCTATTGAACTTCATTTTTCTCGGCTCGTCGTATGTGTTGTACGTCACTGCGTCCTTGACAGTCGGAATTTCTGACATTTGTGTGAATGTGTGTATGCAACACAATTTTGAGCCAACATTCCGTTGGAAAAAAATCCACGGTTTTCTTGTCAGAATTTCTGATCGTGTGTACAGGGCATAACACAAGTTGGAAGACCTGATCTGGGGTACGGGGACCCAGAAATTCCCCTATAATGGATACCTGGTGATCAAGTCAATGTTTGACTCTTCTGTAGCTCGGCAATCTGAGACATTTGATACCTTAGCTATGGTGTAGCCTCACCCCCTGGGGCTAAAAATAACTATCTGCTAGTGGGGACCAACACTGATCTTGTGAAGGCTGCTCATTCCCCTTGCAACAAGAAATTACTTGACAACCAAAGGCTTCAAACCTAAAACATGACAAGTGTACCAGCGCACAGTACAGGAACAGAAGGCCTTAGCAGAAGGAGTGGGGAAGTTGTGGTGACTGGACAAGGGTGAGAAGATACTGCAACCAGGGTAACTAGCATGTTTATGAGCTACAGTTAAGTTCACCTGGGACCAGCCTGGGCCCTTTGTTGTCCTTGAAACTAATTCTCATGGAGAAGACAGTGGGGTGGAGCTGATTCCTGAAATGGTGTCGACCAAGGTGCTGCAGCAAAGCCATGGGAAGATCCCTGTCACACCAATACTGGCTCCCCATTAAAAATACAGTCCCGAATGCTGATTAGACAAGTAAATCCAGCAACTCCAGTCTCACAATCTGATCTGGCAGGGGGAGCAGCAGATGAAAACCCAGTAAAACGATTCTACCCACAAAACACCCCACTTTCCCCCGAATGGAGGGAGAGAGTCAAAGTCCAACTCCTGAGATGGCGAGAGATGTTTTCCAACAATGACTTTAATGTGGGATGCGTAAAAAGTGCTCAACACAGAATTTGCATTCAGGAAGACATGCCCTTTAGAGCAAGAACTTGACAAATTCTATTAGGTGATCTTGAAGACCTTCATGAACAATTGACAGGGTTGAAGCGAACAGGTGTCATTCAAGAGTCACAAACTCCTTATGCCTCTCCCATATGGGTAGTAAGGAAGAAGAATGGCTCCAGAAGGATCTGTATCGACTACTAAACAATTAACTGGAGAACTATTCCTGATCAGTACACTACCCCACGGTTAGAAGATGCTCTCAAATGCCTGTCTGTTGCAAAGTGGTTTAGTGTGCTGGTTTTGAAGCGTGGGTACTACCAATTTCCCATGCACCCTGAGGACAGAGATAAGACAGTCTTTATCTGCCCACTGGGATTCTATGAGTTTGACAGAATGCTCCAAGGCCTATCAGGATCTCCAGAAACTTTCCAATGTCTAATGGAGCGTACAGTAGGAGATTTAAAGCCTTTCATCTCTTACCTCGGACACGTGGTCTCTACTGAGAGTAGCCACTGATCCCTAGTAGTTGGAAGCAGTCATCTCCTGGCCAAGATTCGAGTAATGTGACTAAACCAAGGTTATTCCTGGGGTTCCATTCCTATTATCGAAGATTTATGGAGGGATTCAATAGAATAGCCCAACCCCTCAATGAGCTTCTGAAGAGTTAGAATGGGGAAGATGACAAACTCACTGAAATCAGCCAAATATTTATTGGGGACTTAGGAAGCCTTGGGAGTCAATCCAAGACCAGTGGACTAATCAGTGTGAGCAGGCTTTCTGTCAACTGAGGAGGAGCTTAACAAATGCCCCTGTCCTGGCTTATGCTGACCCAAGCAAGCCCTACAAAATACATATTGATGCCAGTCAAGATGGAATAGACAGGGTGTTGTGTCAAGAGCACAACGGATACCTGCAACCAGTTGAGTATGTGAGCAGAAGTCTCACCCTTGCAGAGAAGATAAATCCCACACACAAGTGGAAGTTCTTGGCTTTGAAGTGGGGAGTGGTGGAGAAACTAAAAGACTACCTGTATGGCACAAGCCTTATGGTCAAAACTCACAATAACCTGGTCACTAGGGATGAGCCGAACACCCCCCTGTTCAGTTCGCACAAGAACCTGCTAACAGCCAGAATGTTTGCGTGAACTTTAGAACCCTATTAAATACAATGGACTCGAACGTTCGAAATCAAAAGTGCTAATTATAAAGGCTCATATGCAAGTTATTGTCCTAAAAAGGGTTTGGGGACCCGGGTCCTGACCCAGGGGACATGTATCAATGCAAAAAAAAGTTTTAAAAACGGCCGTTTTTTCGGGAGCAGTGATTTTAATAATGCTTAAAATAAAACAATAAAAGTGAAATGTTCCTTTAAATTTCATACCTAGGGTGTGTATATAGTATGCATGTAAAGTCGCGCTTGTTTCCCGTGCTTAGAACTGTCCCTGCACAAAGTGTCATTTCTGAAGGAAAAAAAGTCATTTAAAACTCACTCGGCTATAATGAATTTGTTTCTCCCGGCAATACATAGAAAAGTCATTGATAAAAAAAAGCGTGGGGTCTGGTATGGATATTAAGGGGAACCCTGCCGCAAATTTAAAAAAAAAAATGCGTGGAGTTCCCCCAAATATCCATACCAGGCCCTTCAGGTCTGGTATGGATTTTAAGGGGAACTCCACCCCAAATTAAAAAAAAAATGGCGTGGAGTTCCCCCAAAAATCCATACCAGACCCTTTATCCGAGCACGCAACCTGGCAGGCCGCAGGAAAAGAGGGGGGGACGAGAGAGCACCCCCCCTCCTGAACCGTACCAGGCCACATGCCCTCAACATGGGGAGGATGTCCCCATGTTGATGGGGACAAGGGCCTCATCCGCACAACCCTTGCCCAGTGGTTGTGGGGGTCTGCGGGCAGGGGGCTTATCAGAATCTGGAAGACCCCTTTAACAAAGGGGACCTCCAGATCCCGCCCCCCCCCCCCTATGTGAATTGGTAATTTTTTAATAAAGGACTTTTCCAAGGTGTCTGTGTGTTTTTTTTACACTTTCTTCGTGAAATGGTAGGGGTACAATGTACCCCTTACCAATTCACATAGGGGGGAGCCGGGATCTGGGGGTCCCCTTTGTTAAAGGGGTCTTCCAGATTTCGATAAGCCCCCTGCCCGCAGACCCCCACAACCACCGGGCAAGGGTTGTGGAGATGATTATTTATTACACAAGTAAAAAATGCGCATGAGTCCAAATCACTGATATCCCATAAGTATAGGATCAGATGATGTATGTACAACGGAGTACAGTTAGTGAGCATAGAGTCCAGGCTCTGGGGGTACGTAAGAACAGGAGAGGGGGGGCCGGACGGGGAATTTGTAGAAAAAAGTCACATGCACATTCTCAGGGCTGCCATTCAAGAAGAAACTGAAACAGTGTTCCAAAAATACTGTGAAGAAAAGCAAGGGGAGAGGCGCCTCTGAGTGCAGATGTTTTAAAACAATTTAATAAAAGGTAGTGGTACAAGCAACTCACATTTACAGGGTAAAAACAGGCATTGTACGAATTCCATTAGGGGAGGAGGATGTCATCAGGTCAGTCATGGAATGCCTTCTCCTGCTGGGGCGCTGTGCTGCTGGTTTCCTTCATACACCGCTGTAGATGGGTAAAACGTCCGGTGGCGGTGGAGAGACTGCAGAGCAAGGCTTAGACAATATTTTTTTTCTCTCTGGCAGGCGAGGGCCGATGACGTCAATGGCATGCCAGTGACGTCATGTCCCCTCGGGCAGGACCTGGGTCCCCAAACACTTTTTATGACAATAACTTGCATATAAGCCTTTAAAATTAGCACTTTAGATTTCTCCCATAGACTTTTCGAATTTGCCGCGAACACCCCAAAGGCAATGTTCAAGTCGAACATGAGTTCGACTCGAACTCGAAGCTCATCCCTACTGGTCATATATGTACTTACTACAGCCACCGGGCATAGATGGTTGGCCGCTTTATCTGGGTTCCACTTCAACCTGAAGAATTGCCCAGAAGTTGGGAACAGAGATGCCAATACCCTGTCAATAAGACCTTACGACTAGTGGTGCAATGGATCGGTGGTGATCCGAACGGGTCACCCTGTTCGGATCGGATCACCACGCGATCTGCATAGGAAAGGCTGCGGCTTCGGCCTAGCTCCGGAGCGGCGGCCATCTTGGTACATCCGGCGGCGGCCGCTGTAGTGACGTTTCGCCGCCATCTTGCTCCACCCCACACTCCTGCACAGTAATGATAGAGAAGGGGCCAAGCGGACATCTTGTTACACCCAACTGAGTTTTAGATTTCAACACAAAACGGAGCTCATCAGCTTTAATACATTATTTGGAAATCCATCGGACTGTTTACATTTTAAATTTTAAAAGCAGCAGCAAACCTTACATGATTGCTAATGTGACGGAACACCTCTGATTTTCACATTTAACATGTAGTTAAATGTGAAAATCAGAGGTGTTCTGTCACATTAGCAACCATGTAAGGTCAGCAGGTTTGCTGCTGCTTTTAAAATTTAACATGTAAAGAGTCCGTTGGATTTACAAATACTGTATTTAAGCTTATAAGCTCCGATTTGTGTTGAAAATAACTGTGAAATCGAAAATTCCGGTGGGTGTAACATTATAATTTTTTTTTTTTTGCCGATCCGAAAATGATCTGATCTGTGGCTCTGATCCGAGGATCGATCCGATTTGTGAGTTTTTTGATCCGTTGCACCCCTACTTACGACCCTAAGACTCGTCAAGAAGAGTGAACACAGCTAACATCAGAGTGGCAGGGGCTGAAGGCATCAGAGTCTAAATTTTCAGGGGCCCCCAAATATCACTGTGATCTTTTCCAAGTGAAGGACGAAGGCCAGCCAAAGCTCTCAAAGAAATACTTGAGGAAGGATCATATGGACGAATCTCTCTGCAATTTAACATTAAAGGCTCTGGAGGGCCGAAGCCCAGATCTGCTGTAACAAACTCCCCAAAAGAAGCATGTCTGGTTCATAAGGAAAGGGATTGGTTACAACTACATGATGGGGTGGTCTACCAAAGGAGTCCCTCGGACAATCTTGAAGATAAATGGCAACTGTTACTGCCATACAAGCATAGAGAGACTGTGCTGACTGCTTTGTATAATGACCATGGCCATTTAGGGCCTGAAAGAACTTTCAAACCAGTGAGAGACCACTTCAATTGGCCCTATATGCGGGCAGAAGTTTAAGGCTACTGTCACTCCTGCATACGATGCATACAGAGGTGCATACATCTCCAAAGTCAAGAACCGATGGAGTTGGTGTGCATTGCTTTTTTGTGCTTGAAACCTGATTCAAGTGGGCAGGGGAATGTGGTGCACCTCACCAGGTACGCCCAGGCACTTCCAACTAAAGACCATCAAGCATCTACAGTGGTCAAACTTCTGAACTTCTGGTAGAAGTTCACCATCCATTATGGCCTGCCTCAACATATCCACTGACCAAGGGAAAGACTTTGAGAGTAGACTCATTAAGAACTTGCTAGATCTATTGGGCATTTGGAAATCCCCAAAAAAAACCATACATTCTTAAGAAGACCCACATCCTGAAAAATTCAACCGCGCCCTCTTAGATATGCTCGGGACACTCACTGCTGAAAAGAAGCAACTCTGGAGCAGACACATTTTAAGTGGTTCTAAAGCAGATACAGGTGAAGGGGTATGCAGAGAGGAAGAAGATGCTGACATGGACTGGTTGTGGCCATCTGCACTCTCAGAGACCACCAGATCTCATTCTCCTGGGGAAACAAATACAGGAACCCTCAGGCCTGGGGCTCCAGAGTTTATACCCCTGGGTCAATCTCGGGTAAGCTAAGAAAACCCTGCTACCTCCCTGAATGCAGAGGATACAGGGATATCTCAGCCATTCATAGAATCAGAGGAAGAGCCATTTGGAGAAGAGCCCTCTGAGCTGAAAAAGCAAAAAAAATCATTTCTTCCCCCTAGAGATTGACTTATGACACCTTGGGCAGGAGTTCTGAAGAAGCTATTTTCACCACTCAAAGGACTCCTGAAACGCCAACCCTTCCCACTGCAGATTTAGTGGTAGGTGACTCAAACTGGCACATCCAAGTGGGCCATCCCAATATTGGTGGCTTATGGATGAGACAACCTCGCTCCTTCTAACAAATGGTGGGAGTTTCCCTTGACAAGTTCCTATGCCAATGTGCATCACCTGATTTTGTGTACATTTTGACTTAAGCTTGCCTTTAGTTTATACAGGTTATCTAAAGTTATGATTATGAACATTATATGTTGTCAGACTCTGCCCCTTCTTTGGGGACCAAAGTTTTCTGCCAGGAGTAGTGTGTAGCCAGGTGCTTGGCTAGAGAAAGAGAGCGATTTAGGACACTGTGATGCAGTGCTCTCTGTGCTTCCAATTGACTTCAGCTGAATGGGTTAACATTACCTCACCTCCATCCACAAGGGAAAGCTGATAAGCAGAAGGAGCTCAAGAGACTTGATGGTATGCAGGCAGACTTGAAGACATGGCAGGCAGATTTGGCAGCATTGACTCATGGGAGCTGAAGTTCGGGAAAGACACTTTACTATGACAGTCTGTGGACTACAATTTCCAATGCGAGTGGGGTAAGAGAGAGAGTTGTATTTTCTCATGCTGAATACAGAGGAACTTTCTCTTTGGCTGGAGGAGACCAAGATCTGCACATCACTGTACATCAATGCTGTATCGTTGGGACTGGTGAGAGGACACTGCTGCCATTACCTGTTGCTGCTAGCAGAGACTGAGCACATAGGGACTGGCCATCTATGGCAGCCTTATTTACTGCATGCAGACTTTATAAGGACTGTACTCATGTGCACCACTGTAAAGACTGGGCCTCAACGCTTGCCAGCTGAAGAACTAGGGCTAAAGACTACTCACTCAACTGCGTTACAAGAACTTTGCCTATTGTCCATAGTAAGAGACTCTCTAGAGCAGTGGTTCTCAACCTTCTAGTGCCGTGACCCCTTGATAAAATTTCCCAAGTTGTGGGGACCCCTAACAGTAAAATTATCATTTTCCTAGTGTGGGTTGTCAGCACCCAAGGCAAGACAATGATTTTCCGCCCCTAACCCACTGATATTTAGCGCTCCCCGAGTCCCTTCCGCTTGTACAGTATTAAAACCCCTCTTACGGTACATTTTAGGATGTACCACTCTTTTTCTGTTCTCCTTTCTTTCCCTTTTATCTCTCTCTATCCTAATTTCTTGTTTTTGTTCCCCCCATCCCTCTCTAGCCACCTTTCTTGTTATTTCTCTTATTCTTTCTCTCCCCTTTTTCTTTGTTCCTCCCCCTTCCATGTATTCTCTATTTTTTTTCCTTCTCTTACCCCTTGGTGGGGGGGGGTGGGTGGAATTGGATGAGTGGCAGTGCTGGCAGGGGGGTTGGGATGAGTGGCAATGCTGGGGGGAGTTCTGATCAGCCAACTTAAGTGCTCTTAATCAAGGTCATCTGCTGTTCTGAGAACTGTAGTGGGGACTTTTAATGGCAACTGTAATCACATGTAGTGTTACTCACTGTGTCTCTGACTTTGTGGTGTCTCGCAGCAGTGACACCTATGCCAAAATCTGAGGTCTCCTCCCGCCCCTCCCACTTCACATTCCTTACCAGTTAGCTGACCTCTAGTCTCTGTCCCCCAGCCATGCCGTGAACTGAATGGGCGGCTCCAGGAACAGCCCAGCTGGGTGGCCACAGGCTCCAGGGTCAGCCCTGCTGGGTGGTTGCAAAAAGGCTGGGAGAGCAGTGCTAAATCCAGGAACAGCCCAGGATTCGGTGACCCCTAGCAAATCATCATTTGACCCCCGAGGGGGTCCCGACCCTCAGGTTGACAACCACTGCTCTAGAGAGTCTTAAATTTCATTGTTGTTATTCATATCGGGTGCACTCTAAAGTGGATATAGCCTACTGTTTACAGAGGAGTTATCATAGTATTGTATATCATTGCTGTTATTGTTTTCTAATGCCATTACTTATTGCCTATTTTGTGGATTACTAGTTTTACTCTAATTTAGCTGCATAGAACTCCATTCTATCCTGCTATAGCCAAGTAAACATATTATCTAGTGAACTGTGTTTGACCTAATACTTTACATATTTATTTATGTGGAAAAAATATATGGTTGCGCTAACCCTATAGAGATTGCACAACTAAGTGCATAACTAAAAATAACATTGTGAATACATCAACATTTACGTGAAAAAATGTGAATAATCCAAAAAAACAATGTTATGAATAGCAAATGAAATAAACTATAAATGTGTGAAAAAATAGTCCAACAATGGTACTTTGACTGAAAAATAAATCAAAAAAGACTATTAAGGCATGTAAAAATTATGTTTTTTAAATTAAATTTTAAGAGGAAACTGTTGTGAAATTCACCACCAGATTGAATAAAATGCCTCCTTACCAGAGCTCCGTGACCACCCGTGACAGAGGATCTAGAAAAGCTTGAGGTGCTCTGGTAAGGAGGCATTTTATTCAATCTGGTGGTGGATTTCACAACAGTTTCCTCTTAAACTTTGAAGAGTTTGCATTTATGGATCAACTTCAATAAGCATATTATTTTCTGCACGGGTGCAAGGACTGTATTTATTTCAATATTTGTGAACTTTGACCCACGGATTATTCATTTGATTGACACGTTTTTAATTCATAATTTTTATATGCCTTAATTGTCTTTTTTGATTTATTTTTCAGTCAAGGTATCATTGGTGGACTATTTATTCACACATTTATGGTTCATTTCATTTGCTATTCATAACATTGTTTTTTTGGATTATTCACATTCTTTCACGTAAATGTTGATGTATTCACAATGTTATTTTTAGTTATGCACTTATGCCTTGTACACACGATCGGTTTTACCGATGAAAACAGTCCGATGGACTTTTCTCATCGGACAAACCGATCGTGTATGGGCCCCATCGGTCTTTTTTCTTTTCCATCGGTGAGAAAAAATAGAACATGTTTTAAATTTATCCGATGGGAAAAAAACGATAGCAAATTCCGATCGTCTGTGTGAAACTCCATCGGACAAAAAACCCATGCATGCTCAGAATCAAGTCGACGCATGTTTAGAAGCATTGAACTTAATTTTTCTTGGCTTGTCGGAGTGTTTTACGTCACAGCGTTTGGGACAGTCGGATTTTTGACTGATGGTGTGTAGGCAAGACTGATGGAAGTCAGCTTCATCGGATTTCCAATGGAAAAATCCATCGGATTAGAATCCATAGGAAATCCGATCGTGTGTACAGGGCTTAAGTTGTGCAATCTCTATAGGGTTAGTGCAACCATATATTTTTTCCATATTTTGTTCACTGTATGTTGTTTTGCAGAAGGTTTGCTGCTTTCTAATACCTTTTTATCTCATTCCACCTAAGTAATGTTTGGGGTTTGTCATAATTACCATCTTAGCGCAGTTTCTCCCCCCATTTTTCCATACTAATTTATGTGCATACTACTATTTTCTACAACCCATGACAATATAGTATATTGGGTTCATTAACCACTGAGCAGTCTGATGTTTGCCTTTTGATACTGAACCTTAGTTGTGTGCAAGCTCAATATTCTTCTCTCACACGTACAAGAAACTGGCTGTTCAGTAGTGCTGGGTGCTGTAATGACCGCAGACTGGAAACCGTGGATGATTAAAGTGAAGAAATGTCATCAGCACACCAAGGATTCCTCGAAAGGGTCCAAAGCTTTATTATTGTGGTCACATGATAAACATACAGAAACATTTCAGAGCCATGCAGGGCCTCTTCATCAGGCAAGTGACAAGACAAAATACATCACTTGCCTGATAAAGGGGCCCTGCGTGGCTCCGAAACGTTGCTGTATGTTTATCATGTGAACACAAGTCTGGCGCTAGGGGACCAAGGCAAGGAGTTCCTCCATAATGGTGGGTGGTGCCTTTCTGGAGACCATCAAAGCAGCTGTGTAGAGGTTCTGCACCAGGAGCGGTGCTAGAGAATAATCCAAAACTAAACACTAGAAAAAAAACACAAAAATGCGCTAAATGGAATCTCCTGTGAAGAAAAGGGGATGGCCGCTATGAATACAGAAAACAATATCTGATGGTGCCAACGTTGTTAAAAACAGGAAAAAGTTTATTTTAAAACAATGTTCTAAAGATGATAATAAATCAATAGTTGCAGAGCTCTCCTCAAACAGATGAAAAATCAAATCAGCCTAAAGCATCACTGTGTGAGTATCTTATACATGCTGTTGACTGTGGTATGACTGTGCAGGACAGTGCTGCAGTGGTTCGGCTGTGCTGCTCGGCTATAAATAGCAGTGCCCGATGGAGAGGGGTATATGTCTGGCAAAAAGACCAAATTTCGGGTGGAAGAGAGCCCAAGGTAAGGCTGGGAGACACAGGGTATGTACGGCAACTCAGCTGCGGAGGGTGGTAGAATTATAGTAATCCTACTAGTAGGCACAACAAAGGAGGGGGGGGGGGGGGACTGTGAGAAAACATTAAAAAAAAACTATTAAAAAATAAACCACAAGGACCAAGAGAGCAATCCCAGATGGAAACCTTGTAGGGCAAAGACAGAGGCAGAGTGAACAAACCCTAAGGATGCTGTGCACTTCTAGCTCCTCATTTAACCCATTTGGTGATAGAGATGCCAGTTTATAAATCCAGAAGGATTGTCTGCATAGCAGGGAGGAGCTCTCATTGGCAGTCAAAGACCCTCTGGGTATGAACTCTCTAGCTACCACCCTTAGGCTCCAAATGTTTTTGGCATGATGGATTTTGAAGTGACGGAGAACACTATGTTCCTGACGGCCCTTCTGTATGAACTGCTGATATTCACCCACGCCTTTCCATAGGGTGTGCATCATGAGTCACCCACATACAGAAGGTTGCAGGGACATTGGAGTATATAAATGACACTCAGAAAAGCAGGTTATGAATTGTTTGATGTCATAGATATTACTGAGCTCTAGCTGAGAATGAAGACTGACCATGCTGAATGAACTGGCATGTCAAACACCCTCTTTTCCTGCATTGAAAAATTACAGTTCTAATGTCGAAGTAGGAACATATATCCATAGTTCTCTCAACTCGAGAAATTTTGAATTTGCTGTTAGCGACAATGTTTTTGATAGTGCGGGTTCTTTTGAAGGTCACCTGAGGAGCTGCAGGTAAAATGGGCCCTAATTTTTGATCCATCTGCAATATATGTGTTTTTTGACAATATTGGTAATGGATCTGTACTTATTATTTTATTCCGTCACAAACCTGACAGTGTTGGTGTTAGGTCTCTCGCCTTTTTTGGGAGGTGGTGGGGCCTCTAGAAATTTTTCATAAGCCGTCTGAATTAATTCCAGTGGGTGTCCCTTTTGTAGAAACTTGTTTTTCAGAACTGAACTTTGCTTCTCATATTCACCATGATTGGTGCAGTTTCCACACAATTTTTGAAAATGTCCACGCCGGATATTTTTTAACCCAAGAAGGGTGATGGTAGCTCATATAGTGCAGATACAAATTTCCACTAGTGGGCTTGCAATAATTTTTTGTACAAATGGACCCATCCTCATGGTATAACTCCAGATCTAGAAAAACAAGACTGTGGGAATCTATCACATGTGTGAACTGTAGACCCAAGGCGTTGTTGTTGCAGTGGGAAGAAAAGGCTTCAAACACCTCTGGGCCCCCACTCCAAATGACCAAGTCAACGCTGTATCGCTCAAGGAACACTAAATGTCTGGCAAAAGGGTTATGGTCCCAGATGAATCGCTCCTCTCCAATATCCCATAATGATGTTTGGCATATGAGGGGGTGAAATTCGTGACCCATAGCTGTTCCATGCTTCTGAAGATAGAATTTGTCTTGGAACACAAAATAATTGTGTTCCAAGCAGAAGCATGTGACCATGATATAAAAAATCTTTGGACCCCTTTAAGGAATCCTTGGTGTGTTGATGACATTTCTTCACTTGAGTTGTGTTCCGGGTATCCATATTTGTGCTCCCAGTAGCAATGCAGTATCCATTTGTTCACCTGGTGTGTCAGTGGGACTGAGGACATTCTCAGAGTCAATGCAGAATAACCGAGAACCTAATCTACCAAATCTCCTGCGGGGGTAGCGCTACATGTAGGAACATTTGTTTCATCTCTTTGTATCACCTGAAGCTCGTCACTTCACTGGCTATTAGGGATGAGCTTCGAGTTCGAGTTGAACTCATGTTCGACTCGAACATTGCCTGTTCACCCATTCGCCGAACAGCGAACAATTTGGGGTGTTTGCGGCGAATTCGAAAAGCCGCGGAACACCCTGTAAAAGTCTATGGGAGAAATCTAAAGTGATAATTTTAAAGGCTTATATGCAAGTTATTGTCATAAAAAGTGTTTGGGGACCTGGGTCCTGCCCCAGGGGACATGTATCAATGCAAAAAAATGCAGTTTTTTTGGGAGCAGTGATTTTAATAATGCTTAAAATGAAACAATAACAGTGAAATATTCTTTTAAATTTCGTACCTAGGGGGTGTGTATAGTATGCCTGCAAAGCATCGCTTGTTTCTCATGCTTAGGACAGTCTCTGCACAAAGTGTCATTTCTAAAGGAAAAAAAGTAATTTAAAAGCACTCGCGGCTATAATGAATTTTCGGCTCCCGGCAATACAGAGAAAAGTCATTGATAAAAAAAAAAAAAAAAAAAGCGTGGGGTTCCCCCCAAATTCAATTACCAGGCCCTTCAGGTCTGGTATAGATATTAAGGGGAACCCTGCCGCAAATGTAAAAAAAAAATGCGTGGAGTTCCCCCAAATATCCATACCAGGCCCTTCAGGTCTGGTATGGATTTTAAGTGGAACTCCACACCAAATTTAAAAAAAAATGGCGTGGAGTTCCCCCAAAAATCCATACCAGACCCTTTATCCGAGCACGCATTGAAAGTCATTGATAAAAAATAACATAAAATGCGTGGGGGTCCCCCAAAATTCAATTACCAGGCGCTTCAGGTCTGGTATGGATATTAAGGGGAACCCTGCGTCAAATTAAAAAAAATGACATGGGGTTCCCCCCAATTATCCATACCAGACCCTTTAGGTCTGGTATGGATTTTAAGGGAAACTCCAACCAAATTTAAAAAAAAATGGCGTGGAGTTTCCCCCAAAAATCCATACCAGACCCTTTATCTGAGCACGCAACCTGGCAGGCTGCAGGAAAATAGGGGGGGAAGAGAGAGTGCCCCCCCTCCTGAACCATACCAGGCCACATGCCCTCAACATGGGGAGGATGCTTTGGGGGTCTGTGACATGTTAGGTATGTATTTACTCGGCGTAACATCATCTTTCATATTTTACAAAAAAATTGGGCTAACTTTACTGTTTTGTTATTTTTTAATTCATGAAACCGTCTTTTTCCCCCCAAAAAAAGGCGTTTGAAAAATTATTGCGCAAATACCGTGAATGATGATTTGTACATGTAGGAGAGAAGTGCCAGAATAGGCCCGGTATGGAAGTGGTATAAAAAGCCCTGTATTAAAGTGGTTAAATTACTTTTTTTCCTTCAGAAATGACACTTTGTGCAGGGACAGTTCTAAGCACGGGAAACAAGCGCTACTTTACAGGCATACTATACACACCCCCTAGGTATGAAATTTAAAGGAATATTTCACTTTTATTGTTTCACTTTAAGCATTATCAAAATCACTGCTCCCGAAAAAAAAGCAGTTTTTAAAACTTTTTTTTTAATTGATACATGTCCCCTGGGGCAGGACCCGGGTCACCAAAACACTTTTTATGACAATAACTTGCATATAAGCCTTTAAAATTAGCACTTTAGATTTTTCATGTTCAAGTCCCATAGACTTTAACGGTGTTCGGATATTTGAACAAATTTATTGCCTGTTCGCATGTTCTGATGCGAACAGAACTGGGGGGTGTTCGGCTCATCCCTACTGGCTATATGTAAAGCTGGATACACATGGATTGAAATTCTGCCAGTTCAGCAGGGATTGTTAGACCGTCTTCTGTTGAGCGGTCCTGCTGGAAAACCAGAATTTGACCAGCCACTACAGCCAATGGCTGCAGCGCTGATCAGTGTATTCTGACAGGGGAGGAGTCCCTGTAGGTAAAATGCAATAGCACAGCAGGGGAGATCCCTACATCCATATCGCTTAAAGGGATGCAGGAATCTGTGTTTTTTTTTCCGTTCAGCCCACTGGTTGAACGAAAAAGAACCCAATGTGCAGCTGTGTTTATTTCCCTATGGCAGTGTGTAGTGTGGGGGTGTCCATTCCCTTGCTTAAAGGGGAGTTCCAGCCTTTTTTATGTTTATTAAAAGTCAGCAGCTACAAAAAGTGTAGCTGCTGGCTTTTAATAAGCAGACACTTACCTGTTCCACTGTCCAGCGACGCGGCCGAACGGAGCTTCGCTCCTCCCCCCCCCCCTCCGCCGGCGCCTCCATTCTAACTGTGGGCACCCGGCCGTGACAGCTTTCGGCTTCACGGCCGGGCACTCACTGCGCATGCACGAGTGGCGCTGCGCAATCTGAGTGGACTGTCACGTGTCCCAGGTGATCGCCTACAGGGAGGGGCCGCCAAAAGGCGATATGACGAGACGCCTAAGCGGTCCCAGGGCGGAAGGAGGAAGTGAGACAGGAAGTCCCACTCCTACTGAAGCCCCCACTCCCCCCCAAAAAAAATTACATGCCAGGAGTGGTTAAAGTGTAAGTTCCACTTTTGGGTGGAACTCCGCTTTAAGTTTCACGTTTCAATTGTGCTCTAGCTCTGGATTGGATGTGAAATCAGACCCCAACCACCCTTTGATCTGTGTGTTTTACATGGCTATAGAGGAGAGAAGACTGCAGATAAATAGGTTCAAGTCAAGTAGGAATATTTGTTTCATCTCTGTGCATCACCTGAGGCTATTCACTTCACTGGGTGTATATAAAGCTATGTACAGATGTTCGAAATTCTGCCAGCTCAGCAGGGAGCAGCCGAATTTCAGTCTGTGTGTAGCCCTCTCTGTTCAACAGAAGCCAATCGTTAGACCAGCCGTGTTAGAAAACCTTAATTTTATCAGCCACTGCAGCCAATGGCTGCAGCATTGATCAGTGTACTCTGACAGGGAAGGAGTCCCCACAGTCAGAATACAATAGCACAGTAGGGGAGATCCCTGCATCCCCATCACTTATGTGAAAGCAGGAAGCTTTGATTTTATTTTCATTCAGCCTGCTGGTTGAACAAAAGAAAAACTCACAGTGTCCACCCGCGATTGTTTTTTTTTTTAAAGTCAGCAGCTACAAACACTGTAGCTGCTGACTTTTAATAAGGACACTTACCTGTCCTGCTCGATCACGGCAGGTCCCCACGCCGCCATCCTCACTAAGGGAAACAGGCAGTGAAGCCTTGCGGCCTCACTGCCTGTTTCCTACTGAGCATGCACGAGTTGAGCGGCGCTTTGTGAATGGGCCGGCTGCTCTCTGGGATACACACAGTTCCCAGAAGGCAGCGCACCCCATTCACCAGAAGACACCGCGAGTAGGACGAGGAAGAAGACCAGTCGTGGAGGTTGAAGAGGCAGATTAGTAACTTCCGCATAGCAACCGCTATTTATGGTAAGTAAAACTATTTTTTTTTCTCTATTTTTTTTTGATTTTTGGTGAAAAAAAATAAAAATCAGGGTGGAACTCCACTTTAAGGATTTACACCCATTTTAAACAAACTAACTGAGATGCATGGAACCGAATAATTATTATTTATGAGACACAAAGTTAACAAAAATGTACCAGCATGGGATGTGGCTTATGAATATTGAATCCTGTGCACTATTCTAATGAAAAAAATATTACAGGATTAGTGTGAAGGTGATAAACAAATCTCTCACATCCCATGTATTGTGCAGATAAATGACAGGTTCATTCTGTAATTACAGGACGCAGTCAGTCACACGTCCAGTTCTAGAAAGACCAGCCTACAGGTGACATGGGTAGCACCGACTTCCACCACTGCAAATATTCAAATCAGGTAAGATTCTTCTGAGTATTTAATATAACAAAGATCCAACAGCTTCAGATAGTTACCTCCACATCCTAGCCCTTCCAGGAGCTGCCAACATAATTCAAATGTAATCTAAAAAGAGTCAAGACCACCTCGCAAGGAAATGTCCCAATATTCAATCAAAGTTTTTCAATTGAAAATAAGACAAATGTTTTCTCATGGGATTCTCACCAGATGGATAGATCCTTCATGGAACTGGGTCCAATAAAGCTTGCAATATCAAATTTGGCAATGTGGCTTGTTTTGATATGCATTTACACTGGGGCAGCCGCTGCTAAAGTTAGATAGGTAAAGGAAAATTTGCCTTGTTATATACGTCATGCTGAACTTTCAGTAAAAGTTTTTAAACCACACAAAGCCTGGTCTGAAGTTACCCAGGAATCCCATGTTTGTTCCTGGCGCTTCTAAAATGGGCCTGAGTCTCCACTAGCACAAGGGTTCTTGCAACATTACAACACCAAAAGGTTAAGCTCAGTGGGGGTGTGGCGGCGAGCAGGCGGGGGTCACAGTGGCGGCATTCGATGGCACAGTGGCGGCATTCGATGGCACAGTGGCGGCATTCGATGGCACAGTGGCGGCATTCGATGGCACAGTGGCGGCATTCGATGGCACAGTGGCGGCATTCGATGGGCACAGTGGCAGCATTTGATGGCACATTGGCGACATTTGATGGCACAGTGGCAGCATTTGATGGGCACAGTGACAGCGTTTGATGGCACAGTGGTGGCATTCGATGGGCACAGTGGCAGCATTTGATAGGCACAGTGGCAGCATTTGATCGCTGGACTCCAGGACAGGTAAGTGTCCTATTATTAAAAGCCAGCAGCTGCAGTATGTGTAGCTGCTGGCTTTTAATTTTTGCAGGGGTGGGCGGACCTCCGCTTTAATGGAGATCAGTTATCCAACCCAGCCTGACATGTGGTAATGGCGATCAGTCAGCCACCATACCATATAGTGCATATATATATGTGTGTAGGAAGGCTGGGGCTAATTGGCCGAAGGGGTGAGGGTGGGCTCCTCTTCCTAATGTGGACCCTAAATCTTGTAGGGAATGCATGCTGAGGCTTGTAAAAAATCGACCAGTGTGACGCGGGTTAGGCGGGAGACTCCCAGAAGTGAGGTAGCTTCAATACAGGAGGATGCCCAAAAGACGGAGGGACTTCCTCCTGGATATGGTGCAACTGGAAACTTCATCATGCGTTCCACCATAGGAATGCACAAACCGGGAATGGAAGAAGTTGGAAACAGGGGTCTGCACTTTTGTATATGATATTGGCTTCTCCTGTGTGCTGATATTTTATTTGAACATAAATCACATCATTTCGTAAAAAAGATCCATTATACATTTAAAGAATGACAGCCCTCCCACAATCCCTCTATGGCCCCTTGCGCACAGGGGTCTAACTACTTTGTGTCCTCCCTGGCCTTCTAGTGCACCCAGCAGGCACAGGTGTTCAGCCCTGCTTTCAGCAGCCTATCAGAGTCTATGGTTGTACTGACTGAATGCTGTACTGTACGTGTATTTACGTTTAAGGCCCTATGTGTTAAGGGACAAATGCCGTAATGCAGGGATTCTGCTTTCAAGGAAATTGATCCCTGAATGCATAGGACCCAAAATGTTACTTTGACTGGCTGCAGTCAACAGGGCTGGATGCTACACCTGTGCCTTCTGGGTGCATTAAAATTCCAAAGGGGGAAAGCACAACAGCTAAATCCCCCCTATGTGCAAGGGGCCTATTTGTTTAATTGTTGGTCGATTTTACAAGCCTCAGCATGCATTCCCTACAAGATTTAGGGTCCACATTAGGAAGAGGAGCCCACCCTCACCCCTATTTGTTTTTAAGATCAAAAATTCTAGACACCATTCAAGTCACTTGTTGCTCTTAGGACGTGTTTACACTTGTGTTAGCCCTCTGAAGAGTAACTCAAGGTGTATCACTTTCCAGAGGATGTTTGGCAGGTGGTGAGAAGGCTTTATGTTGCCTCCTTACCTCCTGTTTTAACCCCTAAAAATCCTTACCACCGCACCACAACTGGCTTGCGTTTGGTGGCTGATACTGCCTGCTGAATACTACAGGGGGGATAAACAAGCCCTTTATGAGCCCTCATCTTAACAAGCCCTCACATACCTAACCATGGCAGTGGTCCAGGGAAAAACGTATACTGTGTCTTTCACTCCACCTCCTTCGTATCTAAAAAGTGTGTTAAAGTAGAATTAAAGCAAAATTTTCTTTTGTCATTTTGCCATCTCTGAGATTTCCCCTTACAGTAAGGCTCATAGCCAAAACAGGAAGTGAGAGAATTGAGGGAATTTGTAGTTGTCACCAGAACTAGTGTTTGGAAGATTTCCTCTCTGTTCTGGTGACAACACAAAATGTGTGTCTTTTCCCTTTCACCGATAATGGTAAACAGGACAAATAGAGAGGGTAAATCTCCCTAATGGGGGAACAGACAGCAATGAAATCCTGATAGGTGTTCTAATCCTCCTCCACTCTATCCAAAAAAAAGATTTGCCTTTAGTTGTAGTTTACATTTTGTAGGATAATTTTTCCCAGAGCCCCATTCACACCTGGGCATTTGCAATTGCGCCGTGATTCTGCATGTTATTCTAAAACACTCTGCAAAATGGACAAATCACACCACGCTTGTTCAGACGCCATTCATTTTCAATGGCACATAAACATGGGTGCGATTCTGCTGCGATTGTTGCATGATAAATTGTGCTGCAATTGCAGCAAACTGCATCGTGCAAAGCTTGTCACCCAAAAGAAGCTCTTGTTTGGGCGACAAGCTTTGCACGATGTGGTTTGACACAACTGCAGCACGATTTATCACAAAACAATCGGGGCAGAATCGCACTCGCGTTTAGATGTTATTGAACATGAATGGCACCTGAACAAGCGTGGTATGATTTGTCAGTTTTTTTTTTGTTTTGTTTTTTGGAATGGTGGGCAGAAATGCAACAATTCTGCTCCCAATTGCAAACATCCAGGTGTGAACGAGGCCTTAGTGAACGAGGTGAAGCTGTGTTGACTTCCATCATCCAATCATGTGCAAGCAAAAATGCTGTTTGTTTTTATGTTTAGTGAAATTTCTCCACATCTCCACTGGGGAAAATTCTCTTGCAAAGTGAACGGCCTATTTGCCTTTAGTTTAGTAATCAACTCCATAAACTCTAAAAGGGGACAACACATACTATACTATAGTACAGTATACTATACTATACCAGTAGACACAATAGCCTTTTTTTTATACAAAATGTTATTGCTTTGCAACCAAAGATGTGGAGTATTTGAAGAATATCTTTGGGTAAATAGAAAAGTGGTGTAAACTTTAATTATTGCAAAGTTCTTTTTTTTTTCCAGAGCAACAGTCGTACAAACGGAGTCGGTTTTCTGGACTAATGTCAATAGTCCAACACTTTCATATATGGCAGTGCCCAGCAACACAGCTAGTTCCACAGCGAGCACCACTGCCACCACTACCACTTCCACGGCAAGAGCCACTAACACCTCTGCCACTTCTAATTTCACTGCAAGCACCACTACCGCATCAGGTTCCACCATAAGAACCAGTAGCACATCTAGTTCCACTTTAAACAATGGAACATCGGTTACAAAAACAACATCCATCAACAACAACCAGTCTAGTGGTGGATCCCAACTTTGTGTAAGTTTATTTTATCATTTTTTTATTTATTTTTTTTCATTAGAAGGAGTAATATGGTAGTGGCATGTATTCCTAGGTCAGATTTCAAATTCTTTGGCTTGATGAAGGCAAAACTATTTATTTTGGTAGTCAAGATATTTTTATATATTTATATGTTTATATATTTTTTAGTGTAAAGATTTATAAGTTTTGGCCTCATGCCCACGGACGTTTTTACAGCCGCGCTTTTGAGCGTTTTTTACAGCTTAAAAACGCCTGTCCATGTTAGTCTATAGCTTCATGCCCACCTAGGCATTTTTGAGCTGCAAATAGCATAGACGTTTTTAACCACTTAAGCCCCAGACCATTTTGTAGCTAAAGGACCAGAGGTGTTTTCAGAAATTTGGCACTGCGCTGCTTTAACTGGAAATTGTGCGGACATGCAATGTTGTACCCAAACGAAATTTGCGTCCTTTTCTTCCCACAAATAGAGCTTTCTTTTAATGGTATTTGATTGCCTCTGCGATTTTTATTTTTTGCGATATAAATGGAAAAAGACAGAAAATTTTGAAAAAAAATGATATTTTCTACTTTTTGTTATAAGAAAAATCGAATAAACTCAATTTTAGTCATACATATAGGCCAAAATGTATTCAGCCACATGTCTTTAGTAAAAAAAAAAGTCAATAAGCGTATATTTATTTGTTTGCGCAAAAGTTATAGCGTCTACAAACTAGGGTACATTTTCTGGAATTTACACAGCTTTTAGTTTATGACTGCCTACCTCATTTCTTGAGGTGCTAAAATGGCAGGGCAGTACAAAACCCCCCGAAATGACCCCATTTTGGAAAGTAGACACCCCAAGGAAATTGCTGAGAGGCATGTTGAGCCCATTGAATATTTTTTTTTTTGTCCCAAGTGATTGAATAATGACAAAAAAAAAAATAATTACAAAAAGTTGTCACTAAATGATATATTGCTCACACATTCCATGGTTATATGTGGAATTGCACCCCAAAATACATTTTGCTCCTTCTCCTGAGTACGGAGATACCACATGTGTGGGACTTTTTAGGAGCCTAGCCGTGTACGGGGCCCCGAAAACCAAGCACCGCCTTCAGGATTTCTAAGGGCACAAATTTTTGATTTCACTCCTCACTACCTATCACAGTTTCGAACGCCATAAAATGCCAAAATAGCACAAAACCCCCCCAAATGACCCCATTTTGGAAAGTAGACACCCCAATCTATTTGCTGAGAGGCATGGTGAGTATTTTACAGCTCTCATTTGTTTTTGAAAATAAAGAAAGTAAATAATTTTTTTTTTTTTTCAATTTTCAAAACTTTGTGACAAAAAGCGAGATCTGCAAAATACTCACCATACCTCTCAGCAAATAGCTTGGGGTGTCTACTTTCCAAAATGGGGTCATTTGGGGGGGGGGGGGGTTTGTGCCATCTGGGCATTCCATGGCCTCCGAAACTGTGATAGGCAGTGAGAAGTGAAATCAAAAATTTACACCCTTAGAAAGCCTGAAGGCGGTGCTTGGTTTTTGGGGTCCCGTACGCGGCTAGGCTCCCAAAAAGTCTCACACATGTGGTATCCCCGTACTCAGGAGAAGCAACAGAATGTATTTTGGGGTGTAATTCCACATATGCCCATGGCATGTTCGAGCAATATATCATTTAGTGACAACTTTGTGCAAAAAAAAAAATATATATATATATTTTTCCGCAACTTGCGTCAACATATAAAATATTCCATGGACTCGACATGCCTCTCAGTATATAGCTTGGGGTGTCTACTTTCCGAAATGGGGTCATTTGGGGGGGGGGTTTTGAACTGTTCTGGCATTTTATACACAACATTAGGAAGCTTACATCCACTCTTCTAACCACTTGAAGACAAAGCCCTTTCTGACACTTTTTGTTTACATGAAAAAAATTTTTGCAAGAAAATTATGTTGAACCCCCAAACATTATATATATTTTTTTAAAGCAAAGGCCCTACAGATTAAAATGGTGGGTGTTGCATTTTTTTTTTCCACACAGTATTTGCGCAGCGATTTTTCAAACGCATTTTTTGGGGAAAAAATACACTTTTTTTAAATTTAATGCACTAAAACACACTATATTGCCCAAATATTTGATGAAATAAAAAATATGATCTTAGGCCGAGTACATAGATACCAAACACGACATGCTTTAAAATTTCGCACAAACGCGCATTGGCGACAAACTACATACATTTTTAAAAGCCTTTACAGGTTACCACGTTAGATTTACAGAGGAGGTCTACTGCTAAAATGACTGCCCTTGATCTGACCTTCGCGGTGATACCTCACATGCATGGTGCAATTGCTGTTTACATATGACGCCAGACCGACGCTTGCGTTCGCCATTGCGCAAGCGCAGGGCAGGACAGAGGTGCTTTTTTTTTTTATTATTAATTTTGCTTTTTTATTTTATTTTTAAACTGTTCCTTCCATATTTTTTTTTTTTTGCATTTTTATTGTTATCTCAGGGAATGTAAATATCCCCTATGATAGCAATAGGTAGTGACAGGTACTCTTTTTTTGAAAAAACTGGGGTCTATTAGACCCTAGATCTTTCCTCTGCCCTCAAAGCATCTGACCACACCAAGATCGGTGTGATAAAATGCTTTCCCAATGGTAGGGCTGGGAAAAAAATCGATTTTAATCTTGAATCGAGTTTTGAGTTCAAATCGATTCAGATTTGAAGAAAATCGATTTTTTATATATTTTTTTTTTATATTTTTTTTCTTCAAAGTTTCCGTAGCAGGGCTGCAGGGGGCGTATCCGGAATGGCACTGGGTGGCGTTACCCCAATTACATCTACTCGCCGCAGCCGCCACGAGTAGATGTAATGTAACACTAACTAACCGCAAGCCGCCGTCTGCCTACCTAAACAGCGTGTCATGCAGACAGACGGCGGCCATTGCAGTGTTCAAAAGCCGCGCCTCCCGAGTCCTCGTCTGTGATAGGCGGAACACTCAATTTCACAGCAGGCAGTGTTCAGCCTATCACGGACATCCTCTCATCCTCGTCTGTGTTATGAGGATGTCCATGATAGGCAGAACACTGAATGCTGGGAAATTGAGTGTTCCGCCTATCACAGACGAGGAGGAGGCACGGCTTTTGAATACTGGAATGGCCGCCGGTGTAGCAGTAAAATCCATATCCCATAAAAATCTGCATCAGGTACGGGCACAGTGATTGAAGCACGGGCACAGTGAGGCATTGGGCACAGTGAAGAATGGGCACAGTGAGGCACGGGCACAGTGAGGCACAGGCACATTTCAATTCAACTAAGAGTAACCTCAAGATTTTTTGTTGTTTTATTAGCTAAATCCAAATACAGTATTAATAATTTGGATGTTTAACAATCTTTGTTGCACACTGACTTTGCAGTTAGAGAAAGGGTTTGCCTTTGCAATTTTCTTTGTTGACGCACTTTAATATAATAAAAAAAAAATCAAATCGAATATCGAGTTTTTTATAAAAAAATCGCAGATTTTTTTTGGGGGGGAAAATCACCCAGCCCTACCCAATGGTGCTTTTTATATCTGGGGGGACATTCCCTCCCACTGCTTGTAAAAGCAGTCCAGAGTCTAATTAGCCACTAGGATTGCTTTTACATGAAAGCCGGCCGCTGGCTGAAAAGAATGATACCAAGATGATACCTAAACCCGCAGGCATCAATCTGGTATAACCATTCAAAGTCCAGCAACATACCAGTACGTTGCTGGTCCTTGTTGGACATGTATTGTAATCTTTTTTTTCATGCAGCCTGTTGGCTGAACGAAAAAAGAGATTGATCGGTGGGTATGCCCACCATTAGAATACTGCCCTTTATCCACCCACTTCTAATGATGGGCATACACGCACCATTTATATATGCCGAAGCATGGGGGCATCCTCCCGCAAAAGTTATGCCGCACACACATGGTTGGACTTTTCCACGGGCAAGCCTCTGTCTGAATTTCGACCGTATGTACGCGGCATTAGGAGCAAAATCGCTCCTCCGCCCCTGCTGCCCCAATGCTTTGGCATATATGCTTTTTTTTTTTAACTGTGGTGGTGAAATCACCTCCTACAGCACTGGAGTCGCAGGGATCAGGCCTGTCTCTGCGAACGCTGCAGTTATGTGTGTTGTGTTTTGTAAGTGACAGTGATCGATCGATACTGCACTTGGGTGGCCTGGGCTGGACGGAGGGGCAAAACGCAGGTGCTAGCAGGTATCTGAGCTGATCCCGCTAACACTGCGTTTTTGGGAACCCTAAACTGCTGGGGACACTAGTATAGATCTGATCAGATCAGATATTGATCTGTTCAGATACTATACCACTAAGGGAGGTGTATGCTTCACGCGTGGGTGTTAGAGCTACTGGCACTAACCTGACGCTGCCTGGGGTGTGACGCAGACCCTCTCTGACGCTAAAACCTAATTGATATCACCCGCCGGGCGATCAGGGGGTTAAACCTTTATTGGGTTATATACGGCGGGTGCCCCTGACACTATAAAAAGCAAACTAACTAACCAGCGTCACCCGTAACACTTATATGGTGATCACTGGTGAAAGGGTTAACTAGGGGCAATCAGGGGGTTAAAACCTTTATTAGGTAATATATGGGGGTACCTGACGCTATATAAAAACCTGACGGGGAACCTAAATAACAAAATAACTAACTGGCTAACCAGTGTTACCAGTAACACTTATATGATGATCACTGGTGAAAGGGTTAACTAGGGTCAATTAGGGGGTTAAAACCTTTATTAGATAATATATGGGGGTACCTGACGCTATAAAAACCTGCGGCGAACCTAAAAAAAATAACTGGCTACCTATCGGCACCAGCATAACTAATACAGCGATCAGAAAAACGATCGCTTAGTGACACTGGCAAAAGGGGGTGAAAGGGTTACCTGGGGGGGGGGCGATCAAGGGGTTAAACCTTTATTAGGTAATATATGGGGGTACCTGACGCTATAAAAACTAGAGGCGAACCTAAAAAAAATAACTGGCTACCGATCGGCATCACCGACACTAAAACAGCGATCAGAAAAAGCAATCGCTTAGCGACAGTGGTGATAGGGGGTGAAAGGGTTATCTGGGGGGCGATCAGGGGGTTAAACCTTTATTGGAGGGGGGTTAGGGGGCTACACTGGACCTGAAAACTAACTGTAGTGACACTTTTACAGTCACAAATGTCACTGATTGCAGTGATCAGTAAATAAATGGTCACTGCAATCAGTGACACTGTGACTGGGGGCTGGGGGGTGATCTGGGGGGCCATTTATGTTCCTATGTGTCCTGGTGTTAGTGTAGTGTTTGTGCACTAACCTGTGTGTCTTCTCTCGTACGACGCTCGGTATATGTGAGCGCCGCATGAGAGATGACATCACTTCCTCTGCCTGTGTTTACATTACACAGGCAGAGGAAGCTTTCTCATTCGCCGGGAGCGATCGCGAGGGGGTGGCCGGAATCGAATGGCCGTCCCCTCATCCCGGATCGCTCCCGAACAACTAACGACCGCTCACTGTATAGAAGGGGGGTCCGATGGGACCCCCCCAACTATACAAAGGCAGTCACGTACAGGTACGTGACTTTGCCTGTCGGTGCCATTCTGCCGACGTATATATACAGTGAGCGGTCGTTAAGTGGTTAAGCTGTAAAAAAAAAAAAAAAAACAGGGCCAGTGCGTTCCTTGGCGTCGGCGTTAGGCATAAAAAAACGCGAAGCGTTAAAAAACGCCGCCATTGCGTTTTTGAGCTCCGGCGTTTTTGTTTTCGAAAAAAATACGGTCGAAAAATGTATACAATAACATGGACAGGCGTTTTTAAGCTGTAGAAAACGCTCAAAAACGCGGCTGTAAAAACATCCGTGGGCATGAGGCCTAACCCTTGCTGCCAGAGCCGTGTTTATGTTTTTTGTACTCATGTTTAAAAATGTATTTTAGCCCTGAAGATTGCACAAACCCCCAAAACATTATATATTTTCTAAAAGAAGAAGCCCTAGAGAACAAAATTTGGTGTATAACATGATATTACTGCAGGTCTAGGTAACCCAACATTTCAGTAAAAATTACACTAAAGTTAATTTTGGGGCACACAAACCCAATAAATTACCCCATGTTTTGGTAAAATATAAAAGATAAGGTTGCATGTTGCACCCAACATGTCAAACCTTAAATTTGCATGCACTTGTGAAATGGTGACAAACTTCAATACTTTATTTTTCATAGATGACAACTTAAAAGCCCCCTATAGGTCATCAGTTTAGCATTACAGAGGAGGTCTGGTGCTAGAAATATTGCTCTTACTCCAGCGTGCGCAGCGATATGCATTATGTGTATCACAATCAGAGTTTTCATGTGTAGGCATCCCCCACGTGTACGTTTACGCTCTTACGAGAAAATACGTGGGGGTGGGGGCTTCAAAACTTTTTTTTTGGGGGGGGGGGGGTGTTTATGTGCTGGGGTGTAAAAAATCCCCTATGTGATCATTTTTAGGTGACAAGTTCTCATTTTAAATGTAAAATAAATATACAAATAAATAAAAATAATCATAACTAAATAATATATAAATACAATAAATGAATACTATATAATAATAATAATAAATGAATAAATAAATAATGAACCCCTAACCCTTAAAAAAAGAAAATACGAAGAATATAATAAACACCCTAACACAAAAAATAGATTTATTATTAAAAAATATTATTATTAATAATAATAATAATAATAATAATAGGAATAATAATTACAACACATTATTATATGTATTATTATTATTATTATTATTAATTTGTTTAATATATTTTTTAAGGTTAAAGGTTAATTTTTTATTTATTTATTAATTTATTACATATTATTAATTTAGATTATTATGTATTTTTTTAGTTTTTTATTCATGATGATTTTTAGTTTTGTGTATTTATTTTATTTAGTTTGCATTTATTTATTCATATATTATTCATAGTTTTTTTTATTTTACAGTTTTTCATTTGAGCAGAAAATCATGCAAAATTTCTATTTCTATGGGAATAAAATTATTCTAAAAATGCAAACCTGCTCAATTTGAGCTACAAACAAAGCCCCAGAACTTTTTTGAACTTCAGGCATTCGGCTTCAGATGACTTGTAGTGGAAATGTGAACCAACTCAATAGAGAATAATTGAATTATTTCTCTATTCCAGCGTTTTGGAGCTTCAAGCTAGGTGTGAATAGGGACTAAGAGGGACATCCAATAATATAAACCAAACAGTGGCTCTAACTCATCTTTGTACTATCCAAAGCAAAATAAAAGTTTTAGCTGCAGTTGGAATTAAGGACCAAATTGCAATCCCAATTCTGCTTCATAACATGGAATGTTACCATTAAACTGAAAGTTAGCTTAAAAAAAGATTCCCTACAGTCACATCAAACACCTTTAATGAAATATGTCCAATGTTTAGAATGGAGGGGGGGGGGGGGGGATTTAAATCCCTGTCAGTTTATTTTTTTCTGGCTGTGTCCCATTAGGGAGATTTAACTTCACTTCCTGTCTACAAAAAACAACAGGAAGTCAGCGTAAATCTCTCCAAAGTGAGTCATCTCTCTCTCTGTTTGAGCATTGTCATCTGAACAAGTGCCCCAACTGGAATATTTTCACTCACCTCCTGTTCTGGTGACAACTATAACATTTTCTCTCTAGCTCTGCTTGTTTTTAGACAATCAGCAGGAGCAGCTAATGGATAAATAAGCTTATTAATATTTCCAAAAAAGTATTGAATTTAATTATAAAATAGAAATTGACGTGGTTTCAACTTCACTCTGTGAAAAATAAATTGATAGACTTTGTTTTACAATTTTGGTTAATTTAACCGGACCTGTTATGGTAGCAGCTAGCTACCATAACTCCGGTATCCTCTTCTTCAGCGGGCGGTCCTCTTTCAGATAAAAGTGGTCTCTGCACTGGATATGCCGCAAGATCACTTTTATCGACAGCGGAAGAGGCCCCCCCGCCGCTCTCAGGTGCCCTCCGCCGCTTACCGGAGCCGTTGGCAGCGGCGGAGGCGATCAGATCCTCTCCCTGCCTGGGAGGGGAAGATGGCCCCCACCCATCTCCATAACACTGCAGGGTGGAAGCGACATCAAAACGTCACTTCCGCCCATAGCTCTTAAATGGGCATTTTTTTTTTTTGTACTGCATTTTTGTGTAAATATGAAATCTGAAGTCTTTTTGACCCCAGATCTCATATTTAAGAGGAACTGTCATGCTTTTTTATATTTTAAGGGATGTTTACATTTCTTGTGTAGCGCTACCCCCAGTTAAGAGAGCCGCTGGTTTTGTTTTGGGCCCTGTAGTGCACCGCTGTCAACCCCTGGCAATCGGCTCTACCCTCCCATGGCACAGCTAGTAAGGGGAGATAGGACCGCGTGACCGCAACTCTAGATGACGCAGTCCTATGACAAACACACACAGTGATATACTTTAAAACTTCTATTAAAGTAAGTGAAACTGACACCAATGTACTTGACCCAGATATTTTACTGAGGCTAATGGGCAAGTAAACAACAGTATAACAAGTTGCAGATCCCTGCAATAAACAGTAATAAAGATAAACAGAGTAATCAGAATAATAAAGTATTGCTATGCAACTCTAGCGCTGCCCTTTTACAGCTACTTCCCCTCATGGGTAGACTAACACCCAGCAATGTCTACCTATGCAGTCAGGCTTGACTGATCTAAATGGAAGTTCAGTGAAACAATATTCGCTAGCAATCTTTCGGTGGTGCACTTGAAGAACAACGTTGTAATCCCAACGAATAGTAAAGATAAAGTGTCTGTCTTTAAACAGCTCTCACCACCCGGACAAGTCCAAGTCCGTTTCCTCCGCTGATTCGTCTGGGAACAGGAATCCACCGACATCCAAGTCTTCAATCCTTCTGGTGTACTGCAGCAAGGAGGATTAGATGTCTCTAAGGCTCTGCTAGGCTGGCAGAGGGCTCTTTGGAAAAGAGCACAAGGCCCAGGCTTCAGGCCTTGTGCACACAGCAGTTCAGCACAGAGATCCTCTTGCTAGGAGAGGGGGTGTCCAAAGAGACCGAACAAACTCCACCTCCCCTTTATAAAGTCTGCCCCAGCAGTCTCTGTTCCGGAGGAATGCACCCTGGGTGCTGCAAGATGTACTGGGAGATGTGGTCTCTCTCCTCTGCTTTCACTTCCAGTCATGTCTCTTCTCTACTTCCTCCCGACTCACCTCTTACCTGGAACTTCTTGTCTCTCTGCATTAAAGGGGAACACCCCGCTACACTTGTAATAGGAATAAAAGGGACCCAAACATTTTTAATAAAAAAACAGTGTCAAAATAAATAAATAAAGCAAAATAAAAAAAATAAAAAAATGCATATGCATACGTGAGCAGCGTCTGCATATGAAAACGGTGTTCAAACCACACATGTGAGGTATCGCCGCGATCGTTAGAGTGAGAGCAATAATTCTAGCCTTAGACCTCCTCTGTAACTCAAAACATGCAACCTCGTCCCGACATAATCGCGCGCAGAAGCGGCCGCATACGTGAGCAGCGTCCGCATATGAAAACGGTGTTCAAACCACACATGTGAGGTATCGCCGCGATCGTTAGAGTGAGAGCAATATTTCTAGCCTTAGACCTCCTCTGTAACTCAAAACATGCAACCTGTAGAATTTTTTTAAACGTCGCCTATGGAGATTTTTAAGGGTAAAAGTTTGTCGCCATTTCACGAGTGGGCGCAACTTTGAAGCGTGACATGTTGGGTATCAATTTACTCGGCATAACATTATCTTTCACAATATAAAATAAAATTGGGCTAACTACTGTTGTCTTATTTTTTTATTTAAAAAAGTGTTTTTTTTCTAACAAAAGTGCTCTTGTAAGGCCGCTACGCAAATACGGTGTGACAAAAAGAACCGCCATTTTATTCTCTAGGGTGTTAGAAATTTTCTAGGAAAAACTATTTTTTTTTAACTTGTAACCACCAAATCTCAGAAAGAGGCTCGGACTTAAGTGATTAATTGTGAATTAATTCTGTACATTTTATATTACAGATCCAGAATTTTCAATCATTCCTATTGTTCTGTGTTGTCGTGGTCGTTTCTTTCTTGGTACAATGAATGCTGGTAGTTTTCTTCAAGACAGAAGATGTGATGTCTTACATGTACTGTATATACACTGTGTATATATATATATTAAATGATGATATGTCAATGGCAAGATGATTGTAGAAATACAGGAAGTTAGTATGGCATTTTTTGTGTATTTTTTATATATTACAATTAAATAGGTATTGAGGTCCAAAGCCGAGAGATGATGTATCAACAACTTTAAAATAAAAGAAATGCATTGAAATTGTATCAATGGTAATAAAATAAAAAATAAATAAAAACATTTGTTTATAACCTAGGCAGTTGTAATTTGCTCATGTTGAAAGAAGCATGTGCTTTTCTAACAAGATGTGTATGTAATTAAATGCATGCAAAAATATGTATAGCGATACCTCCAACTAAGAAGGCCGCAAGTTTAGTTTGGGCCCTGAAAACAGCTCCGCCAACCCCCGGCAATGTACTCGACCCCCTACTGGCACAGTTAGTATTGGCAGCAATATATATTTTCTTATACTGTATGAGTAAACCCAGACACAAAGACAATAATGAAAAGGGTATCAAATTTACTTAAGCTTTTGGTAAGAAAGGTTAACAGTGGTAACAGTTCACAGATAATAAATTGCAGAGCCCTGCAGCAATAACACACTATGCATTTAGAATGAACAATAAAGGTGCGCCGCGTGGGCGACTGTTAACTAGGCGTCCTATGACGCAGTAACCAAATGAACTAACTAGCTGGCCAGGCCTGGCTCAGATATCTAAAACTCAGTCTATAGGGGATGATGATTTCTTCACCGGCAAATCTGTAAAGGTGGTGCACATAACCGAACAACATTTGTAATTCAATAGGGAAATTGCAATAAGAACAAACAATTCACTGAAGATCCTCTCTCTCAGTTCTGCTATGGACCCTCAGTGAGTGTATCAAATATAAACTGTGGTGGGCCACGGCAGTCTATAGGCACATTAGCAACAACAGTATATGGTCTGGGCATACGCCCTCTCACCCATCCGGACGCGGTCCCAGTCCGGGAACTTCCACCGACTGTGTCACACACACACACAGTGTCTCCAGCGATCGGGTCCCCGATCCAACCAAGGCTGTAGGTAAGCGACGTCAGATGCCACCCAGGCTCGCAGTGGGGTGGAAGGCTCTTTGGTGCTGCGCAAGGCCTCAGGCTTCAGGCCCTGCACTCCGGCACATCCGTACAGGAGGATCATTCACAGAAGTCTCGTGTCCCAAAGAGGCCGAGCCCAGCCTCGCCTCCTCCTTTTATAACCTCTCCCATGAGTCTCTGCGGTGGAAACATTGCCGAATGGGGTTCTGGGTAATGTAGTCTCTCTCCTCTGCTTTCACTTCCAGTAATGTCTCTTCTCTACTTCCTCCCGACTCACCTCTCACCTGGAACTTCTTGTCTCTCTGCATTAAAGGGGAACACCCCGCTACACACTCCCCAAACTTGAACTCTTTGGTCCCCAAAGATAATCCTTAACAAAGACTAAGTTCAACACTTGACAATTCTGAGAACGATGTTGGCATAGGGAATTCCCACCAAAACTGAGGGGTAGAATTCCCTTGCCCACAGGTCGCACTATCCTGAGTGGCCTGCCTAACTGTGCCAGAGAGTGAGTGGGGGTTGCCCTCTACTAAATGAACAGTGGAGGGATCCGGATTCTCAGCACTCCTCCTGGCAGTAACTACAGAATCTTCTGAGCTCTTTCCCATTTGTGGGTAGGTCAGCTTCTTAGGAGGTCTGATGACTCTTCGAGCCCTTTGCTCTCTTGGGATTTCTGGCTCTGGCGCCACAGGCTCCTCTTCCTCTGAATAACTATCATGGGCATCTTCCCAGTAATCTGATGAAGGACTAGATGGGATGAACTCTGTGGCTTCTGGGTTCAGTGTTCCATCTGGAGTGTCTTCGGTGGTTGGAAGATCTATAGTAGAAGTTCCTGGAGTTGGAGAAGGCCACAGTCAATCAAGTTCTCTTTCTTCATCTTCACTAAGTTGAGAGGCCTCTCCATCTTCAGCTTGGGAGGTCTGTGACCGAGTGTTTGGCCTGGGAGTATCCAGAATAGAGACCGGTTCAGGGGAGTCTCTCACGGAAGGTATCCTGACTGCCTCAGCAAGTGGGAGCAGGTGGTTTCGATGCCACGTCTTCAGTGGTCCTACCTTTCCTTCTGGCTTCAACTTGTAGACAGGCAGGCCCAGCAACTTCCTACAGATGACATAGGGTTCAGATCTCCATCTGTCTGCAAGTTTGTGTTTTCCAGGGACCCCCAGATTGCGTAGCAGTACTCGGTCCCCGGGCTGTAGGTCTTGTACCCGGACCTTCAAGTCGAAGTTTCTTTTGTTTCGAGCTCCCCTTTGATCTGAGGCCGCTTGAGCTTGTTCATAGGCTACTTTCAGGCTGTGTCTGAGCCTGTCCACATATCCTTTGTGGGATGTGGCTGAGGAATGGTCTAAAGAGGTGCCAAAGGCCAAGTCTACAGGTAGTCTCGCTTCTCTCCCAAACATAAGTCGATATGGGGAGTAGCCTGTAGCATCACTGATGGTGCAGTTGTAAGCATGTACTATGGCCGCTATGTGTTTGCTCCAATGTTGCTTCTGCTCACTTTCCAGAGTCCCCAACATGTTGAGCAAGGTCCGGTTAAACCTCTCCGGCTGAGCATCTCCCTGTGGGTGGTAAGGTGTAGTTCGAGTCTTCTTGATTCCCAACGAATCCAGGAGTTTCCGGATCAGTCGACTCTCAAAGTCTCTTCCTTGATCTGAATGAAGTCGCTGTGCAGCCCATAATGGACAAAGTACTTCTCCATAAGTACCTTGGCTACGGTGGAGGCCTTCTGGTCTTTGGTTGGGAAAGCTTGGGCATACCGGGTGAAATGGTTGGTTATCACCAGAACATTTCCTAGTCCAATCAGGTCGGGTTCGAGGCAGAGAAAATCAATGCATACCAGATCCATTGGGCCTTGACTTTGTAGATGGCCCATTGGGGCAGCTTGATGGGGTAAAGTCTTCCTCTGGATGCATCGTGCACATGAGTGGCAGTACTCTTCTACCTCTGCCCTCATGCAGGGCCAATAGAACCGACTTCTGACAAGTTGAAAGGTCCTTTCAGCCCCTAGGTGGCCATGATTGTCATGCAGGGCAATCAGAACAGTCTCTTGATGTTTCTCTGGGAGGAACAGTTGCCATTTATCTTCTGAGTCATCAGAGGGTCCCCTTCGGTAGACCACTCCCTGATGTACCTGCAACCTGTCCCACTCTTTCCTCAACAGGCGAGCTTCCTTTGAGGGATGACGCAGGAGATTGTTTGCACCCTGATTCTCCAGGGCCTCCAGGACCAATCTCCCCATGGGGTCTTCCAATTGGTCACACCTCAACTCCTTCTTGGACAGTCTCGGCAGGTTGTCTTCTTCCAGTTGAGTTACTCCACAATAGTGTTTGGGGACTCCTACCATGGTAACTCCTATTTCCTCTGCTCTGGAGCCTCCTCTGGCTTGGAATTCACTTCCTTGACAAAGGGCCCGCACCCCGTCCGGTGCCACTTGGGTCCAATCTTCCATGTCACTGGTGGGGGCATGAGATCTCCTGGACAGAGCATCTGCGTCTCGATTCCCAGCCCCTGGTCTATACTTTAGGCTGAAGTTGAATCCAGACAGTGCGGCCAGCCACCTGTGTCCAGTGGCGTCCAGCTTGGCTGTGGTGAAAAGGTAGGTAAGGGGGTTGTTGTCGGTCTTCACAGTGAACTCCGCCCCATACAGGTAGTCTTTGAGCTTGTCTACTACCGCCCACTTAAGGGCCAGGAACTCCAGCTTGTGAGTGGGGTAGTTCTTCTCAGAGGGGGTCAGGCTCCTGCTCACTTAGGCAACAGGCCGCAGTTGTTCCTCGTGTTCTTGGTAAAGTACTCCTCCCAGACCGTCATGACTAGCATCTACGTGTAGTTCATAGGGCTTGGTTGGGTCTGCGTAGGCCAAGACTGGGGCAGTGGTTAGGCTCTCCTTTAACCACTTAAGCCCCGGACCATTTTGTAGCTAAAGGACCAGAGGTGATTTCAGAATTTTGCACTGCGCTGCTTTAACTGTAAATTGTGCGGACATGCAATGTTGTACCCAAACGAAATTTGCGTCCTTTTCTTCCCACAAATAGAGCTTTCTTTTAATGGTATTTGATTACCTCTGTGATTTTTATTTGTTGCGATATAAACGGAAATAGACCGAAAATTTTGAAAAAAAATGATATTTTCTACTTTTTGTTATAAGAAAAAATCGAATAAACTCAATTTTAGTCATACATTTAGGCCAAAATGTATTCAGCCACATGTCGTTGGTAAAAAAAATGTCAATAAGCGTATATTTATTGGTTTGCGCAAAAGTTATAGCGTCTACAAACTAGGGTACATTTTCTGGAATTTACACAGCTTTTAGTTTATGACTGCCTATCTCATTTCTTGAGGTGCTAAAATGGCAGGGCAGTACAAAACCCCCCCAAATGACCCCATTTTGGAAAGTAGACATCCCAAGGAAATTGCTGAGAGGCATGTTGAGCCCATTGAATATTTTTTTTTTTGTCTCAAGTGATTGAATAATGACTAAAAAAAATAAAAAAATTACAAAAAGTTGTCACTAAATGATATATTGCTCACACATGCCATGGTTATATGTGGAATTGCACCCCAAAATACATTTTGCTGCTTCTCCTGAGTACGGGGATACCACATGTTTGGGACTTTTTGGGAGCCTAGCCGCGTACGGGCCCCCGGAATCCAAGCACCGCCTTCAGGATTTCTAAGGGCGCAAATTTTTGATTTCACTCCTCACTACCTATCACAGTTTTGAAGGCCATAAAATGCCAAAATAGAACAAAACCCCCCCAAATGACCCCATTTTAGAAAGTAGACACCCCAAGGAAATTGCTAAGAGGCCTGTTGAGCCCATTGAATATTTTTTTTTTGTCCCAAGTGATTGAATAATGCCAAAAAAAAAAAAAATTACAAAAAGTTGTCACTAAATGATATATTGCTCACACATGCCATGGTTATATGTGGAATTACACCCCAAAATACATTTTGCTGCTTCTCCTGAGTACGGGAATACCACATGTGTGGGACTTTTAAGGAGCCTAGCCGCGTACGGGACCCCGAAAACCAAGCACCGCCTTCAGGATTTCTAGGCACAAATTTTTGATTTCACTCCTCACTACCTATCACAGTTTCGAAGGCCATAAAATGCCAAAATAGCACAAAACCCCCCCAAATGACCCCATTTTGGAAAGTAGACACCCCAAGCTATTTGCTGAGAGGCATGGTGAGTATTTTACAGCTCTCATTTTTTTCAATTTTCAAAACTTTGTGACAAAAAGCGAGATCTGCAAAATACTCACCATACCTCTCAGCAAATAGCTTGGGGTGTCTACTTTCCAAAATGGGGTCATTTGGGGGGGTTTTGTGCCATCTGGGCATTCCATGGCCTCCGAAACTGTGATAGGCAGTGAGAAGTGAAATCAAAAATTTACATCCTTAGAAAGCCTGAAGGCGGTGCTTGGTTTTAGGGGTCCCGTACGCGGCTAGGCTCCCAAAAAGTCTCACACATGTGGTATCCCTGTACTCAGGAGAAGCAACAGAATGTATTTTGGGGTGTAATTCCACATATGCCCATGGCATGTTTGAGCAATATATCATTTAGTGACAACTTTGTGCAAAAAAAAATAAAAAATATTTTTTCCGCAACTTGTGTCAACATATAAAATATTCCATGGACTCGACATGCCTCTCAGTATATAGCTTGGGGTGTCTACTTTCCAAAATGGGGTCATTTGGGGGGGTTTTGAACTGTTCTGGCATTTTATACACAACATTAAGAAGCTTACATCAACTCTTCTAACCACTTGAAGACAAAGCCCTTTTTGACACTTTTTGTTTACATGACAACATATTTTTTTTTGCAAGAAGATTATGTTGAACCCCCAAACATTATATATATTTTTAAAGCAAAGGCCCTACAGATTAAAATGGTGGGTGTTGCATTTTTTTTTCTACACAGTATTTGCGCAGCGATTTTTCAAACGCATTTTTTGGGGAAAAAATACACTTTTTTAAATTTTAATGCACTAAAACACACTATATTGCCCAAATGTTTGATGAAATAAAAAAGATGATCTTAAGCCGAGTACATAAATACAAAACATGACATGCTTTAAAATTTCGCACAAACGCGCATTGGCGACAAACTACATACATTTTTAAAAGCCTTTAAAAGCCTTTACAGGTTACCACGTTAGATTTACAGAGGAGGTCTTCTGCTAAAATTACTGCCCTCGATCTGACCTTTGCGGTGATACCTCACATGCATGGTGCAATTGCTGTTTACATATGACGCCAGACCGACGCTTGTGTTCGCCATTGGGCAAGAGCAGGGCAGGACAGGGGTGCTTTTTTTTTTTTTTTTTATTAATTTTGCTTTTTTATTTTATTTTTAAATTGTTCCTTCCATATTTTATTTTTTATCATTTATATTGTTATCTCAGGGAATGTAAATATCCCCTATGATAGCAATAGGTAGTGACAGGTACTCTTTTTTTGAAAAAACTGGGGTCTTCTAGACCCTAGATCTTTCCTCTGCCCTCAAAGCATCTGACCACACCAAGATCGGTGTGATAAAATGCTTTCCCAATTTCCCAATGGCGCTTTTTATATCCGGGGGGGACATTCCCTCCCACTGCTTGTAAAAGCAGTCCAGAGGCTAATTAGCCACTAGGATTGCTTTTACATGAAAGCCGGCCGCTGGCTGAAAAGAATGATACCAAGATGATACCTAAACCCGCAGGCATCATTCTGGTATAAACATTCAAAGTCCAGCAACATACCAGTACGTTGCTGGTCCTTATTGGACATGTATTGTGATCTTTTTTTTTCATGCAGCCAGTTGGCTGAACGAAAAAAGAGATTGATCGGTGGGTATGCCCACCATTAGAATACCTCCCTTCATCCACCCACTTCTAATGATGGGCATACATGCACCATTTATATATGCCGAAGCATGGGGGCATCCTCCCGCAAAAGTTATGCCGCGTACACATGGTCAGACTTTTCCACGGGCAAGCCTCCGTCGGAATTTCGACCGTATGTACGCGGCATTAGGAGCAAAATCGCTCCTCCGCCCCTGCTGCCCCAATGCTTCGGCATATATGCTTTTTTTTTAAACTGTGGTGGTGAAATCACCTCCTACAGCACTGGAGTCGCAGGGATCAGGCCTGTCTCTGCGAACGCTGCAGTTATGCGTGTTGTGTTTTGTAAGTGACAGTGATCGATCGATACTGCACTTGGGTGGCCTGGGCTGGACCGAGGGGCAAAACGCAGGTGCTAGCAGGTATCTGGGCTGATCCCGCTAACACTGCGTTTTTGGGAACCCTAAACTGCTGGGGACGCTAGTATAGATCTGATCAGATCAGATATTGATCTGATCAGATACTATACCACTAAGGGGGGTGTATGCTTCACGCGTGGGTGTTAGCGTTACTGGCACTAACCTGGCGCTGCCTGGGGTGTGACGCAGACCCTCTCTGACGCTAAAACCTAATTGATATCACCCGCCGGGCGATTAGGGGGTTAAACCTTTATTGGGTTATATATACGGCGGGTGCCCTGACACTATAAAAAGCAAACTAACTAACCAGCGTCACCCGTAACACTTATATGGTGATCACTGGTGAAAGGGTTAACTAGGGGCAATTAGGGGGTTAAAACCTTTATTAGATAATATATGGGGGTACCTGACGCTATAAAAACCTGCGGCGAACCTAAAAAAAAATACTGGCTACCGATCTGCATCACCGACGCTAAGACAGCGATCAGAAAAATGATCACTTAGCGACAGTGGTGATAGGGGGTGAAAGGGTTAACCTGGGGGGCGATCAAGGGGGTTAAACCTTTATTAGATAATTTATGGGTGTACCCGATGCTATAAAAACCTGCGGCGAACCTAAAAAAATAACTGGCTACCGATCTGCATCACTGACGCTAAGACAGCGATCACAAAAATGATCGCTTAGCGACAGTGGTGATAGGGGGTGAAAGGGTTACCTGAGGGGCGTTTAAGGGGGTTAAACCTTTATTAGGTAATTTATGGGGGTACCCGACGCTATAAAAACCTGCGGCGAACCTAAAAATAATTACTGGCTACCGATCTGCATCACCGACGCTAAGACAGCGATCAGAAAAATGATCGCTTAGCGACGGCGGTGCTAGGGGGTGAAAGGGTTATCTGGGGGGTGATCAGGGGGTTAAACCTTTATTAGGGGGGGTTAGGGGGCTACACTGGACCTAAAACTATTTTTAGTGACACTTTTACAGTCACAAATGTCACTGATTGCAGTGATCAGTAAATAAATGGTCACTGCAATCAGTGACACTGTGACTGGGGGCTGGGGGGTGATCTGGGGGGGCCTGGGGGGGCAATTTGTGTGCCTATGTGTCCTGGTGTCAGTGTAGTGTTAGTGCACTGACCTGTGTGTCTTCTCTTGTACGGCGCTCGGTATATGTGAGCGCCGCATGAGAGATGACATCACTTCCTCCTGCTTCCTCTGCCTGTGTAAACATTACACAGCAGAGGGAGCATTTCCATTCGCCGGGAGCGATCGCGGGGGGGGGGGTGGCCGGAATCGAATGGCCGCCCCCTCATCTCGGAACGCTCCCCAACGAATACCGACCGCTCACTGTATAGGAGGGGGGTCCGATCGGACCCCCCAACTGTACAAAGGCAATCACGTACACTGTACGTGATTGTGCCTGTCGGTGCCATTCTGCCGACGTACATATCCAATGAGCGGTCGTTAAGTGGTTAATGCCTGGAAGGCCTCTTCACACTTCTGGTTCCACTGATCTCTGACTGACTCTCCCGGCTTCCTGGGCCCTGAGTCGTCCTCTTTCCCCTCGGTCTTGAGTAGTTCATTCAATGGTCTGGCAATTCGGACGAATCCTTCCACAAACCTCCTGTAATAGGAGCAGAACCCCAAGAAGGATCTGAGTTCTGTTACTGTGGTGGGTCGTGGCCAGGAGGTAACTGCCTCCAATTTCTCAGGGTCTGTGGCCACCCCTTCTTCAGACACTATGTGCCCCAGATAGTTCACAGAAGACTGGTAGAACAGACACTTCTCAGGCGAAAGCTTAAGTCCTTCCTCACTGAGTCTTCTCAACACTTTTTCCAGCCTCTCTTCGTGTTCTTCCAAGGTTCTCCCAAAGACAATGACATCGTCCAGGTATACAAGGACTTCAATAAGGTTCATGTCTCCTACAGTCTTCTCCATGAGACGTTGGAAAGTAGCTGGGGCTCCAGACAGACCTTGGGGCATCCGGTCGAATTCAAAGAACCCCACTGGGGTTATGAAAGCTGTCTTCTCCTTGTCTTCTGGGTGCATAGGGATCTGATAGTACCCACTCTTGAGATCCATAACGCTGAACCACTTGGCTCCAGACAAGCTCTGTAGGGCATCCTCTATCCTCGAAGTGGTGTACTGGTCGGGTATGGTTCTCCTGTTAAGAGTCCTGTAGTCGATACAGAGCCTCAATGATCCATTCTTCTTCCTGACCACCACTATCGGGGAGGCATAGGGGCTTCTAGATTCCCGTATTACACCAGTCCTTTTTAGTTCTGCAAGTTGCTCCCTTAGATCCTCCAGATCTGCTAGTGGGACCCGCCTGACCCTTTCTCTGAAGGGCTTATCTTCCTGGAGGCGGATCCGATGGGTGGCACTCCTTGCACACCCCACATCGAACTCATCTTTAGAGAAGATCTTCTCCCATCTGGTCAACTGGGCCTTGGCTCTCTCTTTCCAAGCCCTGGGCAGATTCGGGTTTTCCATGGATATCTTCTCCCAAGCATCTCCTCCTTCACCCATCCTTTTCACTTCTGACAGGGTAACAGGGCAGCAGGGCTCACCTGGCCCAGCAGCATTCTGGCTGGGATTTCCATGGGGTCTCTGGTAGTGTTTCTAACACTCACTGGAACTCTACAATGGGCCTTCTTCAGAACCTTCAGCGGAATCACTTCCGGTATCACTTCCAGACTTGAGGACTCGCCTCTTGGGTCGGACTCCAGCACGACAAAGGGGCCAGGCTGCTCCCAAGTAAGCTTCACAGTGGCTCTGAGACAGGTTACTTCGCCGGGCTGCAACACTACCCCTTCTCTTCCAAGTCTCCACACCTTCCCTATCCCCTCTCCAGGAGTCTCCTGCTCTTGGACCAGCCGTTGGTAGGCCGTCTTCAGCATGGGATGGATCTTGGTGGCTGCTTGCCCCTCCTCTTTCACTAGAGGGGTCAGGAGTCTTCGGACCAGGTCCGTGTTCGTCCCTATTATAAGGGAATTCTTGTTGGCTCCAGGGGGCCTAGGGCACCCTGCCAGGGTGTCAAACACTTCGGCCTTCCCAGCCACGGATGGGTCAAAGGTCATCTTGATGGGAAGGTAGCCGTCGTAAGGGAAACTCTGGGTTCCAATTCCCCATATTTCCAGCTCTTCTATCTTCTGGATAGGCAGATGACTCAAGTGCCTATCATAGAAGTCCCGGTATAGTAGGGTCACTTGTGCCCCGGTATCCAAGAGGGCCCTGGTGTAGACTCCCTCCACTTGAATGGGCACTATCGGAGATGGGCCTACCAGCTTCTCCGGATATGGCCTGGTAGGGGTCACCTTCTTCTGGTCCTTTCCCTTCTGACTCTCTTTCGTCCAGCTCCTTTTGGACTTTAGTCTTTCCTGAGCATGGTATGCATTGATCTCCCTCCTTTCAATGGATGTACAGACCCGCTGAGGGATATTATTGTTTTTCTTAGGTGTGCATCCCCTCTGGGGAATGCTGTGCCCCTTCTGAGGGGTCTTGCCCCCTTTCTCTGGGGTGTATCTCTGTTGAGGAATGTTGTGTTTCCTCCGAGGTGTTTTATTTCCTCTCTTCTTCTGCTTTTCATTCAGTTTGGAGCTCACTGAAGATGATGGGCACCCGGTTGATTCCTTCACCGGGGCTCTCTGAAGTTTTCCGCCGGCTGGCGGTTATTTGTCTTTTTCTTCCTGGGACTGGAACATATGTTTGCAAAATGACCAATCCCTCCGCAGTTGTAACAAATCACCTCTTCCCGATCCTGTAGAGAAGCGGGCGCTGAGGTATTCGGGAACAACTCCTTTCTTGGACTTTCCTTTTCTGGTTTCCTTTGATCTTTCTCCATCAAAGAGGTCAGTATCCCCAACACTTGGGACATCTGCGATTTCAGGGTGTCCACTTCTGCATCTCTTTCGGGGGTCATGGCCTGGCTGACCATCACCACCGGAGGTTTGGTTGGCTCGACTGGCTGTTCCCTCTTTTTCTCCTCCAACATGGCCTCTTCCTCTCTGACCATTCGAATGAGGTCGGGGTATTCCAGGTTCTTCCCATCCTGTCGGGTGCGCAGCGCCAATGCAATAAGATCCAGGGGATGAGCTCCCCTCAATACCTGCTGAGCCCGGGCCTCGTCTACCTTCCCTGGGTCGATCCCCTTCTTCAGGATAATTCTATGCAGGATCTTGTCTAGACGTCCCATATATTCTGATAGTTTCTCTCCTGTTTTCTGGTAGCAGTGCTCCAGCTGATAGGTGAGCTCAGTAACTTTTTCTGTCCCACCGAACACATTCTGCAAGATGTCCAAGTAGTCCTGTGCAGTACAGTCTTTCCTGCTCATCTTCAGGATGCGTATGGCATCCAGAGCAGGCCCCTTCAAACTTTCAGCAATTCTCTGTTTTTTGCTGCGTTCTGGAACTTCCCATTCCTCTAAGGCCTGAGTGGTGCCATCTAGCCACTCCTCAAATCCTTCTTCCCCTGAGGGTACAGGTTTCCTCCCTGAGAATATCCGGAGCTTTCTGTACCCCGACATCGGGTAATCTGTGGTATTCTTCTTGCACTGGGCCACAATCTCTCCCAGTACAGCGCATAGTTCTGTGCTAAGGGTGGCCGGTGATGATCTGGGACTCTCTGTATCCTTCTGATTTTCCGCCTTAGGGGATGGCGGGGGAGGTATCTGTGGAGATGATGGCTTTCTTATTTGGAACCGATCTCCCTTATGTGGCAGCGTATGTATCAGATGGTAGGTCTGAGCATCCATAGCTTGTATGCTCGGGCTTTTAAAATGCTCTGGAATTTCGTCTTTCCACTCTATTAATGCGTATGTACGCGAAGCATGTGGTCTCACATCCATCACCCATGATTTCTGGCATGGTGATAGGGACGTTATTAGCTGCTTTATCGCATCTCTTTGCCAGATCCCCAGGAGTTCAATAACTGCCGCCGTGGCCGGATCTGCGCCAGCCACTGTGTACCACTGTCCTACTTCTAGCGGGTCCATGCCGGTCTTTTGGCGTGTTCGCTTGCTGTATCAGGATCCCGGACGAGAACTCCCACGTGTAGTGATACCTCCAACTAAGAAGGCCGCAAGTTTAGTTTGGGCCCTGAAAACAGCTCCGCCAACCCCCGGCAATGTACTCGACCCCCTACTGGCACAGTTAGTATTGGCAGCAATATATATTTTCTTATACTGTATGAGTAAACCCAGACACCAAGACAATAATAAAAGGGTATCAAATTTACTTAAGCTTTTGGTAAGAAAGGTTAACAGTGGTAACAGTTCACAGATAATAAATTGCAGAGCCCTGCAGCAATAACACACTATGCATTTAGAATGAACAGTAAAGGTGCGCCGCGTGGGCGACTGTTAACTAGGCGTCCTATGACGCAGTAACCAAATGAACTAACTAGCTGGCCAGGCCTGGCTCAGATATCTAAAACTCAGTCTATAAGGGGATGATTATTTCTTCACCGGCAAATCTGTAAAGGTGGTGCACATAACCGAACAACATTTGTAATCCAATAGGGAAATTGCAATAAGAACAAACACTTCACTGAAGATCCTCTCTCTCAGTTCTGCTATGGACCCTCAGTGAGTGTATCAAATATAAACTGTGGTGGGCCACGGCAGTCTATAGGCACATTAGCAACAACACTATATGGTCTGGGCATACGCCCTCTCACCCATCCGGACGCGGTCCCAGTCCGGGAACTTCCACCGACTGTGTCACACACACACAGTGTCTCCAGTGATCGGGTCCCCGATCCAACCAAGGCTGTAGGTAAGCGACGTCAGATGCCACCCAGGCTCGCAGTGGGGTGGAAGGCTCTTTGGTGCTGCGCAAGGCCTCAGGCTTCAGGCCCTGCACTCCGGCACATCCGCACAGGAGGATCAGTCACAGAAGTCTCGTGTCCCAAAGAGGCCGAGCCCAGCCTCGCCTCCTCCTTTTATAACCCCTCCCATGAGTCTCTGCGGTGGAAACATTGCCGAATGGGGTTCTGGGTAATGTAGTCTCTCTCCTCTGCTTTCACTTCCAGTAATGTCTCTTCTCTACTTCCTCCCGACTCACCTCTCACCTGGAACTTCTTGTCTCTCTGCATTAAAGGGGAACACCCCGCTACACATAGTAGTGGTTTCATGTTCATGATATACAAAGCAAAATATTTGTCCACTTCTAGTATGGCAACTATGTAAGCCAAAGCCAGGGGTGCCAAACCGCAGTGCCCTCTGATGTGGCCCGCCACCTCCTGCTCTGGGATGGCGGGTTGGCAAGCCCAGATTACGGGTTCCCAACCCGCCATCCCTGAGCATTAGTGAGAACAATGGAGCCGGCACAGTACAAACCAGCAGTACAAACCAGCAGTACCCGCCATCAGTACCAGCAGTCAGCAGTACCCACCAGCAGTACCGGCCAGCAGTACCAGCAGTCAGCAGTACCCACCAGCAGTACCAGCCAGCAGTCAGCAGTACAAGCCAGCAGTACAAGCCAGCAGTACAAATGATCGGCAGGTTCTGGCAGAAATCGAGTGCCCGACACCCGCAGATCGGATTGTGCTGCGAATAAGCAAAGCTGAAGTGGCGCGAAGGCGGAGTGCGTGTGCCTATAGGAAGTGGAAATATCTCCTAAACGCCGTTTAGTAGATATTTCACTTGTAGTCCGCCGAAAATTCCAACTAAGCGCGGTTTCTTCCACAGCATGTGCTGTTAATCGCGGCTCCTGTGCGCATGCGCAGGAGTGACGTCACGCGGCTCCGGGAGGAAGAGGGGCCAGAAGATGGACGCTGCCTACACAGGGGACATCGCTGGGTTCTTTTGCAGGTAAGTGGCACATAATGGGCTAGTATGCGATGAATACTAGCCCATTATGCTTTTCATTTGCAAGCTTTGCAGCGAGCAAAAGAGGAAGTAAAACCCATCAGGGTTTACTTCCTCTTTAAAGTGGTTGTAAACCCCGTTATAATTTTTTTTTTTAAACTAACCTGCAAGACAAAGGCATAATGAGCTAGTATGACTAGCATACTAGCTCATTATGCATCACTTACCTTAGATCAGGGCCCCCTAAGGCGTCCTCGTCTCCCTCTCCAGCCGCAGCCATCGCTGCGGCGATAGCCGGAAGGTTACTTCTGGGTATCGCCGCTCCAGGCCAATCACAGCGCCGCTCCGGCGCTGTGATTGGCCGGAGCGGTGAAGACGTGACTCCGCGCATGCGCACGGGAGCCGTCATATCTGGCTAAGCCGGATTTGTGAATGGGATTAACCCTATGAATGCGCCGTTGTCTACGGCGCTCATGCGCCGTAGACAACAGTGCACTCTTTTTTGTAAAATATCTCCTAAACCGTGTAGGTTTAGGAGATATTTCTTACACCTACAGGTAAGCCTTAATCTAGGCTTACCTGTAGGTGCAAGTTGCAAAAGTGGGTTTACAACCACTTTAAGGAACCCCTAGCAACCCCTGGAAAACCTGAGGGTTCATGCAACCTTGGTTGGGAAAAGGCTGCTCAAGCTGCTAGAATCGGTGTACATTGATGAGACAAACCATTTAACACTGCCAGGGGTGGTTAAAATTATGAGCTTTTATTTATTCATCGAAAACTTTTAGGGTCGGTTCATACCACATGCAGTCCAGTGCCTTTTTTTTCTGCATCAAAAACGCATGGAAAGTAGGTTTTATGGTTTCCAATGGCATAGTTCACAGCAGTGCAGTCAGTTAAAGGGCTTTCCAGTTCCAGAAAAAAAAAGTAGAACATGTTGCATTTTTCCTGCATTGGACTGTACTGGAATGCAGTAAACACGCATACAAACGCACCGGATTGCACTGGAACCCATCAAAAATGCCCCAGACCCCAGTACAGTGAAAAAAAAAACATGGAAAAAGGAAGAAAAAAGACATCTGAAATGCATCCTGAACATGACAAAAAGGCGTTAAAAACGCATCCGGTATGAATCCGGAGTGCGTTTCTGTTATGTAAACCAGCCCTTACCCCAAAAGGAGAAAAAAAATGTTTGCTGTAACTGATTATAAAGTGTGAGCTGGAGTTTGGCTTCAATTAGTTAGTGTATTTTAATCTGCTAATACATTTAACACGTCCCTCTCCCACAGATTGTGAATGTCTGTTGTGCCTCCTGTGCTCATTCATCCAGAAAGGTGTCTCACCTAGGCCGCTTTCACACTGAGGCGCTTGAAAACCTGCCAGTAAAACACCAAGCGCTTTTGAAGCGCTTTCAATTCATTTCAATGGAGAGGGGCGTTTTTTCAGCGCACTGCCCCAGTGTGAAAGCATTCATTGATTTTAATGGAAATACGTTTTCAGGCGCTTTTTTTTAGCGTGAAAGCGCCTGAAAATAGCCTCAGTGTGAAAGTGGTCTAATACTGGAAGTGTGTTACTGGCCAGTTCACTATGTTAAAACAGAGGGAAAATAATACAAATAGAAGAAAACAGATGCAGCCACCACATATAATGCTTTGTAAGCTGCAACAGGGCCACTGGTAAGGCAGTACATACAGCCGGCCCTCCTGTACTGGGCCCAGGCCTCATCAGTTCAAAAGGGGGACCCGGGCACCTGCTGAGCAGGAGAGCCGGAAGTACTGCCTAATTGCTGACACTTGTGACTTGTTCAGTGCTACCGGCTTCTACATTTCTTTTCTCCCTCCAGCTGCGCTGCAGAGGGGTCCGTTCTAGTATATTCACTCCCTGCTGTCTGAGACCCCTGGGTGCCACTTTCCCCTGGGTGCTGCTTAGTAAATGAGGTGAAGCTTTTCTTTGCATAGAGTACCCAATCACAGGCAAGGAAAAATTATAATGATTGGACGATGGAAGTTATCAGCGCTTCTGCTCATTTACTAAGCTCTGGAGCAACTGCACTTACTATTTGCCTTTAGTAAAGTGTATCTATAGACAAACTTTTTTTTCAGTTTTGGATAAAATTGGAAGGTTAGAACCCCCTGCCAGATGTTACTGCTATCCAGGGCTCTGTAAGCCTCGTACACACGATCGGATATCCTATGGATTCTAATCCGATGGTTTTGTCCATCGGAAATCCGATGAAGCTGACTTCCATCAGTCTTGCCTACACACCATCAGTCCAAAAAACGACCGTTCCAAACGCGGTGGCGTAAAACACTCCGATGAGCCGAGAAAAATTAAGTTCAATGCTTCTGAGCATGCGTCGACTTGATTCTGAGCATGCGTGGGTTTTTTATCCGATGGACTTGCCCATAGACGATCGGAATTTGCTATCGGTTTTTGATCCATCGGAAAAATTTAAAACATGTTCTATTTTTAAAAACCGATGGAAAAAAGACCGATGGGTCCCATACAAGATCGGTTTGTCCGATGAAAAAAGTCCATCGGACTGTTTTCATCGGTAAAACCGATCGTGTGTACAGGGTTTTACAGATATGTCTGCTAATTTTCTGGCAAAGGTTCTAGCATACCCCTATTTAACTTAAAAATAAAAGTATTGTACTTCTGTGTAGCTGTTGGAGAATTTTTTCACATCCTGTCTGGTTGTCATTGGGGCCATGAGTAAAAAAACATCTCTTTTAATGGAGCCCTGGACAGGAATAAAATATGACCGAGGTTCTTATCATTCTCCACTCTCTACCTGAACCTTAAAGCGGAGCTCCACCCACGGTTTTTTTAAAGTCAGCAGCTACAAACACTGTAGCTGCTGACTTTTAATAAGGACACTTACCTGTCCTATGCGCCCGTGATGTCAGCCCCCACGAGGCCGACCCCTCGATCCTGGCAGGTCCCGGCGCCACCATCCTCACTAAGGGAAACATTCAGTGAAGCCTTGCTTTTCTGAATGGGCGGCTGCTCTCTGGGATACACACAGTTCCCAGAAGACACCGCGAGTAGGACGAGGAAGAAGACCTGACGAGGACTAGGAAGAGGCAGATTAGGAACATCCACATAGCAACCGCCTTTTCTGGTGAGTAAAAAAAAATGTTTTTCAATTTTTTTGCAGGATTTTTGTGTATTTTTTTTTAGGGTGGAACTCCACTTTAACATGACATTAAATAACACAACAAATAACAAACATGTTATACTTACCTGCTCTGTGTAATGGTTTTTCACAGAGCAGCCCGGATCCTCCTCTTCTGGGGTCCCCCCGTCGATGCTCCTGGTCTCTCCCTCCTGTCAAGTGCCCCCAGAGCAGCATGCATTGGGGGCACCCAAGCAGGCGCGCTCCAGAGCCGCTGCTCTGTGTGTCCACTCAGACAGAGCCGCTGCTCGGCCCCACCACCTCTCTCTCCTCATTGGCTCACTGGCTGTGATTGACAGCAGCCGGAGGCAATGGCTCTGGTTGCTGTTTCAGCCAATGAAAATGGAGAGTCCCTGGATAGCTGATGCTCTCGTGCACAGCGCTGGATCGAGAGGGAGCTCAGATAAGTATTAGGGGGGCTGCTACACACAAAAGTTTTTTTTACCTTCATATATAGAATGCATGAAGGTAAAAAAAAAAAAAACCTTCAGCCTTTAGAACCACTTTAAACCTAAAAGAAATGTTTTTGGCTATAAAAGCACTTTATTTTCATCAGCAGAGGATATTAATCCACATTGTACGCAACACCTTTGCAAACTCAGATATTACCATATAAAAGTAGTGGTGACTAGGGATGAGCTTCGTGTTCGAGTCGAACATACGTTCGACTCGAACATCGGCTGTTCGATCGTTCGACGAAGATCGAACGATTTGGGCCGTTCGCGCCAAATTCGAGTGACGCGAATGGCCCACAATGCACTACGCCATCGCAGTGTCATCCAGGCGCTGTGATTGGCCAAGCATGCACTGTGACCCCGCATGCTTGGCCAATCACAGCGCCGGCAGCGAGGAGAGCAATGATTGGCCACAGGCAGGATGCCTGTGGCCAATTATTGCTGAGGGGGTTTAGTACACGCCCCACACTATAAAAGGCCGCCAGCGCGGCGGCCTTGTGTAGTGTGTTCCGGAGCAGGGAAAGAGAAGCATAGGCAGGGACAGTGTCATTTTTTTCCTTTACTAATCCTGGATTCCTTGTGTTTAGGGACAGAGAAAGATAGGTAGGGAGAGTGTCAGTGTGTCATTCTGTGCTAAACCTTGTTTGTAGGGACAGAGAAGGACAGTGAGGGAAAGTGTCAGTGTGCTATTCTGTGCTAAATCTTGTTTGTAGGGACAGAGAAGGACAGTGAGGGAAAGTGTCAGTGTGCTATTCTGTGCTAATCCTTGTTTGTAGGGACAGAGAAGGACAGTGAGGGAAACTGTCAGTGTGCTATTCTGTTCTAAACCAATCTTGCTGAACCGTATTTGAAATCCTTGAGTTTAGGGACAGAGAAGGACACTCGTGGAAACTATCAGTGTGCTATTCTGTGCTAAATCTTGTTTGTAGGGACAGAGAAGGACAGTGAGGGAAAGTGTCAGTGTGCTATTCTGTCCTAAACCAATCTTGCTGAACCATATTTGAAATCCTTGAGTTTAGGGACAGAGAAGGACACTCGGGGAAACTGTCAGTGTGCTATTCTGTCCTAAACCAATCTTGCTGAACCATATTTGAAATCCTTGAGTTTAGGGACAGAGAAGGACACTCGTGGAAACTATCAGTGTGCTATTCTGTGCTAAATCTTGTTTGTAGGGACAGAGAAGGACAGTGAGGGAAAGTGTCAGTGTGCTATTCTGTCCTAAAGCAATCTTGCTGAACCATATTTGAAATCCTTGAGTTTAGGGACAGAGAAGGACACTCGGGGAAACTGTCAGTGTGCTATTCTGTTCTAAACCAATCTTGCTGAACCATATTGCAAATCCTTGTGTTTAGGGACAGAGAAGGATAGGCAGGGGACAGTGTCAGTGTCTTTGTTGCTAAGCCTCCTGCACAGTATACACCTGAAGGTAGCCCTTATTGCTGTTTTTCCCATCTCCCTGCAGGCCATCCATTAAAATGTCTGGAAGGCAAACAAGGAGAGGCAGACAGTCAGGAGGCAAAAAAAGAGGGCAAGCAGGCTCTGTGTTTGGGGGCAACAGTGCTGGTCGTGGACGCGGTGCATTGTCATCAGCACATGGCCATGGGACACGCTTGTCCTTCTTTTCGGCAGCTGGACATGTTGAGCCACATCATGCCGAAGACTTGGTAGAGTGGATGACCAAGCCCACCTCATCCTCCTCATCCTCTCTCACCCAGGCTCAGGGTACTGGCAAAGCAGCTGCCAAAGCGTCCTCTTCTCTGGTATCAATGTCATCATTAGTCACTCCTTCCCTAGACCCACCATGTCCTCCTCCTGAGGAGTCCCCCGAACTCTTTGAGCACAGTGTTGGGTACATGCTCCAGGAGGATGCCCAGCGTTTCGAAGGATCTGATGATGATACCCAGCTAGAGGAAGGCAGTAGCGTGAGAGCTGAGAGAGGGGATGCTCAAGAAGGACACCAATCTGGCACTCATGCTCCAGCAGCTGCAGCATACTGCCAGATTGGCTCCAGTGATGAGGAGGGAGGGGATGATGAGGTCACTGACTCCACGTGGGTGCCTAATAGGAGAGAGGAGGAGGAGGAGGATGAGGAGGAGGCACATCTCCAATGAGGCAGGAAGCCCTTGGGTGGCCAGCGTATGGGCAGCACACCGACGGAATCACACCGCAGAGCTCCGCCTGTGCAGGGCGCTGCCTCTGCCCGTCATTCAAAAAGTTCTTTGGTGTGGGCCTTTTTTGAGGCGAGTGCATCAGATCGCACAGCTGCTGTTTGCAACATATGTCTCAAGCGTATTTTGCGTGGCCAAAACATCAGCCGCTTGGGCACCACATGCTTGATCAGACATATGTTGACCTGCCATGCAGCTCGTTGGCAAGCCTACCTTAAAGACCCACACCAAAGAACAAAGCGGACCTCTCCTTGCACCGCATCAGCTGGGATCTCCAACCCCAGTATACCTTCAGTCCTCTCTTAAACCTGCACTGAGAGGAATGAAGGTGTAGAATTAGGTGTGTCACAGCCAAGTACTTGCGGCCACTCTGCTAGCAGTACACCGACGTCCGATTCCAGCAGGCAAATTTCCCTGCCCCAGCTGCTGGACCGTCGAAAGAAGTTCACTCCCAGCCATCCACATGCCCAGCGGTTGAATGCTAGCTTGGCTAAATTGCTAGCGCTTCAACTGCTGCCTTTTCAGTTGGTAGACTCGGCCCCCTTCCGTTAGTTTGTGCAATGTGCGGTTCCTCAGTGGCAGGTTCCCAAACGCCACTTTTTCTCACGGAAGGCGATTCCGGCTCTCTACAGGCATGTGGAAGGCAATGTCTTGGCCTCGCTGGACAGGGCGGTCAGCGGTAAGGTGCATATTACCGCTGACTCATGGTCCAGCAGGCATGGACAGGGACGTTACCTTTCTTTCACGGCCCATTGGGTCACTCTTTTGGCAGCTGGGAAGGATGCAGGACAAGGTGCAGTAGTGTTGGAGGTTGTTCCGCCGCCACGCCTCCAAAATGCTACTACTGGTTGTGACACACCTCTCTCCTCCACCCCCTCCTCTTCTTCTTCCTCCATGGCCTCTTCCTGTGGTTTGTCCTCGGAACCAGCGGTGCTCCGTAGGCGTTCAAGGGGCTACGCAAGTACGCAGGCAAAAAGATGCCATGCCGTGCTTGCGCTGGTGTGTTTGGGGGACAGGAGCCACACTGGGGCAGAGGTCCTGTCTGCTCTGCAGGGGCAGGCCGAGAGGTGGTTGACGCCACGCCAGCTTAAGCCAGGAATGGTGGTTTGCGACAATGGCACCAACCTCCTCTCCGCCCTCCGACAGGGACAACTGACCCATGTGCCCTGTATGGCTCACATCCTTAACCTGGTGGTGCAGCGGTTCTTGGGCAGGTACCTGGGCTTACAGGATGTCCTGAGGCAGGCCAGGAAAGTCTGTGTGCATTTCCGCAGATCTTATAATGCCAGTGCTCGCCTGGCTGAGCTGCAAAAGGAGTTGAACCTGCCCAAGAACCGCCTTATATGTGACATGCCCACCAGGTGGAACTCAACGTTGGCCATGCTGCAGCGGCTGCACATGCAGCAGAGGGCCATCAATGAGTACCTGTGCGACTACGGCACCAGAACAGGGTCAGGGGAGCTAGGGTTTTTTTCACCACGCCAGTGGGGCATGATCAGGGATGCATGCACTGTCCTGGCACCATTTGAGGAGGCCACGAGGATGGTGAGCAGTGACAGTGCATGCATCAGTGACACTGTACCTCTTGTCCACCTGTTGGAGCACACGCTGCGTGGAATAATGGACAGGGCACTTGAGGCAGAACAGAGGCAGGAAGAGGAGGACTTCCTTGCCTCTCAAGGCCCCCTTTACACAGACAGTGTTCCTTCTGTCCCACCCATCGCACAGGAAGAGGAGGAGGAGGAGGAGGAGGTGGTGGAGGAGGAGGAGGAGGATTGTGTCAGCATGGAGGTGGAGGCTGGCACTCAGCATCATCAGCAGCAGTCTTTTAGGGATGATTTACAGTCCCAAGAAACCAGTGGACTTGTACGTGGCTGGGAGGAGGTAGCTGCGGATCATGTCGTCCTTAGTGACCCAGAGGACTCCGGACTGAATGCCTCAGCTAACCTACGCTGCATGGCCTCCCTGATCCTGCAAAAGTCTGCGGAAGGATCCTCGTATTCTTCGGATCAAGGAGAGGGACCATTACTGGCTGGCCACTCTCCTTGATCCACGGTACAAGGGTAAGGTTGCGGACCTTATGTTACCGTCGCAGAGGGAGCAGAGGATGAGACAACTCCGGGAGGCCTTGCAGAAAGGTCTGTGCAACGCGTTCCCAGAGACTGGGAGGTTACAAACTCCTGGTCCTGGACAACGAGTTGCTGAGGCTTCGGGCAGTCAAAGAAGGAGCGGTGGGGAAGGTGGCCGTCTGACCGATGCGTTCAGACAATTCTTTAGTCCGCAGCCCCAAAGTATGATCGGTTCCAGCAACCATCGCCAGCGTCTGATATACATGGTGCAGGAATACCTAGGGGCAAGGTCAGACTTGGACACCTTCCCCACCGAAAATCCTCTGGCTTACTGGGTCTTGAGGATGGATCACTGGCCAGAGCTTGCACAGTATGCAATTGAGCTACTGGCCTGTCCTGCATCCAGCGTTCTTTCAGAACGCACATTCAGTGCTGCTGGAGGATTTGTCACGGATCACAGGGTGCGCCTGTCCACCGACTCGGTTGATCGACTGACTTTCATCAAGATGAACCAGTCTTGGTTCACCACCAGCTACCACACACCTGATGCTGATATAACAGACTAATTGATTTTAAAATGTCACATCCCTTCAAGACTGATGCTGATGCTGAGTGCCTGTGCTGTTATGTTGACTGGCTATCCTCCTCCTCCTCCTCAATGATACGATTAATGATGATAGCTTGGAAGATCATTTTGGTTTATGGGTGACGCCACCAGTGGCTAAGGCCCAATTTTTCAGCCCCTGTTTAACAGGGGCGTGTAATTACAATTTTTGATGCAATACTTTGCAACAGGCCTCATTGCTGTGCTCCAAGTACAGTATCTGTGAGGGGTTGCAGTGTTGTGCCACCAGTGCCTAAGGCCCAATTTTTCAGCCCCTGTTCAACAGGGGCATGCAATTATAATTATTGATCTAATAATTAACAGCAGGGCCCATTGCTGCGCCCACCAAGAGTAACTGTCAGGCCTTACAGTGTTGTGTCAACACCACCACCACCACCACCACCACCAAAGGCCCAATTTTTCAGCCCCTGTTCAACAGGGGCATGCAATTATAATTATTGATCTAATAATTCACAGCAGGGCCCATTGCTGCGCCCACCAAGAGTAACTGTCAGGCCTTACAGTGTTGTGGCACCAGCACCACCATCAAAGACCCAATTTTTACTACCACTGTTCAACAATTATATGTTATTACAATTCCTGATATAATAGTTGACAGCAGGGCGTTCCAGCACCCACCAAGAGTAACTGTGAGTGCTTACAGTGTTGTGCCAACACCAACACCTAAGGGGCCAATTTCTGCAGAGTATATACGGCAGGTCCCTACTTTCAAATATCCAACTTACAAACGACTACTACTTGCAAACGGAAGAAGACAACAGGAAGTGAGAGGAAATCTACCCCTTGGAAGGAAAATTCTCTCCTGTAAGAATTAATATGGGAGAAAGGTGTCTCCTCTCTACTGATGCTTTATCACCAATTCTTGTTTCAATAAAAACACCACATTTCAAAAACAGTTGTCATTGGGACATTTGAACAGGGGCACAGACAGCAAAAAAAATGTTACAGGGGTGATAACCCTTCCCTATGTTTTCCAAAAAGCTTAAAAATAGGTATTTGGCCTGGAGCTACACTTAAAAAATGTAGCTGTCCAAAATTACAAACAGATTCTACATAAGAACAAACCTACAGTCCCTGTCTTGTATGCACCGCCTGTATACGGCTGTTCAGAGTATATAGGGCCTTTTTTATTTTGTGTGCGGGGTTCCCCTTAATATCCATACAAGACCCAAAGGGGCTGGTAATGGGCTGGGGTAGGGGGGGGGTGATGGGGTAGCTATGCCATTTTTCTTAAAGATTTTCATCCATATTACCGGGACCAGACATTACATTAAAGCCGCAAGCAGTTTTAAATGGCTTTTTTTTCCTTTAGAAATGTAATTTTGTGCAGGGACAGTTCTAAACACGGGAAACACGTGGCACTTCACAGGCATACTTTAGACACCCCCCAGGTACAATATTTAAAGGAATATTTGACTTTTTTTTTTTCACTTTATGCATCATTAAAATGACTGCTCCCGGAAAACGTCAGTTTTTAAAACTTCTTTTTGCATTGATACATGTCCCCTGGTGCAGAACCCGGGTTCCCAAACTGGCTCATCACTAGTGGTGACATCATCACTGGACTATATAAAGCAGAGCAATGGAAGGGACCCACTACAGACTGCCTGCAGATAACTCTAGGAGGGGACGGATACAAGACCAGTCACCCTGCATAAGGAGAGAGAGCAGCAGTACAGGAAGCTCCAGTGCAGAGGCAAAGTTTCACACTGGATTAGCCACAGACCTGGCAGAAGTACATCAAGATTCATGTAAGATTACCCATGAAAATAATACAAATATAATAAATCCGTGCTAAGTCACCAATTAATAGATGCAAGCAGCCATTGTAAAACTGTGATACCAGTTAACCTCCCTGGCAGTATTCCCAAGTCGGGCTCGGGGTGAGATTTCAGTACCAAAAGCGGTAACCCCGAGCCAGACTAGGGCTGCATCGCAGGATACAGGGAGAGTTACTTATTTGTCCCTGGATCCTGCGATGTCTCCCCGCAGTGTGTGCGAGCTGTCTCCTCGCTCGATTCACACAGTGCCGCCAAGCTCCGTTCCCTGCGACGTTACAGTGCACGGGGGCGGAGATCGGTGCCAAATTCAAAAAAGTAAAAACACAATACACATACAGTATACTGTAATCTTACAGATTACAGTACTGTATGTAGCGGGGCTTTGAAATTTAGGGGGTTGTTTGAGTGGTAGTTGTGCTCAAACACATTATTTGATAGGGTTTAGCAAACCCAATTTTAGCCGCAGGCGGGATACTGGTGTGTAGTTCCCAGTGGCCTGTTGGTGGCGCTGCCATCGGAGGCCAGGGTTGAACCGCTGGTACAGTGCTGTGCCTTGGATGTCCCTTGTCGGCGGTGGTATGGTGGGCGTGTTTGCCCGCTGTGCATTCCAGGAGGGGATATAAAAGGGGCAGACCCTGGCTGTCGGGGGTGAGTTCCCGGGGGTCCGACCCCGGGAGCGTGTGGTTCTGTTTGTGGCCACCCCAGGCACCTTTAGCTCTGGGGTGGAGTTCCTGGTTCGGTACACTGGCGGATCAGTCCCAGGCACTTTTAGCCCTGGGGCTGAAACTGAAGGCCTTGGGCTCAGCACCTTTGGCTGAGGCCCACAGAGGATCGAGAAATCCCAGGGTGCTGCCTTGCGAGAAGACCCGTATCTTAGATGAGGAGACCGGGGGAGGACCGTTTCGAGGGACTGGTGAGGAACTCACAGTAAAGGAAGGGGCCCGGTAACTCTCTGGAGGGATGTCATCTCCCTGAAAGAGGCTTAACATTGTAAGCAAGTTCACCAGGTCTGTGGCAGAGACCCAAGTGTATCTAGTCCGAGCATCATTTCGGCTGTTAGGGCCCATTCCGTGGGAGACTATCCGGATAAGCTGAGTCTACCTAAAGATATGGGTAGTGAATAGGAATTTGTTTGTGCCTGGACCTATTCCCACACCTTTTGCTGTCCTGCTCTTCTTCCAACCTTCTCCTGTCCAGTTATTGTGCATAACAGAAGAAATAAACTCTAAGTTAGAGTTGCAATTAGTGTGGACTTTGAAGTTATTGGGGAATAGAGACTCGTCTTTGTTACAGTGAAGACGAGAGCCATTTTATGGGGAACCTGATCACAGAGACCCAGGTACATTACACCGCTCAACCTCTTTCTATAGGAGGGTACGGGCATTTAGCACGGAGGGCCCTTTTTTCTGCTAAGGAGCCAAAAGCAGGAAAAGGGGTTGTGTCGCTACATGTATAAAATAATTACACACCCTCTTTGTCCCTAGTGGTCTGTCCAGTGTCCTGCATGCACTTTTATATTATAAATACAGTTTTTTCTGCCTGGAAACTGGAGATTGTCCATAGCAACCAAAAAGTGTCCCTTTATGTCAAAAGTGGTTTTAGACCAGCTGAAAACAGCGATAATAAATTAGAATCACTTGCAGAATTGAGCGATAGTGATTTGTGGGGAAATTCGTCATCAAACACTAAATCTAATGACAGCGACAATTCTGCAACTGAGCACATTTCTGTGTTTTTGATTTGATTACATTATTGAATAATTTTTATTATTATTATATTATTATTTGTTATAATTATTTATAGTTATTTATTATATTATAATTAATGATTTTGTGTTTCAAACTTTATAATACCCGGGATGTCTACTAGACTCTGGTTTGGACAGATTTAAGTGAGTTATTACTAAAGCCTCGTACACACGGCCGAGAATCTCGTCAGGAAAAAACTCCTCGTTTTTCTTGACGAGATTCTTGGACAAGAAACTTGTCCCGGTCGAGTGTACACACGCTCGATTCAAAGAACCCGCGGTTCTTTGAATGGAGCGAACGCGGTGACGTTATCGACTACGACGAGTGTGCGCTCGTCACATTCGATGCCGTCGCCGCCATCTTGCTACACCCTACCTATGCCTAGGAAACTACCGCGCATGCGTCAAAGTCATTTCGAGCATGCGCGGGTTTCCACACACACACACACACACTTTTCTCGTCGAGAAACATGCTGACGAGAATCTCGACGAGAAAATAGAGAGCAGGTTCTCTATTTTTCTCGTTGAGATTCTTGACGGTTTTCTTGACGAGAAACCTGATAGCCGCGTACACACGACCGATTTACTCGGCAAGAAAGCTCTGCCAGCAAATTTCTTGTCGTTTTTTGACGAGAAACTCGGTCGTGTGTACGAGGCTTAAGAATTACAGGACTACAATATAAAACGCCAAATTTCCATGCAAAATAAATGTACCGCTTTCAGCACCTAAAATCTGACAGAATCATACAGCCAGGGAGGTTAATCAAACAATGCAAAAAATAAGCAGCGCTAGTGAAGATTAAGTTACGGATATATAACAAACATTCAAAACATAAAACACAAAAAAAAAAAAAGTGAAATAAGCTGAATCTTCTCTTGTCTTCTCTTGTCCGAGGATGAAAGAACGTCTGTGATTGGCGGAACACTGAACACAGTGTCTGCTGGGAAAATTAGTCAGAGGATGAGAAGACGTCCGTGATAGGCGGAACACTGAACACAGTGTCAAACGCCTATCACGGGACGGGACCAGGAGGAAGCCAGGAGTTTTAAACAATGGACGCCCGCAGCCTGTCAATAATTCCAGGTAAGCTGCAATGGGCACAGTGACGTTGCAATAGGCACAGTGAGGTTGTAATGGGCACAGTGAGGTTGTAATGGGCACAGTAAGGTTGTAATGGGCACAGTGAGGTTGTAATGGGCACAGTGAGGTTGTAATGGGCACAGTGAGGTTGTAATGGGCACAGTAAGGTTGTAATGGGCACAGTGAGGTTGTAATGGGCACAGTAGGGTTGTAATGGGCACAGTGAGGTTGTAATGGGTACAGTGAGTGTCACGTACCTTACAGCAGAGCCAAGGAACTGGGGGCAGCCTCTCGCACGATCCTGGTCCCCGTACCCCCTGGAAGTGAGAACAGGGAATGCAGGGGCACGAGAAGGTGCAGGTGCCTGTTTATTCAGATAGAGTTACTGGGAGGCACTGGAACCCTCTTCAAGCACAGGTGCTGCAGAAACCAGGCGTCAGATCCGTTCAGGGAAGATCCAGTAGAGTAGACAGGAGAGGGCAGAGGTTCAGCAGCGGGCTAGCGGAGAGGTACCAAATCGAGAGGCATGGTCGTGGTCAAAGTCCAGGCCGTGGTCAGTAAAACAGGCAGAGGCAGGAGAGCAGGTAAGGGAGATCCGAGAAGGGTAGTCAAAACAAGCCAGGTATCTTCAGGAGCAGATCAATCCAATAATAAGGTTTTCAGACAGGGATACAGGTACTAGCTGAAAAGACAATCCAGCACTGACACTCAGGTGATCCAGGTTTAAATAGGGCGCCGTGCGCCGGGATTGGAAGAGGTGCGCATGGGCGCGTGCATTGCGCGCGCCGGGTCTGAGTCCTATACGGCCCATTCTAAGTGTCCGCGCTTTGCGCATTAGCACCTGCAGAACGGGAATTCCTTGCTGACACCCGGAAATGAGTGTTAGCAGCGCTGGGTCTCTGACAGTGAGGTTGCAATGGGCACAGTGAGGTTGCAATGGGCACAGTGAAGTTGCGATGGGCACAGTGAGGCGTGCAAAAGGGCACAGTGAGGCATGCAAATGGGCACAGTGAAGCTGCAAATGGGCATTGTTGAACCTCTTTTCCACTTACAGTAGCTGCTGCATTCTCACCTTAGGCTTATACTCGAGTCAATAAGTTTCCCCAGTTTTTTGTGGTTAAATTATGTGCCTCGGCTTATACTCGGGTCGGCTTATACTGGAGTATATACGGTAGCTTTTTTGAAAAATGTTACAATTTACAGAGAGAAAAGGAATGCACTATATATACATAAATGAAACAACTAAACAGCTAAATATAAAACTTCTGACTGGTTGCCCAAACATTGCCACTTTTATTAGAATTTACAGATAAAAAAAAAAAAAAAAGGAAATTACGTTTAAAATGACAAAATATGTTAAAGTTTGCATACATTTTTAGTGACTACGTTTGCAAGTACCATTACTTTTTTTTTAATTATTTGGCTAGTTGGTGGAATTTTATTACTAATAACTTTTAGTTCCAATAACTTCTTTGAACTGGTTTTAGTAAAAAAAAAAATACTTTTACTTTGAGCTGGGTCCAAAGCATCCCTGCATCATTTCACTGGATCTGCAAACTTTTCCAATCACTTTGGGTGCACTAGCAGTCTGTTTTAAAACTGCCGCGAAAACAAGGGTATTTTCTTGCTATATTGATAGAAGCCCAAAAGCCAAAAAGCTTAATGTTCTGGGCTCATATAACCGGAAAAGTGAGGCACATTTTGTGTAATCCATTTTTATTAATTTAATTACCATTGCCAGGGCTTGTCTACTAGCACTATGGCATTGGCCCGAAACCCTAACAATGGTTTTTTAACAATTAACAATATAAAACACATAAAAGACCTCACATTTGTGATAAGAGATCTTCAGACAGAGGTGGTTACATTGGTAGAATACATGAATATGGTGGAATATACAGCCCATTTCACATCATCGGAGTAATGCTGGGTCAACATGGGAAGTTTGTTTCATTCAACCTAGTGGACTGGATGAAAAAAACCTACAGACAGGGCTGGTGCAAGGATTTTCGACCCTAGGCAAAACCAAATTTTTCTGCCCCCCCCATTGGCTCCGTCCCTGACTCCACCCCCTTTGTCCTGCCCATGTATATGGTGGTGTCTCTCCCCCCCCATTTCTTCAGCCGTGGTCCACAGGCCCGCACCTGCGCCTCTGGACCGGCCTGAAGACAAATAGTGGTGGCACCGGCTCGCTTTCTCATGCCAGCCATGGTCAGCAGGTATATAGACAGGCTAGGGGAATATATACACCAGCTAGGGTAGTATACAGACAGGCTAGGACAGTATACACACAGGCTAGGGCAGTATACACACAGGCTAGGGCAGTATACACACAGGCTAGGGCAGTATACACACAGGCTAGGGCAGTATACACACAGGCTAGAGCAGTATACACACAGGCTAGAGCAGTATACACACAGGCTAGAGCAGTATACACACAGGCTAGGGTAGTACACACAGGCTAGGGCAGTATACACACAGGCTAGGGCAGTATATAGACATGCTAGGGTAGTGTATACAGACAGGCTAGGGCAGTATACAGACAGGCTAGGGCAGTATACACACAGACTAGGCAGTATATACACAGGCCAGGGAAGCATATACACAAGCTAGGGCAGTATATACACAGGCTAGGGTAGTATACACACAGGCTAGGGCAGTATACACACAGGCTAGGGCAGTATACACACAGGCTAGGGCAGTATACACACAGGCTAGGGCAGTATACATGTAAACAAAAACACAAAAAGACAAACAATACCCAAGTTCAACTTACCAACCAATCAGCAACCAACCAAATTCACCTGTCTAACAGTGCGTTTAAAAACAGGGGTTTAGTTGCACGCATTTGCAAATACATGCGTAAGCTGCAGGCCTCGTCAAGGCTCCCTGTATACTGCAGTCCTAACTCTGAAATTTAAAGCCTTCTCAGTGGAAGCACATGCATGCTGATGGATTTTGTTTACATGCGATTCGCCCATCCAATGCTCCTTGCTGTGAAGACCAGTCATAGATAGGGTCAGTGATATTTGTTTTTGTATTGTTGTCATTGTGGTCAGGCAACGCACTAGCACCTTTGCTTCTATGTGCTGGGTGCCTAGTGTGCTCCTGCTCCTTTAAGGAGGGTGGGGCCCCCTCCAGTTATCTGCCCTTTATCTATCCATCAGCATGCATGTGCTTCCACTGAAAAGACTTTACATTTTAGAGTTAGGACTGCAGTACACAGGGAGCCTTGACGGGGCCTGCAGCTTACGCATGTATTTGCAAATGCGTGCAACTAAACCCCTGTTTTTAAACGCACTGTTAGACAGATGAATTCGGTTGGTTGCTTATTGGTTGGTAAGTTGAGCTTGGGTATTGTTTGTCTTTTTGTGTTTTTGTTTTAATGCGATTCGCCCATCCAATGCTCCTTGCTGTGAAGACCAGTCATAGATAGGGGCAGTGACATTTGTTTTTGTAGGGCAGTATACACACAGGCTAGGGTTGATGTATCAATGCAAAAAAAAGTTTTAAAAACTTCAGTTTTTTCGGGAGCAGTGATTTTAATAATGCTTAAAGTGAAACAATAAAAGTGAAATATTCCTTTAAATTTCGTACCTAGGGGGTGTGTATAGTATGCCTGTAAAGTCGCGCTTGTTTCCCGTGCTTAGAACTGTCCTTGCACAAAGTGTCATTTGTGAATGAAAAAAAGTCATTTAAAACTCACTCGGGGCTATAATGAATTGTCGGCTCCCGGCAATACATAGAAAAGTCATTGGTAAAAAAAAAAAAATGCGTGGGGTTCCCCCTAAATTCAATTACCAGGCCCTTCAGGTCTGGTATGGATTTTAAGGGGAACTCAATCCCCAAATTTAAAAAAAATATGGCGTGAAGTTCCCCCAAAAATCCATACCAGACCCTTTATCCGAGCACGCAACCTGGCAGGCCGCAGGAAAAGAGGGGGGGATGAGAGAGCGCCCCCTCCTGAACCGTACCAGGCCACATGCACCCAACATGGGGAGTATGTCCCCATGTTGATGGGGACAAGGGCCTCATCCCCACAACCCTTGCCCGGTGGTTGTGGGGGTCTGCGGGCGGGGGGCTTATCGGAATCTGGAAGACCCATTTAACAAAGGGGACCCCCAGATCCTGCCCCCCCATGTGAATTGGTAATGGGGTAAATTGTACCCCTACCATTTCACAAAGAAAGTGTAACAAATTGTAAAAAAATAAACACAGACACCGTTGGGAACGTACTTTATTAAAAATAAAAAAAAACATTCCAGCGATGAAATCCAATGTCCCGCGGCGATCCGATGTCCAGCGCTGTCCACACGAAACATCATTGGCTGAGCCTGAGCGGACCTGATGGGGAACTTCCTCCGCAGTGTAATAAATGAATAGACCCGCCCCTTCTCATGTTCCGCATCTGGTCCACTTAGCCTTATACCTCGTCCCCCCCTCTTTTCCTGCGGCCTGCCAGGTTGCGTGCTCGAATAAAGGGTCTGGTATGGATTTTTGGGGGAACTCCACACCATTTTTTTTTTATTTGCGGCAGGGTTCCCCTTAATATCCATACCAAACCTGAAGGGCCTGGTAATTGAATTTGGGGGGACCCCCACACATTTTTTTTTTTTTACCAATGACTTTTCTATGTATTGCCGGGAGCCGACAATTCGTTATAGCCGCGAGTGAGTTTTAAATGACTTTTTTTCTTTCAGAAATGACACTTTGTGCAGGGACAGTTCTAAGCACGGGAAACAAGCGCGACTTTACATGCATACTATACACACACCCTAGGTATGAAATTTAAAGGAATATTTCACTTTTATTGTTTCACTTTAAGCATTATTAAAATCACTGCTCCCGAAAAAACGGCCGTTTTTAAAACTTTTTTTTGCATTGATACATGTCACCTGGGGCAGGACCCAGGTCCCCAAACACTTTTTATGACAATAACTTGCATATAAGCCTTTAAAATTAGCACTTTAGATTTCTCCCATAGACTTTTCGAATTTGCCGCGAACACCCCAAATTGTTCGCTGTTCGGCGAACGGGCAAACTCGAAGCTCATCCCTACTCTTGAGATAATTCAGCTTCACCCCATGTCTATTTACCGTATTTATCGGCGTATAACACGCACTTTTTTCCCCTTAAAATCAGGGGAAAATTGTGGGTGCGTGTTATACGCCGATACTCACAGATCCTGGCGATCTCCGCTGACTGAGCGGAGCGCAGCGATCGCCGCCGAGATACACATAGCCGAGTGTACTCGGCTTTTCTCGGCTCCGCTCACAGTCACGCCCAGTCCCGCCATTGGACCTGTGTTATGTCCATCATAGGGCAGGACTCTGCGTGCCTGTGAGCGGAGCCGAGAAGAGCCGACTAGAGCCGATTACACTCGGCTATGTGTATCTCGGCTCCGCCCAGTCCCTGCTTTCTCGGCGGCGTTCGCCCCGCTCCGCCCAATCTCAGCGGCGATCTTCTCGGCGGCGCCAATTTTAAAATTCAAGGCTGAAATGAAAACTGGGGGCAAGGCTGCACTGGACACTGTGACTGGGGCAAGGCTGCACTGGACACTGGGGAAATGCTGCAATGGACACTGCTGGCAAGGCTGCAATGGACACTGCTGGCAAGGCTGCACTGGACACTGGGGAAAGGCTGCAATGGACACTGCGGTAAAAGCTGCACTGGACACTGGGGAAAGGCTGCAATGGACACTGCGGGAAAGGCTGCAATGGACACTGGGGAAGGGCTGCAATGGACACTGCTGGCAAGGCTGCACTGAAAAGGCTGCAATGGACACTGGGGCAAGACACTGCTGGCAAGGCTGCACTGAAAAGGCTGCAATGGACACTGGGGCAAGACACTGCTGGCAAGGCTGCACTGACAAGGCTGCAATGGACACTGGTAAGGCTGCATTTAAATGTATTTTTTTTTTCCTTAAACTTCCCTCCTAAAAGTTTTTTTACCTAAAATTCCCTCCTAAACTTGGGGTGCGTGTTATACGCCGGCGCATGTTATACGCCGTTAAATACGGTAAATATAGCCTAGTAGAGTAGATTGCAATACATCTGTTGTGGCCATATTTTGATCTTTATGAAAACAGCCTATACTGTATAGGCAATACATTGCAATACAAAAAGATGTACATTCTCTAATCTCTAGGCTATATTTATTAGACATGTGCGATTAGTTTCGTACGAATCTAAAATTCGTACGAATTTCCGGAAATTCGTACATTCGTACGAATCCGAAATACGAATTTTTATGCATACAAATTCTGTACGAAATACGAAATTTTGTTTACGAATTTCGGATCCAAAAGTGAAAAATTCCTTTAAATTTCGTACCTGGGGGGTGTGTATGATATGCATGTAAAGTCGCGCATGTTTCCTGTGCTTAGAACTGTCCCTGCACAAAATGTCATTTTTGACGGAAAAAAAGTCATTTAAAACTCACTTGCGGCTATTAATGAATTGTCGGCTTTTATCAATACATAGAAAAGTCATTGATAAAAAAAAAAAAAAAAGCGTGGGGGTTCCCCCAAATTCAATTACCAGGCCCTTCAGGTCTGGAATGGATATTAAGGGGAACCCCGCCGCAAATAAAAAAAAAATGGCGTGTGGTTCCCCCTAAATATCCATACAATTTCGCTGCGCTATTCGACCATCTAACATTTTTAGATCTGCAAAACATTTTAGCTTCAATGCGGTTGCATAGGATTGACAGAGGAGCCTCCCACCAATCATCATATGATGGGGAGCTGTCCTGTCCACAGGTCGCTTCAGTGGGGGTGACCTGTCTAACAGTGCCAGGAAGTGAGTTGGGGTTGCCCTCCACCAAATGTACAGTGGAGGGACCAGATGTGGGCATGGTCCTTCTTGAGGTTAGGACCGTGTCTTCGGAACTTTCTCCCATCTGATCATGAGTTAGTTTCCGGGGAGGATGAATGACTCTCTTCCTTCTCTTCTCCCTGGGAGTCACAGTCTCAGCTACTCTTGGTTCTTCCTCTGGTACTGAAGCAGGAACCTCTTCCGGTAGTGAGGGTATGGGATCACATCTGGGGACAGCAGGGGCTAAAAGCCATTTCACCAGATCGGTATTGGTCCCAACGATGAGAGAACTTCTTGAGGGCCCTGGCAGCCAGGGACAGACAATGGCCAGTGTCTCAAAGTTCTGGGGCTCCCCAGCCCTCAATGGATCACATGACAACTTGATCCGCACACATCCATCACAAGAGTACTCTTCTGCTTAGATACCCTGAATCTTGGTGTCTCCCATTTCTTCCAGGGGCAGGTATGATAGGTACTTCTTGTAAAAGTCTCTGGTCATTAGGGTAACCTGAGCACCTGTATCAAGGATGGCTCTGGTGTAGATCCCTTCGATCAGAACAGGCACTACAGGCAGAGGACCTACCAATTGGGTAGCAGTCCTTTTGGAAACACCTGTAACAGCAGACTGGCATACTTGAACTTGTGCTCTCTTCAGCTTCCGGCGCTGGGAATGCCGTTTCTGGCTTTGTTTGGAAGGCTGAAAAGCGTTGTTCACTGAGACGGCATAAACTGCAGGTGTCCTCCACCGCTCCCTCGCAGATTCAGGGAAATTTATTTTTGAAGGCCCGGATCTTCTCTCCATTCTTGGACTTGGACATACTTGCTGGTAGTGACCTACACCTCCACAGTTTCGACAGATGTCTTGCTTCGTGGGCTTTTGGGCAAACAATCCAGTACTTTCTGCCATCAATTTGTTCATCATCTCAGCCAGCTGGGACACTTGCACCTTCAGTGTGTCTATCTCAGACCTGACATCCAGTGACCCGGTCACCATCTCCATTATTTTGGACATCTGAGTCTTCAGGATCTCCACTTCTGAGTCCCGTTCCGTAGCCATAACTGATCTGACTCCCACCGCGGGGAGGGTAGTGGTCTTCTCAGCCCCTTGCTGTTCATTTAAGAGAGCTTCTTCATCTCTTATGATTCGTACAAGATCTGGGTAACTCAAAGTCATCACTCCTTCAGAGGTCTTTAAGTAGAGCCAAACTGGATCTGAACGCAGGGCTCTTCTCAGGATCTGCTTCATTCGGGTTGTGTCTATGACCTGTGGCCGTATTCCCTTCTTTAGGACAATTTGGCACAGCTTCCGGTTTAGCCTCCGCACATATTCGGATAACTTCTCTCCCGGCTGTTGGAGGGTATGTTCGAACTGGTATATCAGTTCAGTCGCCTTCTCCAGCTGGACAAATTCCTCCTCCAGCATAGCCAGATAATCGTTTGCGGTACAGGTAGCGTTGCTAAGCCTGAGGTTCTTTACAGCTTCAGCAGCAGCGCCCTTTAGACTTTCGCTGATGTGCTGCTTCTTCTGCGCCTCTGGTACCTCCCATCCTTCTACCGCTTGCATGGCCTGTTCAATCCAGGTGTCAAATTCTTCTTCTCCGGCAGGCACTGGTTGCTTCCCTGAGAAGGTGCTAAGCTTCCGGTAACCGGCCTCCACATGCACCGTACTGCTTTTCTGGAACTTAATTACAAGGTTTTCTAGAGCATTGAACAATTCAGGCCCTATAGCGGCCAGCGGTGATCCCGGGCTTAATAGTTCCTTAGGCTTTTCTGCTTTAGGGGATAGTGGTGGAGATAATCGCGGGGGTGATGGCTTTGGTGTCTGAAACCATTCTTCCTTCACTGGCAGCGTATGTATCAAGTGATAGATCTGATTATCTATGGCTTGTATACTCTGACTTTTAAAATGCTCTGGGATTTCGTTTTTCCATTCTACCAGTGCGTATGTAAACAAGATCACTGGATCTGGCCTAAAATCCATCACCCATGCTTTGTGGCTCGGAGACAGTAACAATTCAAGCTGTTTTATCTCCTCTTCCTTCCATCTTTCCCCCGGGAGTACAATGACTACCGCCGCGGTTGGATCGGCGCCAATCGCTGCGCACCACTGTGAGATTGCTAGCGGGTCCATGCTGGTACTTCTGACCGGCTTGATTGCAGCGTGCAACGTACAAGGACCCCGGACTCGAGCCCCCACGTGTAGCGCTACCCCCAGTTAAGAGAGCCGCTGGTTTTGTTTTGGGCGCTGTAGTGCACCGCTGTCAACCCCTGGCAATCGGCTCTACCCTCCCGTGGTACAGCTAGTAAGGGGAGATAGGACCGTGTGACCGCAACTCTAGGTGACGCAGTCCTATGGCAAACACACACAGTGATATACTTTAAAACTTCTATTAAAGTAAGTGAAACTGACACCAATGTACTTGACCCAGATATTTTACTGAGGCTAATGAGCAAGTAATAAACAACAGTATAACAAGTTGCAGATCCCTGCAATAAACAGTAATAAAGATAAACAGAGTAATCAGAATATTAAAGTATTGCTATGCAACTCTAGCGCTGCCCTTTTACAGCTACTTCCCCTCATGGGTAGACTAACACCCAGTAATGTCTACCTATGCAGTCAGGCCTGACTGATCTAAATGGAAGTTCAGTGAAACAATATTCGCTAGCAATCTTTCGGTGGTGCACTTGAAGAACAACTTTGTAATCCCAACGAATAGTAAAGATAAAGTATCTGTCTTTAAACAGCTCTCACCACCCGGACAAGTCCAAGTCCGTTTCCTCCGCCGATTCGTCTGGGAACAGGAATCCACCGACATCCAAGTCTTCAATCCTTCTGGTGTACTGCAGCAAGGAGGAGAAGATGTCTCTAAGGCTCTGCTAGGCTGGCAGAGGGGCTCTTTGGAAAAGAGCACAAGGCCCAGGCTTCAGGCCTTGTGCATACAGCAGTTCAGCACAGAGATCCTCTTGCTAGGAGAGGGGGTGTCCAAAAGAGACAGAACAAACTCCACCTCCCCTTTATAAAGTCTGCCCCAGCAGTCTCTGTTCCGGAGCAATGCACCCTGGGTGCTGCAAGATGTACTGGGAGATGTAGTCTCTCTGTATTAAAGGGGAATACCCCGCTACACTTGTAAACAACAAATCTCAGAAAGAGGCTCGGTCCTTAAGTGGTTAACATTGCTGGGGATATATGTTCACTCTGAGAGGAATCTTCCCTACACACAGAATTCCGATCTAATTGTTCTGTGTGTTTACCTTTAAGGCTCTCACAGCTCTGCGTGAGGTAGCCGTTGAGAATGTCGGCAGCGCCATTTTAGCTATAGCATGGGACGGCGCTTTTTGTTGTTTCTCTTTCTCATATCCCACAGAGGATCACTTGTAGCTATACCGCCAGCTCCCTGAACTCAATGAGCACAGGTAGGTACTATTTGTGTGCGGTAGACATGTGCATGACGAAAAAAATAGTTTTGTTTCGTTTTGATTCGTTAATCTAGTTATTTTGTTTAGTTAAATTCAGTTGATTCGTTTTTGAAATTCTTTTTTTTTTCTTTCGAAATTACAGATTTTTTCGTTTCGAAACGTTCAAATCGATAATTTTTTAGAATCGGTCGAAACTAAAATGTTATATTGTTTTCGATTCGAATGCAGCAAAGTAAACAAACAAAAGTTAAATCTTAATCAAATGATTACAATGGCTCTTTAAATCACCTTTGCAACAAAAACAGCATTATTTCCATATGGTACTCTAATAACACACAGTCTTTGATTTCAGCAATTTGTGTAGTGAGAATTTGACTGGAGTTCAATGTACAATTCGATTTGAATTTCAGTCTGAATTTCAGAAATTCGGACGAAATTCGTTACGTTACTCTGAGCATTCAGTAAAATTTGTTTATATTGTAATTCGGGTATTCGGATATATCCAAATCTCAGAATAACGAAAAATTTGGCCGAATATTTATTCGGAACAAAACGAACCACACATGTCTAGTGTGCGGGTGTCTCACGAACAGCCACCAGGGTTGCCAACCGCCAGTGCATTTACTGACAATCTGTGATTTTTTTTCAACTGCCAGTAAATATCAGGGGCTGATAATTTGATGCTGTGTTGACTTTTTAAGTGTAAACCAAGCAAATTACTTTACTATAGGTATTGTCAGTGTTTCCATATCATGTTTATACTGTTCAAATATTCACTGTGTTAGTTTTCAATAGGAGTTCTGTAATTTCTCAGGTTGCCAGTAAAAATGTGGTTTGCCAGTACGTTTTCCATGTTTTGTCAGTAAAAAATGCTGCGGGAGGTTTGCAACCCTGACAGTCGCTAATATAAGGCTTTTGCCTTCCTCTGAGAGAGGAGCTTCACGCAGGCATGTCTGCTCCGCTCGGCTCTGCCCACTTCCCTTGACAGTGCATATTTTTAGCACTGATCACTGTATGAGGCCGGGTTCACACCTATGCAAATTCGCATAACGTTATAAAATACATTGATTTCAATGAGACTGGTTCACATATGTGCGATGCATTTGCACTGCGCATTGGCGAAAAAACGTGTGCGTTCTCTAGGCATTGCGGTGCGGCTCAGTTGCGAATTCAGGCCCATTATGTTCTATGGGCACCCATCTGATTCACACATGTGTTGCGTTCTGAACAGGAATCTTGAGGGGGAACTCCACGCAAAATTTTAAATAAAAAACCGGCATGGGTTCCCCTCCAGGAGCATACCAGGCCCTTAGGTCTGGTATGGACTTTAACGGAACCCCTACGCCGAAAAAAAAACGGAGTGGGGGTCCCCCCAAAATCCATAGCAGACCCTTATCCGAGCACGCAGCCCGGCCAGTCAGGAAAGGGGGTGGGAACGAGCGAGCGCCCCCTCCCGAACCGTACCAGGCCGCATGCCCTCAACATGGGGGGTGGGTGCTTTGGGGAAGGGGGCGCCCTTCGGCCCCCCCACCCCAAAGCACCCTGCCCCCATGTTGATGAGGATAGGGCCTCTTCCCGACAACCCTGGCCGTTGGTTGTCGGGGTATGCGGGCGGGGGCTTATCGGAATCCGGGAGCCCCCTTTAATAAAGGGGCCCCCAGATCCCGGCCCCCCACCCTATGTGAATGAGTATGGGGTACATCGTACCCCTACCCATTCACCTGATGGAAAAAAATGTCAATAAAAACACTACACAGGTTTTTAAAGTAATTTATTAGGCAGCTCCGGGGGTCTTCTTCCGATTTCGGGGGTCTTCTTCCAACTTCGGGGGTCTCTTCAGACTTCGGGGGTCTCCGGTGCCGTCTCCGCGCTCTCCGGTTCTTCTCTCGCTCTCCGGTTCTTTCTTCTTTCTGCCGGGCCTCCGCTATCTTCTTCCAGCTCTTTTGCTAGCGGGGCCCTAGTCTTCTTCGTTGCCTTCTTCCCTCTTCTCTCCTGGAGATGTTGACTCGTCGCTGTCTCCGGCTGTAATGCTGTGTGCATGGAGCGCATTCACTTATATAGGCATGGGCGTGGTCACCGGGTGATGCCACCAGGTGACTCCGCCCCCATATGACGCGACAGTCGCGGGGAATGATGGGACTGTGACGTTGTATGGGGGCGGGGTCACCCGGTGACCACGCCCATGCCTATATAAGTAAATGCGCTCCGCATGTGTTGAGTGCCATTGGGCGCAATGCACCATGACGCTATTAGGTGGGGGAATATGGAGCAGACGCGCTATTTAAATCACCTGTAACAATTCAATCCCATGAGATTACTCCTGTGCTGACAAACCACAAACCTAGGGTGAATCCTTTTTTGCTATTAGGTGGCTGGCAGTCCTTGTAAGTACAAATTTGTTATTTTTGATCCTTATACACAACTACAGCTTTATTTGATTACGATAGATTCTTCGATTATGTCCTCATTTAGATTCACTTTTCGTTTGTTTCTTGATGATTGGTTTAAATGCTACTCTCAGAGGAGAAGTTCTCATTCCGAGGAAAACTTTAATCCAAATAATCTGGAAACAGCCCACAACATTACCGGTATTGGTTTGGGACTTTAAAAAACAGCCCCAACATCTTTAGCCTGCGATTGTGTTTATCATCAATTTTAGTGGGGTACACCTTTTGATAACCTCACATTACATCCTAAGGTAAATTTGAAATGTAGCTTACCTTACATTTTGGTGTTGTTCATGTACATATGTCCTAGTATCATAGTTATAACATGTCCTTTTTCAACCAACGAGAAATTGTTTATGTATGTGCATACATATTTTACAGAAATGATGCCAGTCCTACATACACTTCCTTACTTCATCATAAGCCATCTTGGGCAAGTGTTTTCTGATTTGGTAAGCATGGACTGCCTCATCCCCACAACCCTTGCCCGGTGGTTGTGGGGGTCTGCGGGTGTAGGGGTTTATCGGAATCTGGAAGCCACCTTTAACAAGGTGGCCCCCAGATCCCACCCCCCATGTGAATGGGTATCGGGTACATTGTACCCAAGTGTCAAAAAGTAAAAATGACAGGAGAGTTTTTGACAATTCCTTTATTAAAAAAAAAAAAGAAGAAAAAAGTGTCCTGTGTTGTCCATCCCTCTTCAATCACGTGACGTCAGAAGGGGACGGGGTCACCTGGTTACATCACCGGGTGACCCCGCCCTTACCAATATAACAGCTGTCACAGCCAAAAGACAGCAGTCGACGGGACGCTTCTCATCGAGGGAGAGCTTTTTTTTTTTTTCAATTTTTCTGGTCCGGGCGCCATGATTGAAGATGGATGGACATCGCAGGACACTTTTTTTTTAAATAAAGGAATTGTCAAACTGTCTCTTGTCGTTTTTACTTTTTTGACACTTTTTTTGGTGAATGGGTAGGGGTACAATGTACCCCATATCCATTCACATAGGGGGGCCAGGATCTGGGGGCCCCCTTGTTAAAGGGGGCCCCCAGATTCCGATAACCCCCCTCCGCAGACCCCCACAACCACCGGGCAAAGGTTGTGTGGATAAGGCCCTTGTCCTCATCAACATGGGGACAAGGTGATTTGGGGGGGACCCGAAATATCCTCCCCATGTTGAGGGCAAGCGGCCTGGTATAGTTCAGGAGGGGGGGCGCTCGCTTGTTCCCCCTTTCCTGGCCTGCCATGGCTGCTTGCTCGAATAAGGGTCTGGTATGGATTTTGGGGGGGACCCCCACACCATTTAAAAAAAAAATCCATACCAGACCTGAAGGGCCTGGTATAGATTTTGGGGGGACCCCACGACTTCTCTTTTTTAATTTTGGCACGGGGTTCCCCTTAACCACTTCAGTACACTGTGTTATATATACACATATATATATTACATGCACTGCCACTAACTAACTAACCTTCCTGCCTAATCTAGCTCAATCTATCTCCGTCTCCACTATACACAGCCGCTATGTAAGCAGCCTTATATAGTGTGGGGTGTGGACTTAGTGCCCCTGAGCCATGGATGGCCAAAACATGCAGGTCAGGTGCATGCTTTGGCCAATCATCAGACATTAATGCACTGCGATCTCACAGTGCATTATGGGGCGTTCCGCAGCACTCAAATTTGCCGCGAACACCTCATAAAATTTGCTGTTCGGTGAACGCCCAATGTTCGAATCAAACTTATGTTCGACTCGAACATGGAGCTCATCCCTAGTTTGTAATATTAAATATCCCTATACCTCAAGGAAGATTTTGACTATTCCCCCATGTGAAGATTTTGACTATGGTAATCGAAACGCATTGGGGTCCTTTGGGCAGGAATATTAAGTTGGATATTCCAATATATTTTTTTTTACATGCCATTGTTTAAGGACATCATTATAGTAGTTGGGGTGAAAATAAAAAGTTGTATATTTACTTTGATTCTTTGCTGCACAAAAGCCCTTGGGAGCTATCTATTGTACTTGTAGAATATCAGTAATTTCCTCATTGTCATGCTGCTTAAATAGTCCTTCATAGTTGACCTTTAAATATCAAAAAACTAAACTTCAAGGGTTTGCTTTCTATAGTTTGCTTTTGTTATCATTGTCAGAGAAAAGGTGTGCCTAAAAGGATGTATATGATTGCTAAGCACATTTCTGGTTCCCAGACCTGTATTGTAATGACTAATGAGTCAAGGTAAGACTATTGTCTTAGATAGTTTCCTCTAGATCTATGGACTGCAGATTGCTTTAAAACTAAGTTCACTCTTGGAGCATGTTACACACTACACCTGTATTTAAGGTGTAACATGTAACATGCTCCAGAACTGCCTCCCGCACCCCCAATCCCTCTCCCTCTGTGACAGCAGGTGGGGTTTCTTCTCCCCTGCACTCACTGTCACATTTCAAAATTGGAGTGGCTGCGGGAGGTGCCCTCCTAGTTAATTGATACTTCTTCCAGCTTTCTAACAGAAAGTCCTTATGGGTAAAAGTAAGAAAGCTGGAGAACGTGCACCTGCAATTCCCTGATCATAGGTGCACTGCTTTGCAGCAGGATTAGGAGCATAGTGGGCCTGGTGCTGAGCATTTTGGTGGGCCTTTTTATAAAAAAAATAAAAAATGAAAACGCCCACAGTTTTTGACATCAGTGACCAGCCCCTAAACAACTGCCTGCAGCTCACGGACACTGAGGATCTGTGTGAGTGTAACAGATCCTGTGATAGGAGCCAGACACCAGCACAAACAGGACTCCTCCATTTGTGCAGTGCACAGTGGGCCCCTGTTCCTTCAGCACAAGGATGGATGGGGATAATGTTACACCACTGACATGGGCCTATATAATTAGTAGGGGCCTGGAACTGCAGCTCCAATAGCCCCTACGTTAATCCAGCCATGCTTTGCAGACTCCATAGGTAAAAATAATAAAATGCACATTTTTTTTCTTCAAAAATTTGTGTATTTATTATTTTTTCTCAAAAGATGAACTTTAAACCTTAAACCATGCTACTGATGCAGCAGGCCACCTATGCCTATGTAGCACTTACCCCCATTTAAGGGAGCGGCTGGTTTTGTTTTGGGTCATGCAAACTACCTCCAAGGCTTCCGTTGTCAGGGTATATAGAGTCTTTAGAAAAGCCAATGTCCACACAGATGTAAAACCTAAACAGTAAGGCTTTATTTTTCCTTTGCAGTGGAAACTTGAGGAGAAAGTAGGAAACGAGAGAAGTAAAGGGTAAGGTTCAGGCGCGCAACACTAGAGTCACACAAAGTCTTGCAAACGTTGCCACTCAAGCCTGAGTGGGTATTGCTCTCTGGGAAATCTCAGTTTTTCTGGTCCTAGCAGCCGGAATGACGCACGGATCTATTTCTAACGGTCTCTGTCACAGACCCTGAGGTCAATCTGAGGATGCGTTTGGGAATCCTCTGCCACAGGATTATCAAAGTCCCGAACCTCCTAGCCAAGCAATAAGAGAGAGAGCTTCTATGCCAGATTGGAGTATTGCAAGGCCTTTAAGTTCTTGGATCCCTCCTTGAGTGGGTTGCCAGGCCTCTCCCGAGACAGCAGTACCATCGCCAGTCTCCTCTGGGGAATATTCTCCCCCGGCTTTCTTTCCTCAAAAGTAGACTTCCCGAAAATGGGCAGCATGGGATCCTCTTCAAAGGTGTAAGCCCCAGCCAGCGGAGCTTAGCCTACCAAGCAGCGATGCAGCCTCGGGCTGAAGGTGCCCGGGGCTGGAACACATACGCACCCCGTGCCATGCGGGCCACGAGGCGCGCACACCAACCCCGAATCAATGGTGTCTACCCCTTATGTACCCCCTCGCAGCATGCACAGCAGGACCCCGTGCCATGCGGGCCACGAGGCGCACACACCAACCCTGAATAAATGGTGTCTGCCCCTTATGTACCCCCTCCCAGCATGCACAGCATGCTGACCACGCCCACAGCACAGCTGCCGAGAAAGGACACCCAATGTGGTGTGATACCCCTGTATTTCAACCTGGGCCGGTGGTGGCAGTGCCACCTACAGGTGAACAGGGAACACAACCGGCAAGCAGCATCACACCCAGAGCAGAAGCAAAATTTAGAACAATCAGCTGGTCTGAGCCTAACTACTGACTCAGACTATCCCATAAATTTAACATAGCGTCCCAACTATTTGGTAGGGGCGCTACACCTATATTCGCTCCTTACCCTGTAAAATCATTTAAATTTAGGGTGACTCTCTGTTGTGGTTCCTTTCCTTATTCTTCTGCCTTACTTGACACCTTGTTGCTGCTTTTGTGTAGTGCCTTCCCATACTTTTGCACTATATTATCAATATCTGTACAATCTTAGGTGCACTGCTTCTCATCTGTGCTTTACTCCTTCATTTTCTCTCATTCCACTTATTTTCTCTTTATTTTTATAGTCTTTAAGTCACAGTTCAGACTCTTCTCACCTGCATGAGCACAGACTCACAAAACTTCTTCCCAACACTACCACAAAATGTCTTTGTTCCTACATACCTTTAATCCAGTCCAAAAGCACTTTGGTGTCTTCCCAGTGTTAGCTGGGCACTCAACTCATGATCAGAATGGTGTCCTGACTATTAACTCTCATCGATAATATCCCAATAATAACTGACATGCAAAGTGGCACCATACTACAGCAAATGCTCCACCAACCCACAGCAGATCCTACCAAGGATAGTAAGAAGACAGACATGGACTGCATGCTGAATTCTTCTGAGCCACCATTGGTCTATGACACACTGCTTGGGAAAAGGTACTAAAGAGGTGTTATAAGATCAGATTCTCACTCTATGCCCCATACACACTATCAGTTTTCCTGCAGGTTTGTGTCTTCAGGTTTACCAAAACCATCTAATATGAGGTCAAACCTTAAGAGTTTCAATTCGTATGCAATCAGGCAGGCCCTTGCACTACATGGTTTTGGTAAACCTGAAGACAAAAACCTGCAGGAAAACTAATAGTGTGTATGGGGCTTAAAGCCCCATACACGCGGTCTGACTTTTTGACAACAAACTTCAAAATTCCCAGGTTTTCAAAAAAATCCGACCGTGTGTACGCTCCATCGGACAAACTTTTTTGGTTTTCATCGGACAAAAGTTTGCTCTGCAAACGGACAAACTTTTCGCCAACAAAAGTCCTACGGTGCAAAATCCTGCCGTGTGTACAGAAATCCATCGGACTTTAGTCCGAATTACAAATACGCATGCTCAGAACCAATGTTAAAATCAACCAACAATAGCAGAAGTTGACCAAAGGGTGGCGGTAAAGAGCAGAAAAGAGCAGAAAAACCACATTGTACGTCAATTATGTCACTACGTTCATGTTTGTTGGCTGAAAAAGTCCTGTCATGTGTATGCTATGGGCATTCCCGGCCAACTCCCTTCGAACAAAAATCCACGGAAAAGTTTGTTTGAAGTCCGATCGTGTGTATGAGGCTTAACACACACCTGCTTTCTGTTCCTGTGAACACTGTCTTCATGCACAAGTGTAGTATTAAGCGGATGAAGTTCAGCATCTGATAAAAGGCTTACCAGAAGTAGAGAAGATTCTACAAGAACTGTTGCATCCTATGAACCAACATGCAGAGAGAGTAATCATGGACTAAAGCAATTAAGCTTGTACTTGTATGTTACTTGTTACAGAGCTCCTGTCTCTCCAGTTATCGACCTGGCCATATGTGACAGGTTTCACCAGACAGGAAGTGATAGAAGAACGTCAACAGCAATAGAGACTGAAATAAAAATACATTTTTATGAAAGTGCAGCACCCTCATTGTCATAGCAGGCTGCTAGGTAAATTTACTTTGGCTCCTCTGTAATCAGTGGAGTAGGGGTTGGTTGTTCTGGCCTACTCAGTGTTACACAGGTTGATGATTTGATTGCTTCTCCCTGCCTTCTGGAAGGTTCTAAAAGTGCAGTGGGACGAAAAAAAGTGAGCAGCTTGAATATTTATGGGGACCCAGCCAATCCCTGAAGAGGTGTGTCCAGAAGGTGGCTGGAGGGCCCATAATTAGCAGGACACTATAGCAGGAGGTTTTTTGAGCCTGCCAGGGAAGTTGCCTGTCTGAGGGGCTGTGCCCCTCTGGGCAGTCTGCTGGAGACTATGCTGTGAGTTCTTTAAGGTCCCAGTCATGGCTTTGGCTAGGGGGCCTAAAGTCTGGTGTTTCCTGTGTTTTTGGTCTGGAGAAGCACTCTGGAGGATACCAGGTGGAGGCTGGATGGAAGAGGCTCCAGTGGTTGTGGTATCATGAGTCTGCGTCTCCCTCACTAGAAAAGAATATCAGAACATGGCAGCTGATAGTGGCTGATAATCCTGTGGCTTTTGAGTACTGACCTATATCCTATGCCCCAGAGATTGTATGCAGTCCCCAGTTTACACAGAAGCAAGCTTTAACATCTCTCCTAGCAAGTAGAGACTTTGTGGAAGTCCTCTGCCAGCATTGAGAAAAGAGTCCTCAGTTTCTACAGTTCCCTTGGGGTATCCCATGCTTCCCTCCCATACCTATCCAAGTTACTTCATCAATAAAAAATCCAAAAGATACCCCTAGACTGTTTTTTGAGCCAGGGAGAGAGAAAAAAAATGTTGTGTACCTGGCTACGTGTGCTCTAGTGGGGTAATGGGAGGAACTAATACCAACGGCTCCTACAAAAGTAGTAGGAGAAGGCTAGAACAACCATCAGCTTTTTATTTCTGTCTGTGTTCCTATTGCAGATATTCCCTTCCTTCCTCTCTACTGAAACCATTGTCACCATGACAGCAATTGAGTCCAATATCAGTAAAAATCCAAGAGTTCTAATCCTTTTCCACTTTTTCAAACTAAAATTGGCCTGAATTTACAGTATACTGTGTCAGTCTTCAGATATCACACTTGTTATATAGCCAGAAAGTCTAAATACTATATTCCTAAAAAGCACAGGAACCTCCCTAAGAGGTTTGAGGTATATCTAATCGCTTGGAAATTTGCCCAAATATTGTATTAGCTATAGAACATGTTGAAACAAAGTTTGTTGACAAGTTTAAGTAGAACAAATGTCTAGTCTATGGGAATGTTCTTGGCAGATGTGTTTTCTTTGTAGGTAGATTTTCCACCTTCTAGAGTTACACTCCACAATGTACGATTCACTGGTTGAAAGAAGAGGACAATGACTCAGCAAACTCTGTACTGAATGTAAACACAAACTATGCAAAGACATGACTCTGCTTTGCAAATACAATAGGAAGGTGTGTATACTGTGAGATTAACCCTATTTTGGGTGAATCCATGCTTCAAACCTGGATTATTGGCTGATGAAACAAGAAAAACCTGTCAGGATACTTTCTATAACATGAGAGATTGAATCTTGGGAGTCACTCTGCCTACCACAGTTTAAAACAAAGGTGTCCACCTTCATAAAACAAGGCACAACCGAAAAGTTTGCATTGCAACTCTATTGCTGTTTTAGGCTGAGGAGCTGACTATCTATAGTCATAATCAGTAGAGTTCAAGCTGCATTTTTGGGGCCTGTTTTGACAAAACATATTGCTGTTATATGCCCATGAGCTTAGCATTCATATCCATACCCAGCTACTAAAGGAGGGTTTTAGGCCTTTCTGCTGACAATATCCACAGTAATAGTACTGAACCACTTGCCGACCGCCTCCAGTAGATATACGTCGGCAGAATGGCACGGACAGGCATAATCACGTACCTGTACGTCCCCTTTAACTGCCTGACGTGGGGGTCGCGGGCGCGCCGCCGCCGGCGCGCTCACGACCCCGCTACCTTCCACGTGAGTCAGACCGCGGATCCCGTGGACTCGATCGCCGTGGGGGTCCCCGCGATCGTCTCACGGAGGCATAGAGCAGGGAGATGCTTGTGTAAACAAGCATCTCCCTGCTCTGCCTAGTGACAATGACACGGATCTCGGCTCCGTGTACTCGGAGCGGAGATCGGTGTCATGTCACACAGAGCCCAACCCCCCCTCAGTTAGAAACACTCATCAGGACACACTTAACCCCTTTAGCGCCACCTAGTGGTTAACCCCTTCACTGCCAGTGTCATTTTCACAGTAACCAGTGCATTTTTATAGCACTGATCGCTGTGAAAATGACAATGGTCCAAAAATGTGTCAAAAGTGTACGATGTGTCCACCATAATGTCACAGTCACGAAAAAAATCACTGATCGCCGCCATTACTAGTAAAAAAAATATTTTTTATAAAAATGCCATAAAACTATCCCCTATTTTGTAAACGCTATAACTTTTGCGCAAACCAATCAATAAACGCCGATTGCGTTTTTTTTTTACCAAAAATATGTAGAAGAATACTTATCGGCCTAAACTGAGGAAAAAAAAATGTTTTTTTTATATATTTTTGGGGGATATTTATTATAGCAAAAAGTGAAAAATATTGCATTTTTTTTCAAAATTGTCGCTCTATTTTTGTTTATAGCGCAAAAAATAAAAACCGCAGAGGTGATCAAATACCACCAAAAGAAAGCTCTATTTGTGGGAAAAAAAAGACGTCAATTTTGTTTGAGAGCCACTTCGCACGACCGCGCAATTGTCAGTTAAAGCGACGCTTTGCCGAATCACAAAAAGGGGCCTGGTCATTAACTAGCCAAAATGGTCCGGGGCTTAAGTGGTTAAAGTGATGTTTTGGCTAAGCTCACACTGCTGTGATCTGATTTTGATCTGACTTTCAGTGCGATTTATGTAGTGCTACATGGATGCTACTTACATGTGGTTTGCATATTCTATGGGGCCAAAATTGAGCTAGACTCACACCAAAGAAATTTAGGAACCTTTTACAAAATCGCTCTGTGCTGAAATGAAAATGTATTAAAGGAAATTATGAGATAAATATGTTTGTTGGGGGGGGATAAGGCAGGAGGGGGGGAATGAAGGATGAGCCAAAAAAAACAAACAAAAAAAACAACCCCAGACCCTTAGTGGTAAGGTTATGGTGAAACCGAGAAAAGCCTTCATTCCTCCCTGGCAAGTAGAATCTTACCTTCTTCCAAGAACTGAAAGGCTGTACAATAGAATCAGATTTCCTGCTTATTTTGTGAGGACTAGATCTTCCATGTGGATGATTTCCTCTGCTTTACTGAGCTACAAGGAGATTGAAGAAGAGTTAGGGTCTTTTCATTTCAAGAGGATACAGGTTTAGCTGTAATCAGGAGGTGACACAGTAAGGATATCTTGCAAGTTATAGTAGGGATTCAGGAGTGGTGCAGCAGAAAAAATGGCAGACAGTCAATAATAGTGAAATCAGTAAATTTGTGGGGGATCTCCCTGACCTCATTCCAGAAATGTCTCAGCCACTGGCATGACCAAAAGATGTGTAGGAACAAACCCTTATTGCTTTTGCATGTTTATGAAGCATCGTAGGAGTTTTGTACCACCTAGATAATTTTTTTAATAATTAGTCTCCTGGTGATGAGAGCATATAGAAGACTTTAAAACTAGGTGTAGTATCTTTTGCGGTTGTTGCAGAGAGAAGGATAGGTTTTAATCTTGCTCCCATTTACTTATGAAGGAAGGTTAATAGTCATCAGGGGTTGCAGAAATAAGATAGTATATGATGGATAGGTAATTTTGATGGGTTGTTGGTCGGCAACAAAACTTTTCAAGTGGTGTCAGTGGTCTATGAAATTCAGAAGGAGAGGGTAAAGTGTAGAGGAAACAATGTAGTTGAGAGGCCCTCCAAGATTCTAGCTGGAAAGAGCCTGTGGGGTCTTAGAGCTTTGGCACAGAGGGCCAACTATTATTTAATAAAATGAGAAGCATGAGGAATTGTATGATCGATAAGGTCATCAAATGGCCCAGGGGATGCACAGGGGGAAAATCAGGGTTGCCTAGAATAGGATAAAGGGGGGAGTGGGCAGTCGAGAGTCAATATTTCAAGAGGGAATATGTAGAGCTCTTGAGAGTAGGTTCAAAAAGTGTGTGGTTCTTCAAATGGAGTGGAACGTGGGATGGACACCAAGGTAAGTGGTGCAGAGAAAAGCACATGGATGCTTTTTCTAGGTTAATCTCTTTTTTTTTTTAGGCCACCGTGTCTGTATCAGTCTAATAGTCATGTCAAGTGTGTTGCTGAATAATATTTCAAGATATCTGGGACAGCAAGGCTGCCATGTTTGACAGAGACAGTAGCCCCATTTTAAGTCTAGGATGTTTTGGGGCCCAAAGGAATTTGGAGAAGGTAGAATTAACTGATTTAAGAAATGCATTGGGCATGTGGATAGGTAGGATGACATTCATTCTTAATGGCACCCAAAATGCAGTGTGATTTTGTCACGACTGCCGTGCAGCAAAACTTCACATCAAAAATCCCAGCAAATCCCAAAAAATGCGCCTGGCTCAGGGCCAAAATTTGGTCTTTCGGATTCTTTGCCAAGTTAATGGGCTGCCCTATTCACGACATGTGGAAGCATGTGTAAATTAAACTAAAAAAATCACGAGCAGGAACGTGTGAGATGTCTTTTTTTTTGTTTTATTGTTTTTTTTTTACTTCCAACAATTTGGTAAATTCCAGACAATATCTTAAAACACATACCATGTAATTTATCATGTTAATTCCTGTCCTTTCCCCTCCACTAGCAAAGTAAAAGTGGGAGGGCGGGAGCAGCAAAGAAAGAAACATTAAATAAAAAAGCCAGTGGTTCAGGTCTAATTAGTCGCCCCAATATCAAAGAGATCACCTTTGCCACTTCCTCCCAGAATGGACAGGTCTTAGGGCAAAACCACCATATGTGCCCATGTGTAGCTCAATCTCCACATTCCCTCCAGCACAAGGGTGAAGATGAACTAAATATTGCGTGTAATTTTACTGGTGTATAATGCCATTGAGTAAGAAGTTTAAAATTTCTGATTCCGTCATTCTACTTGAGGTATCTAATGTAATAAAGATTTTCTTTAATCTAATATCTAGAATTCATCTATTAACAATATTAACAAATGAATGAATGGAGTTGGGTCTTTGAGAATAATGGAATTTAATACATTTAAAATGCTTACATATATCATATTCTAAATATGGAAAAAGTGAAATATATATATATATATATAAATATATATATTTATGTAAAGGCTTGTTTGAAGCTTCAAATGCTTTTCTATGGTAAGAACTAGCATATGGATCCAATTAGTCTGAATGGCTTCTTCTTGAAATACTCACCTCCCCCCATCCTAAGAGAAGAAAGATCTCATATTACTTAAGATGTAAAAGTATTTTAGCTAAGATTATAAGTTCTTAAATATTGCTATATTTCTTGATTAGGATATTGATAAGAATGTTTGGTTTTTAATGTACCCGTAGTGTAATATTTAGTATTTGATTCTGATATGTAGTAATATTATATTACAAGTTGAATAATGTTTATTTTAGCTACTCACATCGTTCACAGCCCCATCCTTAGGAATTTTAGACACTGAACAGCTAAGGATATATTTGAAGTTTGCGTTTTTTTTGTAGAACCACAAGGCAAATATGAACGTTAAATGAGCTTCTTTTAGGAAGGTGTGGGCGGGCTATATAAGCAGAGAGGAGAAGACATGCGGTCTCTTTTTGAATGCTACACATACTTTTCTCACACTTGGAGACATGGAAAGAAGCTGATTCAGCTTCACACACTCACACACACAAAGATATTCATTTGATTCAATCTTCAAGAATAAGAAACTTATCAATGCTATTTTTTATATTGTAACTATTTTTATTATTAAATCAATTTTGAGTTTTTACACGAACGGAACAGATATTCTTGGAACTTTTCTCATCAGAATGAATTATTGAATATCGATTATTAATACAATATTATCGATCTATCGATATTTATTTCACGGGCGTATGGGAAAATAATTATTTCAATAGGGTTCAGTTCTTTTAACAAATGTATGGGTTGCGGGAGACTCAGAATAAATTGCGACAGCTGTACCTATCTCCACTGGTCCATAAATGTTGGCTGATCTACTCCGCATAAGGAATTTAATGATTTAATTTATGAATCTTTTAGTACTTGATATAACAGTGGTGTTGACTCTGAAAACCATGATTCAAAGCCCTTATCTAAGACTCCTGGCATAAAATATTCATATTTTATTCATGTGTGAGATGTCAACAGGGCCTAAGAGTCATAAGAAGGTGTGCTCCTAAAAAAACTCAACTTGTTATAAATTAGCCAGTGCCACAACACTCTGATAGTATAGTTTGTGAGCTTTTTATTTTTCAGTACCACATTGCATTGTCCTAAAACATTAAGTAACATTTCGAAACAGAGTGCACTCCAAAACACTTCATAACCAGCACTTCACATACCATACACCCCTTCCATTCCTGTATTGCCAATTCTTTAAAAAATATTAAAAATATAGACACTGGGGGTTATTTTCTAAAGGCAAATCTACTTTCCACTACAAGTGCAAAGTGCACTTGAAATTGCACTGAAAGTGCACTTGGAAGTGCAGTCACTGTAGATCCGAGGGGGACATAAAAGGAAAATAAAAAACAGCATTTTAGCTTGCATATGATTGGATAATAAAATCAGCAGAGCTTCCCCTCATTTCAGATCTACCCCTCAGATTCACAGCGACTGCACTTCCAAGTGCACTTTTAGTGCAATTTCAAGTGCACTTTGCACTTGTAGTTTGCACTTGTAGTGCAAAGTGGATTTGCCTTTCGTAAATAACCCCCTTTGTGTATATTTTGATAAAAGGACCTTGCGTCAGCACAGTACATAAGCACTTAAATAGGTTGCAAATAGAGGGAGACAAGGCAGGTCTTATTGTATTTCAATAGTTCTTTATTAAAGTCTTTCAAAAGATACAGAGAGAAATACGCAAGCAAGAAGGATGTGAAAATAAGGGGCAATTTAGGAAACAGCGATCACAGGTCAATTAGCTTCAGTATAAATCACACAAATAGGAAAAAAAAGTCAACTTCCCTAAACTATGAACCTTGCTAGAAGATATAAATTGTGATAGGATCTTAGGAACAAAGAACATGGAGGAGAGATGGGTTTGCTTTAAAAGCGTGTTAAATAAGGGCATGAGCCAGTGCATTCCATTGGGATTTTTTTTTTAAAGAGCCAACAAAAATCCTGGATGGCTTAACTCCAATGTAAAAATGCATATAAAAGCAAGAGAGAAGGCCTTCAAAAAATACAAGGCTAAGGAATCATCATTAGGGATGAGCTCGGTGTTCGAGTCGAACATACGTTCGACTCGAACATCGGCTGTTCGATCGTTCGACAAAGATCGAACGATTTGGGCCGTTCGCGCCTAATTCGAGTGACGCGAACGGCCCACAATGCACTACGCCATCGCAGTGTCATCCAGGCGCTGTGATTGGCCAAGCATGCACTGTGACCCCGCATGCTTGGCCAATCACAGCGCCGGCAGCGAGGAGAGCAATGATTGGCCACAGGCAGGATGCCTGTGGCCAATTATTGCTGAGGGTGTTTAGTACACGCCCCACACTATAAAAGGCCGCCAGCACGGCGGCCTAGTGTAGTGTGTTCCGGAGCAGGGAAAGAGAAGCATAGGCAGGGACAGTGACATTTTTTTTCTTGCTTAACCTGGATTCCTTTAGTTTAGGGAAAGAGAAGGATAGGTAGGGAGAGTGTCAGTGTGTTTTACTGTGCTAATCCTTGTTTCTAGGGACAGGGAAGGACAGTGAGGGAAATTCTCCTTGTGCTATACTGTGCTAAAGCATTGATCATCAACCATCTTTAAAAAAACATTTTTTCTAGGGACAGAAAACTATAGATAGGGAGAGTGTCAGTGTGTTTTACTGTGCTAATCCTTGTTTCTAGGGACAGGGAAGGACAGTGAGGGAAATTCTCCTTGTGCTATACTGTGCTAAAGCATTGCTCATCAACCATCTTTAAAAAAACATTTTTTCTAGGGACAGAAAACTATAGGTAGCGAGAGTGTCACTGTGTTTTACTGTGCTAATCCTTGTTTCTAGGGACAGGGAAGGACAGTGAGGGAAATTCTCCTTGTGCTATACTGTGCTAAAGCATTGCTCATCAACCATCTTTAAAAAAATCATTTTTTCTAGGGACAGAAAACTATAGGTAGCGAGAGTGTCACTGTGTTTTACTGTGCTAATCCTTGTTTCTAGGGACAGGGAAGGACAGTGAGGGAAATTCTCCTTGTGCTATACTGTGCTAAAGCATTGCTCATCAACCATCTTTAAAAAAACATTTTTTCTAGGGACAGAAAACTATAGGTAGCGAGAGTGTCACTGTGTTTTACTGTGCTAATCCTTGTTTCTAGGGACAGGGAAGGACAGTGAGGGAAATTCTCCTTGTGCTATACTGTGCTAAAGCATTGCTCATCAACCATCTTTAAAAAAACATTTTTTTCTAGGGACAGAAAACTATAGGTAGCGAGAGTGTCACTGTGTTTTACTGTGCTAATCCTTGTTTCTAGGGACAGGGAAGGACAGTGAGGGAAATTCTCCTTGTGCTATACTGTGCTAAAGCATTGCTCATCAACCATCTTTAAAAAAACATTTTTTCTAGGGACAGAAAACTATAGGTAGCGAGAGTGTCACTGTGTTTTACTGTGCTAATCCTTGTTTCTAGGGACAGGGAAGGACAGTGAGGGAAATTCTCCTTGTGCTATACTGTGCTAAAGCATTGCTCATCAACCATCTTTAAAAAAACATTTTTTCTAGGGACAGAAAACTATAGGTAGCGAGAGTGTCACTGTGTTTTACTGTGCTAATCCTTGTTTCTAGGGACAGGGAAGGACAGTGAGGGAAATTCTCCTTGTGCTATACTGTGCTAAAGCATTGCTCATCAACCATCTTTAAAAAAACATTTTTTCTAGGGACAGAAAACTATAGGTAGCGAGAGTGTCACTGTGTTTTACTGTGCTAATCCTTGTTTCTAGGGACAGGGAAGGACAGTGAGGGAAATTCTCCTTGTGCTATACTGTGCTAAAGCATTGCTCATCAACCATCTTTAAAAAAACATTTTTTCTAGGGACAGAAAACTATAGGTAGCGAGAGTGTCACTGTGTTTTACTGTGCTAATCCTTGTTTCTAGGGACAGGGAAGGACAGTGAGGGAAATTCTCCTTGTGCTATACTGTGCTAAAGCATTGCTCATCAACCATCTTTAAAAAAACATTTTTTCTAGGGACAGAAAACTATAGGTAGCGAGAGTGTCACTGTGTTTTACTGTGCTAATCCTTGTTTCTAGGGACAGGGAAGGACAGTGAGGGAAATTCTCCTTGTGCTATACTGTGCTAAAGCATTGCTCATCAACCATCTTTAAAAAAACATTTTTTCTAGGGACAGAAAACTATAGGTATCGAGAGTGTCACTGTGTTTTACTGTGCTAATCCTTGTTTCTAGGGACAGGGAAGGACAGTGAGGGAAATTCTCCTTGTGCTATACTGTGCTAAAGCATTGCTCATCAACCATCTTTAAAAAAACATTTTTTCTAGGGACAGAAAACTATAGGTAGCGAGAGTGTCACTGTGTTTTACTGTGCTAATCCTTGTTTCTAGGGACAGGGAAGGACAGTGAGGGAAATTCTCCTTGTGCTATACTGTGCTAAAGCATTGCTCATCAACCATCTTTAAAAAAAAAAATTTCTAGGGACAGAAAACTATAGGTAGCGAGAGTGTCACTGTGTTTTACTGTGCTAATCCTTGTTTCTAGGGACAGGGAAGGACAGTGAGGGAAATTCTCCTTGTGCTATACTGTGCTAAAGCATTGCTCATCAACCATCTTTAAAAAAACATTTTTTCTAGGGACAGAAAACTATAGGTAGCGAGAGTGTCACTGTGTTTTACTGTGCTAATCCTTGTTTCTAGGGACAGGGAAGGACAGTGAGGGAAATTCTCCTTGTGCTATACTGTGCTAAAGCATTGCTCATCAACCATCTTTAAAAAAACATTTTTTCTAGGGACAGAAAACTATAGGTAGCGAGAGTGTCACTGTGTTTTACTGTGCTAATCCTTGTTTCTAGGGACAGGGAAGGACAGTGAGGGAAATTCTCCTTGTGCTATACTGTGCTAAAGCATTGCTCATCAACCATCTTTAAAAAAACTTTTTTTCTAGGGACAGAAAACTATAGGTAGCGAGAGTGTCACTGTGTTTTACTGTGCTAATCCTTGTTTCTAGGGACAGGGAAGGACAGTGAGGGAAATTCTCCTTGTGCTATACTGTGCTAAAGCATTGATCATCAACCATCTTTAAAAAAACATTTTTTCTAGGGACAGAAAACTATAGGTAGCGAGAGTGTCACTGTGTTTTACTGTGCTAATCCTTGTTTCTAGGGACAGGGAAGGACAGTGAGGGAAATTCTCCTTGTGCTATACTGTGCTAAAGCATTGATCATCAACCATCTTTAAAAAAACATTTTTTCTAGGGACAGAAAACTATAGGTAGCGAGAGTGTCACTGTGTTTTACTGTGCTAATCCTTGTTTCTAGGGACAGGGAAGGACAGTGAGGGAAATTCTCCTTGTGCTATACTGTGCTAAAGCATTGCTCATCAACCATCTTTAAAAAAACATTTTTTCTAGGGACAGAAAACTATAGGTAGCGAGAGTGTCACTGTGTTTTACTGTGCTAATCCTTGTTTCTAGGGACAGGGAAGGACAGTGAGGGAAAGTCTCCTTGTGCTATACTGTGCTAAAGCATTGCTCATCAGCCATCTTTAAAAAATCATTTTTTCTAGGGACAGAAAACTATAGGTAGCGAGAGTGTCACTGTGTTTTACTGTGCTAATCCTTGTTTCTAGGGACAGGGAAGGACAGTGAGGGGAATTCTCCTTGTGCTATACTGTGCTAAAGCATTGCTCATCAACCATCTTTAAAAAAACATTTTTTCTAGGGACAGAAAACTATAGGTAGCGAGAGTGTCACTGTGTTTTACTGTGCTAATCCTTGTTTCTAGGGACAGGGAAGGACAGTGAGGGAAATTCTCCTTGTGCTATACTGTGCTAAAGCATTGCTCATCAACCATCTTTAAAAAAACATTTTTTCTAGGGACAGAAAACTATAGGTAGCGAGAGTGTCACTGTGTTTTACTGTGCTAATCCTTGTTTCTAGGGACAGGGAAGGACAGTGAGGGAAATTCTCCTTGTGCTATACTGTGCTAAAGCATTGATCATCAACCATCTTTAAAAAAACATTTTTTCTAGGGACAGAAAACTATAGGTAGGGAGAGTGTCAGTGTGTTTTACTGTGCTAATCCTTGTTTCTAGGGACAGGGAAGGACAGTGAGGGAAATTCCCCTTGTGCTATACTGTGCTAAAGCATTGATCATCAACCATCTTTAAAAAAACATTTTTTCTAGGGACAGAAAACTATAGGTAGGGAGAGTGTCAGTGTGTTTTACTGTGCTAATCCTTGTTTCTAGGGACAGGGAAGGACAGTGAGGGAAATTCTCCTTGTGCTATACTGTGCTAAAGCATTGCTCATCAACCATCTTTAAAAAAACATTTTTTCTAGGGACAGAAAACTATAGGTAGCGAGAGTGTCACTGTGTTTTACTGTGCTAATCCTTGTTTCTGGGGACAGGGAAGGACAGTGAGGGAAATTCTCCTTGTGCTATACTGTGCTAAAGCATTGATCATCAACCATCTTTAAAAAAAAAATTTTCTAGGGACAGAAAACTATAGGTAGGGAGAGTGTCAGTGTGTTTTACTGTGCTAATCCTTGTTTCTAGGGACAGGGAAGGACAGTGAGGGAAATTCTCCTTGTGCTATACTGTGCTAAAGCATTGATCATCAACCATCTTTAAAAAAGCATTTTTTCTAGGGACAGAAAACTATAGGTAGGGAGAGTGTCAGTGTGTTTTACTGTGCTAATCCTTGTTTCTAGGGACAGGGAAGGACAGTGAGGGAAATTCTCCTTGTGCTATACTGTGCTAAAGCATTGCTCATCAACCATCTTTAAAAAAACATTTTTTCTAGGGACAGAAAACTATAGGTAGCGAGAGTGTCACTGTGTTTTACTGTGCTAATCCTTGTTTCTAGGGACAGGGAAGGACAGTGAGGGAAATTCTCCTTGTGCTATACTGTGCTAAAGCATTGATCATCAACCATCTTTAAAAAAACATTTTTTCTAGGGACAGAAAACTATAGGTAGGGAGAGTGTCAGTGTGTTTTACTGTGCTAATCCTTGTTTCTAGGGACAGGGAAGGACAGTGAGGGAAATTCTCCTTGTGCTATACTGTGCTAAAGCATTGATCATCAACCATCTTTAAAAAAACATTTTTTCTAGGGACAGAAAACTATAGGTAGCGAGAGTGTCACTGTGTTTTACTGTGCTAATCCTTGTTTCTAGGGACAGGGAAGGACAGTGAGGGAAATTCTCCTTGTGCTATACTGTGCTAAAGCATTGCTCATCAACCATCTTTAAAAAAACATTTTTTCTAGGGACAGAAAACTATAGGTAGCGAGAGTGTCACTGTGTTTTACTGTGCTAATCCTTGTTTCTAGGGACAGGGAAGGACAGTGAGGGAAATTCTCCTTGTGCTATACTGTGCTAAAGCATTGCTCATCAACCATCTTTAAAAAAACATTTTTTCTAGGGACAGAAAACTATAGGTAGCGAGAGTGTCACTGTGTTTTACTGTGCTAATCCTTGTTTCTAGGGACAGGGAAGGACAGTGAGGGAAATTCTCCTTGTGCTATACTGTGCTAAAGCATTCCTCATCAACCATCTTTGAAATCCTTGTTTTTTGGACAGTCAGGGAAATTGTCATTGTGCTATTCTGTGCGAAAGCAATCATCCTCAACCATATTTAGAAATCCTTAAGTAAAGGGACAGAGAAGGACACCTGAAGGTAGCCCTTATTGCTTTTTTCCCATCTCCCTGCAGGCCACCCATTAGAATGTCTGGAAGGCAAACAAGGAGAGGCAGACAGTCAGGAGGCAATAAAAGAGGGCAAGCAGGCTCTGTGTCTGGGGGCAACAGTGCTGGTCGTGGACGCGGTGCATTGTCATCAGCACATGGCCATGGGACACGCTTGTCCTTCTTTTCGGCAGTTGGACATGTTGAGCCACATCATGCCGAAGACTTGGTAGAGTGGATGACCAAGCCCTCCTCCTCCTCCTCATCCTCTCTCACCCAGGCTCAGGGTACTGGCAAAGCAGCTGCCAAAGCGTCCTCTTCCCTGGTATCAATGTCAGACTCATCATCAGTCACTCCTTCCCTAGACCCACCATGTCCTCCTCCTGAGGAGTCCCCCGAACTGTTTGAGCACAGTGTTGGGTACATGCTCCAGGAGGATGCCCAGCGTTTCGAAGGGTCTGATGATGAAACCCAGCTACAGGAAGGCAGTAGCGTGAGAGCAGACAGAGGGGATGCTCAAGAAGGACACCAATCTGGCAGTCATGTTCCAGCAGCTGCAGCATACTGCCAGATTGGCTCCAGTGATGAGGAGGGAGGGGATGATGAGGTCACTGACTCCACGTGGGTGCCTAATAGGAGAGAGGAGGAGGAGGAGGATGAGGAGGAGGCACATCTCCAACGAGGCAGGATGCCCTTTGGTGGCCAGCGTAAGGGCAGTACACCGACGGAATCACACTGCAGAGCTCCGCCTGTGCAGGGCGCTGCCTCTGCCCGTCATTCAAAAAGTTCTTTGGTGTGGGCCTTTTTTGAGGCTAGTGCATCAGATCGCACAGCTGCTGTTTGCAACATATGTCTCAAGCGTATATCGCGTGGCCAAAACATCAGCCGCTTGGGTACCACATGCCTGACCAGACATATGTTGACCTGCCATGCAGCTCGTTGGCAAGCCTACCTCAAAGACCCACACCAAAGAACAAAGCGGACCTCTCCTTGCACCGCATCAGCTGGGATCTCCAACCCCACTATAACTTCAGTCCTCTCTGAAACATGCACTGAGAGGAATGAAGGTGTAGAATTAGGTGTGTCACAGCCAAGTACTTGTGGCCACTCTGCTAGCAGTACACCGACGTCCGATTCTAGCAGGCAAATTTCCCTGCCCCAGCTGCTGGACCGTCGAAAGAAGTTCACTCCCAGCCATCCACATGCCCAGCGGTTGAATGCTAGCTTGGCTAAATTGCTAGCGCTTCAACTGCTGCCTTTTCAGTTGGTAGACTCGGCCCCCTTCCGTGAGTTTGTGCAATGTGCGGTTCCTCAGTGGCAGGTTCCCAAACGCCACTTTTTCTCACGGAAGGCTATTCCGGCTCTCTACCGGCATGTGGAAGGCAATGTCTTGGCCTCGCTGGACAGGGCGGTCAGCGGTAAGGTGCATATTACCGCTAACTCATGGTCCAGCAGGCATGGACAGGGACGTTACCTTTCTTTCACGGCCCATTGGGTCACTCTTTTGGCAGCTGGGAAGGATGCAGGACAAGGTGCAGTAGTGTTGGAGGTTGTTCCACGGCCACGCCTACAAAATGCTACTAGTGGTTGTGACACACCTCTCTCCTCCACCCCCTCCTCTTCTTCTTCCTCCATGGCCTCTTCCTGTGCTTTGTCCTCTGAACCAGCGGTGCTCCGTAGCCGTTCAAGGGGCTACGCAAGTACGCAGGCAAAAAGATGCCATGCCGTGCTTGCGCTGGTGTGTTTGGGGGACAGAAGCCACACTGGGGCAGAGGTCCTGTCTGCTCTGCAGGGCCAGGCCGAGAGGTGGTTGACGCCACGCCAGCTTAAGCCAGGAATGGTGGTTTGCGACAATGGCACCAACCTCCTCTCCGCCCTCCGACAGGGACAACTGACCCATGTGCCCTGTGTGGCTCACGTCCTTAACCTGGTGGTGCAGCGGTTCTTGGGCAGGTACCCGGGCTTACAGGATGTCCTGAGGCAGGCCAGGAAAGTCTGTGTGCATTTCCGCAGATCTTATAATGCCAGTGCTCGCCTGGCTGAGCTGCAAAAGGAGTTGAACCTGCCCAAGAACTGCCTTATATGTGACATGCCCACCAGGTGGAACTCAACGTTGGCCATGCTGCAGCGGCTGCACACGCAGCAGAGGGCCATCAATGAGTACCTGTGCGACTACGGCACCAGGACAGGGTCAGGGGAGCTTGTTTTTTTTCTCCACGCCAGTGGGGCATGATCAGGGATGCATGCACTGTCCTGGCACCATTTGAGGAGGCCACGAGGATGGTGAGCTGTGACAGTGCATGCATCAGTGACACTGTACCTCTTGTCCACCTGTTGGAGCACACGCTGCGTGGAATAATGGACAGGGCACTTGAGGCAGAACAGAGGCAGGAAGAGAAGGACTTCCTTGCCTCTCAAGGCCCCCTTTACCCAGACAGTGTTCCTTCTGTCCCACCCATCACACAGGAAGAGGAGGAGGAGGAGGATTGTGTCAGCATGGAGGTGGAGGCTGGCACTCAGCATCATCAGCAGCAGTCTTTTAGGGATGATTTACAGTCCCAAGAAACCAGTGGACTTGTACGTGGCTGGGAGGAGGTGGCTGCGGATCATGTCGTCCTTAGTGACCCAGAGGACTCCGGACCGAATGCCTCAGCTAACCTACGCTGCATGGCCTCCCTGATCCTGCAAAGTCTGCGGAAGGATCCTCGTATTCTTCGGATCAAGGAGAGGGACCATTACTGGCTGGCCACTCTCCTTGATCCACGGTACAAGGGTAAGGTTGCGGACCTTATGTTACCGTCGCAGAGGGAGCAGAGGATGAGACAACTCCGGGAGGCCTTGCAGAAAGGTCTGTGCAACGCGTTCCCAGAGACTGGGAGGTTACAAACTCCTGGTCCTGGACAACGAGTTGCTGAGGCTTCGGCCAGTGAAAGAAGGAGCGGTGGGGAAGGTGGCCGTCTGACCGATGCGTTCAGACAATTCTTTAGTCCGCAGCCCCAAAGTATGATCGGTTCCAGCAACCATCGCCAGCGTCTGATAAACATGGTGCAGGAATATCTAGGGGCAAGGTCAGACTTGGACACCTTCCCCACCGAAAATCCTCTGGCTTACTGGGTCTTGAGGATGGATCACTGGCCAGAGCTTGCACAGTATGCAATTGAGCTACTGGCCTGTCCTGCATCCAGCGTTCTTTCCGAACGAACATTCAGTGCTGCTGGAGGATTTGTCACGGATCACAGGGTGCGCCTGTCCACCGACTCGGTTGATCGACTGACTTTCATCAAGATGAACCAGTCTTGGATCACCACCAGCTACCACACACCTGATGCTGATATAACAGACTAATTGATTTTAACATGTCACATCCCTTCAAGACTGATGCTGATGCTGAGTGCCTGTGCTGTTATGTTGACTGGCTATCCTCCTCCTCCGAGTCCTCAATGATACGATTGATGATGATAGCTTGGAAGATCATTTTTGTTTATGGGTGCCGCCACCAGTGGCTAAGGCCCAATTTTTCAGCCCCTGTTTAACAGGGGCGTGTCATTACAATTTTTGAAGCAATACTTTGCAACAGGGCTCATTGCTGTGCTCCAAGTACAGTATCTGTGAGGGGTTGGAGTGTTGTGCCACCAGTGCCTAAGGCCCAATTTTTCAGCCCCTGTTTAACAGGGGCGTGTCATTACAATTTTTGAAGCAATACTTTGCAACAGGGCTCATTGCTGTGCTCCAAGTACAGTATCTGTGAGGGGTTGGAGTGTTGTGCCACCAGTGCCTAAGGCCCAATTTTTCAGCCCCTGTTTAACAGGGGCGTGTCATTACAATTTTTGAAGCAATACTTTGCAACAGGGCTCATTGCTGTGCTCCAAGTACAGTATCTGTGAGGGGTTGCAGTGTTGTGCCACCAGTGCCTAAGGCCCAATTTTTCAGCCCCTGTTCAACAGGGGCATGTAATTACAATTCTTGATCTAATAATTCACAGCAGGGCCCATTGCTGCACCCACCAAGAGTAACTCTGAGGGCTTACAGTGTTGTGGCAACGCCACCACCACCACCACCACGAAAGGCCCAATTTTTCAGCCCCTGTTCAACAGGGGCATGCAATTACAATTCTTGATCTAATAATTCACAGCAGGGCCCATTGCTGCACCCACCAAGAGTAACTGTCAGGGCTTACAGTGTTGTGGCACCAGCACCACCATCAAAGGCCCAATTTTTACTACCACTGTTCAACAATTATATGTAATTACAATTCCTGACATAATAGTTGACAGCAGGGCGTTCCAGCACCAACCAAGAGTAACTGTGAGTGCTTACAGTGTTGTACCAACAACTAAGGGGCCTATTTCTGCAGAGTATATACGGCAGGTCCCTACTTTCAAACATCCAACTTACAAACGACTCCTACTTGCAAACGCAAGAAGACAACAGGAAGTGAGAGGAAATCTACCCCTAGGAAGGAAAATTCTCTCCTGTAAGAATTAATATGGGAGAAAGGTGTCTCCTCTGTACTGATGCTTTATCACCAATCCTTGTTTCAAGAAAAACACCACATTTCAAAAACAGTTGTCATTGGGACGGAAAGTGAGGTGAAATGTTCTGAACAGGGGCACAGACAGCAAAACAAATGTTACAGGGGTGATAACCCTTACCTATGTTTTCTAAAAAGTTTAAAAATAGATTTTTGGGCTGGAGCTACACTTAAACAATGTACCTGTTTAAAATTACAAACACATTCTACATAAGAACAAACCTACAGTCCCTGTCTTGTATGCACCGCCTGTATACGGCTGTTCAGAGTATATAGGGCCTTTTTTATTTTGTGTGCGGTGTTCCCCTTAATATCCATACAAGACCCAAAGGGGCTGGTAATGGGCTGGGGTAGGGGGGGGGGGTCATGGGGTAGCTATGCCATTTATCTTAAAGATTTTCATCCATATTACCGGGACCAGACATTACATTAAAGCCGCAAGCAGTTTTAAATGGCTTTTTTTTCCTTTAGAAGTGTCATTTTGTGCAGGGACAGTTCTAAACACGGGAAACACGTGGCACTTCACAGGCATACTTTAGACACCCCCCAGGTACGATATTTAAAGGAATATTTGACTTTTTTTTTTTCACTTTATGCATCATTAAAATGACTGCTCCCGAAAAACGACCGTTTTTAAAACTTCTTTTTGCATTGATACATGTCCCCTGGTGCAGAACCCGGGTTCCCAAACCCTTTTTAGGACAATAACATGCATAATAGTCGTTATAATTAGCACTTTAGAATTCGAACGTTCGCATCCATTGTATTTAATAGGGTTCTAATGTTCGTATGAACGTTCGGTCCGTTCGCGGGTTCTGGTGCGAACCGAACCCGGGGGTGTTCGGCTCATCACTAATCATCATCAGCATTCAGAGTTTACAAAGAATGCAACAAGAAATGTAAGGGTGCAATTAGGACGGCTAAGTTAAAACACGAAAGACACTTAGCGAAGGAGAGCAAAAAAAATCCCAAGAAATTCTTTAAGTATATAAACAGTAAAAAAGGGAGGACAGACCATATTGGCCCCATAAAGAATGAGGAAGGCAATCTGGTTACAAAGGATGGGGAGATGGCAAAGGTATTGAATTTATTCTTCTCCTCAGTCTTCACAAAGGAATTGGGTTTCAGTAACAAAAACTGCAATGTTTATCTTCATGACACGTCACAGGAAGCACCACCCTCATGGCTAACAGAGGACAGAATTAGAGATGGACTTGGAAAACTTAACATTAATAAGCCACCGGGACCAGATGGCTTGCACCCGAGGGTCCTTAGGGAACTCAGTCAAGTAATTGCCAGACCATTGTTCCTAATTTTTACTGACAGGCTACTAAGTTGGTACCAGCTGATTGGAGAAAAGCCAATGTAGCACCAATATTTTAAAAGGGCCAAAATACATCTCTGGGAATTACAGACCAGTTAGCCTAACATCAATAGTATGCAAGCTCCAGGGGGGGATTAGAGGGACTATATACAAGATTTTAGTAAAGAAAACTGTATCATTAGCAGTAATCAGCATGGATTCATGAAGAATCGTTCTTGCCAAACCAATCTATTAACCTTTTATGAGTAGGTGAGCTGCCATCTAGATGAAGGAAGGCCCATAGACGGGGTGTATCTGGATTTTGCAAAAGCATTTGTTCCCCATAAACGTTTACTGTACAAAGTTAAGTCCATTGGCATGGACCATAGGGTGAGTACATGGGTTGAAAACTGGCTACAAGAGCGAGTTTAGAGGGTAGTGATAAATGGAGAGTACTCAGAATGGTCAGGGGTGGAAAGTGGGGTCCCCCAGGGTTCTGTGCTGGGACCAATCCTATTTTATTTATTCATAAACGGCCTGGAGGATGGGATAAACAGTTCAATCTCTGTATTTGCGGACGATACTAAGCTAAGCAGGGCAATAACTTCTCTGCAGGATGTGGAAACCTTGCAAGAAGATGTGAACAAATTAATGGGATGGGCAACTACATGGCAATAGAGGTTTAATGTGGAAAAATTTAAAATAATGCATTTGGGCGGCAAATATATGAATGCAATCTACTCACTAGGGGGAGAACCTCTGGGGGAATCTAGGATGGAAAAGGACCTGGGGGTCCTAGTAGATGACAGGCTCATCAAAGGCATGCAATGCCAAGCTGCTGCTAACAAAGCAAACAGAATATCGGCATGCATTAAAAAGGGGATTAACTCCAGAGATAAAGCGATAATTCTCCCACTCTACAAGACTCTGGTCCGACCTCACCTAAAGTATGCTGTCCAGTTCTGGGCACCAGTTCTCAGGAAGGATGTATTGGAAATGGAGCGAGTACAGAGAAGGGCAACAAAGCTAATAAAGGGACTGGAGGATATTAGTTATGAAGAAAGGTTGCGAGCACTAAACTTATTCTCTCTGGAGAAGAGAGGCTTGAAAAGGAAATACCACACTGATGACCCCACAATAGGGATAAAACTTTTCCACGGAAGGGAGTTTAATAAGACACGTGGCCACGCTTTAAAATTAGAAGAAATTAGAACCTTAAACTGCTTAGAGGGTTGTTTACTGTAAGAGCGATAAGGATGTGGAATTCCCATCCACATGTGGTGGTTTCAGCACCAGTTTCAAAAAACTATTAAATAAGCACCTGAAGGACCACAACATACAATGTAATACTGACATATAATCACACACATAGGTTGGACTTGATGGACTGGTGTCTTTTTTCAACCTCACCTACTATGTAACTAAGAATGAGAGGTATTTTTTGCAGAAGGTCACCTCATAGATGTATACAATTATTCAGTAAAGTTAGAAGTAAAGGCATTTGTACACAATGAATTAGCAGTTTGAGATGAAAAAACAAAGATGCAATCACCTCTCCATGAGAAATGATAGCAAAAATGTAAATATGAAGGGAGTAGAAAAAAAAAAAACAGGGAGAAGGAGGAACAAAAAGGAGAAGACATCAGAGATCATTAATCATATACATAGGAATTATCCTTATAGTAACTCTAGTTGACACATTAAAGACAAATAACTTTTCAAAGCGAATATGTACAATTAGGGTTGTCCATCCATATAGTCCAGTTTTTTAAACCATGGAATAGATAGATTTTTAATGGCTAATAATTTCTACATATGGCAGTGGTGACTTAAAGCGTAGTTCCACCCAAAAGTGGAATTTCCGCTTTAAGGCCTCCTCCCCAGTTCCTGAGGAGGGGGCAAGCAGGTACCCGATTTTAACAGGTATCTGCTCCCACTTCCGTTCTGGTCACCTTAGGTCAGTGGTCCCTAACCTTTTTGACACTGGTGACCGGCTGCGTGGAAGAAAATTATGCTAAGGCCCGGGGGGGGGGGGGGGGGGGTGCGTTTTTTCCCGGGCGATTTGTTGGGGAAATGGCTGGTGTTGGCGCTTCAATCATCACAACACCATGGCCGATATGGTGTCAGGATGATTGAAACGCATTATTTCTATTATTACATCGTAATAAAAAAAGAAATAGTTCAACTCACCATAATGCAGAATCAGTGGGGACCCTGAGTGTGTCACTTGCCACCATCGCCTACCACCAGATGTAGCTTGTCACTTGCCAGATGGGGAGTGTTACTTACCATCAGATGCAGACTGTCACTTGCTGCAAAATGTGGACTGTCACTTGCCAATTGTGGACTGTCACTTGCCAATTGTGGACTGTCACTTGCCAGATGGGGAGTGTTACTTGCCATCAGATGCAGACTCTCACTTGCTGCAATATGTGGACTGTCACTTGCCAATTGTGGACTGTCACTTGCCAATTGTGGACTGTCACTTGCCAGATGCGGACTGTCACTTGCCAGATGTGGACTGTCACTTGCCACATGCGGACTGTCACTTGCCAGATGGGGAGTGTCACTTGCCAGATGGGGAGTGTTACTTGCCAGATGGGGAGTGTTACTTGCCAGATGCGGACTGTCACTTGCCAGATGCGGACTGTCACTTGCCAGATGGGGAGTGTTACTTGCCAGATGGGGAGTGTTACTTGCCAGATGCGGACTGTCACTTGCCAGATGGGGAGTGTTACTTGCCAGATGGGGAGTGTTACTTGCCAGATGGGGAGTGTTACTTGCCATCAGATGCAGACTCTCACTCGCTGCAAAATGTGGACTGTCACTTGCCAATTGTGGACTGTCACTTGCCAATTGTGGACTGTCACTTGCCAGATGCGGACTGTCACTTGCCAGATGCGGACTGTCACTTGCCAGATGCGGACTGACACTTGCCAGATGCGGATTGTCACTTGTCAGTTGCGAACTGTCACTTGCCAGATGGGGACTGTCATTTGCCAGATGGGGACTGTCACTTGTCAGTTGTGGACTGTCACTTGTCAGATGGGGACTGTCACTTGCCAGATGGGGACTGTCACTTGCCAGATGCGGACTGTCACCTGTCAGTTGCGGACTATCACTAGCCAAGTGAGGGTGGAACATGCGGCAATGCGGATCGGGCAATGAGAGATTTCATCTCTCGCCCGCCGCACTTCAGTGTAGTGTTCGCGCCGGCTGTGAGGACTGGACGGTGGTGGGGCAGGGCGGGCGGTGAGAGATGACATCATCTCTCTGCTCTCACACACCTCATGCAGTGTTGTGTTCACGGCCGGCTGTGTGGGCGGAACAGCTGTGATGCGGGGCGGGCCGTTAGAGGTCATGTCATCTCTCTGCTCTCACACACCTCATGCAGTGTTGTGCTCGCGGCCGGCTGTGTGGGCGGAACAGCTGTGATGCGGGGCGGGCCGCTAGAGGTCATCTCATCTCTCTGTTAGCCCGCTACCTGCCGAACCTCCGAAAGTGCAGCCTTCACGGCCCGGCTGCAAACAAGCTACGGCCCGGCAGTGGGCCGCGGCCCGGGGGTTGGAGACCCCTGCCTTAGGTGACCGGAAGCGAAAGTTCTCCATCCTAAAGTCTTCTGGGACACATGACAGGTCCTAGAAGACTTCGGGACCAGTCACAGAGTGCAGTACCGCTCGCGCATGCGCAGTGGGAACCCGGCTGTGAAGCTGCAAGCTGTAGAGATGCCGTCATCGCGGAGGGAGGACACAGGAAGAACGCGGCTGCGGTGAGTACACCGTTGGATCGTGGGACAGGTGAGTGGCTTTTTATTAAATGTCAGCAGCTACACTTTTTGTAGCTTCTGACTTTTAATAAACAAACAAATGACTGGTGTTAATAATGTATCTCTAATGGAAGGTATATCAGAAGATTTACAGAGTTTAGAAATGTGAAGCTTAGATACAAAAAAAAACAAAAACATGGAGAAGTACAACCCTGACAACGGGGAGAGAAACAATCTCTCATAACCAGATGGAGGAAGAGTCTGCAATAACCTATGTATTGCACCCAAGCCCACTGATCACATTTGCAATGCTTTGGAGGATCATATGCAAAAAATACATAAAATCACATTATTTTCTGCAAATGTGGGTACATCTATTATTCTTTTTGTGTCCTAGTGACTTTGCAGGTTTTACCTTGAAATACAAATTAATGTAATATCTGAGGGAAAATAGCCATAAAGTGCAGGATAGTATGAAAACAACCTGGTTAGTCCTCAAATTAACTACTTAAGCCCCAGACCATTTCGCTGGTCAAAGACCAGGCCACTTTTTGCGATTCGGCACTGCGTCGCTTTAACTGACAATTGCGCGGTCGTGCGACGTGGCTCCCAAACAAAATTGACGTCCTTTTTTTTCCCACAAATAGAGCTTTCTTTTGGTGGTATTTGATCACCTCTGCGGTTTTTATTTTTTGCGCTATAAACAAAAATAGAGCGATCATTTTGAAAAAAATGCAATATTTTTTACTTTTTGCTATAATAAATATCCCCAAAAAATATATAAAAAAACTAATTTTTTCCTCAGTTTAGGCCGATACGTATTCTTCTATATATTTTTGTTAAAAAAAATTGCAATAAGCATTTATTGATTGGTTTGCGCAAAAGTTATAGCATCTACAAAATAGGGGATAGTTTTATAGCATTTTTATTAATATTTACTTTTTTACTAGTAATGGCGGCGATCAGCGATTTTTATCGTGACTGCGACATTATGGCGGACACATCGGACACTGGACACTTTTAACACCATTTTGGGACCATTGTCATTTTTACAGCGATCAGTGCTGTAAAAATGCACTGATTACTGTGAAAATGACACTGGCAGTGAAGGGGTTAACCACTAGGTGGCGGTGTAGGGGTTAAGTGAGCCCTAGTGAGTGATTCTTACTGTAGGGGGGATGGGCTGTGTGTGACATGACACTGATCTCCGCTCCGATTAAACGGAGCGGAGATCAGTGTCATTGTCATTAGGCAGAGCGGGGAGATGCTTGTTTACATTAGCATCTCCCCGCTCTATCTCTCCGTGAGAAGATCTCGGTGGCGATCGGGTCTGCGGGACCCACGGTCGGGCTCACAGAGCTTGCGGCAGGGTCGCGAGCGCGCCGCCGGCGGTTCCTGCGCGACCACATGGCGGCATCTTAAAGGGGATGTACCTGTACACCCATATGTCTGTCCGTTCCATTCTGTCGACGTAAATAGGCGTGCAGCGGTCCTTAATTGGTTAAGAGGGAGAGAAAATGCAGGTTTTATCTTAAAATAAACATTAAGCCCTGTACACACGATCAGGTTTCCGATGGAATCAAATCCGATGGATTTTTTCATCGGAATTTCCGATGAAGCTGACTTCCATCAGTCTTGCCTACACACCATCAGACAAAATTCCGACCGTCCCAAACGCCGTGACGTACAACACGTATGACGGCACTATAAATGGGAAGTTCAAATCCAATGGCGCCACCCTTTGGGCTGCTTTTGCTGATTTTGTGTTACCGCGTGTTAGTAAAAGTTTGGTGAGAGCCGATTCGTGCTTTTCAGTCTCCGTGCTTTTCAGTCCGTTACAGCATGACGAATGTGCTATCTCCATTATGAATGCTAGTTTTACCAGAACGAGTGCTCCCGTCTCCTAATTCAGTCTAAGCATGCGTGGATTTTTTCTCCGATGGAGTTCCACACAGACGATCGGAATTTACTATTGTTTTTTTTTCCATCGGAAAAATTTAAAACATGTTCTATTTTTTTTCGCCGATGGAAATACTGTAAGTCCGATGGGGCCCACACGCGATCGGTTTGTCCGATGAAAACAGTCCATCGGACTGTTTTCATCGGTCAAACCGATCGTGTGTACAGGGCTTTAGAGTGTATTATCTGAGAGACAATAGTCAAAAATATTTTAGATTGGCAGAACAGCTTGGTTAGGCTGTGATTTAAGAGGGAGAAATGAGGAAGGTTTTTTCTTAAAAAAATTTGAGTGACAAAAGCCAAAAGTATTTATGTTTGCAGAAACATGCAATATGTTTAAAGTGCCTAAACACCCAAATAGGCTGCAAATATTGAGACATAACACATGTGTTAGCCTGCAGCAAACAAAAATTATGCGTCTGAAGTCGAGCTGTGGAAACATTGTGCAGTATCTTTAGAGAGCTTAAGCACTTCAATAGGCCTCACACTTAAAGACACAACACTTTGAAAGTTTTGCAGTCATTGTCAAGCTGTGGAAACATCATGTGGTAGAGTGCCAGAGCACTGGAATAGGCTGTAAACATTGAGACAATGCAGGATTTGCATTGTGGCATTGGAGACATGCACCCTCACCCACACGGATGTCAAATTGGGAGCAGTGGCTGTGTCTGTATAACCCCAATATCCCAATTGACATGAATGGGACTACCAGCAAGGGGATGCAGTTGTGGTTTAAATATTCCACTTCTCGCATCCAGATGGAGCCTTTATTTAACTCTTGATTGCTGTAACTTGGTGAAGCATCTACTACAGAAAATCTTCCTAGCTAAACATCAAATCAACTTTCTGGGTAAGAATGATATATGGCTGCTAACTTTGTGTTATCCCACAAGAACCCTTAACCCAGTCATTATTGTATAATCAATAAATGCTTTTCATGCTAATCACTACAAAACTACTATATATAGTTATTATTGCTGGGTGTGTAATGACCTAAATGACCATGATAAAAATGAATTAGAACAAAAATATCTTCAATTTAAAATAAATCCTCATCACTGATGCCCACTGTGGCTCTTGTGTTTCCTTCGGCTGCTACCTTAACAGTGTGTAGTGAAAGTGAGTATGTAGCGCTAAAATGTTAAACAGTGAATTATATATAAATCACTAAACAGTGTACACCCAACTGGGTGAAAAAGTGGAAAAAATTAGGATAATAAGTCCACACGTAAAACAAATGAAGTGCAAATGTCCATCATAAATGGATGAAGAATATCATGGTTGAAGATGTCAAGAAGCCTTATGAACCATCCCATGGAAACCATCCCATGGAAATTTTCTTCAAACAAATGGTATGACTTAAACATGCTTACCGGAACTGTTGGACCCGACTGTCAGCGACAACGGATCAATCAAGCATGGATGTTCCCAATCGGCAGGTGGACCGAGCTGTCAAAGGAATCCCGAAGAATTTGAGGTACGCCTCACTGGTATCCAGATGGTGTTACCCACGAAGAGAGCCAGTGGACCCAGTAACTCCCAGCTGAAGATCGATCAAGTGTTGGAATCCCAATCGTGTAGATGGATCAAACAACCAAGGGGATCCATGAGAAATCCAAGGTTACTGAATGGGTTATGGTAAACGGTACCCCATAAGGGGTGGTAAAGACCCAATGGAGAAACCCCCAAAAAAATTCAATGGACAGTGCTTCAGAACTTCATTGTCTTCCAGAGTCTTCCTTGCTCTGGAAGACAAGGTAGTCTCTTGTCCTGTTTCATATACCAGGACGGAACCAAGTGTTTTTTTTTTCCTGCATAATTGTAACCATTGTAATGGGCACCCTCTTGTCCTGTTTCATATACCAGGACAGAACTAAGTGGGTTTTTTTTTCTGCATTATTGTAACCATTGTAGGGCACCCTCTTGCCCTGTTTCATATACCAGGATGGAACCAAGTGTTTCTTTTTTTTTTTTCTGCATTATTGTAACAATTGTAGGGCACCCTCTTGTCCTGTTTCATATACCAGGACGGAACCAAGTGTTTTTTTTTTCCTGCATTATTGTAACCATTGTTGCTGTCTTAATGTCATATGTTTTGTACAATTTGCATCCATTTTTTAAATATTTTTTTTAACTATAATCTAATAAATATTATTTTTGATACAATTATTGGTTCACTTAGACTCTCTGCCTTTCAAAATCCCAAAATCAATTTTTGCATATTTATTAGGGATGTGGGCAGAGTGTCTACCTCCAATTAAGTTATTTTCACTACCATACATTATAGTAATGTGAAGCTTAGCCGCAAAAAAAAGGTGGAGAAGTAAAACCCTGACATGGGGAGAGAAACAATCAATCCCTAAGTGTAAAAGTGCAAGGCAGGTTTTATTTTGCAAATGTAAGATTAGAGTAGCATGATAGTATGTAAGCAGCTTTGTTGGGCTGTAGTACAATAGGGAGGGATGAAACAGGTTATACCTTGAATTAAAAGTAAGAGACAATAGCCAGAAATTTTTAGAGTGGCATGACAGCATGTAAACCGCTTGATTAACCCTCTTTTAAGGAGAAAAGGCTTAGGTAGGTTTTATCTTGAAATAAACTTTACAATATATTATCTGAGAGACTATAGCCAAACATCTTTAGAGTGGCATGATAGTGTCAATTTAAAGCGGAGTTCCACCCTAAAATGGAACTTCCTCTTTTTGGAACCCCCCCCCCCTCAGGTGTCCCATTTAGCAACTTACAGGGGGGGGAGCAGATACCTGTGTAACACAGGTATTTGCTCCCACTTCCGGGCACAGATATCCGAGCCACCCGCAGGTATCTACGCCACTTCCTTTGTCTTCCCCCTGCTGTCTTCTGGGAGACACACAGGTCCCAGAAGGCAGCAGGGACCAGTGGGATAGCGCAGCGTGAGTTGCGCATGCGCAGTAGGGAACCAGGAAGTGAAGCTGTAAGGCGTGACACACTCGGGGCTCCCACTGATTCTGCATTGAACTATTTAATTTTATATTACAATGTAATAGTAAAAATAATGCGCTTCAATTATCCTGACACCATAACAACCATGGTGCCAGGATGATTGAAACGCCGACACCAGCCATTTCCCCGATAAATTTTCCCCAAAAAAACATATATTTTGGCAGTGCCCCTCCCGAGAAAAGACTCTGGATCCGCCCCTGTGCGTGGCAGGATAGAACCAGAGCACTGCAATAGGCCTCAAACAACACAGTACAGGAGTAGGTCTCACACTTTATAACAAAAAACAGGAGTTACCCTGCAGAAAAACGTTGGAAGTTTTGCAGTCATTGTCAAGTTGTTGAAACATCATGTGGTAGAGTGCCAGAGCACTGGAATAGGCTGCAAACATTAAGACAATGCAGGATTTGCATTGTGGCATTAATGACATGCAACCTCACCCACATAGATGGCAAATTGGGTTCGGTAGCTGTGTTTGTTCAGTCACAATTGACATAAATGGGACTGCCAGCATGGGGATGCAGTCAGGGCTGGTGCTAATACTAGGCAAACTAGGCAGCCGCCTAGGGCGCACTTCTGCCTAGGGAGCCTGTCCACTGGTGTTCCTACTCTCTTCTCTCTACAGCAAGCAACTAAGTCTCAGCATCAGCAGGCAGCCGCCGCTCCGTTTGCACATAGTGTCAGAGGCGCAGTGAACGACTGTGTCTTTGTCCCGACTCCCGAACGAATAGAAGCAAGCAAACATTTATTGATGGCCACTGGTGACATTCTTTGTTCCCTCCTTTCTCAGGACCCAATGTCTACACGAAAGGAAAGAACAAGGGCGCACCACCCTAGTGTAATATCGTTAGGGTATTTTATTGAATAAAAGCAACGAAAAGGTACTCACAAAGATAGTAAAGTTGTTCGCAATATACAGATGGTGCCGGTAGTGTGTCCCATCACGTCCTTCATGATTGGTTGGAGTGTGGTTTGGGTTCTACATGTTGCAGCCCTCCATGGCACCATCTGTATATTGCAAACAATTTTGCTACCTTTGTGAATACCTTTTCGTTGCTTTTATTCAAAAAAATACCCTAACGATATTACACTAGGCTGGTGCGCCCTTGTTCTTTCCTTTCTCGTTTACTACCAGGATACCCCTATCCATGAAGGGCAGCAAGACCGCATCGTTATAAATCATTGAATGCTTGACGGTCATCTCGTGCGCAGGAGTGTTTGTGTTTTTTCTGTTACCTAAAAACCCAATGTCTACATCAATGTATTGATGCATTCTTTGTTTCTTTTGCCATATATGAGCTACTTGTTCCTATGTGTGTCAGGTCACCTGTGGCCAGATGACAGGTGCACACTGTAGGGGGACAGGAGTGCACCACAAGATAGTGAACCCTATGGCTGACTGCTGCGGATAGGGAACTGGGTGGTTGTGGAAAGCGGGACCAGAGGAGCACAACCGGGATCCCACAGGAAGCTAGAGCCAAGATTCCCCAGGGCGCGGAGTCTAAGACCCAGCAGGTCTTCTCCAGAGCCTCTAGTGGTGAGGATGTTACGTTGCAGGCTAGGTCCAGGTCGCGGCCCCTAGAGTCTCCTAGCTCACGCCCCGTAGGGTAAGGGGAGAAGAGGGGAAGCAGCAGCACAAGATACAAGAATAACGAACAACAAGCCAAAGGTCAAGGGTCACGAGCAGACAAGGATAACGAAGGACAAGCCGAAGGTCAAGGGTCACAAGCAGACAGGGATAGTCGGGGACAAGCCAATAACGTAACAGAGAGACAGACGTAGCACACGGCAGGCAGGAACCCAAACACACTATGCATAACAAACACGTTGATCAGCAAAGCAGGCTTGCAGTGCACAGGTTAATATAGTGTTCTGTGATAGGGCCTGGGGTGGAGTCAGGCTGGGAGGAGATTATAAAGGAAGCCAGGTGAGAGAGAGTCTGGCCTCTAAGATGAACACATGAGGAGGAAAGGTAAGATGGCAGACAGACATTAATGCATATCCATGACAGTACCCTCCCTCTTACGAGGCCTTCCCCTTCCCCGCCTGGGCCCAGGTTTAGAGAGAAACTTCAGATGAAACTCCTTTAACAGACGAGGTGCAAAGACCTCAGATGCAGTGATCCAAGACCTCTCCTCAGGGCCAAACCCTTTCCAATGAACGAGGTACTGAAGAATGCCTTTACAGAGTCGGGAGTCCAGAATTTGACTGATCTCGTACTCCTGATTATCCTCAGAGACAGGCGCCACGGTAGGGAGAGGACGAGAGAATTTATTGAGGACTAAAGGCTTTAGAAGAGCAACATGGAAGGAGTTAGTGATTTTAAGGCTCTTAGGAATCTGGAGTTTGAAACAAACCGGATTCAGTTTAGCAGTTACAGTGTATGGACCAATGAATTGTGGAGCAAACTTCAGAGAAGGAACTCAGAGCTTGATGTTCCTGGTAGAGAGCCAGACTTTGTCCCGTGGCTGAAGGGAAGGCGGTTTACGCCTGCGGCGGTCGGAAAAGCCTTTGAATTTTTCAGCAGCTGCCCGGAGGGAATCATGAACGTCACCCCAAATGGAATTGAGAGACTCCTGAACTGAAGCCAAAGCTGGAATATCTGGAGAACAGATCATGGGAAGAGGAAGTTGAGGGTGTTTTCCATAAACTGTGAAAAATGGTGTCTTCTGCGAACTGGTATTCACATGATTGTTATGGGAGAATTCTGCCCACGGGAGTAGAGAGGACCAATCGTCATGGTGAGAAGACACAAAGGTGCGAAGAAAGACCTCCAACTCCTGATTAACCCTCTCAGTCTGTCCATTGGATTGGGGATGGTAAGAAGAGGAAAAATCCAAGACAATATTGAGGGATTTGCAAAAGGCTCTCCAAAAACGAGACGTGAATTGGACTCCTCTGTCGGAAACAATATGAGAAGGAACCCCATGAAGGCGGAAAATTTCTCTAATGAAAATGGGAACCAAGGCAGGGGCAGAAGGAAGACCAGGAAGAGGAACAAAATGAGCCATCTTGGAGAACCGATCGATTACCACCCAAATGACTGTATTATTCTCAGACAGTGGGAGGTCGGTGATAAAATCCATTGCAATATGAGCCCAGGGCTCCATAGGAATGGGCAAAGGCATGAGGAGACCAGCAGGAGCTTGTGTGGAGGATTTGGACTGGGCACAGACATGACAAGCTATAACGTAGTCTTTGACGTCTGAGCGGAGATTAGGCCACCAGTAGTGACGACTGATGAGTAGGAAGGATCGGAGGAATCCAGAATGACCTGCCACCTTGGAATCATGTCCCCAACGAAGGATCTTAGCTCCTAGCTCAGTGGGGACAAAGGTCTTACCAGGCGGAATTTTTGACTTCAGGGTGGTAGAGTGGGCAACAATGCACGAGGTTGGAATGATCGGCTCAGGTTCAGGGGCGGACTCCTCGTCCAAAGTGTCAAATGACCTAGAGAGCGCATCAGCCCGACCGTTGCAGGAACCAGGTTTGTAGGTAATCGTGAAATTAAAACGGGCAAAGAAGAGACTCCACCTGGCCTGTCTAGGATTCAGACGTTTAGCATTCTGTAGATATTGTAAATTTTTGTGATCAGTAAAGATCGTTATGGAGTGAGGGGAACCCTCCAAGAGATGACGCCACTCCTCTAACGCCAATTTTAATTGCGAGAAGTTCCCGATCACCGATGGCATAATTCCTCTCTGCCTGAGAATTTTTTTTGGAGAAGAACGCACATGGTTGACGTCTCTTCTTAAAGATTTGAAGAAGCACAGCTCCCACCCCCATTGAGGAAGCGTCCACTTCAATAAAAAATGCATTCCCAGGATTTGGTCTCCTCAAGAGGGGGCCAGAAACAAAGGCCTGTTTCAGGTTGTGAAATGCAGAGACAGCTTCGGGAGGCCAGTCTTTGGCATTCACACCCTTCTTGGTCAAAGCGATAATAGGCGCGGCAATGGAAGAGTAATTCCTTATGAACTGCCTATAATAATTTGTGAAGCCAAGAAAGCGCTGTGTGGCCTTGAGGCTAGCAGGAAGAGGCCAGTTGGTAATAGCCAAGACCTTCCCAGGATCCATACGAAGACCCGAACATGAGACAAAGCACTCCAGAAACAGGACCTCAGAACATTCAAAGGAACATTTCTCCAGCTTGGCATAGAGATTGTTCTCTCTAAGACGCTGAAGTACAGTGCGGACATGGTTTCTGTGGACGAGCAGATTTTCAGAAAAGATCAGAATGTCATCCAGATAGATGACAACAAACTGGTACAGCATATCTCTGAAGATTTCATTGACAAAGTTTTGAAACACGGCTGGAACATTACACAAACCAAAAGGCATCACCAGGTATTCGCAATGCCCGTCTCTAGTGTTGAATGCAGTCTTCCATTCGTCACCCTCCCGTATTCGAATGAGATTGTACGCGCCTCTAAAATCCAACTTGGTGAAAATGGAGGCACCCTTCAACCTATCGAATAGCTCAGATATCAAGGGTAAGGGGTATCGATTTTTAATAGTAACCGCATTTAAACCTCGATAATCGATGCAGGGTCTTAAGGTACCATCCTTTCTGGCAACAAAAAAGAACCCTGCCCCTGCAGGCGATGAGGATTTCTGGATGAAACCTCTCTCCAGATTATCTGCGACATACTCAGACATGGCCTGGGTCTCTGGGATGGACAGAGGGTAGGTACGACCCCTGGGTAGAGTTGCTCCGGGGACAAGATCAATAGCACAGTCAAAAGACCTGTGGGGAGGAAGCACCTCAGCTGATTTCCCACAGAACACATCCCGGTAATCGCTGTATGCAGCGGGAAGATCAGAAGAAACAGAAGTGGCAGCAACCAGAAGACTCTCCTTGGGGGTCACCTTGAGAAGACACGATGAGAAACAAGAGGAACCCCAGGCCAGGATCTGCCCAGAGACCCAGTCCACATGTGGAGAGTGGAGCTGTAGCCAAGGAAGGCCCAATACAACGGGGGTAGAGGCCTTGGGTAGAATGAGAAAGGATATCCACTCCTGGTGGAGAATCCCTACCGACATCCTAATGGGTAGCGTCTGGAAGCGAATAGGGCCCCCTGGGAGAACAGTGCCATCAATTGCCGAGACTACCAATGGGGTAATGAGAGGTGAAAGGGTAAGCTTCATAGAAGAAGCAAGTCTCCAATCCATAAAATTGCCGGCAGCCCCGGAATCCAGATATGCAAGGGTTGACTGAGGAGAAGTGCCTACATGAAGGAACACCGGCAAGAGAAGGCGAGAAGGTGATGTTTCTGGGTCCAATACTCCACCTTCCAAATGTATTAGACCCGAGCGTTTCCCGGACGAAGCGAGCAGCAGTCACGAAAATGACCCTTGCCCCCACAATAGAGGCACAAGCCCAGAGTTCTTCGCCTAGCACGTTCTTCGGGGGTTAGTCTGGTCCGGCCCAGCTGCATAGGTTCCTCAGCAGGTGGAGGATGCTCCACGGGACGAAGGGAGGGGAGCTCAGACTGGCTAGGACCCAGAGAGTGCTGGCGTCTTTTTTCTAGGGACCTCTCTTGAAAACGAATGTCAATCTGATTGCATAGCGAAATTACATCGTCCAGACCGACGGGAATGGCTCTTCCCGCTAATTCGTCTTTCACTCGGTCAGAGAGGCCATGTAAAAAAGGTAGCGACCAGGGCCTCATTATTTCAGCTCAATTCAGCTGTGTGGATACGGAACTGAAGAGCATATTGTCCCACTGAACTAGATTCTTGGCGAAGACGTAAGACAGCACTAGCCGCTGAAGAAGCCCGAGCTGGCTCTTCGAAGATATTACGAAAGAGCTTCAAAAAGTCGGACAGGCTGGAAACCACCGGATCATTCCTCTCCCACAGGGGGGCAGCCCAGGCTAAAGCTTTGCCGGAGAGGAGGGAAATGATATAGGCTACCTTAGCCCGGTCAGACAGGAAGTTTTGAGGCTGAAGCTCAAAATGAATCCTGCATTGGCTGAGAAACCCCCTGCAGGCCTTGGAGTCCCCAGAGAAACGGAACGGAGCTGGCAGTTTTAGTGAGTGTGTGGCTGTGACTGGTGCGATAGGTACAGCCGCTGGTTGTACTTGAGGTTACGGATTCGGGGTTCCCAAGGAGGCCTGAAGCTGCTCGAATCGAGAAGCCAGATCCTGGAGGAATCGCATCACCGGAGTCTGATTCGATTCCTGGGTTTCAAGTCTGCGGACTATGCTCCGCAATGGATCATCCGCGGGGAGCGGCATATCAGCCGGGTCCATGGCTGATCAAACTGTCAGGTCACCTGTGGCCAGATGACAGGTGCACACCGTTGGGGGACAGGAGTGCACCACAGGATAGTGAACCCTATGGCTGACTGCTGCGGATAGGGAAATGGGTGGTTTTGGAAAGCGGGACCAGAGGAGCACAACCGGGATCCCACAGGAAGCTAGAGCCAAGATTCCCCAGGGCGCGGAGTCTAAGACCCAGCAGGTCTTCTCCAGAGCCTCTAGTGGTGAGGATGTTACGCTGCAGGCTAGGTCCAGGTCGCGGCCCCTAGAGTCTCCTAGCTCACGCCCCGTAAGGTAAGAGAAGAAGAGGGGAAGCAGCAGCACAAGATACAAGAATAACGAATAACAAGCCGAAGGTCAAGGGTCACAAGCAGACAAGGATAACGAAGGACAAGCCGAAGGTCAAGGGTCACAAGCAGACAGGGATAGTCGGGGACAAGCAAATAACGTAACAGAGAGACAGGCGAAGCACACGGCAGGCAGGAACCCAAACACACTATGCATAACAAACACGTTGATCAGCAAAGCAGGCTTGCAGTGCACAGGTTAATATAGTGTTCTGTGATAGGGCGTGGGGATGAGTCAGGCTAGGAGGAGATTATAAAGGAAGCCAGGTGTCACGTACCTGACAGTGACGAGCCCGGTTTAGCAGAGGGAGGCCTCCCTTAGGGCTCCCACCAGCGGCCCCTGGTAAGGTAACAGCAGACGCAGAGGTAGGAGGGGTACGAGTGCCTGGCAGGATCAACCAAGGTGAAGGTAGTTCCGCAGACTTGGTAGGCACACTGGGACACAGCAGGTAGAACTGGAATCAGGAACACTCAGCAAACTGGAATCGTTCAGCAGACTTGACCGGAACCAGGAGCACAGGAACTCAGCAAACTGGATCAGCTTAGCAGACTGGACCGGAACCAGGAACACAGGAACTCAGCAAACTGGATCAGCTTAGCAGACTGGACCGGAACCAGGAACACAGGAACTCAGCAAACTGGATCAGCTTAGCAGACTGGACCGGAACCAGGAACACAGGAACTCAGCAAACTGGATCAGCTTAGCAGACTGGACCAGAACCAGGAACACAGGAACTCAGCAAACTGGATCAGCTTAGCAGACTGGGCCGGGACCAGGAACAGGGAGATTGGTCGGACAAGCCGGGTCGGTTAACTGGCTGGCAGCAAGGTACAGAGGGATCAGACAGAGGAGAGGTCACAACAAGCCAGGGGAGAAAACTGGAGAAGTCACAGGCAGGCCGGGTCAAACACAGGTAAGTCTTCAGATCAGGTTTTCAGGTATTCAACGCTGTAGAGCAGACAGCAGGGACTGTCTGTGATTGACAGGTTTAAATAGCCCCTCTGGCGCCACCTGCAGGGCGCGCGCGCAACCGAGAATCAGTAAGACCGGGACGCCTGTTTCTGGCAGGATCTCCATGACACCAGGTGAGAGAGAGTCTGGCCTCTAAGATGAACACATGAGGAGGAAAGGTAAGATGGCAGACAGACATTAATGCATATCCATGACAATGTGCCTCCCTATCTCTATGTTACCATTGTAATTTATTTTTCCTTTGGCACATATATAATTATACAATATTTATTAATATTTTTCCCACTGCATTCTATGTATTGTTACTGTTTATCACTGTATATAATTTTGTAATCTTCACATTCTTCCTGCATTCCCATCCACCTTACCCGCAATTTCCTGTTGCTGGTTTCCTATTTATAACTGTTATTTTTGTTCTGTTTTTCTCACACTCAATTTATATCCTTTCTCTATTTTTGTGGTATATGCATTGCCAAGCTTTTCACTGCATGTATGCCTATTTACATTGTAAGCAAACTGGCTGAGATTCTCCTTTTTTTCCACTGGATGGTGCTATGTGTAACTCACAAGCCGTCCTGCATTTCCTGCAGACACCCGGCGGGTAAGCTCCGCCCGCGCATGGCACGTGATAGGCGGAATTTATCCCCCCACCGCACTAGCCTTACGCGTAGGGCGGGGCCTCCTCACGTGCTCGGCAATGCCGGATGCCTGGTGAATGTATACCCGCCAGTGACGCGGTATTGTAAACTATGCAATATTATATATATTAATCCATAATCTATAACTATTGCATCTTTTTATTATTTGTATAGTCCCTTATTTGCTAGTTTAGCCTATCAGAATGCTAGGCCTAGTCATACACTGTTAATTATGAAGGCAGACACAATTGCTTAGTACAAGTCATATTTACTTCCTTTAAAAATAGGAAACATATATATACAACAGATATCAGTTACAGTATACAACAACCAACAATAATATGAAGCATACTCAACACTCCTCTTGCTAAGGTTCTGCTGGCTGAGCTCCTGGATATAATAGAAGGCTAGGCCTCTGTAGGTCACATGTCTTAGGCCCGAACCAACAGGCTGCTATTAAGCCTTCAGAGATGCATGTGATCTCAGCCAGATCCTAGATCAGAGAGATGCTCTTCCCTTTGAGTTTGTGCTTCTATCATTCATCCCCCTCACCCAAAAACCACCCACACTTGCCTCCTGTCCAATCAGATAAGGCGAAGCTATATCTTCTCCTCTCTTTGAAGCCCATAGCCACAGGGGATCTTGATAAGCCTTTCTGTCATGCCGACGCTGATATGCTACAAAGCTTTGACTGTAAAGTCCAGAACTGTGGTCTCAAGCCATGTTTGCTTCTCCAACATATGCCGCTTTGCGCCTAAAGAGCGCATACCATCCTTCTTTAGATATGGCTCCCATTGAACAGTTCATATGGTCTTAACGTCCACCATGTGTTTTAGAACCAGTACCTCTGGAACAGTCCATAACGGTGTTACTGTGTTGCCACTTAACATAGGCTTCAGATAGAACAGTCCATAATGGTGTTACTGTGTTGCCTCTTAACATAGGCTTCAGATAGAACAGTCCATAACGGTCTTATTGTGCTGTGTTTCCCCACACGTGCCGCTTTGCTACTGGATGCCGCACCAGCATCAATCTTCCGTGACAGCTTCCCTGTCACCATTCTGTATCTTCTTCTTTCTGACATCTTCATGAAGGGGTATAGTATCGGCAAGGGGTGTCCATTCATTCACCATTCACTCGCACACACTCAGAGCAACAACTCAACCAGCTTTCAGCTACATAGCTTCGAGGAGGACCTTACTTGGCCATATTACTAGCCTAATATATATATTTTATCACACTATACCATGACATAAATCAACCCATTATCATAATATATGTATACATATGATCCATCCAATTACGCCTTCCGCTCCCAACCTCCTATAACTCTTTATTGTAGATACGGGTCGGGATTGGGCAGGCTTGGTTACAGTGGTCTTTCTTACCGCAACTTGGCCTGTCTGCGGTACCTCAGGGATCTAAATTGGCCGCAAATTCTCTAACTTATACGAAGAGACCCCACCGTCACTTTGTCCCTCAGCTTGCATAGATCAGCGGGAGAGCTTCCCATACAAGTTTTTAGTCTAACAACACATATAAATTTCCAACAATAACACAACCCACAAAATTTCATCTCTGTGTCTGGGTTTCAGTGACCATGCCCAGGGAATCTCCTGCACCCCTACCTACTGTTAGGTTCAAGAAATACCCTAGTTCCATGACTAACGCTACATCGGTATCCTCTAGGACAAAGAAACAAACTTGTCTATGTCCTAAATAATACCCAGGTGCTTCCTTCCCAGCAATGATCTCTCCATCCAGAACACAGTACCGTGTATTGACCTGGTATGCAAAGGACATGCTTCCGACAGAGGGAAATATCAACCTGCCCCCAGCTTCCGTATTCTATGATCACATGTGGGTCACTTAGCCACCAATGCAACAAGATAGAATCCCCAGTCAGCAAGCCCATTGATGCCACAAAATATACAGACCGAGTCTGCACTTCTGTCATACAGCACAAAACCTTTCACAATCCAAACCCGTACAGCCCATCCAGGCATTCGATCACCACTTTGGATTAGTGTAAGCGCTGTGTTTTGTCAAAGTCTTACTGAGTGGTGATGCTAACTCATCAGGCCACTGCCCCTCATGTGGAGATACGGTCGATCAGCTTGATGCTGGTCGATAACTCCGCCTGCCCCTGTGTGCATGCCAGAGCCAATGACATATATCTGTCCCATACCATCTCACACTCTCTACCAACTCTCACCATGGTTGACAAAATCTTGAGCCACTTTACACTGGATATTTATGTGACTTTGTTAAATGTTATCAAAAGGGGGGCATCGATCTCTCTGAGTGACAAAGCCCCGCCTGCTGTCTGAAGCTATGGATGAGAGTTTGTCCCCTAGGAGATCGATGTCCACTCCACTAACAACACCCATCCCAGCTCCTATTCCCCCAATATAGTGCTGAATACATCCCTCTTCTTTCGGGTTACTCCTCAGAAATACGCGCTCCGCATATCTCTGGGAGCAAGCCCCTGATATATTGACCGCACTTGATTCAGAGTATATTCAGCACATATAGGGTAATAGGTTTTTATCAACCACTATGAGATGCTGCAGCGCCATGTGGTGAAGGCATACTGTACCCTGGTAGCCAGTGTGTATTCCCTTTGTTCAATGGAGCATGCTCCTGTGTGTGTTCACTGGCATTACCTGTGCAGGGTTTCAACCCTCTCAGGTGAGACATCAATTAGGTGTATCTCCCACATGTCCGGTTCTGGTGTCCCACATGTCCACTAACCGAGAGCTTCTCTTTAGGACTGCTAAGATTGAGACACCATCCCTACGAGGAAGTTTTCACCCCATTGATGTGTCACCTAGTACCCTCTAGTCTGGCCAACAGACACCTTTAATTGTCAACCTCCTAGGTACCTGCACCATATTAATTCAGTTATGTCAATATATGTCCCACATTAAAAAAAAAAACATTTCCTTCTTTCGATTCCTCCTCCCATGATAAAAAGAAAAAACATATATTACATCTCTTGTTCTGAAGGATTGGATAGGTTATATTCCTTCCCCAACCTCCAACCCATTGCATTTGTATTCATAGTCCGTTTGCATTCATAAATGACAGGAGAGACTGTGGCAAAATGTTTCACAAGTCTCGTTGTTGGGCAAAGTCCTTCAGATTCAGTATCAGCGCAAAAATTGTCCATAAGAAAAAGGAACCTTATATTTCAAGTATTAGACTGAATCTTTTCTCTCCTGAACGTTTATAAGAACAAATTTTTCAGTGTGGTATGGCACAGACAAACAGCCAACCAGATGAACATCCTTCATCTCTGTTCCAGAATCCTCTCCAATCTCGCTCCACCAAGATTCTGGAAGTTAAGAACAAGAGCAGAATCAAATTCTTATCCATAATATCTACTAACACAGGAATTTAGTATTCCTGACTTCTGAACAAATTACCAAAACAACCATGATTCCTTTCGGATGAATCCACTCTAAAATGGATCCCCATGGTATGAGTAAAAATCTAAAATAAAAAAAAATGCACGTGAACGTTGCTTCTCAAAAATTCAAAATTTTAAGCACTCAAAAAAGACAATGCATAATCTGTACTTTAAGATCTATGCCCCTTTCAGGTTGAAAAATCCTAAATCTTTGGAACTTTTTCCACCTGAATGAAAAGAAAACAAACAAGAGAGAAGAAAAGAAGAAAAAAAATTCCAGCAGCTAAAAGTAATTAAAAAAAAATTCAAAAAAAATAAATAAAAAATTACAAAGACAAAAATGAAAGAAAAAAAAATAAAACTTAAATTTTTTTATTTTTCTTTGAAAAAATGAAAATCAATAAAATTCAAAAATTCTAAATCTGGCCATCAACACACAACAACATGGCAAGACAACCATCATCAAACAATGACAAAGGCCTCGTACACACGACCGATTTTCTCGTCGTAAACAGTCAAGAAAAGTGCCGCGAGAGTTTTTTTGTCTAGAAAAACGTTCGTGTGTATGGTTTTACGACGAGAAACTTGACGAGAATCTCGACAAGAAAATAGAGAACCTGCTCTCTATTTTCTCGTCAGGAGTCCAGATTTCCTCGTCGTGTTTCTCGTCGGCCTGTTTTGTGACGAGAAAATGGTTCGTGTGTATGCTTTTACGACTCTTCCAAAAGCGCGCATGCTCACAAGCAACTATGAGACGGGAGCGCATCTTCTGGTAAAACAAGCCTTCGTAAAGGAGATAGCACATTCGTCACGCTAAAACGAACTGAAAGCACGAAGACTGAAAAGTGCGAATCGTCTCTTCCCAAACTTTTACTTCACACACGGTAACACGAGATCAGCAAAAGCAGCCCAAGGGGTGGCGCCAAGAAAAAAGATCTTCCCCTTTATAGTGCCGTCGTACGTGCTGGACGTGAGCGCAGAGAACCACGAGGAAATTGGGAAATGACAGTGTGTACGCATAGAAAGCTTGACGAGAAAATCGACAAGCTTAACAAGAATCTCGTCGAAAAAAACGACGTGTTTTTTACGACGAGAAAATCGGTCGTGTGTACGAGGCCAAACACTCAACTTTAATTAAAGACATCCACTGACTTTTCTCATGAGAAGAGTAAGTGCTCATTCCGATCTGGAAGAGAATTAGTTAATGGGAAAACAAAAAAAAAAAACAACATCTGTATTTCATCCCAACATTTGTAACTTCATTTGTAAGTCTTTACTCCATTAATGTCTGACTATTGTTTAATTGTTTTTCATTGTTTGCAAACAATTACTAATTAATGAGCTCATGGTACCATGTGAAAATTGATTATGCATTTACAATAACCTAACCCCTGCTCTGCAAAATTTGCTCACTGTTGTTTCCACTTTGAAGGATCTGTAAACAAAACACAAACATTAGTATCCAAACCAGTTTAACTTCTTCCCTGGTCTCTAGAAAACAAAAAACACAAAGATGGTTATTACACACAATTATCGTAAACAATTGACTTTTTAAGTCCCCCAAGCATTTTCCCATTAATTGTAATGCTAGGGTAACATTTGCCATATTTTCCTATACTAAGCAGGCAGCATTGGAAAACTTTGCCATATTCGTCAGGAAAAATGGCCATGCCATTTGCGTCCAATCACATACAAGCCAGAATGGTAGACTAGCCCAAGGGGCGAACATTGGAATGTTATTTAAAAAAATTGAAACTAAGAGTACTTTAAAAACAAAATAACGATCCCGCGGCCTAACCTTGAAAATATATACATATCAAGGTCCTCTATAATATTCCAAACCTGCAGGGCAAACCTCTGTAACTCACATCTTATTCATAGCAAAGAAACACTGACCAGAAAATTCTCACCATCCCTGCAGCTCCCTAAGGGCTGCTATCCTTGTTTCCCCCCATTGCTATATTTGAATGTACATGTGGCTCCCTCCATTTTTCATAATAATGCCTTTCCTGTCTTAATTGAGTATTACGGCCCCTATGCCTATTGCTACTCCATCTTACCGAATACGCTTCGTAACGCCTTGGGGTCGTTTTGGGGTGTTGAGGTCTTTTTTTGATGTCATTATTTGCCGTCCAACAATATCTGGCAATGTGACCCCCCCTTTTACATAGAAAACATTTAAGGGTTGGTCTCCCTGCATGGGTCCTTCTCTGAGCATAAGGCAACGGAGACTCACTAATCTGAACAGACTTTACACTTTCATCGTCTGAGGAGTAATCACTAGCAATGGACTCATCAGACGTCTGCCCTGATGCGACCCCCGAATCATTTTCCAATGAGGTTACCGCACTTCTGTTTAAATCTTCAACCTTGATTTCTATACCACCAATATTACTTGCATCAACCATAGCATATGGTTTTTCTGCATGTTGCCTGACCTCTGTATTTGCTGTGTACTGAGCATGTGCAGAGGTATCCTCCACTGTTGCACATTCAGCCAATTTCTTCCTAAGCAGTATTATAATACGCTCATTCTCCGACTCTTTCTGTTTCAAAGAGACAATGCAACTTAATCTCTGTTTACAAGTTTCCTCTAACATGTCAACTTTCTGTTCCAATTCACATTTCTCAGTCACTAATTGTTCAATACGATCACGAGAATCTGCATCTGCCTTTTGAATCATACTTATTATATCCTCTAAGATGTCATTGACTTGGTGTCTTACAGCATTTCTTTGTATCATACTAAAGTGAATAGCACCATTCTTAAGGAATTTTTCAAGAGAATCCATTGTTATGTTAAATCTGACAATACACCCAAACAAATAGATCTACAGATAAAGCTGTTTAAGGGATTCTTTACCTGCTTTTACAACAGCTGCTTACACACACACAGCCAAAGATCTACAGATCAGCTGTTTGCCATACACACACAAAGGAATCAATCCCCCCAAAAAAAAAAAAATTGTTGCCTGCTATTTAAAACTAGCTTGTACTTGTAGTTCTCCAGAGCACACTTCACTAGTGCTCTCCTTTTAAATTACAGGCCACATTGAACTTCTCTAGGAACGGCACGTGGGTAGAAATTAAAAGCTTAATAAAAAACGAAAATAAAATAAAAAATAAAATAAAACTAAACTAAAAAAGAAAAAAAAAAATTAAAAAGATTTTCATTAACCACCTCGCGCCCGCCGTACGAGAATATACGGCCGCAAGGTGGTTGTCAAATGCCGGGAGGCCGTTATTATACGGCCTCCTCTATTTGGCCACTGGGGGCGCGCGAGCGCCGCCGGCGGCGCGCGCACGTGCCCGGCACTTCACTGCAATGCCGATGCGCGTGCCTGGCGGCCGCGATGTCCGCCAGGCACCCGCGATCGGCGGTTACAGAGACAAGGACATGGATCTCTGTGTGTAAACACAGAGATCCATGTCCTGTCAGGGAGAGGGGACCGATGCTGTGTCCCTTGTACATAGGGACACAGATCGGTCACCTCCCCCAGTCAGTCCCCTCCCCTCACAGTAAAAATCACTAATAGGGAACACATTTAACCCCTTCCTCGCCCCCTAGTGTTAACCCCTTCCCTGCCAGTCACATTTATACAGTAATCAGTGCATATTTATAGCACTGTTCGCTGTATAAATGTGAATGGTCCCAAATTAGTGTCAAAAGTGTCCGATGTGTCCGCCATAATGTCGCAGTCACAAAAAAAATCACTGATCGCCGCCATTACTAATAAAAAAAAAAATTATAAAAATGCCATAAAACTACCCCCTATTTTGTAAACGCTATAACTTTTGCGCAAACCAATCAATAAACGCTGATTGCGATTTTTTTTTACCAAAAATATGTAGAAGAATAAATGTTTATTTGTAAATTAATTTAGTTAAATAAAATTAAACTGCTGTTATTGTTCGATATTAAATTTATTTTCTATTAATTATCATTCATTTAGTCATGTTCTATATAAGTATGTTTTTCCTAAATTGTCTTTTATGTCGAAGATTTATGTTTAAATTTAAACATGTGCAATGTACATTATGTAAACTATGTTGTTTTCTAAGATCGTTCTGTAACTTCTCCCTGGAAGTTGGCGGGTACGGCTTTTTTTTGGTTGGTTAACTGTACCCGCCATCATTGACAAAAGAGCGACTTCATCCTTGGTCTCTGAGGGTCTGCAATGAGAACATGCACAGGGTGCCTGATTGTGACGGAATCTTTGGGCTCCTTACAGCCCTCATATGGACACCCAGGGCATATCCGGCAATTGCTGGGTCTGCCCGACTCATACTTTCTGTTGCAGTTTCTGCTTTCCCATTATTCCCGAATTTGGTTTTACTATCTTACCAAGCTTTACCATACTATGATACATTACAACATGATCCCGCTCCGCCTCATTGGAAACTATGTTTCTAATGACGTTGGTGCGTGAGACCAAGTCCCCTCCCCTGGGCGCTAGGTATTCTGGGTCTTGTAGTTTTGGCACAGCTTCGGGATCCTGGGCGCATGCGCACTAACGTTGTCACGTCCGCACTCCGCCGGTGACGTCAGACGCCGGTCGAGTTGGTGATCGCTTAAAAGCCGGCATTATCAGACTGCACACCAACCAGAGCGGTTTGGTGAGGCAGCCTGATATTTATCCACAACTCTGTTTCAAGGTAACCATCTGCTGCTTATCTGATAATCTGACACACTGTCTCCTGTACATTACTAGTCCCTTTATTTTCTGGGCTTTGTAAACTGTTATGATTGTTACTTCATTAGATGTCCTTTTGTCATACTTTCAGACGAAAAGCATTGTTATGCTGTATGTTTAATAATACACAAGACAATGTATTACTTCATTCAACACTAACAGCTTGGTTTGGGCCATTGGCTCTTCAATCTGTTTTTGTCTAACATGCTGAGTGATCATTCCCTTATTATTCTATCTATACATAATTTAAATAATATGAAAAAATATGAAAAAAATATAAGAACCGCACAATGCTAATTCCATATTTATGACAATACCTAATGATGGATTATTTTTATTATACACTTACTGTTTCTACTCAAGACGTCCCCTTGTGGATAACTGATTAATATACAATATATTTGACTTTTAGAATAATTTCATCTTCTGGAACTTTCTCTTCACTGGACTAAAGTTCTCTGAAGGTTCATGTCCTATGAATGCATCTTAATCGGATATTTTGTATCCAGTGGATAATCAGGCATCATCTCATCCGCTCTATTTTTCTCTTTTTTTTCTCTCAATTTTGATTTTAATGTGAGTATAACCTGAATATTTAACCTAATAGTGACTTAATCTGCCCCATAAATGATCGGGCTAACTGGACCATTAACCCCAATTAGATCAAAATTTATTGACCACTATAATATATAACTTTTACCTTATTACCTCTATATTGCTTTCACATATTAATTATATTCATTTAAATTAATTAACTCTAATGGGGTTCTTTCTCTAATTTAATTCAATTCATCTATTTATATATATTCCTTTGATCTATTTTGGCTAGGTCTCTTAAGCGGTCACTGTGAGGGTTTGTATGCTCGGAGCTCCGTCTACGTCTTACACCGAGGAGGAGATCCCTCTCCTTCCTCTATTAGCATGCAGAGGTTTCTCTTGTCTCCACCCCCATTTATTTCATCTAGGGCTTTAATGGTGGTAAGTCGTTATTCTTTTTGCCAACTGTGGACCTGTTTACAGATCGATCTTCTAAATTCTACTTAAACCAATTTACAATATGTTAATATGAATCCTTCTATTGTCTATTTTAACAGCTATGTTCGATGTACTCTCACATTTGAGACATACTTCCCCTGACGAAGCCCCGATGGGCGAAACATGTTGGGACCACGTATGATCTCTTTGGTTTAACATCTAATTAACCACCATATCAGCTATGCCCTATTTTTGAAATTAGGTTTCTCTTGTCTCCACCCCCATTTATTTCATCTAGGGCTTTAATGGTGCTATGTTCGATGTACTCTCACATTTGAGACATACTTCCCCTGACGAAGCCCCGATGGGCGAAACATGTTGGGACCACGTATGATCTCTTTGGTTTAACATCTAATTAACCACCATATCAGCTATGCCCTATTTTTGAAATTTTGTGAAAACGCTTATATATATACATATGTAATTTTATTAAATATTTTGTACTACCTGTTCAATAAATGGATAAATCCCCTTTTTTTAATCTAATGAACTGAGTCTTCCACTGTTGTCTAAATACTAACGCTAGCACCGCTATAGTCCCGTTTATTTCTTTTTCTACATGTAGAAGAATACGTATCGGCCTAAACTGAGGAAAAAAATATTAAAAAAAATAAAAAAAATTGGGATATTTATTATAGCAAAGTGTAAGAAATATTGCTTTTTTTTCAAAATTGTCGCTCTATTTTTGTTTATAGCGCAAAAAATAAAAACCGCCGAGGTGATCAAATACCACCAAAAGAAAGCTCTATTTGTGCGAAAAAAAGGACGTCAATTTTGTTTGGGAGCCACGTCGCACGACCGCGCAATTGTCATTCAAAGCGTGACAGTGCTGAAAGCTGAAATTTCGCCTGGGCAGGAAGGGGGTATATGTGCCCAGTAAGGAAGTGGTTAAAAAAAAACTTTAAAAACGTATTTCAAAACTTTTCCTAGAACTTTCAGAATCATCAAAGCATGGCTTCAGAATTTTCAGTTATGGGTTATTTGAGGACTTCTTAGCTTAACGGACTCACACAAAAATACATTTCGGGCTTGTGAATTCTGTGAGAAATATATCTCAGTCCCATCTGGGGTGCCAAATATTGTAAACTATGCAATATTATATATATTAATCCATAATCTATAACTATTGCATCTTTTTATTATTTGTATAGTCCCTTATTTGCTAGTTAAGCCTATCAGAATACTAGGCCTAGTCATACACTGTTAATTATGAAGGCAGACACAATTGCTTATTACAAGTCATATTTACTTCCTTTAAAAATAGGAAACATATATATACAACAGATATCAGTTACAGTATACAACAACCAACAATAATATGAAGCATACTCAACACTCCTCTTGCTAAGGTTCTGCTGGCTGAGCTCCTGGATATAATAGAAGGCTAGGCCTCTGTAGGTCACATGTCTTAGGCCCGAACCAACAGGCTGCTATTAAGCCTTCAGAGATGCATGTGATCTCAGCCAGATCCTAGATCAGAGAGAGGCTCTTCCCTTTGAGTTTGTGCTTCTATCATTCATCCCCCTCACACAAAAAACACCCACACTTGCCTCCTGTCCAATCAGATAAGGCAAAGCTATATCTTCTCCTCTCTTTGAAGCCCATAGCCACACCAGGGGGTCTTGATAAGCCTTTCTGTCATGCCGACGCTGATATGCTACAAAGCTTTGACTGTAAAGTCAAGAACTGTGGTCTCAAGCCATGTTTGCTTCTCCAACACGCGGCGACGCGCAAAGTCATCACACTCTGCTGGGTGTGGCTACGCCGCACGCCTCCGCGTCAGAGAGACGCTCTGCAGCCCCACAATTGGCTGCTTCGCAGCTGTATGGAGGGGCTGACTTTTGCAGTCCACAACTAACTGATTGGATGATTACACCCAGGTACACCATTTAAAGTGCAGACTTTCAACTGGCAATTGTCAGTCTTTTGACTGCCGCCGTGAGGTCTGCTTCTTGTGACCATACCACAGCTTGAAAGGTAAACACTATCTATTTTGGCTAACTGGAGACTACCTTCTCCATTAAGTCTTCTCATTGTTTTTTTATTTCTCTGCATTGTACCTCTACATAGGACTAATTCATAGCACCCTCCCTTTTACAAACTTTTACTTTGAACAGTACACCTTCGCTGCTAGTCATACAAGCAGGCATCTCTTGTGAATGCATTGCAGTGTCTGGCCCTGAGTCCCTACGTGCCCATCTATGTGGACCTCTCAGCCAATTTGCATCGCCAATGTTGTTTTTATCTTGCTACAACCACGGTGAATCGTATCTATGTAAGTATTATTTGCCTTAAATATAAACTACTATGTAAAGCAACAATGTATAATGTTTCAATGCAATTATACAAATACTGTTACACAATTATATTTACATTACAGACAAGAAGTAAATCACCCACTGTATAAGCCTCCCCTGATGATGGAATATTACATATAATTGTGAACTTCCGAAACATGTCGGGATGTCATGCTGTAATTCTGTCCGTCTGACCCTAATCACTATTTTGGGCAGTGGATTGTAAGCTCTTGGGTTGATACCAATATCTTGTACATGATTGATTCATTTACCTTATTTTAAATGAATTTTGTATTTCTATGCATTTTTTGATTTTTCTACCATTAATAAAGCTAGCACATATGTGCGTTCTTTTATATATTTCTACTCCCTTTATCATTTTTTCTGCCTAAAAAGTCCTAAGGGGCAACCTCCTTGTGCACTAGTTGCACATCTCTTCTATTTATGTAAGGATGTTGGCAGTACCTTATACATTTTCCAATTCTCACACCCCTATCTCTGATGGGCGCTGGTGAGGCTGCATTTGATGGTCACTGATGGGCTGCATTTGATGGGCACTTTATTAAAAAGGTGGGGTATACATGGGCAGGGCAAAGGGGGTGGAGTCAGGGGTGGAGCAAGGGGGGAGCGGCAAAATGAGGTTTCGCCTAGGGTGTCAAAAATCCTTGCACCAGCCCTGGATGCAGTTGTGGTTTAAATGTTCAACTTCTCGCATCCAGATGGAGCCTTGATTCATCTATTGACTGCTGCAACTTAGTGAAGCAGCAACTACAAAAATTCTTCCCAGCCCAGCATCAAATCAACCTTCTAGGTGCACTCAAAGGTAAGATATATGAGATCCAAAGGCCATTGGCTGCTAACTTTGTGTTATCCCAGAAGAACCCTTAACACAGTCATTATTATATAATCAATAAATGCTTTTCATGCTAATCAATACAAAACTACTATATATAGTTATTATTGCTGGGTGTGTAATGACCTAAATGACCATGAAAAAAATGAACAATTGGAACAAAAATATCTTCCATTTAAAAGCCATTATCATCACTGATGCCCACTGTGGCTCTTGTGTTTCCTTCGGTTGCTACCTTACTAGTGTGTACCTGCAACTCCGAAGAGTGAGGTAACTGGGGGAGGAGGGTGGGGAGGGGAGCAGCCCGGGGGGCTTTTCTAGAATTGTGAAAGACCCTGGATACTCCAGGAAGGAAAATGATGTAGGGTGTGTAGTGAGCCACACCAACAGCAGTAGGGTGTGATAATAAATTAATCTAATAACGTAAACCAGGGCTTGAAAATTCTGCTCGCCCGCTCGCCAAATATGAGGGTAAATTCCTTTCTGGCGAGCACAGTAATGCTCTGTACATTAATCTCCAGGCCCAGGGGATCGTTTTGCATTCCACTTGCACTCCAAGCCTCATTTTGAAGCCGATTTCCGGTTTCCGACTTCCGGCTTCTTCGGCCTCGCCATTACACAGGCAGCGCCGCTGAGGGGACAGGTGCAGGAGAGGTCCGCTCTCCTCCGCTGAGGGAGACATGAGGAGAGGTCCGCTCTCCACCGCCATGGGGGACACGAGGAGAGGTCCACTCTCCACCGCCGTGGGTGACACGAGGAGAGGTCCGCTCTCCACCGCCGTGGGGGACACGAGGAGAGGTCCGCTCTCCACCACCGTAGGGGACACGAGGAGAGATCCGCTCTCCACCGCCGTGGGGGACATGAGGAGAGGTCCACTCTCCACCACCGTGGGGGACACATGAAGGAGAGGCCTGCCAATGGTGCACATCCCTACACCCACCAGCTTAAGGTAAATGACCTGGGGACCCTGATGTAAGAGGGAGGGGCCCTCTGGGGACACTGATTTAAGAGGGGGCCCTCTGGGGACACTGATTTAAGAGGGGTCCCTCTGGGGACCCTGATTTAGGGGGGCCTCTGGGGACCCTGATGTAAGGGGGGCTCTCTAGGGACCCTGGTGACTGATGTAAGAGGGGGGGCCCTCTGGGGACACTGATTTAAGAGGGGTCCCTCTGGGGACACTTATTTAGGGGGGCTCCCTGGGGACACTGATGTAAGGGGGGCTCTCTGGGGACACTGATGTAAGAGGGGCTCTCTGGGGACCCTGATGTAAGGGGGGCTCTCTGGGGACCCTGATGTAAGAGGGGGGCTCTCTGGGGACACTGATTTAACAGGGGGCCCTCTGGGGACACTTATTTAGGGGGGGTTTGGGAGACACTTATTTAGGGGGGCCTCTGGGGATCCTGATGTAAGGGGGTGCTCTCTGGGGACACTGATATAATTGCAGTTTTTTATATTTTGGACTCTTTATTCTAAAGAAAAATGTAATTTCATAAGCTTTAAGGGGGCGGGGTTGGGGGTCGGACTGCGGCAAGTTTTGGTGTGGCAAATGGTGGAGAGTAAGGTTTTTGCCTGGCTTGTAGGTCTAGACTTGAAATTTTAAGCCCTGACGTAAACCATCCGCAATATAATGTGCAAACACCCCCTACCATCTAACTACAAATAGACCCCAAATGATATTATTAGGTAAGTGTAAATAAATTAATATTAATTAATTAGTTAATTCTTCTGGGTATACGCCCTATAGTATAAAAAAAGGTGACAGCTAGCACCACATGCATTCAACCACTTGTGAAAAGACGCAAAACAATATATATTTCATAAAAAACAGTGCAGCGGTCAACTCTCACATGTAAAAAAATATATATATATAAGGGCATCCTTACATCTCGCTGGGAGCTGTGGAGTATCTAGCCAGTGGAAGCAGTGCCACTATACTACTGCAAGGCGCTATTGACCTCTTCCTACTGGTGAGGTCTATTTAAGCAGGTGAGAGGACACCCCTAGGTGAGGTGAAGGGCACTGCAATGTGTGTTCTGTTAAGCCAAGATCTGATCTGGTGGATGGGATTGCACAGTCACGAAGATATTGGATTTTTTATGGACTGTTTTTTCCGTAGACTGATGTTTATGATTTTCAATGATTTATATGCATTTTGTCACATAACATGCTGAGTGTTATCTATCTGATGGTCAGGCATATATTGTTTTAAGCAGTATAGTCAGATACACTTATATACAGTATCTCACAAAAGTGAGTACACCCCTCACATATTTGTAAATATTTTATTCTATCTTTTCATGTGACAACACTGAAGAAATTACACTTTACTACAATGTAAAGTAGTGAGTGTACAGCTTGTATAACAGTGTAAATTTGCTGTCCCCCCAAAATAACTCAACACACAGCCATTAATATCTAAACCGCTGGCAACAAAAGTGAGTACACCCCTAAGTGAAAATGTCAAAATTGGGCCCAATTAGCCATTTTCCCTCCCTGGTGTCATGTGACTCATTAGTGTTACAAGGTCTCAGGTGTAAATGGGGAGCAGGTGTGTTAAATTTGGTGTTATTGCTCTCACTCTGTCATACTGGTCACTGAAAGTTCAACATGGCACCTCATGGCAAAGAACTCTCTGAGGATCTGAAAATAAGAAATTGTTGCTGTACGTAAAGATGGCCTGGGCTATAAGAAGATTGCCAATTAGGGATGAGCTTCGAGTTCGAGTCGAACTCATGTTCGACTCGAACATTGCCTGTTCGCCCGTTCGCCGAACAGCGAACAAATTGGGGTGTTCGCGGCAAATTCGAAAAATCTATGGGAGAAATCTAAAGTGCTAATTATAAAGGCTTATATGCAAGTTATTGTCCTAAAAAGTGTTTGGGGACCCGGGTCCTGCCCCAGGGGACATGTATCAATGCAAAAAGAAGTTTTAAAAACGGCCGTTTTTTCGGGAGCAGTGATTTTAATAATGCTTAAAATGAAAAAATAAAAGTGAAATATTCCTTTAAATTTCGTACCTGGGGGGTGTGTATGATATGCATGTGAAGTGGCGCATGTTTCCCGTGCTTAGAACTGTCCCTGCAAAAAGTGTCATTTTTGAAAGAAAAAAATGCATTTAAAACTGACTCGCGGCTATTAATGAATTGTCGGCTCCCGGCAATACATACAAAAGTCATTGATAAAAAAAAAAAAAAAGCGTGGGGGTTCCCCAGAATTCAATTACCAGGCCCTTCAGGTCTGGAATGGATATTAAGGGGAACCCCGCCGCAAATAAAAAAAAATTGACGTGGGGTTCCCCCAAATATCCATTCCAGGCCCTTCAGATCTGGCATGGATTTTAAGGGGAACTCCACCCCAAATTAAAAAAAAATGGCGTGGAGTCCCCCTAAAAATCCATACCAGACCCCTTATCCGAGCACGCAACCTGGCCGGCCGCAGGGGAAAAGGGGGGGACGAGAGAGCGGCCCCCCCTCCCTCCTGAACCGTACCAAGCCACATGCCCTCAACATGGGGAGGATGTCCCCATGTTGATGGGGACAAGGGCCTCATCCCCACAACCCTTGCCCGGTGGTTGTGGGGGTCTGCGGGCGGGGGGCTTATCGGAATCTGGAAGACCCCTTTAACAAAGAGGACCCCCAGATCCCGGCCCCCCCCCTATGTGAATTGGTAAGGGGTACATTGTACCCCTACCATTTCACGAAGAAAGCGTAAAAAAATGTTTAAAAAAACACACAAACACCTTGAAAAAGTCCTTTATTTAAAAAAAAAAAAAAAAAAAACATTCCAGCGCTGAAATCCAGTGTCCCGCGGCGATCCCGATGTCCAGCGCTGTCCGTCATTGGTTGTGCCTGAGCGGACCTGATGGGGAACTCCCTCTCAGTATTTTAAATGTATAGACCCGCCCCTTCTAAAGTTCCCCATCAGGTCCGCTCAGCGGACCAGATGCGGAACATGAGAAGGGGCGGGTCTATACATGTATTACCAAAGTGAGAGAAGTTCCCCATCAGGTCCGCCCCCTCGGTATGTCAGACCCGCCTACGTCATTGGCTTGAGCGGGGAACTTCCTTCACTATGTAAATTTAAATTTACATAGTGAAGGAAGTTCCCCGCTCAAGCCAATGACGTAGGCGGGTCTGACATACCGAGGGGGCGGACCTGATGGGGAACTGCTCTCACTTTGGTAATACATGTATAGACCCGCCCCTTCTCATGTTCCGCATCTCGTCCGCTGAGCGGACCTGATGGGGAACTTTAGAAGGGGCGGGTCTATACATTTAAAATACTGAGAGGGAGTTCCCCATCAGGTCCGCTCAGGCACAACCAATGAAGGACAGCGCTGGACATCGGGATCGCCGCGGGACACTGGATTTCACCGCTGGAATGTTTATTTATTTATTTTTTTAAATAAAGGACTTTTTCAAGGTGTTTGTGTGTTTTTTTAAACATTTTTTTTACGCTTTCTTCGTGAAATGGTAGGGGTACAATGTACCCCTTACCAATTCACATAGGGGGGGGGCGGGATCTGGGGGTCCCCTTTGTTAAAGGGGTCTTCCAGATTCCGATAAGCCCCCCGCCCGCAGACCCCCACAACCACCGGGCAAGGGTTGTGGGGATGAGGCCCTTGTCCCCATCAACATGGGGACATCCTCCCCATGTTGAGGGCATGTGGCTTGGTACGGTTCAGGAGGGAGGGGGGGCCGCTCTCTCGTCCCCCCCTTTTCCCCTGCGGCCGGCCAGGTTGCGTGCTCGGATAAGGGGTCTGGTATGGATTTTTAGGGGGACTCCACGCCATTTTTTTTTTAAACTTGGGGTGGAGTTCCCCTTAAAATCCATGCCAGATCTGAAGGGCCTGGTAATTGAATTCTGGGGAACCCCCACGCTTTTTTTTTTTTTTTTCTCAATGACTTTTGTATGTATTGCCGGGAGCCGACAATTCATTAATAGCCGCGAGTCAGTTTTAAATGCATTTTTTTTCTTTCAAAAATGACATTTTTTGCAGGGACAGTTCTAAGCACGGGAAACATGCGCCACTTCACATGCATATCATACACACCCCCCAGGTACGAAATTTAAAGGAATATTTCGCTTTTTTTTTTCACTTTAAGCATCATTAAAATCACTTCTCCCGAAAAAACGGCCGTTTTTAAAACTTCTTTTTGCATTGATACATGTCCCCTGGGGCAGGACCCAGGTCCCCAAACACTTTTTAGGACAATAACTTGCATATTAGCCTTTATAATTAACACTTTAGATTTCGAACGTTCGAGTCCATTGTATTTAATAGGGTTCTAAAGTTTACACGAACATTTTGTCTGTTCGCAGGTTCTGGTGCGAACCGAACAGGGGGGTGTTCGGCTCATCCCTGTTGCCAATACCCTGAAACTAAGCTGCAGCACGGTGGCCAAGACCATACAGCGGTTTAACAGGACAAGTTCCACTCAGAACATACCTCACCATGGTCGACCAAAGAAGTTGAGTGCACGTGTTCAGCGTCATATGCAGAGGTTGTCTTTGGGAAATAGACATAAAAGTGCTGCCAGCATTGCTGCAGAGGTTGAAGGGGTGGGTGGGGGGTCAGCCTGTCAGTGCTCAGACCATAGGCTGCACACTGCATCAAATTGGTCTGCATGGCTGTGGTCCCCAAAGGAAGCCTCTTCTAAAGATGATGCACAATAAAGCCTGCAAAAAGTTTGCTGAAGACAAGCAGAATAAGGACATGGATTACTGGAAAAATGTCCTGTGGTCTGATGAGACCAAGATAAACGATAAAAGATAAAAAGATGTGTGGCGGCAACCAGGTGAGGAGTACAAACAAAGACAAGTGTGTCTTGCCTACAGTCAAGCATGGTGGTGGGAGTGTCATGGTCTGGGGCTGCATGAGTGCTGCCGGCACTGGGGAGCTACAGTTCATTGAGGGAACTATGAATACCAACATGTACTGTGACATACTGAAGCAGAGCATGATCCCCTCCCTTCGAAGACTGGGCTGCAGGGCAGTATTCAAACATATCGACCCCAAACACACCTCCAAGGTGACCACTGCCTTGCTAAAGAAGCTGAGGGTAAAAGTGATGGACTGGTCAAGCATGTCCCAGACCTAAACCCTATTGAGCATCTGTGGGGCATCCTCAAACGGAAGGTGGAGGAGCGCAAGGTCTCTTTCATCCACCAGCTCTGTGATGTCGTCATGGAGGAGTGGAAGAGGACTTCAGTGGCAACCTGTGAAGCTCTGGTGAACTCCATGCCCAAGAGGGTTAAGGCAGTTCTGGAAAATAATGGTGGCCACACAAAATATTGATACTCTGGATCCAATGTGGACATTTTCACTAAGGGGTGTACTCACTTTTGTTAGAGAAAAGGAAAAAAACGCTCTGTCAATGCAAATGGGGATAGCTGCCTGCACAACAGATGTACTGTAATAGAAAAATGATGTAAAAAGGGCCTACAGTACACCAGTCAGCGCTAATTCTGTCCCACAAGTCTCAAGTAATAGAATATGATGTGAAGGAAGAAGCAAATGTATTCCAAAAATATTATAAAAACATAGAAGGAGTAAGACTAAGCTGCTGTTTAAAATTACATAAAATGGAAATAGGTAGTACAGTATAAAAACAATCAAACGATCTGCATTAAACGGGTACTAAAACAGCGCTAAAAATAATAAAGAAAAATCCGTGTGGTAAACACAACAGTCAATAGTCCTTGTGTAGCAAAGATAATGGGTAAAGTTCGAAGATATCAAGGGTGATGACAAGAGCAGTATATTCAGTGTGCACCTTCCACCAGGATAAACACCAGACTTTCACCTTGTGAAGCACACCCCCCAGGAGGTCAAACTCACCAGAAGACTGAAATCAATAGGCCTTTATGAGTAAGTGTTCTTCAGTCAATCCGCTCTTAACCTCACTATCCACAGAAATCCACAGGTAAAATGGCTCCAATAAGCGTCATAAAAACATAGAAAATAATGCACATAGCGTAAATCTGTTTATTTAAACGTTCTCCCACTAAAACCAAAATATCCCTTCATAATAACTACGTACACAATATAATATTAAAACAGGCATATAAAGTGGCCCAAGAGGGCGCTGTCACCGTAATCTTAGCGTCCCAGCGTATCTGCGTGTGTCTCCTTGCTGACACCGCAATCACTTCCAGGTAGGGTAAGATGGTGGAGCGCAGGCGTCACTTCCGGGATGTCGTGCGGGTCACGCCCTTACGCGTTTCGTCATATCCGACTTCAACAGAGGGCGTGACCACACGACATCACGCATACTTTAAATACATCAGCTCCCGGCTAGTCAACCAATCAGGCGCACATAGCAACTAGTGACAGTGCTGGTCACTGCGGCTAAAACAAAGCGCTGATTGGTTCAGCGCATTAAAGGAGCCGGAAGCACAGGCTAACAGTGGCAAGTATGTAAACAAATATCACATTGCGACTGGCATCTAAAAATACAAGTTAAAAATCGTGGGTAACCAGCATATGACTAATGTATGCATATCGCGGGACATGATAAACCACATTAACAGCAGAAACTGGAAATATTTAAAAGGCAGTTGATAATAATGATTACATAAAATCAGTGCATATAATAACCCCTTTAAATATCTAATAGCAACTAGAGGATTCTATTCCTTGTTTGCATGCACAGTAAATGTATAAAAAAGGAAACTGAAAAATATATAGATGTGATGTGTGCTTGTGTGGAGGGGAGAAAATTTATAGCATAGAAAATTATATCTGTTTCTAAAATGTCAGTATAAAAAAAATCTAAAAATACAGTTAATATATAGAGATAATGAATGTATATCTACAAGATAAGGTGTACCTCACTGTCACTAGTTAAAAGGGGCAATAAAGCCTAATGTCATGTAGTGTGGCATTCAGATGTGCAGAGCAAAGTTAATAGTCACTGATAAAGCAGTTAATGTCGACATTTAACCCCTTGGGCATTAGCGTGTCAACCAAATATATCCACTGGGTTTCTCTTCTTGATAGTTCTCTCACTAAGTTGGAGCCTCTCCAGTGTGGTTTCAAGTGATCTACCCCCCAAAATTTGAGCCCAGAGGGGTCTTGATTATGGTGGATCTTAAAATTAAGTGATACATTGTGATCCTTGAAACCAATCTTAATATTAGCAACATGTTCTGCGATTCATATTCTTAAAAGTCTTTTAGTGCGGCCTATATAAATCAGATTACATGGGCATTGTAAAGCGTATACTACATAAGACGTGTTGCAAGTGATGAATTCTTTGACTTTGAATTCTCTATTATTAGAGGTGGATCTGAATGTGTCTACGGCTCTTAATGGTCTGTTCACTTCTTTGCAAGCACAGCATTTTCTGCACGCATAAAATCCATCCTTGTCCCAAAACGAGGCAGGTCTGCTCGGGGGGTCAAATACCTTTTTAACTATCTTATCCGCAAAGTTAGAGGCTCTTCTGTATATGAAACCAGGTTTAGATGGTAAAGAAGGTTTAAGAACTCTGTCCATTAGGAGGATGTGCCAATGGGTCCCAAATATCTCCTCAACTTCCTTGTATTGAGAGTGGTATCCGGAGATAAAACCAAATTCTTGGTTATTAAAGCCAGTGGGTCTAATCATATCCTCCAGCAGTCTTTCTCTGGGAATCAAGGCAACACTTTCGATAATTTTGTCCAAGTTTTCTTCACAGTACCCCTTGTCCACAATTTTTTTCTTTATGGTATTGGCCTGTGAATCAAAGTCCTCGTCTTTTGTGCAATTTCTGCGTATTCTTGTAAGTTGGCCTTTAGGGATATTCCTTAACCACATGAGGTGGTGCCCACTTTGAATGGGCAAATAACTATTTGCATCTGTTGGCTTAAAATATACATTGGTGCATCATTTATCGCCTTGCCTGAAGATATTAAAGCGGAGCTCCACCCTAAAGTGGAACTTCCACTGATCGGAACCCTCCCCCCCTCTGGTGTCACAATTGACACCTTTCAGGGGGGAGAGGGGTGCAGATACCTGTCTAAGACAGGTATTTGCACCCACTTCCAGGAGTCCTCTCTGTGGGAAATCTGCGGGAGCACGTCACTTCCCGCAGATTCCCTGTTGTGTTCTGGGAGACACTCGGCTCCCAGAACACAGGGGACCATTCAGAACGGCGCAGCGCGACTCGCGCATGCGCCGTAGGGAACCGGGCATGAAGCCACAAGGCTTCACTTCCTGGTTCCCTCACCGAGGATGGCGGTGGGGGCAGCAGAGTGACGAGCGATTGCTCGTCCTCTGCTGTGGACGTCGCTGGACTCCAGGACAGGTAAGTATCCATATATTAAAAGTCAGCAGCTGCTGTATTTGCAGCTGCTGGCTTTTAATATTTTTTTTTCCACGGCACCTCCGCTTTAACGTCCAGAAAATGTATATTAATATTGCTGAATTCTGTGGTTAACATGATGTTACTGGTATTGTAATTCAGTTAATTCAGGAATTCATTGAGTGATGATGATGTTCCAGACCAGATAAAGAAGAGGTCGTCTATATATCTACTATATAAAAGTAGTTTATTTGCTTTTATATGTCTTCTCAAATGTGAGTGACCATTTTATATTTTACCATTAAATGCTCTCATTTTAAACGGAATCACACTATGTGGCCCAATTTTTCTCCTTTTACCATATGATATACTGGGAGTATTTTGTATATGAAGGACAGTTGCCTAACTTATGGTGGATACTCATTGATGTCAAAGTTGTGAAACATCCCTGCCTGGTTTATATTGGAAAAGTATTTACAACACTGGCGCTTAAAATGTCAAAAAGACAATGCATATATATATTTTACCAAAGAAGTCCTTTGAGCTGTGTGAAGAGCTTGAGTGTGAGTATTAGCAGTCCTGGGATAACCGGGCAGCCTTGCTGGGGGAGCCGAAGCCAGACTCCAAACAAATAAAACAAAGAAAAACAATACAGGCGCCACTTAGTAAAACTGTTACACTTTAATATCACAATAGCACTAAAGCACTCACTCCAGCATGCAACGCGTTTTAATGTTACAGCAGCGAGACGTTAGGGGTCACTGCACGCATCTTTATCAAGCCTATGGCCCATCTTTAGGCTTGATAAAGATGCGTGCAGTGACCCCTAACGTCTCGCTGCTGTAACATCGAAACGCGTTGCATGCTGGTCGTGACGTCACTCCGCTGAGCGTGGCGTCTCAGTTGACTCCTAGTTTGCGTTCCAGCCCTCCTCCTGGTTCTTTGAGAGACTATCCAGATACATCTGCATGGACATTATGCCGGTTCCTCGCTCAGCACGCAGGGATGTCTCTTCTTATTGAGAATGTCAGCATTTGAAGTACGATCATAGACCGGACCGCTCATGTGCCTGATACAGTTTACCTAAGAGTGAGTGCTTTAGTGCTATTGTGATATTAAAGTGTAACAGTTTTACTAAGTGGCGCCTGTATTGTTTTTCTTTGTTTCATATGGTTTATATTGGAAGCTGTGCTTGCTGTACTTCTCCCTGAGTGTGCTACACCAATAAGCTCACTTGACCCATCAGGCGTATGCCTTGCTGGGTCCAACTCCTCTGGTAAGCCTTTGATCTTCACATTGGTGGATTACCTGCAGCCAACCATATATTTAATCACTTATCACCTTGGAACACTTGGACTTTTTTATTTGCTCACTAGTACATTTGGTTCATTATCACTGATGGTGTCCCTATTGTTTTTGCAATGATTTTTTAGTACAGAGATCATTTTCTCACTTATAACTTCAACCATTTGAACACTATAAGCAATATTGATATTTGGACTTTTTAATCATTTGTTCATTTGCCCAATTGGTTTTCACCTTTCTTGGTGTGCAATTTACCGGTTTCATCCAATATTGTATATTCACTTCACATTATTATATTAATTTGCATTAATTTATTTTGTGTATCTAACCAGCACATTGGTTGTACCCATCTATTCAATATGAAGGTTACTTCATAAGTTTTGGTCACACATACCACTACTTTGAGCGTCGCACTTTACCACTTTTACTGACTCACTTTTGTTGCCAGTAGTTTAGACATTAATGTAGGGTGACCAGATGTCCCCGGACTGAGGACACTGTCCCGGAACAAGACTGTCCCCGGTTTTGTCCCCGGATTCAGGGGCGGTGATGGGGGCAGTTACAAGCACCGATCTCCTTGTGTGGCTTTCAATGAAGCAGCTAACAGCTGTGGGAGGGAGAGGAGGAGAAGCGGCTGTCAGCTGCTTTATTGAAAGCCACACAGGGGGATGGGTGCTTGTAACTACCCCCACCACTGCACCGATCACCCCCGACTGTCCATAAAAATGGCCCTAATCTCCGGTCCTTCTCTGTGCTCCTCCAGTCCCCTCTGTGCTCTCCTCAGGCTCTCCTGTCCCCCTTTATGCTCCTCCGGCTCACCCTTCACGCTCCTCCGGCTACCCCTCTGTGCTTCTCTGGCTCCCCCTCTGTGCTCCACAGGCTCCTCCTTCCCCTCCGTGCTCTCCTCTGGCTCCCCCTCTGATCTTCTCCGGCTCCCCCTCCATGCTCCTCTGATTCCTCCTCTGTGCTCCTCTGTGCTCCTCTGGCTCCCCCTCTGTGCTCCTCTGGCTCCCCCTCTGTGCTCCTCCGGCTCCCCCTCTATGCTTCTCCTTTTCCCCCTCTGTGCTTCTCCTTTTCCCCCTCCGTGCTCTCCACTGGCTCACCCTCCGCGCTCCACGTCTCTCCCTCGATGCTCCTCTGGTCCCCATCTGTGCTCCCCTCGGGCTCACTCTCAGTGCTCCTCTGGCTACCCGTCTGTGCTCCTCCGGTCCCCCTCTGTGCTCTGCTCTGGCCCTCCCTCCATGCTCCTCCGGCTCCCCCTCCATGCTCTCCTCTGGCGGCTCCCCCTCCATTCTCCTCCTCCTCCTCTGTGCTCCTCTGCCCCCTCTGTATTGCGGCGGACACATCGGACACTTTTGACACATTTTTGGGACCATTCACATTTATACAGTGATCCCTGCTATAAAAATGCATTGATTACTGTATAAATGTGACTGGCAGGGAAGGGGTTAACACTAGGGGGTGAGGATGGGGTTAAATGTGTTTCCTAGATGTGTTCTAACTGTGGGGGGAGGGGACTGACTGGGGGAGGTGACCGATGGTTGTCCCTATGTACAAGGGACACACCATCGGTCTCCTCTCCCTGACAGGACGTGGATCTGTGTGTTTACACACACAGATCCACTGTCCTGCTCGGTTACTGGGCAATTGCGGGTGCCTGGCGGCCATCGCGGCCACCGGGGACGCGCATCGGGTCCCCAGCTGCGGGCGCGTGCGACCAATAGCTGCTTTTAAAGCCAGGACGTCATATGACGTCCTATCAGAACAAGAGAGTCTTCCGCCCGCCGTCATTTGACGGTGGGCGGTAGACAAGTGGTTAAAGTGGTTGTAAACCCTTGTTTACAACTTTATGCTACAGGTAAGCCTATATTAAGGCTTACCTGTAGCTAACAAGGATATCTCCCAAACCTGCACGGTTTAGGAGATATCCCTGTATTTGCATGTGCCGACATCATGCGGCACATGAGTGACGTCATCGCGGCTCCGGCCAATCACAGCGCTGGAGCCGCGAGACCCGGAAGTCACTCCGGGACAACATGTCGGCGGCCGAAGGGGGAGACGTGGACCGCTGCGGGGGCCTCGATCTGAGGTAAGTAATACATAATCAGCCAGTATGCTATGCATACTGGCTGATTATGCCTTTGCCTTGCAGTTTTTTTTGTCCTTGAAAGTAGGGGGAACGCAATAGCGCCCCCCTACCTATGGGAATAGGGACAAATCAATAGGGTATTGCACTGTATATTTTAAAAATAAAGTACAGTTATTATTGGTCACTTACCTGTCAGCTGACATTTAACTTCTAGAAGATTCTACAGTTGGTCAGGTGATTCAACTAACCTATAGGAAAAAAGAAGAGGTTATAAAAGAAATCAGACCAACGGTTTTTAAGCAGAACAGCGGTTGCAGCAGAAGAAAAGGCACCTTCTGTGTTGTTCTCCTTCTTGCCATGCATTCCTTACTGCGTTAACTGATGGAGAGGGCCTCTGCTCCTGATGGCGATTCCTGGATGAGGTTCTGCCTCTCTGCCGACCCTTCCATGGCTTCTCCGTCACCTCTCCCTCCTCCTTTCTCAGCTGTCCTTCCTGAATTTCTCCATTGCATGTCTGCCTTATCCCCTGTCTCTACCGCGTCATCTCCTCCCCCCCTCTGTATGCCTTCCGGTTCATCCCGTGCCTTCTTCCCTTCAAATCCATGCTCTTCCGGCTCCTCCTCCAGTGCGGCCTCCCATCTTACCCCCTCCTCCTCCTCCTTCAGCTGGTCATTCCTCCGTTCTGCCCAGGCCGCCTGTTTCCTCCCCTCCTTCATCATCCGTACGAGAGCTGTCCGACAATTGCGATGCCGTCGCACGCGCAGTGATGCCGGGACGCCCACTAAGGACAAAGCAGAAGCCGGTTCGCTGGATTGAATCCAGGGACCAGCCAGCTTCAAAAAAGTCAAAGAATAATGGTAAAGTTATTAACTCTTTGCGCACTAATGTCTCTGCTATATTAGCTAAAGCAGACTCATTGCAAAAAAATATATTAACCAAAATTGCCAGCTGATTCTACTGTGTTTAAAAATCCGCAAACAGTGCAGCTTGTTACTTCTACGTCTCATCAAAATTATTCATTTATTAACCCTATCTATTCAATGGCTGGAAATTCAATCCCTGCTAATTGTTCGTCTGTGACATGTTCATCGGCTTCATTGTCATTTCAAAATGTCATGCCTGTAGTTTCTCTGCCTCTTGTTAATTTTACAGATTGTATGTCAGACTCATCACCTGCAACTGAAGTGTCACGTGACTCCTCTGATCAGACTGCATCTGTGTCCTCTATTCCGTAGAGTAATATTGACAGTGAGTCTGAACAATTACGTTCATTATTAATGTCATTTAATCATTTTACTGATTACTTTAATGCCCTGTACACACGATCGGATTTCCGATGGAATAAAATCCGATGGATTTTTCCATCGGAAATCCCATGAAGCTGACTTCCATCAGTCTTGCCTACACACCATCAGTCAAAAATCCGACCATCCCGAGGGGGCGTGGCCTGGACATGGCGGAGTGAAGCAGCTTTTTATCAGAGCTCCTAGCCTGAACCCTCATGCCCCGGCATATAACACCTTTTCACCGGTATGAGCACCACTAAAAGATACAGGACCAGAGCAGCATCCAGGGGGACGCCTTCCGCTAAGAAATCTGGGGAAATTCATCGTTATTTCACGACCCTACAGGAGGTCTCCGGAGCCAGGGTGACGGCACCACGAGGCCCAGCACGCGGAGTAACACAGCAGGCCCAAGACACAGATTCGGGAGAGCCATCCATGGACACTCCACCACCGCCCGACCTCTCCCTGGAAAGGCGCACGGGATACTGCCGAGCAGCAATGGCATCACCCCACCCGCCGGAGACCGCCTTGCTGGAGCAGGAGATCAGGGTGATGTTGCAGGCCCTCCCGACTCAGACCGCCATTGAGGCCCTGATCCTCCGCCTGGAGGAGACCCACAGGCGGGATATCCAGGAGGTGAGAGGTGAAGTGTCCACCCTTACAGATCGGGTGGCGACTGGGGAAACATCAGTGTCATCCCTGGAGGCCCGGGTGTCGGCTCTGGAACAAGCACAAGCCCACCACCGAGACACCGCGGTAGCGCTACAGCTTCACGTCGAGGACCTCGAGGACCGGAGTCGCCGCAATAATCTGCGGCTCCGAGGCATCCCGGAGTCCACGGAGCTGGAGAACGTCGGTGACATTGTCCGGGGGATTTTCCGGACTGTGCTGGATGACCCTGAGGCGGACATCATTCTGGACAGGGCGCACAGAGCACTAGGCCCCAAGCCGGCGGACCCTAGTAAACCGCGGGATGTAATATGCCGGCTACACCGCTACTCCCAGAAGGAGGCCATCCTGAGGCGCGCGTGGGACCATGGCGACGTGGAGGTGAACGGATCGCAGGTTCGGATCCTCCAGGACCTGTCCAGATCAACCTTACGCCGGAGGGCCCTGCTCCGCCCGCTTTTGGACTTAGCTAGGCAACGCGGCTTCACTTACAGATGGGGATATCCCCTTGCGGTAACCTTTTGTGGTGAACACGGGGCCTTCACACTCCAGACTTCGGCGGACCTACCAGACCTATTCCACTTCCTCGATGCGGAGCCGATCCCAATCCCGGACTGGTTGCAGATCCTTCCACGCCAGCAGGGACGGTCCGGTGCCTCGGCCCAGTGTGGACCTCTACCACCCCGCCAGCACCAGCGCGGCAGACGAAGGCGGCGGTCCGGCTCTGGAGGGCCACCACGTGAGTAACCCCGAGGCCTACTGTCCCTGGTTGTTCTCCCCCCCGGTCTCGGTTTTTGAGACCACCCATCCCCTCCACACTGCGGCCTGGCAGCTCCCATCACTATATCCGGGGGGACCCTCCCCCACCACCCTATTCCGGAGATCGGCTGACCTACCTCCCGCGGCCCGCGCTTCTAGATACACTGGAGGCCTTCCGGTGACTCGCTGCGGCCTCCTGACCCTGGAACGGCCTCCAATCAAGATGACCTCCAGGCAGACTTTTACGGTACTAACCACCTGACTTCTGGATGGGGTTGGGTGGCACCGGTTGGTTGCACTTCTGCTGGGGGGTCGGGAGAGGTTTGATCGGTTTTCCCCCCCGGGGGGGGGATCTGGAACATTGCATTGAAAGAGAGGGTGATGCTGTGGTTTTGAGCCTGGAGGGGACCTGGGGGGTGGGGAACCACTTGGGACCGACTGTCCCCGTGCCATTTCTGGACTCCTACGGACATACCGTCTCCCCACCCTCATGCTATGATCCCCCACTGTATTGCCTCCCGGCACCGCCGGAGAAGGGGACTCCCTCCCAGCTGGTCAGGTTTCTAAGGAGCTTGCATTTCCCAATTATATCCATATACGCAGGCCCAGTGGGGGATCGGGGAAGATGGGCTACATGTGGAGCGGGGATGGGGGGTCTGCTACAAATGGACGATGCACTTAGTCACTACATCTTTTGCCAGTAATTCTTGCACTGTTTTTGTTGCCCTGGTTATATGATATATTCTATGTTTTTCTTGTTATGCTCTGTTGCTTGTATTCTTGACTTTATACAGCAGTTTGACGAATGCTTTATCTTGTTTGCCATACTGATACCTGTTTAGCTACCATTGTACTTTGCCGGGGGTGGGTGGGGAAAGCGGAGAGTTCACCTACTGGCTCTGTCCAATCACCTTCCCACCTAGGTTTGCGCTCCATTACCGGGGTTTTCCCTGGCGAGCGCCACAGCCGTTTGGGCTGAATTAGATTCTTTACCACTGCCGTACGCTCTAGTAACGGTCTTCTAATTTTTCACGGCTCTCTAGGAGCTCGCTCTCTCCTCTCCACTTTACGTCTTTCCTTTCCTGATCTGTTTTTCCTCCTACACCTGTGGTCCTTTTTTCTCTTGCTCTTTCTGATCCCCCCATTGATTTCCGTTGTACGGGAATTTTCCTCGAACATGGATGTCCTTAATATAGTCTCCCTGAACGTGAAGGGCCTAAACACGCCGGAAAAAAGGCGAATGCTCCTTCACGATATGCGCAGTAGGAGGGCGGACGTCGTCCTGCTACAGGAGACTCACTTTCGGGAGAACAATCTCCCATTACTGAAGAACAGGCACTACCCCCTAGCCTATCACTCTAATTATACCGAAGCCAAGTCCAGAGGGGTAACTATTCTCATCTCCGCCAGAGTACCCTGGCGACTGCTTGACTCTCAGGTAGACAGAGAGGGCCGTTTCCTATTCCTGAAAGGCTTAGTTGGGGACAAGAAGGTGACCTTAGCGAATCTTTACACACCTAACTAACACCAAGACGTATTCCTAAAGAAGAGACTGGCCCATCTCATGCGTTTCGCGGAAGGCCAGCTTATAGTGGGCGGAGACTTAAACATACCCCTGATACCCCTGGAGGACACCTCCTCCGGGACTTCATCCACGACACGGGACGTGCGTAAGCGTATAGGACTGGCTCTCCACTCCGCGACACTGATAGACGCCTGGCGCCTCTTCCATCCAGGAGAACGCGACTACACCTTCTATTCCAAGCCACACCAGGTGTATTCGCGCATAGATTACCTCCTAGTACCCCACGGGCAGCTCCACGCGATTACAGACACCTACATCGATTCGATCACGTGGTCTGACCATGCACCGATCGGTATGCGATACGCAATGTCTGACAATCCACAACGACAGAACCCGCAATGGAGACTCAATGAAGGCCTGCTACAGAATCCAGAGGTCTTGGCGGAGCTTGTCAGGGAATTGAAACACTACTTTGACACCAACACTACCCCTGACAGCAGCACCGGGGTGGTATGGGAGGCCCATAAGGCCGTGATTAGGGGACTCCTCATCAAGCACGGGGCTAGGCTAAAACGAGCGCGAATGGCCAACTTGGACCTGATTCTCGCCAAACTGCGCACCTTGGAAGTGACTCATAAGGTGTCCCCGACTAATCAGACTGGCACCGAACTCGACGTTGTCCGTTCCCAAATAACTGATATCCTTCTGTTCAAAGCTAAGGCGGCGTTGCGTGTGTGTCGGAGGAAAACTTATGAGTCCGGGGACAAATGCGGGAAGCTCTTGGCTCAAACTTTGCAAACACAACGATTGGCGACCTACGTTCCACACATCCTGACCGGTACTGGACAGAAATGAGCACTGCCATTACAGATCTCACAGGAGTTCAGGTCCTATTATAGCTCCCTATATAACCTGACCCCGACTCCGCTCCCTCTTGACGCCACGACGACATACCTGAAAGACTCTCTGATGCCTTCTCTCTCGGAAGAGACTCGGTACCTCTTAGAGGAACCCATTACACTGTCCGAAATTCAAGCGGCCCTGAAAAACACGAAACCAGGCAGAGCCCCTGGCCCGGACGGTTTTACCAATATCTATTATAAAACCCTACTCCCCTCCCTAGGCCACCATATGGTGTCCTTATACAACGGCGTTGGGACTGGGCAATCTTTCCATAACACCACGCTGCAGGCACACATCTCGGTCACCCCAAAGGAAGGTAAAGACCCGGCCCAATGTGGGAGCTATCGCCCAATATCCCTCCTGAACACCGACCTTAAGCTCTTCACTAAAATTCTAGCGTCCAGACTACAACAGTACCTCCCAAACCTTGTACACCTAGACCAAGTGGGTTTTGTCCCGACCAGGGAGGCGAGGGACAACACCACCAAGGTACTCAACCTTCTCCATATAGCGGTCGATGCTAAGACGCCGAGTCTGTTCCTGGGTACAGACGCCGAGAAGGCGTTTGACCGGGTCAGCTGGAGCTTCATGTTTGATACGCTGAAGCACGTTGGCCTGGGGAATAAGATGCTGAAATGGGTGGAGACAGCTTATACGGCGCCCACTGCCAGGGTGAGAGCGAACGGTGTGCTTTCGGGGGAATTCCCGATCACAAACGGGACCAGGCAAGGCTGTCCCCTCTCTCCCCTTCTCTTCGCTCTGACCCTGGAGCCTTTCCTGTGTCACGTCCGGTTGAACCCGAACATCACTGGTATAGGGACCCGTGAATCGCGACATAAGGTCTCCGCGTATGCGGATGACCTTATGTTTTCCCTGGCAAACCCCTCGACATCCCTACCAGCCCTCCTTCGGGAGTTCGACAATTACGGTCGACTCTCCAATCTGAAGATCAACCTGTCTAAATCGGAGGCCATGGGTATTGGGATCCCGCAGCATCAGCTAGTGAGACTCAGGAACGGCTTTAACTTAAAATGGACGGACTCGGCCTTAAAGTATTTAGGCATATATATACCCGCCTCCTTGCCCCAATTGTTTAAGCTTAACTTCCCTCCCCTACTCAAAGCAGTCCAAACACTACTAGACAGTTGGAGGGGCGGTCTCCACTCCTGGCTGGGGTGCAGCAACATACTCAAAATGACGATCCTACCCAAGTTCCTCTACCTCCTCCAAGCACTCCCAATTCACATTCCGAGTGACTTCTTTAAACGTGTCAACTCCTCCCTTTACCGTTTTCTCTGGGCGGGGAAGTGTCCTCACCTCAGCAGGAAACTGCTTACCCTTCCCAAACATTTCCAGACGTGCGCACATATTATCATGCGGCACACCTCAGTAGACTGCTGGACTGGTGCCGACACTCCGACTCCAAGTTGTGGATGCAACTGGAGCAGGACCAATGTGACGTGCTCCTGAGCAGGGTACCTTGGTGCCAAGCGGCCTTACCGCCTAAACTAAAACACCACCCTCTGATAGGCAATACGGCCGCGGTTTGCTCGTTGCTGCTGTCAAAATATGGTCTATCCCCCCGCGACTCCCCCTTGAGACCCGTGATCGGACACCCCCACTTTGAACCGGGATTGCACGATAAAATTGAATTACGAGCAGAGGGTCTATTCCAGGCATCTCACTTCAGCTCTTTGGGTCGTTGGAAAACACACACGGAACTGTCGGACCCCAATGGCCCTTACAAATTAGACTTTCTGAGAGCTCTACAATTGAGCCATTTCCTCGACGGAATCCCGCCCCCTCCCAACGACTCAAGGCAACAGCTAACACCCATGGAGGTGATGTGTACGGAGACTGGGGTGATTTCCCACACGCTATCACTAACATATGCCATACTGACCGAGCCTCCGAGTGACTTCTTCCCCCCGTGCTTGACCAAATGGGAGAGTGACTTGAACTGCCACTTCACTGACGCCAAGAAACTACAAATCATCCAACTTACTCATAATTCCTCAGTATGCTCCAAGGTGCAGGAGACCAACTTTAGGATCCTTACGCGGTGGTACAGGACCCCTGCCCTCCTTCATAAGCTATTCCCTACCTCCTCGGACCTCTGCTGGCACTGTCAGTCGGAGACAGGCACACTCCTGCACATATTTTGGTCATGCCCCCTGCTGCAGAATTTCTAGGGGGAGGTCCGTCGGATCGCCCAGGAATTCTCGGATCGACCGGTTCCGGATGATCCGGCCTATTTTCTCCTCCACGCGACGGACACCCCGATGCGAACATATAAGAAATCAGTGGTCAGACACCTCTTGGACGCGGCCAAGGCCTGCATTCCACTATCCTGGAAATCCCCACACCCACCGACCATTGCTCAATGGTTACACAAAGTGGATGACATTGGTCGGATGGAGGACTTGATCCTCTCCGACCAAAACCGGCGGGAAACATATACCAAGACATGGCGGCTATGGGACATGTTTAAATACTCCGATGAGGGACAGCGCCTCAGAGGATTGACATCACCGACCTGATGACGGCTTTCTCCCCATTCCATTCCTTGCCCGCCACATCATACACCTACTGTAGATGAGCACCTGGGCCTGTGCAGTCCGCGCCCCGGAATCCATGTTCGAGGACACCTGTCTCTACCTTCCCTTCCGCAACACCTGTTACCCCCTATATTCTGCTAGTCTCCTTCCCCACTTTTATTCTCTGGAACTTTTTATATTGGCTTTTTGTATGCTAAGTTTACTCTCTTATCTCCGATCTCTCTTTTCTTTACTATAGAAAAATAGAAAATGTAGTTAGGGCGCGCCCGATGGACACGGGACAGACACCTGCCTCCACCGGCTAGTCACTTATGTTGACGACCCACAGGAGCGGTCTTACCGGGGTCTCGGGCGGGACAGTTCCCTGCCGAGGGCCCTAAGCTGGACCTACACCTTTGAACTCTATGCTATATATTTCTGTATGTGGAAAATCTGTACGAACGACTATGGTATATCTTGCAAGTGTATTGTCTCTGTACCTGTGGTCCGGATGGACCGGCCTTCCTGATTTAAATAAAAAATAAATAAAAAATCCGACCATCCCAAACGCTGTGACGTAAAACACTTAGAAGAGCCGAGAAAAATTAAGTTCAATGCTTCTGAGCATGCGTCAACTTGATTCTGAAAAAAGACCGATGAGGCCCACACACGATCGGTTTGTCCGATGAAAAAAGTCCATCGGTCTTTTTTCATCAGAAAAAACAATCGTGTGTACGCGGCATAAGAGGTGCATTGGTAATTTACCTTCTAATTCAGAAAATTCTTTGTTACAAGCGTAGAAAGATGTTGATGTTTCAGCTTCTACGGTCACAGCCCCGACATTATCTCCAATTACACAAGATTTATCTGTACATGATCAACTTTCTTCTCATTCAGTTCCTGAAAGCTGTTTTAAAGAAGCTTTGGTTTGTGAAATCTTACCTCTTGGTTTTCATTTGTCTGCTTCTATTAAGGAAAAAATTAGGAAAAAATTTGGAGAGGCGAATATATCGACCTTCTTTCTCTCATTCCTTCCTTTAAAGATAATCGATTGGATAAGAAGGATTCTGATAAGTTTGAGGATGATAGGCGCAAGTCAGCTCCACGCTCTTTCAACAATTGGCTTCAAGCCATTTGCAAATATGCTAGCATCATGTGCGAAAAACGTCCTGATTTGTGTTGCAGGATGTTTGAACACATTGAAATTATCCTTGAAGCTTTTAAAAAATTTTCAGGATTGGCGTGGTTCTATTACGACGAATCGAATCCTTCAGACAAAAATTAGCAGTTCATAAAACCTTGAAATGGGGTTCTAAAGACGTGGGTTTATGGCTGAACCTGTTGATCCCTAGGAAACAAATCTTGTCTTCTCAATCCCCACAGCCTGCGCCTTTTAAAAAAGGCTTATGCTTCGGGTTTAATGAAGTGCAATGTAAATGGCCTAATTCCTGTCGCTACAACTACAAGCATGAATGCGCTACTTGCACTGGTGCTCCTCCTGCTATTCGTTGCTTCAGAAAATTGTCTCAGGCTACTACATCTCACTCTAGGGATAATTTTCATTCTGGCAATAACACCAGTGAAACTAATTGCCATGTTACCATTTCTTCAAATATGGGCAGACCGTCCGACGGCGGATCTCATACTTAGTGGTTTCTCTGTTGGTTTTCGATTGCCAGAGTTTGATGACACAGGTTGTGTTTTTGTCATGATAATCTCCCTTCAGTTCGGCGTTTCCCTGATGAAGTATATGAATTTTTTTTAAAGGAAGTCAATGACGGTAGAGTTGAAGGCCCCTTTCGTTCACCACCGTTTCGGAACTTTAGAGTCTCGCCACTTGGATTAATACATAAAAAAGAAAAGAATAGTTTTCACTTAATACACCACTTGTCATATCCTCTTGGTTCATCCCTTAACGATACTATTGACCCTATTGCAAGTTCGGTTTCTTATGCATCTTTTGATGATGCAGTTTTTAAGATACGTTTGCTTGGAAAGTCCGCTTTGCTTGCAAAAGCTGACATTAAATCGGCTTTCCGTCTCTTACCTATTCATCATTCTGCTTTTAGTTCTCTGGGTTTTTACTTTAATGAAGCCTATTACTATGATAAGTGCCTGCCGATGGGCTGCTCCTTATCTTGCAGGTATTTTGAAGCTTTTGCTTCTTTTCTTGAATGGACGGTTTCATTTCAAGCCGATTCTACTAATTTGATACACTACTTAGACGACTTCTTATTTATGGGTCCAGCCGGTTCTTCACATTGTCTTTATTTGTTTAGTGAATTTAGGGTCATCTGTAGACGTTTTGGTGTTCCACTAGCAGAAGAAAAATCTGTTTGGCCTACTACTTGCCTCGAGTTTCTAGGCATTACAATTGACACGGTTCTGATGGAGTGTCACCTACCTTCACCTAAAGTTGATCGTTTGCGCACTTTAGTATCCCTTGTTCTTTCTAAATCTAAAGTGACAGTTTGAACCTTACAGTCATTATTAGGTTTGCTTGCCTTCGCAACATGAATCATTCCTATTGGCCGGGTTTTTTCGAAACGATTATATAAGGCTTTGGTGGGTTTTAAATCACCTTTTCATTTTGTACGTATTACATCAGATTTTGTTTCGGATCTTTTGGTTTGGGATGAATTTTTAGCATCTTATAATGGCTGTTCCTTTTGGCAGACCCCCTTTTGTGATGCCTCTGCTATTTCATTATTCTCCGATGCAGCAGGTTCTGTTGGCTATGGCGCATTTTGGCATGGTCGTTGGTCTATGGATTTTTGGCCTACTTCTTGGGTTGAACAAGGTTTAACTAAGAACATTGTGTTGCTGGAAATTTTTCCTATTTTAGTAGCTCTTGAGCTATGGGGCGATCAACTACGGAATTCTCGTATTCTCTTTCATTCCGACAATAAAGGTGTTGCATTCGGTATCAATTGTATGACATTTAAGTCTTTACCTGTTTTAGCAGTCTTAAGATGATTGGTTTTCAAATGCCTTGCTATTAATTTGTGGATTAAAGTTAAATATATTCCAGGTCATGTTAACACTATTGCCGATTCTTTTTTCCCCGATTTCAGCTGGACCGATTCCACAGTCTAGTACCGGATGCAGATCTGTTGGACTCCCCATGCCCGGAACATTTATGGTCGGTGGTTTGTCCTCGGTGACGCCGGCGATCACAAATTCCTTGGCCTCCTCCACGTGGGGGCAATACAACGCCGCATGGTCTTTGTGGTGCTCTTTTCTTCAATCCGCCCATATATCTTTTCAATCTTTTTCAGAAATTTTGCTTTTGGCTTTTCTGGAAGATTTAATGTGTAAATCTTATTCTTATTCTTATTTGGTTAAGGTGTTGGCAGGTATTTCTTTTGTTAATAAAATGAGAGGTTTTCCTCCCTGCTCACATTTCTTTTCTGTTACGCAGGCCCTTAAAGGGTACCGTAAAAAATATTTTCAGGTTGGCGATAGGGTACCAATTACTTCTACTATTTTGCATCGTCTTTTAATTGCTTCCTCCACTATTTGTTTTTCAGAATATGAAGCACTTCTTTTACAAGTTTCTTTTTGGCTCTGTTTCTTTGGAGCATTTTGCATTTCCGAATTATTACCGAAATCTTCATCATCTTATGGAGGCCTTTTGATTTCTGATGTCATTATGAATACAGACTGCGTCAGAATCTTGTTACGTTTTAGCAAAACGGACCAATTGGGAAAAGGTCGTTGGATTGTCATTCACAAAATGCATAGTTCTCCGATCTGTGTTTTTCTCTTTATTATCGAGATACCTGCTTTTACGCCCTGAAAAGTCTGGTCTTCATTTAATACACGTAAAGAGATAAAAAACAAAGGCAGGCGCCGCTGAAGTAAAACTGCGTGATTTTAATATAGCAGTAACATTAAAACACTCACATTAAGGTGTCTTTAGATCGGCATGTGGGGGTCCTGTGGGATGTGCACCTCCGCTCATGGCAGCAATGTTCAAGCCCAGTGCAGTGGAGCCGGTGTTCAATCCTGTGGAGAGTTTTCCGGGTCTCGTGCGGTGGCCGAATGGAGGCCTGGAGCGCAAGCTGCTCGTCTGTGCTGAGTGCTGAGGCGCAGCATGGGGCGGGATGGCGTCACAGGACCAAGATGCAATGCATTTTTGTGCATGCGCAGCGAGAGGAGGAACACACTACGCTCACCTTTTTCAAGCTCTTTTCTAACCATGTACCTTTTTTCTTTTAATACACACCTCCGGCCTTCCACTTACTCAATACCAGTTCAAGTCGATTTTAAATAGATGCCTTTTCCATACTGGTTTAGGTCACTTGCGTATAACATCACATTCTTTTCGAATTGGCACAGCCACAGAAGCCTCTAAGCTGGGTTTGTCGTCTAATGCTATAAAAAATTTGGGTGGTTGGAAATCTGATTGTTTTCAGTCTTATGTCAGGCCTAATTTATGCTATTTCTAATTTTTTATAGGATTCCCACGCTATATTTGGATTATAGGACACTCTTTTGTTCATTGGGCTAACGTGAGAGCTTCCCTGAGAAGTTATGGACTAAACTTAAGTCTCGACAGTACAGCGTACGAAATATTTTGGTAGGCTGCGGAGGCATGTCCTGGTTCGATCTTCGTCCTACTCTTACTTCTTTATTTTCCTCTTGGCCTCCTCCGGCTGTTATTGTATTACATCTATCTGGTAATGACTTAGGTACTTATATGACATTGGATTTGATTGCTCAAATTAAATTAGACCTTTTACATCTTCATGTAGTTCTGCCATCTACCATTTTAGTCTTCTCTGAGATAATTCCGAGGATTAAATGGTTAATTAATCCGGAATTTTTAAATCTGGAGAAGATCCGTAAAAAGGTTAACAGAATGATAGCAAAATTTATGCCCTCAGTTGATGGACTGTCCTTCCGTCATATGGATTTGGAAGGTGGTTTGCCTGGTCTTTATCGTTCTGACCAGGTCCATCTATCTGACATCGGTTGTGATATTCTCAACCTAGAATTTAATTCTTGTATAGAATTGGCCGTGGCTCGGGTGGGGTGCCAGGCTCGTTGAATTAAGGAGCCTGGCGTGTTGGATAGTAGTTTGTTGGTATATGTTGGTTGGTTCGAGCTTTTAAAGCTGAATCATTGGTATGTTAATTTATGTAAGGTTAAAAAATTATTATATCGTCAAAATAAACATTGGTTTTTTATTGGTTATGTATCGTCATACCAGTAATAAATGGCCGCGGCCTATCATACCACAGTTTTAAGATTATTTGTTTAATATATATTTAAAGTTTTTAAGATAATATTGAATTTGGTCATCTAGTCCCATTCGGTTTCTTTGGGAGGGTTTACTTCCTCTTTAAAGGGCAAAGTTAAATATAACCTAAACCTACTCAGTGTGTAATAGCACACATGTGCCACCGCCTTACTGTGCCTGACTATGCAAAATCCCATTCTTTCTAATTGTCCCTGTTCACACTTGTACGCCCAGTTGTTCTATGCCTTATACCAAAAAGTACACAAGCTTTTTTGAACATATTCAGCCATTTTTTGGTCCACTAGACTACAATGATAGTGCCTATAAATGTGCTGTGCACACGTTTTTGCAAATTGTTATGCCCAAAGAACTTCCCTCCGCCTAAAACATTGCTCTCCTCCCTTTGTCCAACCCAGGAAACATACTTCTGAAATTTTATACACATGCAAAAACGCCTGTAAAACATCTATAATACATCTGAAAAAATGCTTCAGAATCACCAGGAATACACGCTGCTCAGGTGTGCACGCAGGATTATATGTAGTAAATATTATCTGTATATTTTACTATATTTTAATAGCCCTAATAAATAAGCCAGTTTTAGCAAGTGGTATGAACAATCCAATCCTAATAAACCAGGGTCAGTGAGTCTGTAAAAGACTGTCTCCAAGACAACCCAAGTATTCATTTCACAGATTGTCTTGCTTTCTCGCAGCCGGGCTCCCCTCTCTTCTATATAAAAACAACACACGTTCAGTATATATGTATTTAACTTTGACTGTTAGCTACATACAGTATATAGTGAGGGTTGTTTTTGTTTTTAAGAGATTTCTAGAGCTAAGAGATATCCTAGTGTAGGGGTAGGCAACCTCCAGCACTGGTGCCGCCAGCGGCACTCAAAGCCTCTTTTACCGGCACTCGACTCCCTCCCCATCAGCAGAGCAGCGCAGGGAAGTGTCAGTGAGACAATAATGCATTCCAATTTCAGAATTCCTCACGCCGCACCTGCACTCAGGGGGAGGCACTGTGCCCCCACACATTGTAAAGGATGGGAAACATTGTCTGGTTCTCTAACTATTCTGTAGCTGCGATCGTCAGCTTTTGTGATGGGGAAGAGATTGGGTGCAGTTCTGCTAGGGGGGGATTCCTGTTTCCAGGAGGAGGCGGACTATCATTGGCCACTGCTAATGCAAATCACAGGCCTGCTAGCCCCACCCACCATCTAGAGGAAGATGACTCGTTTGGTTTCCACTACCAATCTCAGAAAGAAGGGATTTCACTGCAATGGAGAAAACAACAATCAGGTGACAGTATTCCTAAACCTTTGCGTCACTTACTACTGAACCCCTACACTCTGTGTCCCTTTAAGCCACAGCCAGTATTATGAAAAATCACACCCAACTTTTGCTGTGGGGCTTAACACCACACTTTTCCTCAGCTGCGGGGGCCCAACTTATGATCTTCCACACAGGCCCACTGCTTTCAGAAAATGCCCCTGACCTGAGCTCATCATTGCGCATCTATTCCAGATGTTTGTATGTGACATCACATACAAGCACATGGGCTGGATGTGAGAGGTGGATCAGTAGGATGAGTGTGCCAGGACAGGTAGATGTGTCTTATCTCTACTTCCTTTCACCACTCTGCATATCACGCATATCACAGATGAAAAGAGGGTACAGCGGTGGAGCAGATTAGCAGGAGGGTACAGCGGTGGGGAAAATGAGCAGAAGGGGTTCAGAGGTGGGACAGAAGAGCAGGAGGGTACAGCGGTGGGGAAAATGAGCAGAAGGGGTTCAAAGGTGGGACAGAAGAGCAGGAGGGTACAGTGGTGGGGCAGATGTGCAGGGAGGTACAGTGGTGAAAAAGATGAGAAGGGGCTTCAGCAGTGAGACAGAAGAGCAGGGGGGTTACAGTGATGGGGCAGATGATCAGTGGGGTTCAGTGTTGGGCCAGATGAGAAGGGGGTTACAGTGGTGGGGCAGATGAGCAGATAAGTTCAGTGCTAGGACAGGTGAGAAGATGGTTCAGCAGTGAGACAGAAGAGCATGGGGGTGCGGCGGTGGAGCAGATGTGAAGGGGGGTACAGTGGTGGGACAGATGAGAAAGGGGGTTACAGTGTTGGGACAGATAAGCAGGGGGGTACAGTGGTGGGACAGATGAGCAGGGGGGTACAGTGTTGGGACAGATGAGCAGGGGGGTACAGTGGTGGGACAGATGAGCAGGGGGTACAGTGGTGGGACAGATGAGCAGGGGGGTACAGTGGTGGGACAGATGAGCAGGGGGGTACAGTGGTGGGGCAGATGTGCAGAGGGTTACAGTAGTGGGGCAGATGAGAAAGGGGGTACATTGGTGGGGCAGATGTACAGGGGGTCACAGTGGTGGGGCAGATGTACAGCGGGTCACAGTGGTGGGGCAGATGTACAGGGGGGTACAGTGGTGGGGCAGATAAGCAGGGGGTACAGTGGTGGGGCAGATGTGCAGGGTAGTACAGTGGTGGGACAGATGAGCAGGTGGATTGGGGCTGATCAGAGGTGTGAAGGTGCATGAATTGGGGCTGATCAGAGGTGTGAGAGTGCAGGATGTTCATTTCTCACTACTACTCAAGTAGTTTAAAGTATTTACTTTATAAAAAATCCTTTTCGTGATTGAGAGTGTGAAGTTGAAATTTTTTTGTTATAAAATCGGCACACTCAATTTCTTTGAAAACATTTTCGGCACACTGTGCTCAAAAGTTTGCCTACCCCTGTCCTAGTGTGTGTTTTCTTTTAAAAAAAAAATAATATTGGGTCTCAAAGAGATAGGCCACCGCACCAACCAACTGGAGCAGCGGATGGACTTGACCACAACAGTGCTGGAGGGTCATGAGGACGAGGTCGAGAGGCTGAATGCTGAACTTTTGAACCTACAGGATAAATTAGAGGACTCTGAGAACAGAGCTCGTAGGGATAACCTCCGCATCCGCGGGCTCCCTGAGACCGTCACTGACTTGCAGGGGACAGCCACGGCTTTCTTTCAGGAGCTGGCACCTGATCTCCCCCCGGAGCGCTTGGAATTTGACCGCATACACAGGTCCCTTGCTCCCAAACCCACCGAGGGTCCCCCCAGAGACGTTATCATTAAATTTCACTTTTACAGGACCAAGGAACGGCTCCTGCAGGCTGCACGAGATCTCCCGAACCTAACCCATCAGGGTAACCCCCTCCAGCTATTTGCAGACCTCTCCCCGGTCACCATAGCCAAGAGGCGAAGTCTGAAGCCTTATTTACAGATCCTACAAGCTCGGGGCATACGTTACAGATGGGGGTTCCCCTTTAAGCTCTCCTTCTATCACCTTGCCTGTCAGTTTCACGCCTCTTCCTTGCCTGACTTACGGCGACACTTTCAGGATCTACAGTTTGATCTCCCTCCCTCCCAACCAGACGCTCCCTCAGCCCGACCGAAATCATCCCGGTCGCCCCACGGATCCTCGCAAATGTCTCAGCAAGGGTCCCAGGCTCTTCGTTCACTGCAAGCACAGCGATTCCAGGATGTTCCTACGGGATGACAGCATTGATCCTCATTTGATACCCAGAGAGCCCTGTGGGGCTTGCCTACCTGGATCCTGTTACTGTTAACTGGCAGCTGAACCACATCTTGGACTATGGTTATGACTCTAAATTTCACCCTTGCCTTTCTCATTATGTGGACCCAGTTGCAATACATGAGTATCTCTGCTTCTAGATCAATAAAACATCTGGACTGCCCCCCTTTTTTTTCCCCTCTTTTTTTCTGGGCTCAGTAGCCCCCCCCTGTCCCCCTCTTGTTCCTGGAGGCCTTACCATATGGTTGACCCCTTGCCCGGTGTTGCCCCAATTGCGGGATGGAAACATTGGGCCTCTGTGATGCGGTTACGTTCGCATGGTCATTTGGCCCATCTGGGTTTATATCCCTTGGCATACGCCCCCCCCCCCCGCCCTCCCGTTTTTTCTTTTTTTTTTTGTTGTGTTTTTTTTTTTTCTCCCTCTTTTTTTTCTGGGCTCAGTAGCCCCCCTGTCCCCCCCTTGTTCCTGGAGGCCTTACCATACGGTTGACCCCTTGCCCGGTGTTGCCCCAATTGCGGGATGGCAACATTGGGCCTCTGTGATGCGGTTACGTTCGCATGGTCATTTGGCCCATCTGGGTTTATATCCCTTGGCATACCCCCCCCCCCCGCCCTCCCGTTTTTAATTTTTTTTTGGGGTGCAGACATTTTGACATGCAGCTCAAGAGGACTATCTCTGTGCCGCGCTGCACGTATTCACCAGAGTCATGGGTGTGCGCTGCCTATCATGGACCGCGGTTTGTGCCCTTTACGGTTTCGGCCGTGGTCTGTGTGTGTTGTTGTCATTGTATTTGCTGCGGGTCGGCTTCGTGCTCCGGACTCCCCGGACTTTGTCTGGGGGCTCCGGGACACGGGGTCGGCCTCGGCTTACAGTCCACAGTTTACAGTTTAAAATGTTATGTTACATAATTTCGATTAAGACTGCTTTAATCTTTATCTAGGTGGTGTCTACCAAGCATGTTTGTTTTTGTTGTTTTTTTTTGCTTACTTTGTGCCGTTGTTGTTTTGAACTCATTACTCAGTCTACTTTAACACCATGCCGAGTGGTTTCCGACGGACCACTGCTCCCCCTAGGCCCGGAACTTGGTCCGAACTAAAGTTTTGGCCAACTTCCGACCTTCCAGTGGGCTTTCAGTCCCACTACTAATCGCAACCTTGATGTCTGGAATGTTTTTATTTCGAGTTTTGCTCAGTTTTTTTGTCTTTCTTGATCTGATTCCTTTGACTTTCCTCCTACTTGACATTCTGGTCTTTTATCCTCTCTTTTCCTCCACTAGGTCCGCGGGGTGTGTGCTTTGGGGAATGATCTTTTGCCTATTGTTAGATCTACTATGACGCTTAATTGGCTGTCCCTGAATGTTCAGGGTATGAACTCTCCTCAGAAAAGGGTGAAGGTCTTCAAGTATCTTGGGAGGCAGCGGATTGACATCGCCTGCTTACAGGAAACCCATTTTTCGGCGACTTCCTGCCCTAGATACTTTGATGCTAAATTTCCTCAGGTGTTTTGGGCAACTGCTCCAACCAAACAAAAAGGGGTGCTCATAGTTTTCCGCAAGTCGGTCTCATTTAGTTGCACTAGACAGATTGCAGATCCTGATGGTAGATATTTATTGCTACAAGGCACTATCCAAGGTAAAGAGGTCACCATTATGACTTATTATGCACCAAATTCTAACCCAGGACCCTTCTTGACTCACATATGCGCCCTGTTAATATCCCACCATAAGGGTACTCTTTTCCTTGCAGGAGATTCGAATTTAGTTTTGAATCCTGCGCTGGATAAATACCCCTCGGAGTGAATTGCTCCCTCGTCCGGGGCTAAAAAACTTTGCTCGCTCTTTACAATCACATGATCTGGTCGATCTTTGGAGGGAATGCCATCCTCAGGGTAAGGACTATACACATTACTCCCACCCTCACCACTCTCACTCCAGAATCGATCATATGTTTATGCTGAGACGCCACCTTCCTATGGTGGTCAGGGCCTCTATCCTGGCAGCTCCATGGTCCGATCACGACCCTGTGCTGGTGGTCTGCCACTCTGTCTTGGACAGGCCCCAACTCTCGCCCTGGGTGATGAACGATTCGCTCCTATCGCTTAAAGAGGTCCGGGAAGATATTTTCAAGGCCTCAGAGGAATATTTCAGCGATAACCGAGGGTCGGTTGAGTCGCCTGTAACGCTTTGGGAGGCCTATAAGGCGGTACTCCGAGGCCACATTATTCGGCTGGCGTCGATCCGTAAGCGGGAACGGGGTCTGAAGCAAAGGGCCCTGGAGACCCGTCTGGAGGCGTTATCGGAAGTTTTTAAGCAATCCCCCACCTCTAGCAACCGTAAACTCTTGGAGCAGGCCCGTTCGGAGTTAGATCTTTGTCTCACCGAGGGGGCTGAGCGCATCTTACGTTGGTCCCGCCAGAGGTGGTATACCAGAGCGAACAAACCAAACCGAATGTTGGCTAACAGACTTCGGACTTTCGCTCCTAAATTCACTCCCATCACTTTGCGCAACCGCCACAATGTCCTTACGGGTAACCCGTTGCACATCTTAGAGGAGTTTCGATTCCGTCTTATCAAACTTTACTCGGACCCGGAGCAGTTTAACGCTCAGGACACTGACGATTTCCTTAACCGCCTCCCACTCCCGACCTGTCGGAGGCGCATGTCACCCTTATGGACCGGGACATACAACCTTCGGAGGTCCTCCAAGGTATAAAAGACCTTAAGGTGGAAAAGCGTCCGGGACTGGATGGCTTTACGGCACTTTACTACAGGAAACTGGCCGTTGTGATAGCTCCGCATTTAACGGCCATGTATAATTCTGTTAAAACCGGTCGCTCCCTTACCCCAGACCTCTTAACGGCAAACATTGTGATGATCCCTAAACCGGATCGCGATCACTCCTCCTGGGCCAATTTCAGGCCTATCTCCTTAATTAACATTGATATGAAAATTTTGACCAAAATTTTGGCTAATCGCCTAAACTCCTTTCTCCCTCGGTTGATCGGGAAGGACCAAGTTGGTTTTATACCTCGGAGACAGGCTGGTGATGCTATTCGGCGTATATTACAACTCCAACACATAGCTCATACCCGCTCGCTGGAAACCATGCTCTTGTCTCTGGACGTAAACAAGGCCTTTGACACTTTGTCGTGGCCTTATCTCATGTCTGTTCTTCGGCATTATGGCTTCGGGTCTTCATTTATGCATTGGATGTCTGTCCTATATGACTCCCCCCCGGGCAAAAATTAGGTATTTTGGATTCGAGTCTCCTCTCTTTAATATTAGGAGGGGCACACGTCAGGGATGCCCCCTATCGCCTCTTCTTTTTGTATTGGCTCTGGAACCCCTGGCGGAGGCGATTCGTTCGCACCCAGACATACGAGGTATCGAAGTAGCGGGTTGTCCCCATAAAATTTCCCTATTCGCCGATGATATCCTTCTTACTCTAACCTCCCCCAGAATTTCTCTACCGAACTTACAATCCCTTTTGGATGCCTTTGCTTCCCTCTCGGGGCTCCGGGTTAATCCCTCCAAATCGAAAGCATTATCGGTTAACCTCTCCCCTGGCTTGTTGGGGGATTTACAGTCAGCGCTCTCCTTCCAATGGGTCTCCTCACTACCCTACCTGGGAATCCACCTTACCCCTATGTACTCTGGATTGTACCAGGCTAACTTTACACCCTTGTTCAAGAGACTAACGGATATGCTGTTGTCTTGGTCTCATTTGCCTCTGTCTTGGTTCGGCAGAATAACTGCTGTTCGTATGTCCTATCTCCCGAAATTACTGTATATTTTTCGTGTCCTGCCTGTTCAGGTTCCCGCGCATATCCTCCGCATACATCAAAACAGAATTATGCAATTTATATGGGGTTCGACCCGCCCTCGAATTGGCAGACAGGTCTTGTTTGCCAGGCGAATTAATGGCGGTCTTTCAGTTCCTAACTTACGAGCCTATTATATAGCCGCCAACATAGCCCCCCTTTTGTGCCTTCATGAAACCTATCAGCTCCCACTCTGGGCTATGCTTGACCTGGTTGACACCGACCCTGTTCCTATCTCCTCATTACCCTGGCTCCCTCCTGTGCATCGTCCGACAGCTCTGGGGCCCTGTTTAGCCCACTCTTTGCGAATATGGGATTCGGTAAAGTACTCTGCAGGGTTGATCTCTCCTCATCTCCCTCTCTTACGACTCTTACACTGCCCGCTATTTCCTCCAGGTCGTGATAATCCCTCCCAATTTTCATGGTGGTCCATGAACAGGTTCACAGATGTTCACTCACTATTGAGGCCTACTGGGATTTTGGCATTTGAAGCTTTACGCTCCTCTCACAACATTCCCTTGCGAGAGCACTATCGTTATTTACAACTTCGCCACTTTGTTCAGAGTCTTATTCGGTCTCAATCTACCCCTTATACTTTGACCCCCTTCGAGGGTCTTTGTAGAGCCAGACCCCATTCAACAGGCCTAATATCACTGATTTATTCGGCTGTGATATCTACAAAGAGACCCCCATTGAGGCCTTACCACCTACAATGGGAGAGAGAGCTGGGGAAGCAGCTGGACCCTGAGGACTGGCAGGCAATGACACTAACTATCTCCAAGTGTTCCCGAAATGTGTTAATTCTGGAAAATGCCTATAAAGTATTGTATAGGTGGTATTACACACCGGCGAGATTGTCTCGCTTTATACCAAATTATTCTCCACTTTGTTTTCGGGGGTGCTCCCAGGAGGGCTCCATGGCACATATCTGGTGGTCATGCCCGCGGGCGTGCAGACTGTGGATTAGGGTTTTCACTCTCCTCCGTAATCTATTTCAGATCAACATTAAAAGGGACCCTTGTGTAGCTCTCCTTGGTAAGCCCATCGAGGAACTATTGCGTCCAGAAAGGCAATTGGCCCAACATCTTTTTACTGCAGCTAGGTTGACAGTTGCGAGAGCTTAGAAGACCCCCGCTCTTAGCTTTGAAGCAGTCAAAAACCGCCTGAACGATGTCATGGTTAACGAGAAACTAACGGCTATTCTTTCTGATACGCATGACAAGTTTCTTAAGGTCTGGCAACCATGGATCACATACCACCACCCTTCTAGGTTTGACGCTGCTTTACTATCACTATAGGACTCCTCTTGCGCGCACCCCGTGGACCTCCTGCTTTCCTCTTCTTTTCCTCCCTCTTCAGCTTCTACTCCCCTTCTTGTTCCACTCCATTTTTTTTTTTTTTTTATTTCATTTCTCTCCCTCTTTCTCCATTTCTCTTTTGCTTTTTTTTTTTTTTTGCTTTTTCCCCTCTTTCATATAGTCACTTATTTTGCTGATAACCCTTTCTAACCTCTCTAAAGGATACTAACCTTCAGGTTTTCTTGTTGTGCAGTATATGTTCACTCAACAGGTTTATAGACAGCCGGGCATGGCTCGGGTTTTGGACCATTTGGTCTTATGGTTTATTTTAATTTCTTCCTTTATTTGTGTATAGCATAGGATCGCGGCTCATGCTTCCTTAATGTTGATAAGGGCCTCCAAGCCCAGATCTGCTTTGTATTTTGTATGCTATAACACGCTATTGTAAACCTGTTCTGTCGGTTTGTATGACAATAAACCTTTTTGTAAAAGAAAAAAAAAATATTTATTAAAAAATATTGACCATGTTACCTGATATAAGGATTAAGGATGAGCTCCGGCAGTGAGACATTGTCCCGATGCGCGGCTGCAGAGATCGGGAAATGTCTCACTGCCTGTGATTAGTGCATCGCAGTGCCGACTTCCTGGCGGGTTGTGCACGTGGGGTGTGCGAACACGCCGGAGCTCATCCTTAATAATGATATAGAGGACCTGAGCCTTTTTCTATTTTCTTAAAAAAAATCTAATGTTGTTAATTGAGTTGCTGCGCCAGGAGGATATTAGTATTTACAGACCCTGGACACATCTGGCCATGTATTTCATAATGTATGTCCCAGGTCTTTTAACCCCTTTGAGCCAGCACCCCCTGGCCCCTTAAGGGATTTAGGATGCTGGGAGGTGGGGTTTATGGTCATGTGACTGCCTTGATTGGCTGTCACATGATCAGAAAGCTCCTGATCACAAGCAGCAATCGTGAGCTTTCACTTAGCCAGTAACTGTGCCCCAATCACGGAGGTCACATGACCATAAAGCCCACCCGCCATTTGGCTGTATATCTGCGGCCTGTGCCAATGGGTTAAAGTGGAACTAAACTCTCTCAATCGACAAAGTGGTACTAAGCCCTCCTCTACTTTACAGCCAAGTAAGCTGTCATATTAGCCTCTGTTTAATCTGCATTTGTCATGGTGCTGCACATGTGATCAGTTCTGACACCAGCCATTTGATGGCTTGATAGTTTGGTTTGAACATACGTCATATACTACAGAACGCAACATTCCTACTTAGGCCATACCAGACTTCAGCTTCTCGCCCCTGTACACCCTGGGGCTCTGGTTTCACAGGTTTGTGTTTGACACATGTGTGACCTGGCCAGTCACCTCCTGGCTCATCTTGGTTGCCCCCACACTCTTTGGAGTTTTCTAAATTTCCAGAACGCAATCGGCTTCTTCACTGAGCCTGTCGTTCCTTTTCCTGTCCTTCACGTTCCTTTCTTACCTGTTCTTGTGTACGCAACTCTTCTCTTCCGTTCTTATCTTTATGACTCTTCTTAACAGATACTTCTGCCCTTCTGTCACCCTCCGTGGGTTCAGCGCATGGCTGCGCTCACACCCTGAGGGGATGGACCATCCCCAACTTGCTGCAGAATTGCGGCGTAGAAGGTTTCGCCACAGTTGGCATGTCAATTTTGCTCACCCACCATAGCCTGATTCGGATCCAGTCCTATCTGTGACACAGCGATTTGAATCCTCGGCATGATTCAACACATCCTGTCTTACACGTACACCACAAGCTTCCGCAGCTCGGTCTCCCCCTCAAGGCACTTGCCACAAGCACCCAGTCTGTAATCATAGCTACGATTATGATTAAGCACTGTTGAAAGTGTGAAACGCGTCAACTCTTCTGTCCTATATTCTGCTGTGGCATGTATTTTTGATATCTTTTTACAAATAAGGGCTAATTTTTGGAGTGCGGCTGTCCAGAATTTTCCCTTACCTAATTGGAGAGTCGGCTCTATCGGGCTTGTTAAGACCAAGTTCTCCAAAAAAAATTGCTTGGTTCACGATTTGTCCGCACCTCATTCTTCCCACATTCCTAGGTTAAATTCATTCATCTGAAGACTTCTCCCTTGAGTACGCATCCGTTGACCTAGCCTTACAGGTTAACCATTAGCAGGCACAGGCGCGTGGCTGTCCAAGGCGGACATTTCAGAGGCTTTCAACCCGTTACCCATCGAGCTGTCCTCGTGGCAATGACATGGCATCTCACTCTCGACACTCGCTCCATGCAGGCCAGCCTACCTCCCGACAAATTGGCCCAGATCAGGTCGGTCATTCATGCCTTCACCCCTTTCACAAGGTTGTAAAGGGATGCTTAATTTTGCTATGAGGATTGTCCCTCAGGGGCATTCCTTCATGTCAAGCCTCCTGGTTTTCCTCTCTCAGGCACAGGATCCTGATCAAGTCTTCAGGCTGGACCAAGCAGCAATCGCTGATCTGGCAACGTGGAACGAGTTCCTCGAAAACTCGAATGACGTGCCCATGTTTATCCCAGTAGCATTGGCTTTGTCACCTCACGTAGTCACAGACGCAGCAGCCTCCACAGGCTTTGTTGCAATTTTTGGCCCTCGTTGGTTCGCAGGTCCATGGCCACAACAGATTCTCCTGGTCCCCGGGTTTAGCCAGTCGTCTTCCCTATTTGAGCTCTACCCTATCGTTGCCGCAGCTCAGGTCTGGGACCACACCTGGAGAGGGCAGACGTGGTCTTCTCCACAGACGACCTAGCCACAGCCGAAATTGGCAACAAAGGCAGGTCCAAGTCCTTGGCCATCATGTACTTCCTACGCAGGCTAAGGAGGGGGAAGGGTTTGGGACTTTGAATGAGGCTCATCAAAAAGATGTGCCTCCATCCCGTGTTCAAGAAACAAAGCAAAAGGAGGATTGGGACTTTAGATGAAGCGGTAGACTGGTGGGGGTTTGAAGAAAGATATTGGACACATTGGTATAGTATACATGTATTGTAATAATGATCCACATATATACAGGTAATGTGTACATAGGCACATAGTATAGTCCATATACATGATATTTTCATAAAAAGTAACAATGCGTAACATACAATATCTATGACCACATAAAAACCAAGCAGCACAAAACATACTGTAACGCAAATAAAATAAAATTGAAGAAAGTCATAAAATTGGCATGTCTGACTCACGTCACTATAGACGCATGTAGTTACATCCTTTGTTGGCCGACGCGTTTCGTGTGGATGCACACTTCCTCAGGGGCGGATGCTACAGGATATCTGAAAGGACAGGGTATGGTCAAATCAGATGATTGACTCAGTGCCATCAGAAAGGACAATGTGTCAATGTTGGATACTTACGAGATGTATCGAGCTATGGTGTATGTGGGAAATGGGCCGTAGGGACTGTCCGTCCCCGGAACTGAGGTGGCAAGTGTTCCAAAACACGACAAGACGCAAGGCATCAACACCAGAAAGCAAACCGCCACTGTAGCCATAGAAAGAGAGCAGGTATCCGGTCTTGGTAGTGTGTAAATGTCTGTAATGGATGGATAGGTCCATCAAAGATTGCCCATGGTAATGGGAAATGCACATAGTAACATAAAGACTAAGTACTGGGGTTGCAGGATATTTACCTTGTGTTGTGCTTAGAAGCAGGGTCTCTCAGGGCTGTAGTGTTTGCACGTGTATGGCAGTGAGCTTGGGATCTGGGGAGACGCCTTATATGCGTCCCATACGTGAGGGAAATTACCACCAGCATCACGCAGGTACCGACGAGGCATGGGGCGGGGCCTCAGTCAGGGCGGATGCGGAAGCAACCGCACCAACACTGACGCCACGTAACCCGCCATGTCGGTCCAGATAGAAACACACACCCACAGTGTGACGCCCATCAGTGACGTCACACAGTGGGGCAGTGCGTGGCGCCGATGCGCTGCGAGTACCCGCCCAGTCCCCAGAAGCACACCACCGCCCTGACTGGGCATAAGTGGGGGAGGGAAGGGCGGGCACGGAGAGAGCATTGCAGTCCCGGGTCTTGGACATTGAAACGGCCCAGAGTGAGCCACAATAGTTCATCAATGCTCAGGGTATGCAGTGACGTTTTTGGAATAGTGGTACATTATAATGGTCTGTGTGTGTAATACATAATTGGTACACACACTACCATGGCAAACCCCACACAAAGCTGGCAGGGGAACACTGCCAGATAACAGTCAACCGCTTCCATCCCTGGTATATAAGCAAAGGAGGGGGAAGGGTTTGGGACTTTGAATGAGGCTCATCAAAAAGATGTGCCTCCATCCCGTGTTCAAAGAAACAAAGCAAAAGGAGGTTTGGGACTTTAGATGAAGTGGTAGACTGGTGGGGGTTTGAAGAAAGATATTGGACACATTGGTATAGTATACATGTATTGTAATAATGATCCACATACATACAGGTAATGTGTACATAGGCACATAGTATAGTTATATATGTTTTGTGCTGCTTGGTTTTTATGTGGTCAGAGATATTGTATGTTACGCATTGTTACTTTTTATGAAAATATCATGTATATGGACTATACTATGTGCCCATGTACACATTACCTGTATATATGTGGATCATTATTACAATACATGTATACTATACCAATGTGTCCAATAGACTTGTGCACAACGGAAAAATTCGTTCCGTTTCGGTTCGTTTCTTTCCGGTCCTGTTGATTCGTAATCATTCGTAATTTTGCTAGACGGGATTTTTCGTGTTCGGACTCATTCCTATTTTTGCAAGCGACATTTTTCGTTGAATTTTTTGTTGCTTTATAATTCGTACTTTCGGGAGAGTACGTTGTTTTTCGTTGATTCTGGACACAACTCCTACTTTCGTAACTTTTTTTGGGTTCGTACTTTCGGTAGAGTACGTTGTTTTTCGTTGATTCTGGACACAACTCCTACTTTCGTAACTTTTTTTGGGTTCGTTGATTCGTAATTTTCCGTGTCTCTCTCACAACGACGCTGCCTATTATGCCTAATGTGCTTCGAATGGATTTGTACTTTTCTAAATACATTGCGGTTATTTGTAACGATTCGAAATCTCGTATTTTACTTTCGTTTTTTACATGCGGCTATAGCCTCTGCCCCTGTACACCATTTTGAGAGGGTTCAGCACGGTGAGGGAGAAGCAGAAAGCAGAGCAGAGTGTTATTGTGCTTCGAATGGATTCGAAATCTCGTATTTTACTTTCGTTTTTTACATGCGGCTATAACCTCCGCCCCTGTACACCATTTTGAGAGGGAGTTCAGCACGGTGTGGGAGAAGCAGAGAGCAGAGCAGAGTGAGTGTTATTGTGCTTCGTATGGATTCGTACATTCGTAACTTTTTCATAACGAATTATACCGAAGACATTCGGGCATTCGCTATTTGCGGTATAATTTATTTTGGATTCGGTCTTATTCGTAATTGCTTTGTTCGGAAATTCGAATGCTTCCGAATGTCCGAAAGTTGCTAAATTCGGACGAATTTCAATTCGTTACGAAACGAATTGCACAAGCCTAGTGTCCAATATCTTTCTTTAAACCCCCACCAGTCTATCGATTCATCTAAAGTCCCAAACCTCCTTTTGCCTTGTTCCTACGCAGGCTGGTGCAGATATCCCTTCAGTACAAATTCAATGTGCACTGTACCTACATTCCTGCCAATGCAACCTCGCAGCAGATGCACTGTCCCACCTTAACTTTCCATTGTTTCCTGCAGAAACCCGGACTCGACCACTTCTCCTAACCCACTTTGGTCGCAGCTGACGATGGGCTTAAGGAGCCAAGGGGCTAGGCTTTGGCCTGCGAGATTAATACACTAACAACAAGCCAGTCCTGCTCTCAGGTTTATAGCAATTCTGAGCAGTTCTTAAAGTAAACTTCTGACGGCGTTGTTGGGGTGCTTTAAAATTAGTATGCAAAGCAGTGAAGTTGTTTCCCAGGGTGAAGTTCAACAGCAAGTAAAAGTGGAGTTGGGCTCAGTGCTCGGGTAGGCCTCTTGGGGCAGAATGGCAGGAATAAGGCAAGTTCTCAGAAGGGCAGTGGATAGGGAGAACATATGAACTAACGTATTTTGCAGCTTTGAGGGATCCACAAAGACAAACCAGTGCTTTGGGGTTCTAACAACTTTGGACTCTGTCTCTGGTGTGGATGGCTGCAGCTCTCAGGTGGCAGCAGGTGTGATTAACCCCTAGTGGTAAATTGTCAATAAGGACAATGGCTCTCCCTCAGGTCTGGGTTGTGGAAAGGTTACATAGTTACATAGTTAGTAAGGTTGAATAAAGACACCAGTCCATCCAGTTCAACCTGAGTGAGTGTGGGTGCGCGTCTACAATCCTCCCTATCCCTGTACATTGTGTCTCATTAGGAGGCTCATCTATTATATTATTATTATTTAAGGTACCCATATAGCGCCATCAATTTATGCAGCGCTCCACACATACATCGCACACTCACATCGGTCCCTACCCTTAAGGAGCCCACAATCCAAAGTCCCCAACTCACATTCATATACTAGGGCCAATTTTGGACAGAAGCCAATTAACCTACCAGCATGTCTTTGGAGTGTGGGAGGAAACCGGAGTACCCGGAGGAAACCCACGCAGGCACAGGGAGAACATGCAAACTCCAGGCAGGTAGTGTCGTGGTTGGGATTCGAACTAGCAACCCTTTTTACTGCTTTAGGTTAACAATCAGCTAGAGCTGTTGGGTGGGTCAGTGACCCTTTTACCAGATCCTTCTGCAGCAGTCAGTGTGTGACAGCAAGACATCTGTTCAGTGGGGAGCCCCCTTAACAGCGATGCAGAGATGGCAGCAGCATCAAAGACAACTTAGTGATTCCGGATGATTAGTAGTTACACTCCTGGTCAGCTTTTCAGCTTGGCATTCAGCACAGGAGTTCATCCTTTAACTCTGGCAAGACCCTGTCTGATGCAGTCCAGCTTAGCTTGTTTCAGCACAGCACAGCTCTCACATTCCCGGTTGGCGTAGCTTCCCACAACTTACCAACTCTTCCTGGGCTTTTTTTTGTATATTATTCCTCCCTCTTCAGGGTGATTGTGGGCAGGATCCTCCTTCAAAGCTACATCTCCCAGACTGCCCGGGAACGTATTCCAGTCACAGTTAGACCCCTTTAACACTGAAGGCGTTGTTCAGGCATTTTAGCGCTAAAAATAGTGCCTGTAAAGCGCATGAAAAAACACCTCCCATGCCACCCCAGTGTAAAAGCAAGAGTGTTACAAAAAGTCCTGTAAGCAGCATCTTTGGGGTGGTTTAGGAGCGCAGTATACAGTGCTCCTAAACCGTCCCTGCCCATTGGAATGCAAGGGCATCGCTTCCAAAGCACCTGAAAAGCGATTTGGAAGCGCCACAACACAGACGGTTTTAACCCTTTGTTTGGCCACTAGCGGGGGTTAAAAGCGCCCTGTTAGAGGCCAAAAAGTTCCACTAAAACAATGGTAAAGCGCCGCTAAAACTAGCAACACTTTACCACTGACGCGGCACGCCGCTGCCCCAGTGTGAAAGTGCAAATTAGTGGACAATGCCATCTTGTGGACTGCGTCTCAGTAACAATGCCCAGTGTTACATATGCAATACAGTGTATATAATGAAGGAGTCTGTGATGTACAATATAGTGTATATAGTGCAGGAGTCTGTATTGTACAATATAATGTATATAATGCATTAGTCTGTAATGCATAATATAGCATATACAGTGCAGAAGTCTGCAAAGTAAAATATAGTGAATATAATACAGGATTCTGTAATTTACAATATAGTGTATATACTGCAGGAGTCTGTAAAGCACAATATAATGTATATAGTGCAGGGCTCTGTTAAGCTGGCCATAGATGGTTAGATAGAGGACACAGCCCGCGGATACAGCAGGGAGAAATGGCAGGATCCTGGGGACAAGGTAAGTAACTTTGCCTGGATCCTGCAATGCAATCCTGAGTGTGGCTCGGGGTTACCGCTTTTGGTAATGAAAATTCACCCCGAGCCACACTCGGAATTACCGCTAGGGAGGTTAAACGATTTTTTTAAAATAACAAACATGTCATGCTTACCTGCTCTGGGGCATGGTTTTGCACAGAGCAGCCATGATCCTCCTCTTCTGAGGTCCCCCACTGGCACTCCTGGCTCCTTCCCCCTTCCGTGTGCCCCCATAGCAAGACGCTTGCTTTGGAGGCACTCATGTGGACTCCATTCCGAGTTAGGCTCTGTGTGTCCATTGACACACATAGCGAGGCTCGCCCCGCCCCCCTCCCTTCTCACAGACTGTATTACACAGCATCAGGAGCCAGTGGATCCCACTGCTGCCTCCATGTCCAGTGAGGAGAAGGAGAGAGCCGCTGCTCCCTTGCACAGCGCTGAATAGCGATCTGGTTCAGTTAAGTATAAGAGTGGGCTGGGGGCTGAACACAGAAGGTTTTTTATCCTAATGCAGAAAATACAGTAAGGTAACAAACATTCTGCCTTATAGACAAGCAAAGGGCCACATCTGGCCCCTAGGTCACAGTTTTAAGGTCACTGGGTTAGATGAATGGTGGGGAGCCCCCTTGTAGTTAACCATCACTGATGGCAGGGGAGAAGGTAAGTACCTTGGTGGTTCACTCCTATATTTCCCCAGTGGGCCCAGGGCGGTGGTGGCCTGGATCACAGACTGGCATTTTAAAGTAGGCACTGGAGCAGCCGATGGCACAGCGGGCTCAGCGCAGTCCAGCTATTTGGTTCAGGACACAGCAGAATACAGTGAAAAAAGCACAGCACGGCACAGCACAGTACAACATTCTTTCTCCCATCCTCTCTTTGGTGCATTCCCCAACTGCCTCACTCCTTCCTTTTTCTTTTAGACCCCTTTCCCACTGAGGCGCTTTTCAGGAGCTTTTGCGTTAAAAATAGCACCTGAAAAGCTCCTGAAAATTGCTTCCCATTCATTTCAATTAATTATTTCTCACTGGGGCGGTGCACTGGCGGGGCTGTGAAAAAAGTCCTGCAAGCAGCATCTTTGGAGCGCTTAAAAAAGCTCCTCAAAAACGCCTCTCTCCATTGAAATGAATGGGAAGCGCTTCAAAAGTGCCTGAAAAGCGCACAAAAAGCGCATCAAAAGAAGCGCAAATTGAGACACGTGACCTTAAAAAAAAGCGCACCGCTAACGCTGCAAAAGCACCGAAAAAACGCCCAACGTTTTATGGACAGCTTTCGAGGACCTCATTGTGAAAGGGGTCTTATTAGAACCCTCAGGGTATCCCTGAGTAATGTAGTTGGTGTCCCAGTGATGGCTGTGACTCAGATCCTCTTCCAGCCTACATCTCCCAGAATGCCACTGCTTAAAGCGGAGGTCCGCCTCTGCAAAAATTAAAAGCCAGCAGCTACAAATACTGTAGCTGCTGACTTTTAATAATAGGACACTTACCTGTTCTTGAGTCTAGCGATGTTGGCACCGCAGCTGATGTTTCCATCAGCTGCTGGGTGCTTCCGCCGCCATTGCCAGTAAGGGAACCCAGTAGTAAAGCATTACGGCTTCACGCCGGGTACCTACTGCACATGCACGAGGCACTGCTGCACTCTCCTACTGGCCCGGCAGCAGAGGAAGAAGGAGGAAGCCGAGCTGCTGACGTAATGTGCCGCGGCCCAGTCTTCCGGAAGTCAAAGACAGGTAGCCGCCCCCCCCCCCCTGAAATGTTCCAAATGTGGCACCAGAGGGGCGGGGGGGAGACAAATGAGCGGAAGTTCCACTTTTGGGTGGAACCCTGCTTTAAATTTAGTCACAAGCTAAATAAAGCACACTTGCTACTACCATCTTGTGAAAGAAAAAGAGTTCTGCAGCCTGTACTATTACCTTCTGTTACACTTCATTCTCTCTTCACAGAAATGCATCAGTTCCTGTTCAAGGCCGCTATCATTTATAAATTTCACAAATTGCCTGTTCTATTATTTGTAATTACGTTTTTTGGTCTGTTCCTGTGTAGCCCTTTATGTTTGCTGTTAGTTAGTACAGTCCCTAGCTAACCTCTCACCATAGTTCTCACCCATGCAGAATACGGAAGCTTTATAAAGGATTTTTGACACCCTAGGCGAAACCACATTTTGTCCCCCCTGGCTCCACCCCCTTTGCCCTGCCTATGTACACCCCACCTTTCTAATGAAGCACCTATCAAATGCAGCCCACCAGTGCCCATCAATGCAGCCCACCAGCACCCATCAATGCAGCCTACCAGCGCCCATAATTGCAACATCACCAGCGCCCATCAATGCAGCCTCACTGTCGCCCATCAATGCAGCCTCACCGTCGCCCATCAATGCAGCCTCACCAGTGTCCATCAAATGCAGCCTTCCAGCGCCCATCAATGCAGCCTACCAGCGCCCATCAATGCAGCCTACCAGCGCCCATCAATTCAGCCTACCAGCGCCCATCAATGCAGCCTACCAGCGCCCATCAATGCAGCCTACCAGCGCCCATCAATGCAGCCTACCAGTGCCCATCAATGCAGCCTACCAGTGCCCATCACTGAATGTTTGCTTGCTTCCATTCATTCGGGAGTCGGGACACAGACACAGTCTTCTGATACCGCTGCGTCTCTGATACTATGTGCGAACAGAGCAGCGGCTGCCTGCTGATGCTGAGACTTAGTTGCTTGATGCAGAGAGAAGAGAGTAGGAACACCAGTGGCCGGGCGCCCTAGGCAGCAATGAGCCCTAGGTGGCTGCCTAGTTTGCCTAGTGGGAGCACCGGCCCTGCTAATAACATCCTCTGTATATATCAAGCTTCAGTAAACTACATTCGATTTTACTTCTAGGTCTTCCTGTTGGAAAGCCACCATTACTGTCCATATAGACTGGGTATAAGGAGCATGTTTTTTTTTTCATAACGTGACACTTAAAACAGAACTCATACTTGTATCTGTTCATATTCACAAACATTTTCCTAGTTACAACATTTTTCCAGCAGTGGTTGTACATGGAAAATGTGGGCATATCTTGGCTATAATCTTTATTTGCAGTGTTGAGGTTGACCAACGAAGATGTGGTGAGTTATAAATATGATTGCAAAAGGATCACTAAGAAAATCAACGGAGTGTGTGAAAATCCCAATGTTGTCAAATGTTGCTGAAATTTATTTTATGATTCAGTAAAGATACGGTGGGCATTCCATGATAAAATAGAATGATCGGTCAACTGATTTGTCATTTTAAAAACATGACCCAACAAGCAATCTAAGCAATGTGCAGTAAAACTCTAATTGATCTTTCTGCATATATTATTCAAATTTTTCTGCATATATTATTCTAATATAATATTCTCCTGTTTTAATTCCATATATATTCAAAGGTGCTGAGTACTCTGGCGCCAATTTGAGTATAAAAAGTTTTTTTATTGTTTATTATAGAAGTGACACTTATTGGTGTTTGATATACACAACATTTAAACTGAATAGTACCTGCAGCGAATATAAATTTGAGATTAGATGCAGATCACAGTATGTTATTTATACTTGTCCTCCATGTTTGTGATTGTGGGGGTCATGCCCGATGTATTGCGCTCATGGGGACGGGAAATACGCACATGCGCAGCAGGAAATACGACCGTAACCAATCATGGTCAGAGTATAAAGAGGGAGGTGTAAGTGTGTGTAGCTCACCCCATTGGAAGAAGTCTTACGACGAAACTAGTCTGGGAGGAGCTACACGACAGTCACCTGGTGTGCAGCGTTCGGATCTTTCGACCACTCGTCGAATATACAGTTTGGTGTTTGGGCGGGAGTCTGCGGTGATTCGATTGCAGTGGAGAGGCAAGCGTACATGAAGGAGGGTGAGACATACATGCTTATATGGTCCGCCGAGACCGCAATACATCGCGGCAGCCTACTATAAACTTGCCTGGCGTTTGGAAATGTTTGCTTTGAAGTGCCCAATTTGATCTGTCTTAATGTGAGTGCAACCATTGATGGTCACTTGTGCTGTGTTATTTTAATTAAAAGTTTTGATATACTTCACTATTGGAAGCATTTGTTTTTTCATGTGGGAGACTTGACTGACCTAATTTCATCATTTTGGAATCGTTTGTGATACCCTGGGGGGTAATCAAGCTGATTAGCCAAGCATGAGAGTGTGAGGCATATTCTTGTGGTGAGTGCAAGTCCTTAGGGAGTGGAATCACTGAGCACATTGGTGTGGTGAAGGTTTGAAGAAAACACAAGAAAGTTTTATTTGTCATCATCTTCATTTGAAGTCACTTTTGGATGCACTTTTTATGGACTTATTTTGTGCACTTTTTTATGGACTCATTTTCAGTTAAACACTTTATATCAATTGTTTTAAATCACTGTCATGAACGTTATGGACACTTGATGAGTTTATTGTATGCACATTTCTTTACAGGGTGTATATTTATGAACATTCGCATTTATGCACTATCTCACGGAGTGTATATGGTTTATATTTAGATTTGTGTTGTAAGACACTGAGCGCTACTATTTTGGTTATTCAAAATTATTTTTCACTTTTTATTTTTTAAAGTAGCAGCTGATAGGGTAATTCAGTCTGAATTTATCAGACGTTTCTCCAAGGCGCAGTGGAGTGTGTTAAGGAAAGGGGGCGGTTTATTTCTTAGTACACTGTTATTTTTATTTACTTATAGTTTCACCACTTGCAGCTATGGAGGCCATCAATTTTCTATCTAATAGACAGATGGACCCAGATTGTATTTTTTCCTCTAATCAGGAAATGACAGAATGTGAAGAGGATATTTCAGGTTCACTAAAAACACTTGAGTCCCTTATGGAAAAACAGGTCAAAACCTGGTGGGACATCTTTACATTTGAACACTACCTGAAGGAGGGGCTCATCTTCAGGAGTTTGAGATGGGAGGTGTCCCCACAGGATGGTCTGACAGAATCTAAATATATGGACGAGTGGTTAGAATTTTTCAAGAGATCAGGAAGAGAACTGCAGGTATTGGTTTTAAAAAGGAAACGTATTAAATTGGATACACTGAATGAGAAGATTATGGCTTTGCAGACCGTGCTGGCCTCTCACAGTGAATCCAATCAGATTAAAGAGTCCAATATTAATATGCGGAAGAAATTAGAAAAATTGGATAAGGATATACAGAGGAAAAAAGTAAAAAAGTTTACTAGAGATTTGAATGATTTTAAAAGTAACAATATATATTTATGGCAGAATGTGGTTGCGAACAATATTAGTGATGGGATTAATATTAATGGTGAGATTGTCACTAATGGTGCTGTAACCTCAAGCTCTAGTAGTAGGGAGATTCCGACTGAGCAAGCACCATCTAGAACAACTCAAATGAGAAATGACAAAACACAGAATACTAAAGGAAAAAATAATCCCTCCAAAAATAATGTCAACAATACCCCTAAAAGCAATATGAGGAGTGGGACCAGGGAACGAGGGGGAAATCATTATACGACCAATCAATATGATGTTATCCCCAGACCCCAGGAATATACCCAATACAATAGGGGAGGTGACTATGGCCCATATGCACAGGCTGAATATCAGCAGTGGAATTTATCATCATCCAACCAATATGGGGATAGTAGGTATCCAATTCCAGTCCAGAACAGATATCAAGCCCTTGAATATGAGGATTATGGAAGGAATAATGGATACCAGCAGTCTTTTTTAGAACAACGTGGGGGGGAGAGGGGTTACGGAATGCCTTACCATCACCCTCAGTTTGGGAACAACAGAAGGGGGGGAAGGAACCCTGGCACTCAGTACCCCAACAGAGGCATGGCACCACCACGTCGAGAAGGAGAGGCTGTAGGGCAGGGAAACGAGTTCAATCCCAAAAAAAGAAGGAGGGCCAATTAAAAACAGGGATTTATAACGTAAGCAAAGCAACATTAAGTGACAATGAGAAAAACATTTTAAATTTAGGTCTTAAGTGTGCCCCTAAAAAAAGAATGAATAAGTTTGATGTATATATCGACACACACAAATTCATCCGCACACTTAACATGAAGAAATTTTTTTTGAGTCATCCTAGTGACCCATCCAGAAAAACTAATGACGTATCCCTACATATGGAGAGTGGCCTACGAAACAAATCGGTGTTTAATCCCCAGAATACTAATAATCATTTTGTAGAGGTATTTAAAAATATGGTGTTGAAAGACATTGAGGAACTCCCTGTAAAGAAACGGATTAATCCTTAGTATATCCAAGAGGGTATCAAATCCCTGGAGGAGAGAAAAGGAATTATTATCCGTCCGGCTGATAAAGGGGGGGTGTTGTGTTAATGGAAAAGTCCTTTTATCACAACCAATTAATGGAACTTCTAAATGATCAAAACACAGATAGAAAGTTACCTCGAGATCCTACGGATGAATATAAAAATCAGTTGAATCTGTTGGTTGAATGGGGATTTAAGAAGGGTGCTATTAATGGAAAAGAAAATCAATACCTGAATCCAAGCTCATGCCGAATTCCGGTAATTTATACTTTGCCCAAGATTCATAAAAATGTTGAGAACCCCCCAGCGCGCCCAATTGTAAATGGGATAGGCTCCATTACTGCAAGGTTGGGAGAATACCTTGACCGGTTTCTCCAGCCAAGTGTTAAAATCACGAGAGCTTATCTGAAAGACACTAGTGATCTTTTACGATTGCTTGATGGGGTGGAGCTTAAATCAGATGTTTCCACTTTTTTGGTGACCGCTGATGTGAGCTCGTTGTATACCATTATACAGCATGATGACGCCTTATTGGCGCTGAATTGGGCTCTTTGTAAACGGGAAGACATATCACATCTACAAAAATCTTTTTTGGGCAAGGTTTTGGATTTCTGTATGGCCCACAATTATTTTTGATTTTATAATCAGTTTTTTTCCCAGCAAGTTGGCGTGGCTATGGGAGCCAAGTTTGCCCCCAGCCTCGCCAACCTATTTATGGCGGAATGGGAGGACAGACATGTCTTCAATGTGCTTAGACCAGAGTTGAAACTCTACAGAAGATTTATTGATGATCTCCTGTTTGTCTGGGAAGGTTCCAGACAGTCAGTTGAAGAATTCATAAGACATCTGAACAATAACAATAATAATATAGTTTTAGACTATGTTATTAGTGAGGAGGAGGTTAATTTTCTGGATCTTACGATTATGAAATCCGATAGCAGGATCAGTACCAAGGCTTACTTTAAGCCGACTGATCGGAATAGCTATTTGGCCATTGGTAGTGGACATCATCCATCTTGGATTAAAAATATTCCGAAAGGTCAAATGCTAAGGATTCGTCATATCTGCACATCAACAGATGATTATTATGTACAGGCCAATATTCTGGGAGATAAATTTGTGGAGAAAGGATATAAGGATGATACAATTAAGAATATCATTAGTGAGGTAGCACAAATTCCTAGGACACAATGTTTGAAGAAGAAGGAGGATGGTGTCACTAATAAATCATTTCAGCTAGGTTTTATTTCTGATTTTCATTATCAGTATAAAGAGGTAGAGGAGATTTTTCGCAAATATTGGCATATTGTGTGCAGAGACAGACATCTATGCAAAATTTTATCAGAAAACCCCAAGTTCATCTATAGGAGGGCACCAAATTTTGGCGATCGGGTGGTACAAAAAATTCTTGATCCACCCAAACGCCTAGATCTGAATAAAAACTTTAAAGGTTTTTATTCATGTCGTAAATGCATCTGTTGTAGGACAGTGAAAACGGACAACAGAGGAACCACTAGTTTTACGAATAAGGATGGTGATGTTTTTGAGATTGAACAGTTCATCACATGCAATTCATCCTTTGTGGTTTATTTACTATGGTGCCCATGTGGGTTGTATTATGTGGGGAGAACTAAACGACTCTTGCGAGTGCGTATATCGGAACACCTGGCTAACATTAAAAAAGGATTTCGATATCATAGTGTCTCCCTACACTTCAAAGAAAAGCATAGTCAGGACCCTACCCTTTTACAGTTTTGTGGTATTGACTGCACACACCCTGCTTGGAGAGGTTCGAATCGAGTTAGGGAGCTCTCTCAGAGAGAAACCAAATGGATTTTCCTTTTAAGGAGCCTCCATCCAAGAGGGCTAAATATCGAACTCGATTTAAACTGTTTTATCAGTAATTTTTAGATTTTTTTTAGAAACATTTTCTCTTATACAATGATGTATGTCCATAGTGTGCATTTATGAGGATGCATGTAATGTGTCTATTAGGGATGAGCTTCGTGTTCGAGTCGAACATACGTTCGACTCGAACATCGGCTGTTCGATCGTTCGACGAAGATCGAACGATTTGGGCCGTTCGCGCCAAATTCGAGTGACGCGAACGGCCCACAATGCACTACGCCATCGCAGTGTCATCCAGGCGCTGTGATTGGCCAAGCATGCACTGTGACCCCGCATGCTTGGCCAATCACAGCGCCGGCAGCGAGGAGAGCAATGATTGGCCACAGGCAGGATGCCTGTGGCCAATTATTGCTGAGGGTGTTTAGTACACGCCCCACACTATAAAAGGCCGCCAGCACGGCGGCCTAGTGTAGTGTGTTCCGGAGCAGGGATAGAGCAGCATAGGCAGGGACAGTGACTTTTATTTCTTTCTTGCTTAACCTGGATTCCTTTAGTTTAGGGAAAGAGAAGGATAGGTAGGGAGAGTGTCAGTGTGTTTTGTGCTTGTGCTATAGTGTGCTTAAAAAAAACATTTTTTCTAGGGACAGAAAACTGTAGGTAGGGAGAGTGTCAGTTTCTTTCACTGTGCAAGTCCTTGTTTCTAGGGACCTGGAAGGACAGTGAGTGAATTCTCCTTGTGCTATATTGTGCTTAAAAAAAACATTTTTTCTAGGGACAGAAAACTGTAGGTAGGGAGAGTGTCAGTTTCTTTCACTGTGCAAGTCCTTGTTTCCAGGGACCTGGAAGGACAGTGAGTGAATTCTCCTTGTGCTATATTGTGCTTAAAAAAAACATTTTTTCTAGGGACAGAAAACTGTAGGTAGGGAGAGTGTCAGTTTCTTTCACTGTGCAAGTCCTTGTTTCCAGGGACCTGGAAGGACAGTGAGTGAATTCTCCTTGTGCTATATTGTGCTTAAAAAAAACATTTTTTCTAGGGACAGAAAACTGTAGGTAGGGAGAGTGTCAGTTTCTTTCACTGTGCAAGTCCTTGTTTCCAGGGACCTGGAAGGACAGTGAGTGAATGCTCCTTGTGCTATAGTGTGCTTAAAAAAAACATTTTTTCTAGGGACAGAAAACTCTAGGTAGGGAGAGTGTCAGTTTCTTTCACTGTGCAAGTCCTTGTTTCCAGGGACCTGGAAGGACAGTGAGTGAATTCTCCTTGTGCTATAGTGTGCTTAAAAAAAACATTTTTTCTAGGGACAGAAAACTGTAGGTAGGGAGAGTGTCAGTTTCTTTCACTGTGCAAGTCCTTGTTTCCAGGGACCTGGAAGGACAGTGAGTGAATTCTCCTTGTGCTATATTGTGCTTAAAAAAAACATTTTTTCTAGGGACAGAAAACTGTAGGTAGGGAGAGTGTCAGTTTCTTTCACTGTGCAAGTCCTTGTTTCTAGGGACTGGGAAGGACAGTGAGTGAATTCTCCTTGTGCTATAGTGTGCTTAAAAAAAACATTTTTTCTAGGGACAGAAAACTGTAGGTAGGGAGAGTGTCAGTTTCTTTCACTGTGCAAGTCCTTGTTTCTAGGGACTGGGAAGGACAGTGAGTGAATTCTCCTTGTGCTATAGTGTGCTTAAAAAAAACATTTTTTCTAGGGACAGAAAACTGTAGGTAGGGAGAGTGTCAGTTTCTTTCACTGTGCAAGTCCTTGTTTCCAGGGACCTGGAAGGACAGTGAGTGAATGCTCCTTGTGCTATAGTGTGCTTAAAAAAAACATTTTTTCTAGGGACAGAAAACTCTAGGTAGGGAGAGTGTCAGTTTCTTTCACTGTGCAAGTCCTTGTTTCCAGGGACCTGGAAGGACAGTGAGTGAATTCTCCTTGTGCTATATTGTGCTTAAAAAAACATTTTTTCTAGGGACAGAAAACTCTAGGTAGGGAGAGTGTCAGTTTCTTTCACTGTGCAAGTCCTTGTTTCTAGGGACTGGGAAGGACAGTGAGTGAATTCTCCTTGTGCTATAGTGTGCTTAAAAAAAACATTTTTTCTAGGGACAGAAAAATGTAGGTAGGGAGAGTGTCAGTTTCTTTCACTGTGCAAGTCCTTGTTTCTAGGGACTGGGAAGGACAGTGAGTGAATTCTCCTTGTGCTATAGTGTGCTTAAAAAAAACATTTTTTCTAGGGACAGAAAACTGTAGGTAGGGAGAGTGTCAGTTTCTTTCACTGTGCAAGTCCTTGTTTCTAGGGACCTGGAAGGACAGTGAGTGAATTCTCCTTGTGCTATATTGTGCTTAAAAAAAACATTTTTTCTAGGGACAGAAAACTGTAGGTAGGGAGAGTGTCAGTTTCTTTCACTGTGCAAGTCCTTGTTTCCAGGGACCTGGAAGGACAGTGAGTGAATTCTCCTTGTGCTATATTGTGCTTAAAAAAAACATTTTTTCTAGGGACAGAAAACTGTAGGTAGGGAGAGTGTCAGTTTCTTTCACTGTGCAAGTCCTTGTTTCTAGGGACCTGGAAGGACAGTGAGTGAATTCTCCTTGTGCTATATTGTGCTTAAAAAAAACATTTTTTCTAGGGACAGAAAACTGTAGGTAGGGAGAGTGTCAGTTTCTTTCACTGTGCAAGTCCTTGTTTCCAGGGACCTGGAAGGACAGTGAGTGAATTCTCCTTGTGCTATATTGTGCTTAAAAAAAACATTTTTTCTAGGGACAGAAAACTGTAGGTAGGGAGAGTGTCAGTTTCTTTCACTGTGCAAGTCCTTGTTTCCAGGGACCTGGAAGGACAGTGAGTGAATTCTCCTTGTGCTATATTGTGCTTAAAAAAAACATTTTTTCTAGGGACAGAAAACTGTAGGTAGGGAGAGTGTCAGTTTCTTTCACTGTGCAAGTCCTTGTTTCCAGGGACCTGAAAGGACAGTGAGTGAATGCTCCTTGTGCTATAGTGTGCTTAAAAAAAACATTTTTTCTAGGGACAGAAAACTCTAGGTAGGGAGAGTGTCAGTTTCTTTCACTGTGCAAGTCCTTGTTTCCAGGGACCTGGAAGGACAGTGAGTGAATTCTCCTTGTGCTATAGTGTGCTTAAAAAAAACATTTTTTCTAGGGACAGAAAACTGTAGGTAGGGAGAGTGTCAGTTTCTTTCACTGTGCAAGTCCTTGTTTCCAGGGACCTGGAAGGACAGTGAGTGAATTCTCCTTGTGCTATATTGTGCTTAAAAAAAACATTTTTTCTAGGGACAGAAAACTGTAGGTAGGGAGAGTGTCAGTTTCTTTCACTGTGCAAGTCCTTGTTTCTAGGGACTGGGAAGGACAGTGAGTGAATTCTCCTTGTGCTATAGTGTGCTTAAAAAAAACATTTTTTCTAGGGACAGAAAACTGTAGGTAGGGAGAGTGTCAGTTTCTTTCACTGTGCAAGTCCTTGTTTCTAGGGACTGGGAAGGACAGTGAGTGAATTCTCCTTGTGCTATAGTGTGCTTAAAAAAAACATTTTTTCTAGGGACAGAAAACTGTAGGTAGGGAGAGTGTCAGTTTCTTTCACTGTGCAAGTCCTTGTTTCTAGGGACCTGGAAGGACAGTGAGTGAATTCTCCTTGTGCTATATTGTGCTTAAAAAAAACATTTTTTCTAGGGACAGAAAACTGTAGGTAGGGAGAGTGTCAGTTTCTTTCACTGTGCAAGTCCTTGTTTCCAGGGACCTGGAAGGACAGTGAGTGAATTCTCCTTGTGCTATAGTGTGCTTAAAAAAAACATTTTTTCTAGGGACAGAAAACTGTAGGTAGGGAGAGTGTCAGTTTCTTTCACTGTGCAAGTCCTTGTTTTAGGGACCTGGAAGGACAGTGAGTGAATTCTCCTTGTGCTATATTGTGCTTAAAAAAAACATTTTTTCTAGGGACAGAAAACTGTAGGTAGGGAGAGTGTCAGTTTCTTTCACTGTGCAAGTCCTTGTTTCTAGGGACCTGGAAGGACAGTGAGTGAATTCTCCTTGTGCTATATTGTGCTTAAAAAAAACATTTTTTCTAGGGACAGAAAACTTTAGGTAGGGAGAGTGTCAGTTTCTTTCACTGTGCAAGTCCTTGTTTCCAGGGACCTGGAAGGACAGTGAGTGAATTCTCCTTGTGCTATATTGTGCTTAAAAAAAACATTTTTTCTAGGGACAGAAAACTGTAGGTAGGGAGAGTGTCAGTTTCTTTCACTGTGCAAGTCCTTGTTTCTAGGGACCTGGAAGGACAGTGAGTGAATTCTCCTTGTGCTATATTGTGCTTAAAAAAAACATTTTTTCTAGGGACAGAAAACTGTAGGTAGGGAGAGTGTCAGTTTCTTTCACTGTGCAAGTCCTTGTTTCCAGGGACCTGGAAGGACAGTGAGTGAATGCTCCTTGTGCTATAGTGTGCTTAAAAAAAACATTTTTTCTAGGGACAGAAAACTCTAGGTAGGGAGAGTGTCAGTTTCTTTCACTGTGCAAGTCCTTGTTTCCAGGGACCTGGAAGGACAGTGAGTGAATTCTCCTTGTGCTATAGTGTGCTTAAAAAAAACATTTTTTCTAGGGACAGAAAACTGTAGGTAGGGAGAGTGTCAGTTTCTTTCACTGTGCAAGTCCTTGTTTCCAGGGACCTGGAAGGACAGTGAGTGAATTCTCCTTGTGCTATATTGTGCTTAAAAAAAACATTTTTTCTAGGGACAGAAAACTGTAGGTAGGGAGAGTGTCAGTTTCTTTCACTGTGCAAGTCCTTGTTTCTAGGGACTGGGAAGGACAGTGAGTGAATTCTCCTTGTGCTATAGTGTGCTTAAAAAAACATTTTTTCTAGGGACAGAAAACTGTAGGTAGTGTGAGGGGGTTAGCTCGGCAGCGGGTGTGTGTGACCCCCGGGATGGGCTCCCCACACAAAAACAGGCCCAGCAAACGGAGGTTGTGGTTTTCAAAATCAAAAAAAAGTGCGGTTTATTTTCTATTTACAGTGACAAAACACAGCAAAGCCAAAAGAAACATATAAACAAAATAAATCCTGGTCAACTTGACCTCTGACTAAACATACAGGTTTCCTAACTAACAACTGGGATCAGCCTAGTGCTGTCCTAGTCCCTAAGTCCCTGGTTTTAAATGTCCAAGCAAATAACCACACAGGCTTTTTCTCACCGCACAGGGGTTCACTCTCCCTAGACAGTCCACACAGGTCTGGTTCCAGGCATGAGCTAACACCTAATGAATCTGGGAGTTCTTATAGAGGCCTAAATGAGCTGACAAGCTTCAGCTGGCCTCATCAACTCCCTGTCTGTACGACGCCCCACACTCTCCCTAGAGGTATGAGTCATCCATGAGCCTACTAGCCTCAGCTGGACTTATACAACTCTCCACCCTAGTTGTATAAGTCAGCATAAAGCCTGAATCTGGGAGAAATATATCTACCCCCCTGGATGCAACCAGGTGACTTTACCTTCCTGCTGTCACATACCCCCCCCTCTTGTTTTAACCTTGGGGTTGGAACACCAGCAATCAGGCATTCATGTACTCGAGACAAAGCATCCACATTCCCCATTTGAACGCCAGGGCGATGCTTTACTGTGAAGTTGAATTCCTGGAGGGCCAGGAACCACCTATTCACTCTTCTATTTGTTTCCTTGTTTTGAGCCATCCACTTTAACGGAGCGTGATCCGTAACCATGTCAAAGTGCCTACCTAGCAGGTAGTACCGAAGGGAATCTAGAGCCCACTTCACCGCTAAACACTCCTTTTCAACGGTGGCGTAATTTACCTCATGGGACTTCAACTTCCTGCTGAGGTAAATGACTGGGTGCTCTTCCCCGTTCCAGACCTGGGACAATACTGCCCCTAACCCCACATCTGACGCATCACTTTGTACGACAAAGTCTTTAGAGAAGTCGGGTGAGTACAACACTGGCTGGCTACATAAGGCTTGTTTCAAGAATTGGAATGCTGCCTCAGCCTCGGGGGTCCATTTAATCATGACCGACCCTTTCCCCTTCGTTAGGTTGGTTAGGGGCACAGCCTTAGAAGCAAAGTGGGGAATGAATCGCCGATAATACCCAGCGATTCCCAGAAAGGCTCGTACCTGCTTCTTGCTGTTGGGACGTGGCCAACTCTGGATGGCCTCGACTTTGTTGAGTTGGGGTTTTATTACTCCCTTCCCAATGGTGTACCCAAGATATTTGGCCTCCTCCTGCCCAATGGTACACTTCTTGGGGTTAGCCGTAAACCCCGCTTCCCGGATAGAGTCTAGGACTGCTTGCACTTTTGGCAGATGTGAGGCCCAATCTGTGCTATGGACAATTACGTCATCCAGGTAAGCCGCAGCATACTTCCGATGGGGCCTCAGTATCTGGTCCATTTTCCGCTGGAATGTGGCCGGCGCATTCTGTAACCCGAACGGCATTCTCTTATATTGGAACGCCCCGTCTGGGGTTACAAATGCGGTTTTCTCTTTGGCCGACTTGGCCAGGGGAATTTGCCAATACCCTTTTGTGAGGTCAAGAGTCGTCATGTATCGGGCTGTTCCCAGCCGGTCGATCAACTCATCTATACGTGGCATGGGGTAGGTGTCAAATTTTGTAACTTTGTTCAACTGACGAAAATCGTTACAAAATCGCCAGCTCCCATCCGGTTTAGGCACCAACACAATGGGACTAGACCAATCACTTTGGGACTCCTCTATCACCCCTAAGTTCAGCATTTTCTGTACTTCCTCCCGTATTGCCTCCCGTCGGGCCTCTGGGATCCGATAGGGTTTTAACTTCACCCTTTCACCGGGCGGGGTAATGATGTCATGCTCTACCCCAAATGTTTGTCCCGGCAGCTCAGAGAATACCTCCTTGTTGCGAAGCACAAACTCCTTAACCTCCTGTTGTTGGGGTTGTGACAAGGTGGCTGCTATTCCAACCTCAGGAATCACGCAACCAGTTTGAGCTGGTGACCAAGTGTCTGCGACTAGGGACTCTCTATCCCTCCAGGCTTTCAACAGATTAACGTGATAGATCTGTTCGGGCTTTCGCCTTCCTGGTTGTCTGACCTTGTAATTCACTTCACTCACTTTTTCCATTATCTCGTAGGGGCCTTGCCATTTGGCAAGGAATTTACTTTCAACCGTAGGGACAAGTACCAGTATCCTATCCCCCGGGGAAAAGGTACGGGTCTTGGCTCCACGGTTGTACACTCTCTGCTGTGCTAACTGCGCTTGGGCCAAATGTTCCTTCACGATGGGCATTACCTGTGCAATTCGGTCTTGCATCAGGGCGACATGCTCAATCACACTCCTGTGGGGAGAACTCTCACTTTCCCAAGTTTCCTTGGCAATATCCAACAGCCCTCTTGGGTGTCTCCCATACAGTAACTCAAAGGGGGAGAATCCCGTAGAGGATTGGGGCACCTCCCTAATAGCAAACATCAGATAAGGAAGTAGACAGTCCCAATCCTTTCCATCTCTATCCACCACTTTCTTCAACATTTGTTTTAGGGTTTTGTTGAATCTTTCAACCAGCCCATCGGTTTGGGGGTGATACACAGATGTACGTAATTGCGTCACTTTGAACAATTTACACAGCTCCTTCATAACCCGGGACATAAAGGGTGTACCTTGGTCCGTAAGCAGTTCTTTACAAATACCCACCCGGCTAAACACAAGAGATAGCTCTTTGGCTATGGTTTTGGCCGAGGTATTTCGGAGAGGGATCGCTTCTGGATAACGGGTGGCATAGTCCATTATAACTAATATGTACTGGTGCCCCCTAGCGGACTTGATTATAGGACCTACCAAATCCATGGCGATCCTCTCAAACGGGACCTCAATGATGGGTAGAGGGACCAGCGGGCTACGGAAATGTGGCATCGGGGCCGACCTCTGACACACAGGGCAGGAGGAACAATAATTTTCTATGTCCTTCATCACCCCCGGCCAATAGAATCTCTGTAATACCCTCTCTCGGGTTTTCTCTGTCCCCAGATGACCTCCAAGAATGTGCCCATGGGCCAACTCCAACACCAACTTCCTGTAAGGTTTGGGCACCACAAGCTGCTCAACGGTTTCTTCTGCCCTTTTTGCCACCCGATACAGTAGGTCCTTCTCTACGCTGAAGTATGGGTAAGTGCAGGTATTATCTGGGTTCACTAACTCGCCATCTATTTTCACTACGTTTTCGCGTGCCTTTATTAGGGCGGGGTCTTTCAACTGTTCTGTGGCAAAGTTGTCCCTGTGAACCTCAAGATCAGAAAACTCCACAGACGGTAGGTTTTCGTCTGAGGAGGTGGGCTCCTCTCCAGTTTCTTGAGTCTCCCCTGCCAATACTGATAAGGGAAATTCCGGAGAGTCCTCACCACTCTCAGGGGAGTTCTGGCTATCACATTCCTGGTACATAGGGGCACCAGTGGGGGGCTCAGGATCATCCCACAGTTCCCAGAACTTCGGAAAATCCCTTCCCACAATGGCGTCATACGGTAACTGAGATACTAAGCCCACTGGATGAGAGAGGGTACCTTTGGGGGTCTCGAAACACACTGTAGTCACTGGATACTCTCGGGTGTCCCCATGCACACAAATAACAGCTACCTTGCTATTCCCAGAGACCTCTGTTTTAACTAACTCAGCCTTTATCAGGGTCACAAGGCTACCTGAATCCAGCAATACCACAACATTTCTACCATTAACACACATTTTGCATAAATGTTTCTCAATTCCTCGAATGGCAGTGCATGCGACTGTCGCACACAGCGACTGACGTCTGCCCGTCAGAAAGTCACACTGCATGGGTTCCTCCACAACCGGGCAATTGGCTGCAATATGTCCCGCTTGCCGGCAGCGGTAGCAAACGATCCTTCTTGCCGCCTCTTGAGCCGCTGATTTCCCAGGCTGTTCTCGCCAAACTTGGGGTAGAGCTCCCACCCTCTCACTCTCTCCACCCTTACCCCTTGGAATCCTCTTATCCGCCCCTGGGGATGGTCTGGTCTTAGGGTGGAAAGTCCGAGTGTCTCTGGAAGAGGCCGTCAGGTTCTCTGTAGCCAAGTATTTCTCCACACGATCCACAAGACCATCGGCCGTCTCTGGGTCTCCATGGCTTACCCAGTTTTGGATGGCAGTAGGAAGAGCTCTCAAAAACCGATCCATTACAACACGTTCCACAATCTTTGGTGCGGACAAAGTCTCTGGCTGTAGCCACTTTCTGCTCAGGTGAATGAGATCATACATTTGAGACCTGGGGGGTTTTCCAAGCTGGAAAGTCCAGTTATGCACACGCTGAGCCCGGACAGCCTGGGTGACACCCAGCCTTGCCAATATCTCAGCTTTTAGCATCACATAGTCTTTTGCTTGGTCAGGCTCTAGGTCATAGTAAGCCTTCTGCGATTCACCAGTTAACAGAGGAGCCACCAGTCCAGCCCACTGCTCCTCAGGCCACTTTTCTCTTTCAGCAGTCCTTTCAAATGTGGTCAAAAATACCTCTGGATCATCCTCTCCAGTCATTTTTGTCAATAAACGACTCACCCCAAAGGACGCGGTATTAGTGGGACGGCTTTCCTCACTGGTCTGCGGACGTTGCTGCATTACTGCTTCCATTTGTTGTAGTCTCTGCTCTTGCTTCTGTAACAGGTCTATGAAGCGGGCCTCAGATTGCTGCTGGGCTTGTTGCTGAGCTTCCAGACTCTGTTGGTGAGCTTGCTGCTGGGCTGCAAGGCTCTGTTGATGAGCTTGCTGCTGGGCTGCGAAGTTCTGTTGTTGAGCTGCAAGGCTCTTTTGCAAACCTGCATTTGTCTGCTGTTGATTGGCATTTGCTAGAGCCAGCTGCTTCAGTATCTCCTCCATGCTGGCTTAAAAAAAACTGCCCGCATTCTCCACCAACTGTGAGGGGGTTAGCTCGGCAGCGGGTGTGTGTGACCCCCGGGATGGGCTCCCCACACAAAAACAGGCCCAGCAAACGGAGGTTGTGGTTTTCAAAATCAAAAAAAAGGTGCGGTTTATTTTCTATTTACAGTGACAAAACACAGCAAAGCCAAAAGAAACATATAAACAAAATAAATCCTGGTCAACTTGACCTCTGACTAAACATACAGGTTTCCTAACTAACAACTGGGATCAGCCTAGTGCTGTCCTAGTCCCTAAGTCCCTGGTTTTAAATGTCCAAGCAAATAGCCACACAGGCTTTTTCTCACCGCACAGGGGTTCACGCTCCCTAGACAGTCCACACAGGTCTGGTTCCAGGCATGAGCTAACACCTAATGAATCTGGGAGTTCTTATAGAGGCCTAAATGAGCTGACAAGCTTCAGCTGGCCTCATCAACTCCCTGTCTGTACGACGCCCCACACTCTCCCTAGAGGTATGAGTCATCCATGAGCCTACTAGCCTCAGCTGGGCTTATACAACTCTCCACCCTAGTTGTATAAGTCAGCATAAAGCCTGAATCTGGGAGAAATATATCTACCCCCCTGGATGCAACCAGGTGACTTTACCTTCCTGCTGTCACAGTAGGGAGAGTGTCAGTTTCTTTCACTGTGCAAGTCCTTGTTTCTAGGGACTGGGAAGGACAGTGAGTGAATTCTCCTTGTGCTATAGTGTGCTTAAAAAAAACATTTTTTCTAGGGACAGAAAACTGTAGGTAGGGAGAGTGTCAGTTTCTTTCACTGTGCAAGTCCTTGTTTCTAGGGACCTGGAAGGACAGTGAGTGAATTCTCCTTGTGCTATATTGTGCTTTAAAAAAACATTTTTTCTAGGGACAGAAAACTGTAGGTAGGGAGAGTGTCAGTTTCTTTCACTGTGCAAGTCCTTGTTTCTAGGGACCTGGAAGGACAGTGAGTGAATTCTCCTTGTGCTATATTGTGCTTAAAAAAAACATTTTTTCTAGGGACAGAAAACTGTAGGTAGGGAGAGTGTCAGTTTCTTTCACTGTGCAAGTCATTGTTTCTAGGGACCTGGAAGGACAGTGAGTGAATTCTCCTTGTGCTATATTGTGCTTAAAAAAAACATTTTTTCTAGGGACAGAAAACTGTAGGTAGGGAGAGTGTCAGTTTCTTTCACTGTGCAAGTCCTTGTTTCTAGGGACCTGGAAGGACAGTGAGTGAATTCTCCTTGTGCTATATTGTGCTTAAAAAAAACATTTTTTCTAGGGACAGAAAACTGTAGGTAGGGAGAGTGTCAGTTTCTTTCACTGTGCAAGTCCTTGTTTCTAGGGACCTGGAAGGACAGTGAGTGAATTCTCCTTGTGCTATATTGTGCTTAAAAAAAACATTTTTTCTAGGGACAGAAAACTGTAGGTAGGGAGAGTGTCAGTTTCTTTCACTGTGCAAGTCCTTGTTTCAAGGGACAGAGAAGGACACCTGAAGGTAGCCCTTATTGCTTTTTTCCCATCTCCCTGCAGGCCATCTATTAGAATGTCTGGAAGGCAAACAAGGAGAGGCAGACAGTCAGGAGGCAATAAAAGAGGGCAAGCAGGCTCTGTGTCTGGGGGCAACAGTGCTGGTCGTGGACGCGGTGCATTGTCATCAGCACATGGCCATGGGACACGCTTGTCCTTCTTTTCCGCAGCTGGACATGTTGAGCCACATCATGCCGAAGACTTGGTAGAGTGGATGACCAAGCCCTCCTCCTCCTCCTCATCCTCTCTCACCCAGGCTCAGGGTACTGGCAAAGCAGCTGCCAAAGCGTCCTCTTCCCTGGTATCAATGTCAGACTCATCATCAGTCACTCCTTCCCTAGACCCACCATGTCCTCCTCCTGAGGAGTCCCCCGAACTGTTTGAGCACAGTGTTGGGTACATGCTCCAGGAGGATGCCCAGCGTTTCGAAGGGTCTGATGATGAAACCCAGCTACAGGAAGGCAGTAGGGTGAGAGCAGACAGAGGGGATGCTCAAGAAGGACACCAATCTGGCAGTCATGTTCCAGCAGCTGCAGCATACTGCCAGATTGGCTCCAGTGATGAGGAGGGAGGGGATGATGAGGTCACTGACTCCACGTGGGTGCCTAATAGGAGAGAGGAGGAGGAGGATGAGGAGGAGGCACATCTCCAACGAGACAGGATGCCCTTTGGTGGCCAGCGTAAGGGCAGTACACCGACGGAATCACACCGCAGAGCTCCGCCTGTGCAGGGCGCTGCCTCTGCCCGTCATTCAAAAAGTTCCTTGGTGTGGGCCTTTTTTGAGGCTAGTGCATCAGATCGCACAGCTGCTGTTTGCAACATATGTCTCAAGCGTATATCGCGTGGCCAAAACATCAGCCGCTTGGGTACCACATGCCTGACCAGACATATGTTGACCTGCCATGCAGCTCGTTGGCAAGCCTACCTCAAAGACCCACACCAAAGAACAAAGCGGACCTCTCCTTGCACCGCATCAGCTGGGATCTCCAACCCCACTATAACTTCAGTCCTCTCTGAAACATGCACTGAGAGGAATGAAGGTGTAGAATTAGGTGTGTCACAGCCAAGTACTTGCGGCCACTCTGCTAGCAGTACACCGACGTCCGATTCTAGCAGGCAAATTTCCCTGCCCCAGCTGCTGGACCGTCGAAAGAAGTTCACTCCCAGCCATCCACATGCCCAGCGGTTGAATGCTAGCTTGGCTAAATTGCTAGCGCTTCAACTGCTGCCTTTTCAGTTGGTAGACTCGGCCCCCTTCCGTGAGTTTGTGCAATGTGCGGTTCCTCAGTGGCAGGTTCCCAAACGCCACTTTTTCTCACGGAAGGCTATTCCGGCTCTCTACCGGCATGTGGAAGGCAATGTCTTGGCCTCGCTGGACAGGGCGGTCAGCGGTAAGGTGCATATTACCGCTGACTCATGGTCCAGCAGGCATGGACAGGGACGTTACCTTTCTTTCACGGCCCATTGGGTCACTCTTTTGGCAGCTGGGAAGGATGCAGGACAAGGTGCAGTAGTGTTGGAGGTTGTCCCACCGCCACGCCTCCAAAATGCTACTACTGGTTGTGACACACCTCTCTCCTCCACCCCCTCCTCTTCTTCTTCCTCCATGGCCTCTTCCTGTGGTTTGTCCTATGAACCAGCGGTGCTCCGTAGCCGTTCACGGGGCTACACAAGTACGCAGGCAAAAAGATGCCATGCCGTGCTTGCGCTGGTGTGTTTGGGGGACAGAAGCCACACTGGGGCAGAGGTCCTGTCTGCTCTGCAGGGCCAGGCCGAGAGGTGGTTGACGCCACGCCAGCTTAAGCCAGGAATGATGGTTTGCGACAATGGCACCAACCTCCTCTCCGCCCTCCGACAGGGACAACTGACCCATGTGCCCTGTGTGGCTCACGTCCTTAACCTGGTGGTGCAGCGGTTCTTGGGCAGGTACCCGGGCTTACAGGATGTCCTGAGGCAGGCCAGGAAAGTCTGTGTGCATTTCCGCAGATCTTATAATGCCAGTGCTCGCCTGGCTGAGCTGCAAAAGGAGTTGAACCTGCCCAAGAACCGCCTTATATGTGACATGCCCACCAGGTGGAACTCAACGTTGGCCATGCTGCAGCGGCTGCACACGCAGCAGAGGGCCATCAATGAGTACCTGTGCGACTACGGCACCAGGACAGGGTCAGGGGAGCTTGGTTTTTTTTCTCCACGCCAGTGGGGCATGATCAGGGATGCATGCACTGTCCTGGCACCATTTGAGGAGGCCACGAGGATGGTGAGCAGTGACAGTGCATGCATCAGTGACACTGTACCTCTTGTCCACCTGTTGGAGCACACGCTGCGTGGAATAATGGACAGGGCACTTGAGGCAGAACAGAGGCAGGAAGAGGAGGACTTCCTTGCCTCTCAAGGCCCCCTTTACCCAGACAGTGTTCCTTCTGTCCCACCCATCGCACAGGAAGAGGAAGAGGAGGAGGAGGAGGAGGAGGAGGAGGATTGTGTCAGCATGGAGGTGGAGGCTGGCACTCAGCATCATCAGCAGCAGTCTTTTAGGGATGATTTACAGTCCCAAGAAACCAGTGGACTTGTACGTGGCTGGGAGGAGGTGACTGCGGATCATGTCGTCCTTAGTGACCCAGAGGACTCCGGAGCGAATGCCTCAGCAAACCTACGCTGCATGGCCTCCCTGATCCTGCAAAGTCTGCGGAAGGATCCTCGTATTCTTCGGATCAAGGAGAGGGACCATTACTGGCTGGCCACTCTCCTTGATCCACGGTACAAGGGTAAGGTTGCGGACCTTATGTTACCGTCGCAGAGGGAGCAGAGGATGAGACAACTCCGGGAGGCCTTGCAGAAAGGTCTGTGCAACGCGTTCCCAGAGACTGGGAGGTTACAAACTCCTGGTCCAGGACAACGAGTTGCTGAGGCTTCGGCCAGTCAAAGAAGGAGCGGTGGGGAAGGTGGCCGTCTGACCGATGCGTTCAGACAATTCTTTAGTCCGCAGCCCCAAAGTATGATTGGTTCCAGCAACCATCGCCAGCGTCTGATAAACATGGTGCAGGAATATCTAGGGGCAAGGTCAGACTTGGACACCTTCCCCACCGAAAATCCTCTGGCTTACTGGGTCTTGAGGATGGATCACTGGCCAGAGCTTGCACAGTATGCAATTGAGCTACTGGCCTGTCCTGCATCCAGCGTTCTTTCGGAACGCACATTCAGTGCTGCTGGAGGATTTGTCACGGATCACAGGGTGCGCCTGTCCACCGACTCGGTTGATCGACTGACTTTCATCAAGATGAACCAGTCTTGGATCACCACCAGCTACCACACACCTGATGCTGATATAACAGACTAATTGATTTTAACATGTCACGTCCCTTCAAGACTGATGCTGATGCTGAGTGCCTGTGCTGTTATGTTGACTGGCTATCCTCCTCCTCCGAGTCCTCAATGATACGATTGATGATGATAGCTTGGAAGATCATTTTTGTTTATGGGTGCCGCCACCAGTGGCTAAGGCCCAATTTTTCAGCCCCTGTTTTACAGGGGCGTGTACTTACAATTTTTTTAGCAATAATTTGCCATAGGGCTCATTGCTGTGCTCCAAGTACAGTATCTGTGAGGGGTTGTAGTGTTGTGCCACCAGTGCCTAAGGCCCAATTTTTCAGCCCCTGTTTAACAGGGGCGTGTCATTACAATTTTTGAAGCAATACTTTGCAACAGGGCTCATTGCTGTGCTCCAAGTACAGTATCTGTGAGGGGTTGTAGTGTTGTGCCACCAGTGCCTAAGGCCCAATTTTTCAGCCCCTGTTCAACAGGGGCATGCAATTACAATTCTTGATGTAATAATTCACAGCAGGGCCCATTCCTGCACCCACCAAGAGTAAGTCTGAGGGCTTACAGTGTTGTGGCAACGCCACCACCACCACCACCACGAAAGGCCCAATTTTTCAGCCACTGTTCAAAAGGGGCATGTAATTACAATTCTTGATCTAATAATTCACAGCAGGGCCCATTCCTGCACCCACCAAGAGTAACTCTGAGGGCTTACAGTGTTGTGGCAACACCACCACCACCACCACCACCACGAAAAGCCCAATTTTTCAGCCCCTGTTCAACAGGGGCATGCAATTACAATTCTTGATCTAATAATTCACAGCAGGGCCCATTGCTGCACCCACCAAGAGTAACTGTCAGGGCTTACAGTGTTGTGGCACCAGCACCACCATCAAAGCCCCAATTTTTACTACCACTGTTCAACAATTATATGTAATTAAAATTCCTGATATAATAGTTGACAGCAGGGCGTTCCAGCACCAACCAAGAGTAACTGTGAGTGCTTACAGTGTTGTGCCAACACCAACAACTAAGGGGCCTATTTCTGCAGAGTATATACGGCAGGTCCCTACTTTCAAACATCCAACTTACAAACGACTCCTACTTGCAAACGAAAGAAGACAACAGGAAGTGAGAGGAAATCTACCCCTAGGAAGGAAAATTCTCTCCTGTAAGAATAAATATGGGAGAAAGGTGTCTCCTCTGTACTGATGCTTTATCAGCAATCCTTGTTTCAAGAAAAACACCACATTTCAAAAACAGTTGTCATTGGGACGGAAAGTGAGGTGAAATGTTCTGAACAGGGGCACAGACAGCAAAACAAATGTTACAGGGGTGATAACCCTTACCTATGTTTCCCAAAAAGTTTAAAAATAGATTTTTGGGCTGGAGCTACAGTTCAACAATGTACCTGTTCAAAATTACAAACACATTCTACATAAGAACAAACCTACAGTCCCTGTCTTGTATGCACCGCCTGTATACGGCTGTTCAGAGTATATAGGGCCTTTTTTATTTTATGTGCGGGGTTCCCCTTAATATCCATACAAGACCCAAAGGGGCTGGTAATGGGCTGGGGTAGGGGGGGGGGGGTCATGGGGTAGCTATGCCATTTTTCTTAAAGATTTTCATCCATATTACCGGGACCAGACATTACATTAAAGCCGCAAGAAGTTTTAAATGGCTTTTTTTTCCTTTAGAAGTGTCATTTTGTGCAGGGACAGTTCTAAACACGGGAAACACGTGGCACTTCACAGGCATACTTTAGACACCCCCCAGGTACGATATTTAAAGGAATATTTGACTTTTTTTTTTCACTTTATGCATCATTAAAATGACTGCTCCCGAAAAACGACCGTTTTTAAAACTTCTTTTTGCATTGATACATGTCCCCTGGTGCAGAACCCGGGTTCCCAAACCCTTTTTAGGACAATAACATGCATAATAGTTGTTATAATTAGCACTTTAGAATTCGAACGTTCGCATCCATTGTATTTAATAGGGTTCTAATGTTCGTACGAACTTTCGGTCCGTTCGCGGGTTCTGGTGCGAACCGAACCCGGGGGTGTTCGGCTCATCACTAGTGTCTATGCATGCACACACATGTAAATTGAGACAAGGTGGACATTGATCTATTATAGTCTATATAATAGACTAGTTTTAGTCGTACAGATATATATTTTACTATACATGTAAATTAATTTTCATTATATACATGTATTTTTAGTTGGGATTTTAGTTAACCTTCATATCTTGATCAGCCTCGCACTAACATGTGAGGTTGTTATATTAGTCTACTTTGTGACTTAATTCTCTGATATCTGGTGAACAATAGTTATAATTGATCTTTCCGCATATATTATTCAAATTTTTCTGCATATTGTGACAGCAGGAAGGTAAAATCACCTGGTTGCATCCAGGGGGGTAGATATATTTCGCCCAGATTCAGGCTTTACGCCGACTTATACAACTAGGTGGAGAGTTGTATAAGCCCAGCTAAGGCTAGTGGGCTCATGGATGACTCATACCTCTAGGGAGAGTGTGGGGCGTCGTGCAGACAGGGAGTTGATGAGACCAGCTGAAGCTTGTCAGCTCATTTAGGCCTCTATAAGAACTCCCAGCTTCATTAGATGTTAGCTCATGCCTGGACCCAGACCTGTGTGGACTGTCTAGGGAGAGTGAACCCCTGTGCGGTGAGACAAAGCCTGTGTGGCTATTTGCTTGGACATTTAAAACCAGGGACTTAGGGACTAGGACAGCACTAGGCTGATCCCAGTTGTTAGTTAGGAAACCTGTATGTTTAGTCAGAGGTCAAGTTGACCAGGATTTATTTTGTTTATGTTTCTTTTGGCTTTGCTGTGTTTTGTCACTGTAAATAGAAAATAAACCGCACCTTTTTTGATTTTGAAAACCACAACCTCCGTTTGCTGGGCCTGTTTTTGTGTGGGGAGCCCATCCCGGGGGTCACACACACCCGCTGCCGAGCTAACCCCCTCACAGTTGGTGGAGAACCAGTGGCAGTTTTTTTTTAAGCCAGCATGGAGGAGATACTGAAGCAGCTGGCTCTAGCAAATGCCAATCAACAGCAGACAAATGCAGGTTTGCAAAAGAGCCTTGCAGCTCATCAACAGAGCCTTGCAGCTCAACAACAGAACTTCGCAGCCCAGCAGCAAGCTCATCAACAGAGCCTTGCAGCCCAGCAGCAAGCTCACCAACAGAGTCTGGAACCTCAGCAACAAGCCCAGCAGCAATCTGAGGCCCGCTTCATAGACCTGTTACAGAAGTAAGAGCAGAGACTACAACAAATGGAAGCAGTAATGCAGCAACGTCCGCAGACCAGTGAGGAAAGCCGTCCCACTAATACCGCATCCTTTGGGGTGAGTCGTTTATTGACAAAAATGACTGGAGAGGATGATCCAGAGGTATTTTTGACCACATTTGAAAGGACTGCTGAAAGAGAAAAGTGGCCTGAGGAGCAGTGGGCTGGACTGGTGGCTCCTCTGTTAACTGGTGAATCGCAGAAGGCTTACTATGACCTAGAGCCTGACCAAGCAAAAGACTATGTGATGCTAAAAGCTGAAATATTGGCAAGGCTGGGTGTCACCCAGGCTGTCCGGGCTCAGCGTGTGCATAACTGGACTTTCCAGCTTGGAAAACCCCCCAGGTCTCAAATGTATGATCTCATTCACCTGAGCAGAAAGTGGCTACAGCCAGAGACTTTGTCCGCACCAAACATTGTGGAACGTGTTGTAATGGATCGGTTTTTGAGAGCTCTTCCTACTGCCATCCAAAAGTGGGTAAGCCATGGAGACCCAGAGACGGCCGATGGTCTTGTGGATCGTGTGGAGAAATACTTGGCTACAGAGAACCTGACGGCCTCTTCCAGAGACACTCGGACTTTCCACCCTAAGACCAGACCATCCCCAGGGGCGGATAAGAGGATTCCAAGGGGTGAGGGTGGAGAGAGTGAGAGGGTGGGAGATCTACCCCAAGTTTGGCGAGAACAGCCTGGGAAATCAGCGGCTCAAGAGGCCGCAAGAAGGATCGTTTGCTACCGCTGCCGGCAAGCGGGACATATTGCAGCCAATTGCCCGGTTGTGGAGGAACCCATGCAGTGTGACTTTCTGACGGGCAGACGTCAGTCGCTGTGTGCGACAGTCGCATGCACTGCCATTCGAGGAACTGAGAAACATTTATGCAAAATGTGTGTTAATGGTAGAAATGTTGTGGTATTGCTGGATTCAGGTAGCCTTGTGACCCTGATAAAGGCTGAGTTAGTTAAAACAGAGGTCTCTGGGAATAGCAAGGTAGCTGTTATTTGTGTGCATGGGGACACCCGAGAGTATCCAGTGACTACAGTGTGTTTCGAGACCCCCAAAGGTACCCTCTCTCATCCAGTGGGCTTAGTATCTCAGTTACCGTATGACGCCATTGTGGGAAGGGATTTTCCGAAGTTCTGGGAACTGTGGGATGATCCTGAGCCCCCCACTGGTGCCCCTATGTACCAGGAATGTGATAGCCAGAACTCCCCTGAGAGTGGTGAGGACTCTCCGGAATTTCCCTTATCAGTATTGGCAGGGGAGACTCAAGAAACTGGAGAGGAGCCCACCTCCTCAGACGAAAACCTACCGTCTGTGGAGTTTTCTGATCTTGAGGTTCACAGGGAAAACTTTGCCACAGAACAGTTGAAAGACCCCGCCCTAATAAAGGCACGGGAAAACGTAGTGAAAATAGATGGCGAGGTAGTGAACCCAGATAATACCTGCACTTACCCATACTTCAGCGTAGAGAAGGACCTACTGTATCGGGTGGCAAAAAGGGCAGAAGAAACCGTTGAGCAGCTTGTGGTGCCCAAACCTTACAGGAAGTTGGTGTTGGAGTTGGCCCATGGGCACATTCTTGGAGGTCATCTGGGGACAGAGAAAACCCGAGAGAGGGTATTACAGAGATTCTATTGGCCGGGGGTGATGAAGGACATAGAAAATTATTGTTCCTCCTGCCCTGTGTGTCAGAGGTCGGCCCCGATGCCACATTTCCGTAGCCCGCTGGTCCCTCTACCCATCATTGAGGTCCCGTTTGAGAGGATCGCCATGGATTTGGTAGGTCCTATAATCAAGTCCGCTAGGGGGCACCAGTACATATTAGTTATAATGGACTATGCCACCCGTTATCCAGAAGCGATCCCTCTCCGAAATACCTCGGCCAAAACCATAGCCAAAGAGCTATCTCTTGTGTTTAGCCGGGTGGGTATTTGTAAAGAACTGCTTACGGACCAAGGTACACCCTTTATGTCCCGGGTTATGAAGGAGCTGTGTAAATTGTTCAAAGTGACGCAATTACGTACATCTGTGTATCACCCCCAAACCGATGGGCTGGTTGAAAGATTCAACAAAACCCTAAAACAAATGTTGAAGAAAGTGGTGGATAGAGATGGAAAGGATTGGGACTGTCTACTTCCTTATCTGATGTTTGCTATTAGGGAGGTGCCCCAATCCTCTACGGGATTCTCCCCCTTTGAGTTACTGTATGGGAGACACCCAAGAGGGCTGTTGGATATTGCCAAGGAAACTTGGGAAAGTGAGAGTTCTCCCCACAGGAGTGTGATTGAGCATGTCGCCCTGATGCAAGACCGAATTGCACAGGTAATGCCCATCGTGAAGGAACATTTGGCCCAAGCGCAGTTAGCACAGCAGAGAGTGTACAACCGTGGAGCCAAGACCCGTACCTTTTCCCCGGGGGATAGGATACTGGTACTTGTCCCTACGGTTGAAAGTAAATTCCTTGCCAAATGGTAAGGCCCCTACGAGATAATGGAAAAAGTGAGCGAAGTGAATTACAAGGTCAGACAACCAGGAAGGCGAAAGCCCGAACAGATCTATCACGTTAATCTGTTGAAAGCCTGGAGGGATAGAGAGTCCCTAGTCGCAGACACTTGGTCACCAGCTCAAACTGGTTGCGTGATTCCTGAGGTTGGAATAGCAGCCACCTTGTCACAACCCCAACAACAGGAGGTTAAGGAGTTTGTGCTTCGCAACAAGGAGGTATTCTCTGAGCTGCCGGGACAAACATCTGGGGTAGAGCATGACATCATTACCCCGCCCGGTGAAAGGGTGAAGTTAAAACCCTATCGGATCCCAGAGGCCCGACGGGAGGCAATACGGGAGGAAGTACAGAAAATGCTGAACTTAGGGGTGATAGAGGAGTCCCAAAGTGATTGGTCTAGTCCCATTGTGTTGGTGCCTAAACCGGATGGGAGCTGGCGATTTTGTAACGATTTTCGTCAGTTGAACAAAGTTACAAAATTTGACACCTACCCCATGCCACGTATAGATGAGTTGATCGACCGGCTGGGAACAGCCCGATACATGACGACTCTTGACCTCACAAAAGGGTATTGGCAAATCCCCCTGGCCAAATTGGCCAAAGAGAAAACCGCATTTGTAACCCCAGACGGGGCGTTCCAATATAAGAGAATGCCGTTCGGGTTACAGAATGCGCCGGCCACATTCCAGCGGAAAATGGACCAGATGCTGAGGCCCCATCGGAAGTATGCTGCGGCTTACCTGGATGACGTAATTATCCATAGCACAGATTGGGCCACACATCTGCCAAAAGTGCAAGCTGTCCTGGACTCTGTTCGGGAAGCGGGGTTTACGGCTAACCCCAAGAAGTGTACCATTGGGCAGGAGGAGGCCAAATATCTTGGGTACACCATTGGGAGGGGAGTAATAAAACCCCAACTCAACAAAGTCGAGGCCATCCAGAGTTGGCCACGTCCCAACAGCAAGAAGCAGGTACAAGCCTTTCTGGGAATCGCTGGGTATTATCGGCGATTCATTCCCCACTTTGCTTCTAAGGCTGTGCCCCTAACCAACCTAACGAAGGGGAAAGGGTCGGTCATGATTAAATGGACCCCCGAGGCTGAGGCAGCATTCCAATTCTTGAAACAAGCCTTATGTAGCCAGCCAGTGTTGTACTCACCCGACTTCTCTAAAGACTTTGTCGTACAAAGTGATGCGTCAGATGTGGGGTTAGGAGCAGTATTGTCCCAGGTCTGGAACGGGGAAGAGCACCCAGTCATTTACCTCAGCAGGAAGTTGAAGTCCCATGAGGTAAATTACGCCACCGTTGAAAAGGAGTGTTTAGCGGTGAAGTGGGCTCTAGATTCCCTTCGGTACTACCTGCTAGGTAGGCACTTTGACATGGTTACGGATCACGCTCCGTTAAAGTGGATGGCTCAAAACAAGGAAACAAATAGAAGAGTGAATAGGTGGTTCCTGGCCCTCCAGGAATTCAACTTCACAGTAAAGCATCGCCCTGGCGTTCAAATGGGGAATGTGGATGCTTTGTCTCGAGTACATGAATGCCTGATTGCTGGTGTTCCAACCCCGAGGTTAAAACAAGAGGGGGGGGTATGTGACAGCAGGAAGGTAAAGTCACCTGGTTGCATCCAGGGGGGTAGATATATTTCGCCCAGATTCAGGCTTTACGCCGACTTATACAACTAGGTGGAGAGTTGTATAAGCCCAGCTAAGGCTAGTGGGCTCATGGATGACTCATACCTCTAGGGAGAGTGTGGGGCGTCGTGCAGACAGGGAGTTGATGAGACCAGCTGAAGCTTGTCAGCTCATTTAGGCCTCTATAAGAGCTTCATTAGATGTTAGCTCATGCCTGGACCCAGACCCGTGTGGACTGTCTAGGGAGAGTGAACCCCTGTGCGGTGAGACAAAGCCTGTGTGGCTATTTGCTTGGACATTTAAAACCAGGGACTTAGGGACTAGGACAGCACTAGGCTGATCCCAGTTGTTAGTTAGGAAACCTGTATGTTTAGTCAGAGGTCAAGTTGACCAGGATTTATTTTGTTTATGTTTCTTTTGGCTTTGCTGTGTTTTGTCACTGTAAATAGAAAATAAACCGCACCTTTTTTGATTTTGAAAACCACAACCTCCGTTTGCTGGGCCTGTTTTTGTGTGGGGAGCCCATCCCGGGGGTCACACACACCCGCTGCCGAGCTAACCCCCTCACAATATATTATTCTAATATAATATTCTCCTGTTTTAATTCCATATATATTCAAAGGTGCTGAGTACTCTGGCGCCAATTTGAGTATAAAAAGTTTTTTTATTGTTTATTATAGAAGTGACACTTATTGGTGTTTGATATACACAACATTTAAACTGAATAGTACCTGCAGCGAATATAAATTAGAGATTAGATGCAGATCACAGTATGTTATTTATACTTGTCCTCCATGTTTGTGATTGTGGGGGTCATGCCCGATGTATTGCGCTCATGGGGACGGGAAATACGCACATGCGCAGCAGGAAATACGACCGTAACCAATCATGGTCAGAGTATAAAGAGGGAGGTATAAGTGTGTGTAGCTCACCCCATTGGAAGAAGTCTTACGACGAAACTAGTCTGGGAGGAGCTACACGACAGTCACCTGGTGTGCAGCGTTCGGATCTTTCGACCACTCGACGAATATACAGTTTGGTGTTTGGGCGGAAGTCTGCAGTGATTCGATTGCAGTGGAGAGGCAAGCGTACATGAAGGAGGGTGAGACATACATGCTTATATGGTCCGCCGAGACCGCAATACATCGCGGCAGCCTACTATAAACTTGCCTGGCGTTTGGAAATGTTTGCTTTGAAGTGCCCAATTTGATCTGTCTAAATGTGAGTGTAACCATTGATGGTCACTTGTGCTGTGTTATTTTAATTAAAAGTTTTGATATACTTCACTATTGGAAGCATTTGTTTTTTCATGTGGGAGACTTGACTGACCTAATTTCATCATTTTGGAATCGTTTGTGATACCCTGGGGGGTAATCAAGCTGATTAGCCAAGCATGAGAGTGCGAGGCATATTCTTGTGGTGAGTGCAAGTCCTTAGGGAGTGGAATCACTGAGCACATTGGTGTGGTGAAGGTTTGAAGAAAACACAAGAAAGTTTTATTTGTCATCATCTTCATTTGAAGTCACTTTTGGATGCACTTTTTATGGACTTATTTTGAGCACTTTTTTATGGACTCATTTTCAGTTAAACACTTTATATCAATTGTTTTAAATCACTGTCATGAACGTTATGGACACTTGATGAGTTTATTGTATGCACATTTCTTTACAGGGTGTATATTTATGAACATTCGCATTTATGCACTATCTCACGGAGTGTATATGGTTTATATTTAGATTTGTGTTGTAAGACACTGAGCGCTACTATTTTGGTTATTCAAAATTATTTTTCAAAACTCTGGATTGCGAGTAACTTGGTCTGTGAGTGTTTTACAAGGCGAGTACATTTTTTTTTAGAACATTTTAAACGAGCGAAGTCTTGCAATGCGAGTCACGTCATGTCCCAACTGAGTATGAGCCCTGATTCACACTGGTGCGTTTTGACATGCGATTTGGCATGTCAAATCGCATGTCAAAACGGCGGTATTTGCCGCAAATTGCTGGCAATGGCACCGTCCTAATCGGTGCGACGCCGCATCTGCAGCGCTGCACCGATTTCAAAAAGTCATTTCTGTACTACTTTTTGCGATTTTGGCCCGCGATTTACATTGACATCTGTGCAGAAACCTGCACAGATGTCTCGGTAATCGCAGCCGAAATCGGGACTGACCAGCGTGAGTGAAAACGTGCGAGTTCAGCTGAACTTGCACGGCTTCACTCTCGCAGCCCATTGTGAACCTGGGCTAAGGCTCGGTTCACACTGCCACGTCTTGGGATCCTACTTGTGAGACTCCAAGTTGCGTGACATGTGAAATCCCATTTTAGTCAATGAGAGCTGTCTTAATTAGCACTACTGAAGTCGCTGTGACTTTAGAAAAGGTTCCTGTACTACTTCAAGGCGACTTCTATACGACTTGTGCCCATAGACTTTAAAGCGGAGCTCCAGCCACCCCACAAAAAAAAAAAACTGTACCTGCTGACTTTTAGTATTTAGACACCTACCTGTCCAGGGTTCCCACGATGTCGGCACCCCAGCTAATTTTCCGAATCGGCTCTCGGGTACTGCCACCGCCATTCATGGTAAGGGAAACTGGCAGTGAAGCCTTTTGGCATCACAGCCGGTTCCCTACTGCGCATACGTGAAGCGTGGTGCGCTTTCTAACTGGCCCGGCGGAGGAAGGAGGAGGGGGGCCGAACTTCCGAGGGGCAGCTTCGTGACGCAATCTCCCAGAGGTGGGGAAGGATAACCTTCCCCCGTCCACCCTCCCCCCTGAAAGGTGCCAAATGTGGCACCGGAGGGGGGGAGCAGATAAGCAGAAGTTCCAGTTTTGGGTGGAACTCCGCTTTAAGGGAGGTTGCCTCCAATTTGGATCCTTATCTTAATTGATGTGATTTGGATCGAACATTACAAAAAGATTACCCAGGCATTCCCTGAAGTTGCCTGGCAAATTTGTGTCGACTTCCAGGTTGCGGCAGTGTGAACCGCTTCTTTCTTCTTTTATACTCTGTAGTTCCTGAAGTGTAGGTTAATTTGTTTTATTTTTACAGTACACTTTATACTGTATTTTGTATTGCTGTAATCATTTTTATATGAATAAATGGTTGTGGAATGAATCATCTGAGTTTCCATTATTTTTTATGGGGAAATTCGCTTTGATATACAAGTGCTTGGATTACAAGCACGTTTCTAAAACAAATTGTGCTTGCAATCCAAGGTTTTACTGTATTATAAAAAATAAACCTACCTCTTGGGTCTGACAAAAACTTCCTGTAACCTGACTAATTGTTGTCTTTGTTGTTTTACCCCTATTGTTCTATTGTTATTAGTTTATTGTTAGCAGTAGTAATAAGTAGTATTAAAATACAATATGTTATTGTGAGTTAGCTTGTTGTACAACATTTTCTTATCACTTACGTTGCTCATTTTTCAGGATTGGCAGTTAACTGTAAATTATATAGACTGGAAGGATGCCGTAAACTGATATACCTATGCTCACTAGAATATATATTCCCAGGTGCCTCCCTGTGACGACTATTAACAAGTCTGCTCAGTGTGTGCTTGTGTGTGTGCTTTACAGTCACTGAACTGCGAGGAGAGGAACACAGTCCATCTGTACTAAGAACAGCTGTGATCACAGGTAAGTGTGCTACACACAGCCTAGTATATGCAGAAAATATCACAGATAATTACTGACAATTGCAATGATTTATGGGACCTGGAGACCTACCATTGTTTACATTTACATCTATATAGAAGAGAACATTATTTTTTAATATTTAGCTATACAGTAAGATGAAACAAATTAACATTATTACAAAATCTGTTACAAAACATTTTATACAAACTAAGTACATATATATGTGTAATTATTCTTAAAGACTGCATTATTTACTATAGATGTGTGTGTGTGTGTGTGTGTGTGTGTATGTGTGTGTGTATATGTGTATATATATATATATATATATATATATATATATATATATATATATATATATATATATAAAAGCATAACTTGTTTATGGATATAAACAGTATATTGTGACAGAGCAAGACTCTGCCACTGTAAAAAATGGAGGAGAATATGACACAGGATTCACATTAAGGGTTAATGCGAGGTTCTAGACTATTGTTTCTGAGCAGAGAAAACGGTGGTTTTGGTTTTCTTAAGATTCTGTAGTTCTTGATCGGATCTTTCAATCCCGTGTCTCGATTTTACCAGGTGCTTGCTGTCTAAGTACACAGGTGTGCAGGGTCATGTATATGCAAGCCTGAGGATATCTCAGAGCTCATAGTTTGGAGACAGCTCCCAGTGTGGGGAAGGTCTCAACCAGGGGGTCAGAGGAACCCCAGCCAAGAGAAAGGAAGTCTCAACCAGGGGGTCAGAGGAACCCCAGCCCAGAGCCAAGAGACAGGAGGTCTCACCCAGGGGTCAGAGGAACCCCAGCCCAGAGCCAAGAGACAGGAAGTCTCACCCAGGGGTCAGAGGAACCCCAGCCCAGAGCCAAGAGACAGGAGGTTTCACCTAGGGGTCAGAGGAACCCCAGCCCAGAGCCAAGAGACAGGAGGACTCACCCAGGGGTCAGAGGAACCCCAGCCCAGAGCCAAGAGACAGGAGATCTCACCCAGGGGGTCAGAGGAACCCCAGCCAGGAGCCAAGAGACAGGAGGACTCACCCAGGGGTCAGAGGAACCCCAGCCCAGAGCCAAGAGACAGGAGTAGTGATGAGCCGAACACCCCCGGGTTCGGTTCGCACCAGAACCCGCGAACGGACCGGAAGTTCGAACGAACATTAGAACCCTATTAAATACAATGGATGCGAACGTTCGAATTCTAAAGTGCTAATTATAACAACTATTATGCATGTTATTGTCCTAAAAAGGGTTTGGGAACCCGGGTTCTGCACCAGGGGACATGTATCAATGCAAAAAGAAGTTTTAAAAACGGTCGTTTTTCGGGAGCAGTCATTTTAATGATGCATAAAGTGAAAAAAAAAAAGTCAAATATTCCTTTAAATATCGTACCTGGGGGGTGTCTAAAGTATGCCTGTGAAGTGCCACGTGTTTCCCGTGTTTAGAACTGTCCCTGCACAAAATGACACTTCTAAAGGAAAAAAAAGCCATTTAAAACTGCTTGCGGCTTTAATGTAATGTCTGGTCCCGGTAATATGGATGAAATTCTTTAAGAAAAATGGCATAGCTACCCCATGACCCCCCCCCCCCCTACCCCAGCCCATTACCAGCCCCTTTGGGTCTTGTATGGATATTAAGGGGAACCCCGCACATAAAATAAAAAAGGCCCTATATACTCTGAACAGCCGTATACAGGCGGTGCATACAAGACAGGGACTGTAGGTTTGTTCTTATGTAGAATCTGTTTGTAATTTTGAACAGGTACATTGTTGAAGTGTAGCTCCAGCCCAAAAATCTATTTTTAAACTTTTTGGAAAACATAGGTAAGGGTTATCACCCCTGTAACATTTGTTTTGCTGTCTGTGCCCCTGTTCAGAACATTTCACCTCACTTTCCGTCCCAATGACAACTGTTTTTGAAATGTGGTGTTTTTCTTGAAACAAGGATTGCTGATAAAGCATCAGTACAGAGGAGACACCTTTCTCCCATATTTATTCTTACAGGAGAGAATTTTCCTTCCTAGTGGTAGATTTCCTCTCACTTCCTGTTGTCTTCTTGCGTTTGCAAGTAGGAGTCGTTTGTAAGTTGGATGTTTGAAAGTAGGGACCTGCCGTATATACTCTGCAGAAATAGGCCCCTTAGTTGTTGGTGTTGGCACAACACTGTAAGCACTCACAGTTACTCTTGGTTGGTGCTGGAACGCCCTGCTGTCAACTATTATATCAGGAATTTTAATTACATATAATTGTTGAACAGTGGTAGTAAAAATTGGGCCTTTGATGGTGGTGCTGGTGCCACAACACTGTAAGCCCTGACAGTTACTCTTGGTGGGTGCAGCAATGGGCCCTGCTGTGAATTATTAGATCAAGAATTGTAATTACATGCCCCTGTTGAACAGGGGCTGAAAAATTGGGCCTTAGGCACTGGTGGCACAACACTGCAACCCCTCACAGATACTGTACTTGGAGCACAGCAATGAGCCCTGTTGCAAAGTATTGCTTCAAAAATTGTAATGACACGCCCCTGTTAAACAGGGGCTGAAAAATTGGGCCTTAGGCACTGGTGGCACAACACTGCAACTCCTCACAGATACTGTACTTGGAGCACAGCAATGAGCCCTGTTGCAAAGTATTGCTTCAAAAATTGTAATTACACGCCCCTGTTAAACAGGGGCTGAAAAATTGGGCGTTAGGCACTGGTGGCGGCACCCATAAACAAAAATGATCTTCCAAGCTATCATCATCAATCGTATCATTGAGGACTCGGAGGAGGAGGATAGCCAGTCAACATAACAGCACAGGCACTCAGCATCAGCATCAGTCTTGAAGGGATGTGACATTTTAAAATCAATTAGTCTGTTATATCAGCATCAGGTGTGTGGTAGCTGGTGGTGATCCAAGACTGGTTCATCTTGATGAAAGTCAGTCGATCAACCGAGTCGGTGGACAGGCGCACCCTGTGATCCGTGACAAATCCTCCAGCAGCACTGAATGTGCGTTCCGAAAGAACGCTGGATGCAGGACAGGCCAGTAGCTCAATTGCATACTGTGCAAGCTCTGGCCAGTGATCCATCCTCAAGACCCAGTAAGCCAGAGGATTTTCGGTGGGGAAGGTGTCCAAGTCTGACCTTGCCCCTAGATATTCCTGCACCATGTTTATCAGACGCTGGCGATGGTTGCTGGAACCAATCATACTTTGGGGCTGCGGACTAAAGAATTGTCTGAACGCATCGGTCAGACGGCCACCTTCCCCACCGCTCCTTCTTTGACTGGCCGAAGCCTCAGCAACTCGTTGTCCAGGACCAGGAGTTTGCAACCTCCCAGTCTCTGGGAACGCGTTGCACAGACCTTTCTGCAAGGCCTCCCGGAGTTGTCTCATCCTCTGCTCCCTCTGCGACGGTAACATAAGGTCCGCAACCTTACCCTTGTACCGTGGATCAAGGAGAGTGGCCAGCCAGTAATGGTCCCTCTCCTTGATCCGAAGAATACGAGGATCCTTCCGCAGACTTTGCAGGATCAGGGAGGCCATGCAGCGTAGGTTTGCTGAGGCATTCGCTCCGGAGTCCTCTGGGTCACTAAGGACGACATGATCCGCAGCCACCTCCTCCCAGCCACGTACAAGTCCACTGGTTTCTTGGGACTGTAAATCATCCCTAAAAGACTGCTGCTGATGATGCTGAGTGCCAGCCTCCACCTCCATGCTGACACAATCCTCCTCCTCCTCCTCCTCCTCCTCCTCTTCCTGTGCGATGGGTGGGACAGAAGGAACACTGTCTGGGTAAAGGGGGCCTTGAGAGGCAAGGAAGTCCTCCTCTTCCTGCCTCTGTTCTGCCTCAAGTGCCCTGTCCATTATTCCACGCAGCGTGTGCTCCAACAGGTGGACAAGAGGTACAGTGTCACTGATGCATGCACTGTCACTGCTCACCATCCTCGTGGCCTCCTCAAATGGTGCCAGGACAGTGCATGCATCCCTGATCATGCCCCACTGGCGTGGAGAAAAAAAACCAAGCTCCCCTGACCCTGTCCTGGTGCCGTAGTCGCACAGGTACTCATTGATGGCCCTCTGCTGCGTGTGCAGCCGCTGCAGCATGGCCAACGTTGAGTTCCACCTGGTGGGCATGTCACATATAAGGCGGTTCTTGGGCAGGTTCAACTCCTTTTGCAGCTCAGCCAGGCGAGCACTGGCATTATAAGATCTGCGGAAATGCACACAGACTTTCCTGGCCTGCCTCAGGACATCCTGTAAGCCCGGGTACCTGCCCAAGAACCGCTGCACCACCAGGTTAAGGACGTGAGCCACACAGGGCACATGGGTCAGTTGTCCCTGTCGGAGGGCGGAGAGGAGGTTGGTGCCATTGTCGCAAACCACCATTCCTGGCTTAAGCTGGCGTGGCGTCAACCACCTCTCGGCCTGGCCCTGCAGAGCAGACAGGACCTCTGCCCCAGTGTGGCTTCTGTCCCCCAAACACACCAGCGCAAGCACGGCATGGCATCTTTTTGCCTGCGTACTTGCGTAGCCCCGTGAACGGCTACGGAGCACCGCTGGTTCATAGGACAAACCACAGGAAGAGGCCATGGAGGAAGAAGAAGAGGAGGGGGTGGAGGAGAGAGGTGTGTCACAACCAGTAGTAGCATTTTGGAGGCGTGGCGGTGGGACAACCTCCAACACTACTGCACCTTGTCCTGAATCCTTCCCAGCTGCCAAAAGAGTGACCCAATGGGCCGTGAAAGAAAGGTAACGTCCCTGTCCATGCCTGCTGGACCATGAGTCAGCGGTAATATGCACCTTACCGCTGACCGCCCTGTCCAGCGAGGCCAAGACATTGCCTTCCACATGCCGGTAGAGAGCCGGAATAGCCTTCCGTGAGAAAAAGTGGCGTTTGGGAACCTGCCACTGAGGAACCGCACATTGCACAAACTCACGGAAGGGGGCCGAGTCTACCAACTGAAAAGGCAGCAGTTGAAGCGCTAGCAATTTAGCCAAGCTAGCATTCAACCGCTGGGCATGTGGATGGCTGGGAGTGAACTTCTTTCGACGGTCCAGCAGCTGGGGCAGGGAAATTTGCCTGCTAGAATCGGACGTCGGTGTACTGCTAGCAGAGTGGGCGCAAGTACTTGGCTGTGACACACCTAATTCTACACCTTCATTCCTCTCAGTGCATGTTTCAGAGAGGACTGAAGTTATAGTGGGGTTGGAGATCCCAGCTGATGCGGTGCAAGGAGAGGTCCGCTTTGTTCTTTGGTGTGGGTCTTTGAGGTAGGCTTGCCAACGAGCTGCATGGCAGGTCAACATATGTCTGGTCAGGCATGTGGTACCCAAGCGGCTGATGTTTTGGCCACGCGATATACGCTTGAGACATATGTTGCAAACAGCAGCTGTGCGATCTGATGCACTAGCCTCAAAAAAGGCCCACACCAAAGAACTTTTTGAATGACGGGCAGAGGCAGCGCCCTGCACAGGCGGAGCTCTGCGGTGTGATTCCGTCGGTGTACTGCCCTTACGCTGGCCACCAAAGGGCATCCTGCCTCGTTGGAGATGTGCCTCCTCCTCATCCTCCTCCTCCTCCTCTCTCCTATTAGGCACCCACGTGGAGTCATTGACCTCATCATCCCCTCCCTCCTCATCACTGGAGCCAATCTGGCAGTATGCTGCAGCTGCTGGAACATGACTGCCAGATTGGTGTCCTTCTTGAGCATCCCCTCTGTCTGCTCTCACGCTACTGCCTTCCTCTAGCTGGGTTTCATCATCAGACCCTTCGAAACGCTGGGCATCCTCCTGGAGCATGTACCCAACACTGTGCTGAAACAGTTCGGGGGACTCCTCAGGAGGAGGACATGGTGGGTCTAGGGAAGGAGTGACTGATGATTTGTCTGACATTGATACCAGGGAAGACGACGCTTTGGCAGCTGCTTTTCCAGTACCCTGAGCCTGGGTGAGAGAGGATGAGGAGGAGGAGGAGGGCTTGGTCATCCACTCTACCAAGTCTTCGGCATGATGTGGCTCAACATGTCCAGCTGCCGAAAAGAAGGACAAGCGTGTCCCATGGCCATGTGCTGATGACAATGCACCGCGTCCACGACCAGCACTGTTGCCCCCAGACACAGAGCCTGCTTGCCCTCTTTTATTGCCTCCTGACTGTCTGCCTCTCCTTGTTTGCCTTCCAGACATTCTAATAGATGGCCTGCAGGGAGATGGGAAAAAAGCAATAAGGGCTACCTTCAGGTGTCCTTCTCTGTCCCTGGAAACAAGGACTTGCAGAGTGAAAGAAAAAAAACACTCTCCCTACCTACAGTTTTCTGTCCCTAGAAAAAATGTTTTTTTTAATCACAATATAGCACAAGGAAAATTAACTCACTGTCCTTACAGGTCCCTGGAAACAAGGACTTGCAGAGTGAAAGAAAAAAAACACTCTCCCTACCTACAGTTTTCTGTCCCTAGAAAAAAATGTTTTTTTTAATCACAATATAGCAAAAGGACAATTCACTCACTGTCCTTCCAGGTCCCTGGAAACAAGGACTTGCAGAGTGAAAGAAACTGACACTGTCCCTACCTAGAGTTTTCTGTCCCTGGAATAAATGTTTTTTTCAGCACAATATAGCACAAGGACAATTAACTCACTGTCCTTACAGGTCCCTGGAAACAAGGACTTGCAGAGTGAAAGAAAAAAAATACTCTCCCTACCTACAGTTTTCTGTCCCTAGAAAAAAATGTTTTTTTTAATCACAATATAGCAAAAGGACAATTCACTCACTGTCCTTCCAGGTCCCTGGAAACAAGGACTTGCAGAGTGAAAGAAACTGACACTGTCCCTACCTAGAGTTTTCTGTCCCTAGAATACATGTTTTTTTTAATCACAATATAGCACAAGGAAAATTAACTCACTGTCCTTACAGGTCCCTGGAAACAAGGACTTGCAGAGTGAAAGAAAAAAAACACTCTCCCTACCTACAGTTTTCTGTCCCTAGAAAAAAATGTTTTTTTTAATCACAATATAGCAAAAGGACAATTCACTCACTGTCCTTCCAGGTCCCTGGAAACAAGGACTTGCAGAGTGAAAGAAACTGACACTGTCCCTACCTAGAGTTTTCTGTCCCTGGAATAAATGTTTTTTTCAGCACAATATAGCACAAGGACAATTAACTCACTGTCCTTACAGGTCCCTGGAAACAAGGACTTGCAGAGTGAAAGAAAAAAAATACTCTCCCTACCTACAGTTTTCTGTCCCTAGAAAAAAATGTTTTTTTTAATCACAATATAGCAAAAGGACAATTCACTCACTGTCCTTCCAGGTCCCTGGAAACAAGGACTTGCAGAGTGAAAGAAACTGACACTGTCCCTACCTAGAGTTTTCTGTCCCTAGAATAAATGTTTTTTTTAATCACAATATAGCAAAAGGACAATTCACTCACTGTCCTTCCAGGTCCCTGGAAACAAGGACTTGCAGAGTGAAAGAAACTGACACTGTCCCTACCTAGAGTTTTCTGTCCCTAGAATAAATGTTTTTTTTAATCACAATATAGCACAAGGAAAATTAACTCACTGTCCTTACAGGTCCCTGGAAACAAGGACTTGCAGAGTGAAAGAAAAAAAACACTCTCCCTACCTACAGTTTTCTGTCCCTAGAAAAAAATGTTTTTTTTAATCACAATATAGCAAAAGGACAATTCACTCACTGTCCTTCCAGGTCCCTGGAAACAAGGACTTGCAGAGTGAAAGAAACTGACACTGTCCCTACCTAGAGTTTTCTGTCCCTGGAATAAATGTTTTTTTCAGCACAATATAGCACAAGGACAATTAACTCACTGTCCTTACAGGTCCCTGGAAACAAGGACTTGCAGAGTGAAAGAAAAAAAACACTCTCCCTACCTACAGTTTTCTGTCCCTAGAAAAAAATGTTTTTTTTAATCACAATATAGCAAAAGGACAATTCACTCACTGTCCTTCCAGGTCCCTGGAAACAAGGACTTGCAGAGTGAAAGAAACTGACACTGTCCCTACCTAGAGTTTTCTGTCCCTGGAATAAATGTTTTTTTCAGCACAATATAGCACAAGGACAATTAACTCACTGTCCTTACAGGTCCCTGGAAACAAGGACTTGCAGAGTGAAAGAAAAAAAATACTCTCCCTACCTACAGTTTTCTGTCCCTAGAAAAAAATGTTTTTTTTAATCACAATATAGCAAAAGGACAATTCACTCACTGTCCTTCCAGGTCCCTGGAAACAAGGACTTGCAGAGTGAAAGAAACTGACACTGTCCCTACCTAGAGTTTTCTGTCCCTGGAATAAATGTTTTTTTCAGCACAATATAGCACAAGGACAATTAACTCACTGTCCTTACAGGTCCCTGGAAACAAGGACTTGCAGAGTGAAAGAAAAAAAATACTCTCCCTACCTACAGTTTTCTGTCCCTAGAAAAAAATGTTTTTTTTAATCACAATATAGCAAAAGGACAATTCACTCACTGTCCTTCCAGGTCCCTGGAAACAAGGACTTGCAGAGTGAAAGAAACTGACACTGTCCCTACCTAGAGTTTTCTGTCCCTAGAATAAATGTTTTTTTTAATCACAATATAGCAAAAGGACAATTCACTCACTGTCCTTCCAGGTCCCTGGAAACAAGGACTTGCAGAGTGAAAGAAACTGACACTGTCCCTACCTAGAGTTTTCTGTCCCTAGAATAAATGTTTTTTTTAATCACAATATAGCAAAAGGACAATTCACTCACTGTCCTTCCAGGTCCCTGGAAACAAGGACTTGCAGAGTGAAAGAAACTGACACTGTCCCTACCTAGAGTTTTCTGTCCCTAGAATAAATGTTTTTTTTAATCACAATATAGCAAAAGGACAATTCACTCACTGTCCTTCCAGGTCCCTGGAAACAAGGACTTGCAGAGTGAAAGAAACTGACACTGTCCCTACCTAGAGTTTTCTGTCCCTAGAATAAATGTTTTTTTTAATCACAATATAGCACAAGGAAAATTAACTCACTGTCCTTACAGGTCCCTGGAAACAAGGACTTGCAGAGTGAAAGAAAAAAAACACTCTCCCTACCTACAGTTTTCTGTCCCTAGAAAAAAATGTTTTTTTTAATCACAATATAGCAAAAGGACAATTCACTCACTGTCCTTCCAGGTCCCTGGAAACAAGGACTTGCAGAGTGAAAGAAACTGACACTGTCCCTACCTAGAGTTTTCTGTCCCTGGAATAAATGTTTTTTTCAGCACAATATAGCACAAGGACAATTAACTCACTGTCCTTACAGGTCCCTGGAAACAAGGACTTGCAGAGTGAAAGAAAAAAAATACTCTCCCTACCTACAGTTTTCTGTCCCTAGAAAAAAATGTTTTTTTTAATCACAATATAGCAAAAGGACAATTCACTCACTGTCCTTCCAGGTCCCTGGAAACAAGGACTTGCAGAGTGAAAGAAACTGACACTGTCCCTACCTAGAGTTTTCTGTCCCTAGAATAAATGTTTTTTTTAATCACAATATAGCAAAAGGACAATTCACTCACTGTCCTTCCAGGTCCCTGGAAACAAGGACTTGCAGAGTGAAAGAAACTGACACTGTCCCTACCTAGAGTTTTCTGTCCCTAGAATAAATGTTTTTTTTAATCACAATATAGCAAAAGGACAATTCACTCACTGTCCTTCCAGGTCCCTGGAAACAAGGACTTGCAGAGTGAAAGAAACTGACACTGTCCCTACCTAGAGTTTTCTGTCCCTAGAATAAATGTTTTTTTTTAAGCACACTATAGCAGAAGCACAAAACACACTGACACTCTCCCTACCTATCCTTCTCTTTCCCTAAACTAAAGGAATCCAGGTTAAGCAAGAAAGAAATAACAGTCACTGTCCCTGCCTATGCTACTCTATCCCTGCTCCGGAACACACTACACTAGGCCGCCGTGCTGGCGGCCTTTTATAGTGTGGGGCGTGTACTAAACACCCTCAGCAATAATTGGCCACAGGCATCCTGCCTGTGGCCAATCATTGCTCTCCTCGCTGCCGGCGCTGTGATTGGCCAAGCATGCGGGGTCACAGTGCATGCTTGGCCAATCACAGCGCCTGGATGACACTGCGATGGCGTAGTGCATTGTGGGCCGTTCGCGTCACTCGAATTTGGCGCGAACGGCCCAAATCGTTCGATCTTCGTCGAACGATCGAACAGCCAATGTTCGAGTCGAACGTATGTTCGACTCGAACACGAAGCTCATCCCTAGACAGGAGGTCTCACCCAGGGGTCAGAGGAACCCCAGCCAGGAGTCAAGAGAAAGGAGGTCTCAACCAGGGGGTCAGAGGAACACCAGCCAGGAGCCAAGAGACAGGAGGTCTCACCCAGGGGTCAGAGGAACCCCAGCCCAGAGCCAAGAGACAGGAGGTCTCACCCAGGGGTCAGAGGAACCCCAGCCAGGAGTCAAGAGAAAGGAGGTCTCAACCAGGGGTCAGAGGAACCCCAGCCCAGAGCCAAGAGACAGGAAGTCTCACCCAGGGGTCAGAGGAACCCCAGCCCAGAGCCAAGAGACAGGAGGTCTCACCCAGGGGTCAGAGGAACCCCAGCCAGGAGTCAAGAGAAAGGAGGTCTCAACCAGGAACCCCAGCCAGAAGCCAAGAGACAGGAAGTCTCACCCAGGGGTCAGAGGTGCTCCAGCCCAGAGCCAAGAGACAGGAGGTCTGACCCAGGGGTCAGAGGTGCTCCAGCCAGAAGTCAAGAGACAGGAGGTCTCACCCAAGGGTCAGAGGTGCTCCAGCCAGAAGTCAAGAGACAGGAGGTCTCAACTAGGGGGTCGGAGGAACCCCAGCCAGAAGCCAAGAGACAAGAAGTCTCACCCAGGGTTCAGAGGAACCCCAGCCAGAAGCCAAGAGACAGGAGGTCTCACCCAGGGGTCAGAGGTGCTCCAGCCCAGAGCCAAGAGAAAGGAGGTCTCAACCAGGGGGTCGGAGGAACCCCAGCCAGAAGCCAAGAGACAAGAAGTCTCACCCAGGGTTCAGAGGAACCCCAGCCAGAAGCCAAGAGACAGGAGGTCTCACCCAGGGGTCAGAGGTGCTCCAGCCCAGAGCCAAGAGACAGGAGGTCTCACCCAGGGGTCAGAGGTGCTCCAGCCAGAAGTCAAGAGACAGGAGGTCTCAATCAATCTATATATACACACACACACTCACCGGCCACTTTATTAGGTACACATTGCTAGTAACTGGTTGGGCCCCCTTTTGCCTTCAGAACTGCCTTAATTCTTCATGGTATAGATTCAACAAGGTGTTGGAAACATTCCCCAGAGATTTTTGGTCCATATTGACATGATAGCATCACACAGTTGCTGCAGATTTGTTGGCTGCACATCCATGATGTGAATCTCCCGTTCCACCACATCCCAAAGGTGCTCTATTGTATTGAGGTCTGGTGACTGTGGAGGCCATTGGAGTACAGTGAACTCATTGTCATGTTGAAGTACTTGTTTAGTTTTCAAAAAAATTTCAACATGACCAATCCCTCAAATTCGATAGCCCCATAAAAATTGGCCGTTGCTGCGGCCCCCTAATGGTGTGAAATTTGAACAAAAATTCTTAGTTATGCATTTAGAAAGAAAATTCTTTCTGAAGTTGACCTATGTGTGGCCGATGTAAGGCTTGGATGCTGATCTATATTGATGCTCATTAGGGTGCCAGCTGTGGCAGAGCCAGGCGGCCCATACCTGTAACTACGGAACCACCCCTAAGACTTCACCCTTGGACATCCAGTCTACTAACACTGCACTAGAAGGCAACAGGAAGTTAAGTCTGCTCAGCTACTTGGTGGCCTTGTGAGTAAAAGACTGCTGATCCGGGTGACATTTGGTGCTTTAAAAATATGGGAGCCAGTATAGATTTACAGGGTACAACTCCCACAGTGGCCCTGATTTGGCCATTCCTTTCATTCTCTGGTCAGGAAGTGCTCTATTCAGGACAGTGAAGTCAGTTTCCTTTTCTTTGGAGCTAGCATTGAACTTGTTATCCCATGTCCTATACCCCTCCTCAGTTTCAAGTTTATTCAGCATTAAAATCTAAAAAGACATCCTGTAAGCTGGTTACTGCGTTAGTGTGCATGGAGTCGCTATTGGGTGAGTACTGGTAGCCTCTGTATAATCAGGAAATAAAACCCTGGTCATCATCATCATTTATGCAGCCGTTGTCAAGATATGCACAGTAAGACTCGATTCATATCTATGCATGTTGCTTTTGAGCGTTTCTGCAGTGCTTTTTGTGGTGCTTGCCGCGTTTTTGGATACGCGTTTTTACCGCAATTTTACAGCGATTTTGTGCTTTTTTTTTTACACTGTATATAGCTGGTTGCTAAGAAGGGGGCCGGGAAGCCGGCCACCGTGTCCTTAACAACCGATGAGCCATCAGCTGTCAGCGGGCTTCCCGATGAATGTAAAGAAAAAATAAATTGGCGACTAAAATTTTTTTTGAAAAAAACAGCGTGAGGTCCCCCCCCCCCAGGTCCATATTAGGCCCTTGGGTCTAGTATGGATTTGGAGGGAATCCCCATGCCAAAATGTAAAAAAAAAATGGTGTGGGGGTCCCCCAAAATCCATACCAGACCCTTATCCGAGCATGCAGCCTGGCAGGTCAGGAAAGGGAGGGGACGAGCGGGCGCCCCCTCCCCCCTGAACCATACCAGGCCGCATGCCCTCAACATGGGGGATGGGTGCTTTGGGGCAGGGGGGGCTCTGCGCCCCCCACACCAAAGCACCTTGCCCCTATGTTGATGGGGACAAGGGCTTCTTCCCGACAACCCTTGCCTGGTGGTTGTCGGGTCTGCAGGCGCGGGGCTTATCGGCTTAACAAGGGGGCCCCCAGATCGGGCCCCCCTATGTGAATGAGTATGGGGTACATTGTACCCCTACCCATTCACACACAAAAAAGTAGTGTAGTGTTAAAAAATACAGTAGACAGTTTTTGACAAGTCTTTTATTAAAAATATCTTCTTCTTCTCTGCTTCTTCCTCCGGTCTTCCTCCATCTTCTCCCACATTTTTATCCTCCGGTCTTCTCCTTCTGCCCCTACTTCTTCTTCCATTCTTCTTTCTTCTGTCTTCTTTGCCCGGGGCATGATGGGTCTGTGACGTCACAAGGGGGCGTGGCCTCCGGATGACATAATCCGATTACCACGCACCCATCGATTTTTAAGAAATGCAGGACAGCGGCGCCGACAGATCAGCGGGACGCAGCATCGGAGGTGGGTCGTCGGAGGGAGCAGAGGAACAAAGAAGACAGAAGAAATAAGAAGAGTGGAAGAAGAAGCAGGGGGAGAAGGAGAAGACCGAAGGATGTGGGAGAAGATGGAGGAAGACCGGAGGAAGAAGCTGAGAAGAAGAAGAAGATATTTTTAATAAAAGACTTGTTAAAAACTGTTTACTGTATTTTTTAACACTACACTACTTTTTTTTTTTTTGGTAAATGGGTAGAGGTACAATGTACCCCATACTCATTTACATAGAGGGGGGTGGGATCTAGGGGCCCCTTGTTAAAGGGGGCTTCCAGATTCCGATAAGCCCCCCGCCCGCAGACCCAGACAACCACCAGGCAAGGGTTGTCGGGAAAAGTCCCTTGCCCCCATCAACATGGGGGCAAGGTGCTTTGGCGCAGAGCCCCCCCTGCCCCAAAGCACCCATCCCTCATGTTGAGGGCATGCGGCCTGGTATGGTTTAGGAGGTCCTCCCTTTCCTAACCTGCCAGGCTGCATGCTCAGATAAGGGTCTGGTGTGGATTTTGGGGGGACCCCACGCCATTTATTTTTTTATTTTTGGCATGAGGGTACCCTCCGAATCCATACTAGACCCAAGGGCCTGGTATGGACCTGGAGGGGGGGCCCACTCAGTTTTTTTTCTCAATTTTTATTTTTTAGCCGGAAATTCTATTTTTTTTACATACAGCGGGAAGCCCGCTGACAGCTGATGACTCATCGATTGTTAAGGACGCGGCGGCCAGCTTCCCGGCCCCCTCCTTAGCAACCAGCTATATACAGTGTTAAAAAAAAAAGAAGCAAATTGCGTCAAAATCACAGTAATTGCGTTTTGAATGCGGGTTCATTGAAGTCTATTACATGCAAAACGCTGCATTTTGCGGGGAAAAATGTCCCTGACCATTTCCAAAAACGCAGAGGCACAAAAATGCATTGATGTGAACATGTTCCATAGGAGCCTATGTTAAAAAAAAAAAACACAAAATGCACCAAAAATACATTAGTGTGAATAGTGCCTAACTGTATTTTTACTGCATTCAATCGTCAACCATCAGTGGTACTGACACTTTTTTTAATTTATTTTTTATCTTTTTCCTTTTTCTTTTCATATTTTCATACTTAACCATGCGTAGATGAGTGGACATGTGTGGACTCTTTTTTCTACTAATTTTCAGTTTATTAGAGGTACTGCTACATATAGACCTATGTGAACTCTGAAGTTGTAATTCCTGTAGTTCCATTATGCATTGTCAACAACATTGACGTTCAGCACACAAAGAAAGCATTTACACTGTGGAATTAAAACCCACTGTTGCTACGTTAGTCTGTATATTGTGGCAACAAGCATTTATAGAAATGTATAAGTACATGCTATTTATATAGTGTGTGTGTGCTCTATGTACAGGGCTTCACAAATACAGTATATTTTAGGGTAACTTACAGCTACAGTGATTAGTGAGATCTACTCAGGGCTTCCATGACTGTGATCCAAACTGGGCAAGGAGGTATTGTAGCTATATAATAAAAAACGTCTTTAGGTTATTCACGCTATAAACAGATTCAGCACATTTCACTTTTGTCTTGTTTTATTCATCCCACAGATGACAAAGCAGGTGCAATTGCCTTCCCCAGAGATTATTCTGAACAATTGCTTCCTCTGCTTGTTAAGACTGAATGAAACTGAATGACATCCAAGCCAATCATTTCTAAAGCTTTATACAGAAGTATACTGTAGGCTTGTATTTCAGGTGCCTATAGAGATTAGATGATGACCGAATGTCTTTGGGGCATCAGCAGAAACTAGTTGCCTAGGTGTGTCATGCGTAGAAACAATCAGACACTTTGTATAATTATGTTTTTTCTTTTTCCCCATGATAAGCTAGCAGACAGGTTCTTGCAGCATGCTTTTTTCCACTTTTCCAGACAGGAAACACAGAAATTACTGTATGACGGGACCCTTCATCATAGTTGCCGGTATTTGAAAATACTTAGGAAGGACACCTTGAAAATATTGAGAAGAATAATATGCGCGTATAGTGCACCTCCCACTGAGCACTTGTGGCCATGGCCAAAAAGCATAGTCAATAAAGTGGAAGCTGCTTGATGGCATATGGGTTGTATAATGATACAGTTTTCCCTGATTTGTAGACAAAATAGGGCCTGGGGGTGCACTGAAAAAAGTGGGAGTAAAGTAAGCCCTATTGTTGGTGTTGGTAATAAAACCCCCAGCAGTGATGTCAGCTAGAGCAATAATGACCCCCTGCATTTGTGAGTGTCCACAATAATAACCCCCCATTTTAGTGTCAGTGAATGCAATAAACTTCAGAATTGGTGTCAGTGGTTGCAAAAATAACCCCCAGCATTAGTCTCAGTGGATACAATAATAACCTTCAACTTAGGTGTAAGTAGCCAAAATGGCTGCAATAGTAACCCCCAGCACTGCTGTCAGTAGATGCAAAAGTAACCTTTAGCATTGGTGTCAGCAGCCACAAATATGATCCCATGCATTGGCTGCAGTACCCTCAATAGTACCCCCCTCCCCCCAGCATTGGTGGTTACTATTAGTAGTAGGGATGATCTTTGGGTTTCTCAGTTTGGCAAATGGGACAACAATCTGCCCACCCGCCTCAACCTCCAGCTTTTGCAGCCAGAACTTACTTATCACTACCACCACTAAATTATAGAGAACTACCAGCTTGTTTCAAACTGTAAGCCAGCATGAATCCTGGGTGACAGCTAGGCTGCATACCTGAAAAAGGACCTGGCATGGATTTTGAGGGTAGGAGACAAGTTTTTTTTTGTTTCTTAAAGGGACATTACGAATGGTTTACAAAAAAATATACTGTCTCTTTGAGAAAAAAACAGTGTGGGGGTAAGTGACATGACTTCTGTCTGCTGCAGTTACAATCTAGTCACCTTCTTGCACCCAGTCTGTAACTGGACAGTAGGGATGACCCGAACACCCCCCTGGTTCGGTTCGCACCAGAACCTGCGAACGGACCAAAAGTTTGCGCAAACTTTAGAACCCCGTTAAAGTCTATGGGACTCGAACGATCGAAATCAAAAGTGCTAATTATAAAGGCTAATATTCAAAGTTATTGTCCTAAAAAGGGTTTGGGGATCCGGGTCCTGCCCCAGGGGACATGTATCAATGCAAAACAAAGTTTTAAAAACTGAAGTTTTTTTTTGGGAGCAGTGATTTTAATGATACTTAAAGTGAAAAAAATAAAATGTAAATATTCCTTTAAGAATAGTACCTGGGGGGTGTCTATAGTATACATTTATAAAGGAAAAAAAGTAATTTAAAACTGCTTGCGGCTTTAATGTAATTTCTGGTCCCGGCAATACGGATGAAAATCATTGAGAAAAATGGCATGGGTATCCCCCCCCCCCCCCCCTCCCAGCCCATTACCAGCCTCTTTGGGTCTTGTATGGACATTAAGGGGAACCCCGCACCCAAATTAAAAAAAGGAAAGGCGTGGGGCCCCCAGGCCCTATATACTCTGAACAGCAGTATACAGGCGGTGCAAACAAGACAGGGACTGTAGGTTTGTTGTTACGTAGAATCTTTTTGTAATTTTGAACTGGTACATTTTTAAAGTGTAGCTCCAGCCAAAAAATCTATTTTTAAGCTTTTTGGAAAACATAGGGAAGGGTTATCACCCCTGTAACATTTGTTTTGCTGTCTGTGCACCTGTTCAGAACATTTCATCTCACTTTCCATCCCAATGACAAATGTTTTTGGAAAATTTGGGGTTTTTACTGAAACAAAAATTGGTGATAAAGCATCAGTGGAGAGGAGACACCTTTTTCCCATATTAACTCTTACAGGAGATAATTTCCCTTCCTAGGAGTAGATTTTCTCTCACTTCCTGTTGTCTCCTTCCGTTTGCAAGTAGGAGTCATTTGTAAGTTTGATGTTTGAAAGTAGGGGTCTGCCATATATACTCTGCAGAAATTTGGCCCTTAGGTGTTTGTGTTGCCACAACACTGTAAGCCCTCACAGTTACTCTTGGTGGGCACAGGAATGGGCCCAGCTGTGAAATATTAGATCAAGAATTGTAATTACATGCTCCCTGTTGAACAGGGGCAGAAAAATTGGGCCTTTGGTGGTGGTGGTGGTGGTGGTGGTGTTGCCACAACACTGCAACCCCTCACAGATACTCTTGGTGGGCGCAGGAATGAGCCCTGCTGCAAAGTATTGCATCAAAAATTGTAATTACACACCCCTGTTAAACAGGGGTTGAAAAATTGGGCCTTAGCCACTGGTGGCGGTGCCCAGAACCAAAAATTTTCTTACAAGCTATCAGAATGATCATTGAGGAGGAAGAGGATAGTCACTCAGCATAACAGGATAGTCACTCAGCATCAGCATAGGCAGTCTTGAAGGGATCTGACATTTCAAAAAAAATTATTTGGTTACATCAGCATCAGGTGCTTGGTAGCTGGTGATGATCCAAGACTGATTCATTTTTATGAAGGTCAGTCGATCGACCGAGTCGGTGGACAGGCGCACCCTGTGATCGGTTACAAAGCCTCCAGCAGCACTGAATGTGCGTTCCGAAAGAACGCTGGATGCAGGACAGGCCAGTAGCTCAATTGCATACTGTGCAAGCTCTGGCCAGTGATCCATCCTCAAGACCCAGTAACCCAGAGGATTTTCGGTGGGAAAGGTGTCCAAGTCTGATATTGCCCCTAGGTATTCCTGCACCATGTAAACCAGACGCTGGCGATGGTTGCTGGAACCGATCATACCTTGGGGCTGCGTACTAAAAAATTGTCTGAACGCATCGGTCAGACGGCCACCTTCTCCATCAATCCTTCTTTGACTGACCGAAGCCTCAGCAACACGTTGTCCAGGACCAGGAATTTGTAACCTCCCAGTCTCTGGGAATGCGTTGCACAGACCTTTCTGCAAAGCCTCCCGAAGATGTTTCATCCTCTGCTCCCTCTGCGACGGCAAGATAAGGTCCGCAACCTTACCCTTGTAACGTGGATCAAGGAGGGTTGCCAGCCAGTAATGATCCCTCTCCTTGATAGCACAAATAAGAGGATCCTTCCACAGGCTTTGCAGGATCAGGGAGGCCATGCAGCGTAGGTTTGCTGAGGCATTTGGTCCGGAGTCCTCTGGGTCACTCAGGATGACATGATCCGCAGCCACCTCCTCCCAGCCACGTACAAGTCCATGGGTGTCTTGGGACTGTAATTGATCCCTTGAAGACTGCTGCTGATGCTGAGTGCTAGGCTCCACCTCCATGCTGACACAATCCTCCTCCGCCTCCTCTTCCTGTGTGATAGGCGGGCCAGCAGGAACACTGTCTGGATAAAGGGGGCCTTGAGAGGTAAGGAAGTCCTCCTCTTCCTCCCTCTGTTCTGCCTCAAGTGCCCTGTCCATTATTCCATGCAGCGTGTGCTCCAACAAGTGGGCAAGAGGGACAGTGTCACTGATGCATGCACTGTCACTGCTCACCATCCTCGTGGCCTCCTCAAATGGTGCCAGGACAGTGCATGCAAAACCAAGCACCACTGACCCTGTCCTGGTGCCATATTGTCACAGATACTCATTGATGGCCCTCTGCTGCGTTTGCAGCCGCTGCAGCATGGCCAACGTTGAGTTCCACCTGGTGGGCATGTCACAGATTAGGCAGTTCTTGGGCAGGTTAAATTCCTTTTGCAGGTCAGCCAGCCGAGCACTGGCATTATATGACCAGCGGAAATGCACACAGACTTTCCTGGCCTGCCTCGGGACATCCTGTAAGCCCGGGTACCTGCCCAAGAACCGCTGCACCACCAAGTTAGGGACGTGAGCCAAACAGAGCACATGGGTCAGGTGTCCCTGTCGAAGGGCGAAGAGGAGGTTGGTGCCATTGTCGGAAACCACTATTCCTGGCTTAAGCTGGCGTGGTGTCAACCACCTCTCGGCCTGCCCCTGCAGAGCTGACAGAATCTCTGCCCCAGTGTGGCTCCTGTCCCCCAAGCACACCAGCTCAAGCACTGCATGGCATCTCTTTGCCTGCGTACTTGCATAGCCCCTTAAACGCCAATGGACTACCGCTGGTTCCAAAGACAAAGCACAGGAAGAGGCCATGGAGGAAGAAGAAGAGAAGGGGGTGGTGGAGAGAGGTGTGTCAGAATCACCAGTAGTAGAATTTTGGAGGCGTGGTGGCGGAACGACCTCCAACACTACTGCACCCTGTCCTGCATCCTTCCCAGCTGCCAGCAGAGTCACCCAATGTGCCGTGAAAGATAGGTAACGTCCCTGTCCATGCCTGCTGGACCATGAGTCAGCGGTAATATGCACCTTACTGCTGACCGCCCTGTCCAGCGAGGCCAAGATATTGCCTTCCACATGCCGGTAGAGAGCCTGAATCGCCTTTCGTGAGAAAAAGTAGCGTTTGGGAACCTGCCACTGAGAAACCGCACATTCCACAAACTCACGGAAGGGGCCAGAGTCTACCAACTGAAAAGGCAGCAGTTGAAGTGCTAGCTATTTAGCCAAGCTAGCATTCAACTGCTGGGCATGTGGATGACTGGGAGCGAACTTCTTTTGGCGGTGCAGCAGCTGGGGCAGGGAAATTTGCCTGGTACAATCTGACGTTGGTGATCCGATAGCAGATTGCTCGCAAGTACTTGGCAGTGACACACCTAATTCTACACCTTTATTCCTCTCAGTGCAGGTTTCAGAGAGGACTGAAGGTATAGTGGGGTTGGATATCCCAGCTGATGAAGAGCAAGGAGAGGTCTGCTTTGTTCTTTGGTGTGGGTCTTTTAGGTGTGCTTGCCAACGAACTGCATTGCAGGTCGACATATGTCTGATCAAGCATGTGGTGCCCAAGCAGGTGATGTTTTGGCCACGCGAGATACGCCTGAGACATATGTTGCAAATAGCAGCGCTGCGATCTGATGCACTCGTCTCAAAAAGGGCCCACACCAAAGAACTTTTGGAATAACGCGCAGAGACAGCAGCGGCCTGTACATGCAGAGCTGTGCGGTGTGATGCTGTCAGTGTGCTGCCCTTAAGCTGGCCCCTGGAGGGCATCCTGCCTCGAATGAGATGTGCCTCCTCCTCCTCTTCCTCTCTCCTATCAGGCACCCATGTAGAGTCCGTTACCTCATCATCCCCTCCCTCCTCATCACTGTAGCAAACCTGGCAGTATGCTGCAGCTGGGGGAACATGACTGCCAGATTGCTGTCCTTGTTGGGCACCCCCTCTCTCTGGGCTCACGTTACTACCCCCTCTCTCTGGGCTCACGTTACTGCCTTCCTCTAGCTGGGTTCCATCATCAGAGCCTTAAAAACGCTGGGCATCCTCCTGGAGCATGTACCCAACACTGTGGTCAAACAGTTTGGTGGACTCCTCAGGAGGACATGGTGGGGCTAGGGAAGGAGTGACTGATGCCATTGAGCCAAGGTAAAAGGCCACGTTGGCAGCTGCTTTGCCAGACAAAGTACCCTGAGCCTGAGTGAATGAGGATGAGGGGGATGAGGACGGCTTGGTCATCCACTCTACCAGGTCTTCGGCATGTTGCGGCTCAACATTGCCAGCTGCCGAAAAGAAGGGCAAGCGTGTCCCACGGGCACGTGCTGATGAGGATGCACCGTGTCCATGACCAGCACTGTTGCCTCTAGACACAGAGCCTGCTTGCCCTCTTTTATTGGCTCATGACTGTCTGCCTCTCCTTGTTTGCCTTCCAGACATACTAATGGCCTGCAATGAGATGTAGCTGCACAAGCGTGGGATGTATATATATATATATATACTGATTATACTGCAGCTAGCAGAATCAACTGCCTGCTGTGGTATTAGTATGAGAACACCAACAATTGTCTTCAGTTAGTTTTAGGTGCACACTGTGCACAGGACACAGTACACTAACTGAAAATACTTGCAGCTCCCTGCCTGTGGTATTAGTATGAGAACACCACCAATTGTATTCAGGTACCTTTTAGGTGCACGTTGTGCAAAGGACACAGTACAGTAAATGAAAATAATGCAGCTCCCTGCCTGTGGTATTAGAATGAGAACACCAGCAATTGTATTCAGGTACCTTTAGGTGCACCCTGTGCAAAAGACACAGTATACAAAATGAAATTAATGCAGCTCCCTGCCTGTGGTATTAGTATGAGAACGCCACCAATTGTATTCAGGTACCTTCAGGTGCACGCTGTGCAAGGACACAGTATACTAAGTGAAAAAAATGCAGCTCCCTGCCTGTGGTATTAGTATGAGAACACCACCAATTGTATTCAGGTACCTTTAGGTGCACCCTGTTCAAAGGACACAGTACACTAAGTGAAAATACTTGCAGCTCCCTGCCTGTGGTATTAGTATGAGAGCACCACCAATTGTATTCAGGTACCTTTAGGTGCACGCTGTGCAAAGGACAGAAGTACACTAAATGAAATTAATGCAGCTCCCTGCCTGTGGTATTAGTATGAGAACACCGCCAATTGTATTGAGGTATCTTTAGGTGAACGCTGTGCAAAGGACACAGTACACTAAGTGAAAAAACTGCAGCTAACACAATTACCTGCCTGCCTGTCAGTATAGGGAATAACAAGAACGGATCTAGCTAAACTGAATACAGTGTGTAAATATCTATACAACACCTAGGATGCATACATATCCTCTACACACTGTAACTGCAGCTAACTGACTCGCCTGCCTGCTCTATCTAACTCAAATCAAATTACACTGTCTCTCTCTCTCGCTCTCTTTCTTTTATCCAATGCCACTACACAAGGCCGCCAAGCCGCAACCTTATATAGTGTGGGGCGTGTACTAAACCCCCTGAGACATAATTGGCCAAAGCCACCCTGGCTTTGGCCAATTATGGCTCTCCGTTTTTTCCGCGCTGTGATTGGCCAAAGCATGTGGGTCAGAGTGCATGCTTGGCCAATCATCAGCCAGCAATGCACTGCGATGCCGCAGTAAATTATGGGCCGTGACGCGCCACTCGAATTTCGGCGTGAACGGCCCATAATGTTGGAAAATCGGCGAACAGGCAATGTTCAAGTCGAACATGGGTTCGACTCGAACTCGAAACTCATCCCTACTGGACAGTGAAGGAGCAGCTACAGAAAAATGAGACATCACGGTGCTCTCTCCTCCTGTCAACTTGTTTCCTATCAACATGCTGGGCTGGCACTTAAAGAAGCTGACCATTTGCCTCCCAGTCTGAATGCTGATGTATAGGGACTGCAAGAGGTGGATACCCAGGTAGGTATCAGGTAGGCTTGTGCAATTCATTTCGTAACGAATTGAAATTCGTCCGAATTTAGCAACTTTCGGACATTCGGAAGCATTCGAATTTCCGAACAAAGCAATTACGAATAAGACCGAATCCGAAATAAATTATACCGCAAATAGCGAATGCCCGAATGTCTTCGGCATAATTCGTTATGAAAAAGTTACGAATGTATGAATCCATACGAAGCACAATAACACTCACTCTGCTCTGCTCTCTGCTTCTCCCACACCGTGCTGAACTCCCTCTCAAAATGGTGTACAGGGGCGGAGGTTATAGCCGCATGTAAAAAACGAAAGTAAAATACGAGATTTCGAATCCATTCGAAGCACAATAACACTCTGCTCTGCTCTCTGCTTCTCCCTCACCGTGCTGAACCCTCTCAAAATGGTGTACAGGGGCGGAGCCTATAGCCGCATGTAAAAAACGAAAGTAAAATACGAGATTTCGAATCGTTACAAATAACCGCTATGTATTTAGAAAAGTACAAATCCATTCGAAGCACATTAGGCATAATAGGCAGCGTCGTTGTGAGAGAGACACGGAAAATTACGAATCAACGAACCCAAAAAAAGTTATGAAAGTAGGAGTTGTGTCCAGAATCAACGAAAAACAACGTACTCTACCGAAAGTACGAATTATAAAGCAACAAAAAATTCAACGAAAAATGTCGCTTGCAAAAATACGAATGAGTCCGAACACGAAAAATCCCGTCTAGCAAAATTACGAATGATTACGAATCAACAGGACCGGAAAGAAACGAACCGAAACGGAACGAATTTTTCCGTTGTGCACAAGTCTAGTATCAGGTACGTATACTAGGTAGCAATAAGGATTTTTAATAAATACATAACTGCTTCAACTGATGTTTTATATAGAGTTTCTGTTTGGTGTGCAGTGTAAAGGTTCGTTGTACACATCTATACATCTGCCCATGTAGGATAATTCTTGTAAGGATTCTTTTTTAAAAGGTATCCTTTTTTTTTTTTGCTTTGAGACCACTTTAAAATCCCACAGCTCTTTTTATATAGGAATCAGGCCTACATTTTAGGGTATTTAACCACTTCCCGCCGGGAGAGCGTAAATGGATGTACTCCCATTTCAGTGGTTATACCAGGTTGATGCCTGCACCTACAGGCATCAACCCAGTATTGACTTTTTAGGCCAGCGATTCCCTGCACCATAAGAACAATCTTAGCGGCTGTTCAGCCGCTTGATTGTTTTTACAGGTGGTGGGAGGGGAGCCCCCCCCCTCCTGCCACCCTCTGTTGCTTCTACCGGCTTGCCCATGCGATAGGCGAGCAAGTGTTCATCAGAATCGACGACCCATCAGAATAGGTAACAGAAGTGACGTTCCATCACAACACCGCGACTGCCATCTAATGCATTACAATTTAACTAAACCCATTAGATTTCGGTAGACTAAAATGTACTGGAGATTTTAGTTGACTATTATGTGCTGTATATTGTAGTCAGCTAAAATAGGACTAAAACTAAAACAATTTAGATGACTAAAATACAACTAAAACTAAAATGGCATTTTAGTCAAAAGACTATGACTAAAGCTAAATCGAAATTTGACGTCAAAATTAACACTGGTTACCAGACCATTAATTTCAACAGCAATCTTCTCATAAGATTATATGTGCATTTAATATACAGTATTTAATTAATGTTATTTACCTGTAAAAGCCTCCCTTGAGTAGACAGGCAAACGCTCTGAGACTGCTTCTGGGCCTTTCCATCCTGGAAGTAAGGTAAGCAGTCCCAGCAGACACAGAGCTGCTGCTAAATCATCACTCTACAGTATTACTGTTCGCTCCTCCCCACAGCCACATAAAAGGTTATGAAGTGGGGTGAGGGTAGAGAAGGAGGAGATGGGCCAGCACAGACTGTAAATAGACACTTCCAGAAGCAGAGGGCGCTATGACCTGCAAGGAAGGAAGGAACTGAGCTAGAAAACTGACTTTTCCTGGAATGGCCACATTTTCTGGATGTTCATAGTCACATTGCATGTGAATAAAAGAATATATATTTTTTTTAAGGAAAGACAATGCAAGTAAGCATTGCGCAAAACACTGGATTTTTCTATGCTTTTACTTGCAATTATGCCTTAGTTGTTGACAGAGTCAGGTCAGGACACACATGCCATTTATGTGTTCAAAACAGCTAATTTGCTTAATAAACTCTTTGCATTTGCATCTTAATAATAATAAAAATCTGCCATATTAAATAAACAGAGAATACGTTATTACATTGTAATATATATATATTTCTGTAAATATGTATATGTTCAATGTTTCGGTTTCAGATTTCATGCAGATGGATATTTCAGCTTCAACTCGTGGTATCACCATCCTGCTTATTTTCTGTTTCTATGGCTCCATTAATGCCTATCCAGATGGAAAAGTTGAGGCAGCATGCTCTTCAATGATTCCTGAACATGGAGCTTCCACTCAGACTTCCGTTGGCCCCTACAGCTTGACTGTTTCTAAAACCACTTACAGTGCCGGAGAACAAATCACAGGTAATGTGAAATTATGAGTAAAGTAGTTTCGTATGCAGTGGCGGCCGCTCCATTAGGATGCCGGTTGCATGGATTTCAATGGTTTAAAAAAAATGTTCGCACATGATTAGAGCCCAATGCTCTAAATGGCTTACAAAAAGGGTGGGCTCAGGGCGCAGAGCACTGTGCCCTGAGCCCACCCAGTTGTGTGACAATAGCAAATTAATATTCGCTATTGTCTTCCTGCTTCTTCTCACAGTCAATCAGGAAGTGGGTCTTAAGATTGGCCGAGAGGAGAAACGACCATATTGGCTGCTGAGGAGGAGACGCAGGGGGAAGCCACTGAAGCTGTCAGCGACCTAGATGGGGTAAGTGCAGGGCTGGTGGGCGGACTAGCGAGCGACGGGGAGGCAGGTGGTTGGTGTTACAATTTTGTTAATGTATTTAGATGATTACTAGTACATTAACCCTGCTCCCCCACCCACCCAGACTGCTGTCTGCTGGTCCCCTGTGCTCCTTTATGTAGACTACGATCATCTAAAAATGACATACAAGGCCATCATCTGTGGTATGTGTACAACAAATGAAGAAAAAAGATCGGACTATATTGGCCAGACAAGGAGTACACAACCATATAAAAACAGAATTCTATTTTTTTATTGTCCAATTAATTTAAAATATCATACAGAAATGCAAGAATACATATATACTGTGTGTGTTGTGACAGCAGGAAGGTAAAGTCACCTGGTTGCATCCAGGGGGGTAGATATATTTCGCCCAGATTCAGGCTTTACGCCGACTTATACAACTAGGTGGAGAGTTGTATAAGGCTAGTGGGCTCATGGATGACTCATACCTCTAGGGAGAGGGCTGGGCGTCGTACAGACAGGGAGTTGATGAGGCCAGCTGAAGCTTGTCAGCTCATTTAGGCCTCTATAAGAACTCCCAGCTTCATTAGATGTTAGCTCATGCCTGGAACCAGACCTGTGTGGACTGTCTAGGGAGAGTGAACCCCTGTGCGGTGAGGCAAAGCCTGTGTGGCTATTTGTTTGGACTTTTACTAAACCAGGGACTTAGGGACTAGGACAGCACTAGGCTGATCCCAGTTGTTAGTTAGGAAACCTGTATGTTTAGTCAGAGGTCAACTTGACCAGGATTTATTTTGGTTATGTTTCTTTTGCTTTGCTGTGTTTTGTCACTGTAAATAGAAAATAAACCGCACCTTTTTTGATTTTGAAAACCACAACCTCCGTTTGCTGGGCCTGTTTTGTGTGGGGAGCCCATCCCGGGGGTCACACACACCCGCTGCCGAGCTAACCCCCTCACAGTTGGTGGAGAACCAGTGGCAGTTTTTTTTAAGCCAGCATGGAGGAGATACTGAAGCAGCTGGCTCTAGCAAATGCCAATCAACAGCAGACAAATGCAGGTTTGCAAAGGAGCCTTGCAGCCCAGCAGCAGACAAACGCAACTTTGCAACAGAGTCTGGAGGCTCAGCAACGAGCCCAGCAGCAATCTGAGGCCCGCTTCATAGACCTGTTGCAGAAGCAAGAGCAGAGACTACAACAACAGATGGAAGCAGTAATGCAGCAACGTCCGCAGACCAGTGAGGAAAGCCGTCCCACTAATACCGCGTCCTTTGGGGTGAGTCGTTTATTGACAAAAATGACTGGAGAGGATGATCCAGAGGTATTTTTGACCACATTTGAAAGGACCGCTGAAAGAGAAAAGTGGCCTGAGGAGCAGTGGGCTGGACTGGTGGCTCCTCTGTTAACTGGTGAATCGCAGAAAGCTTACTATGACCTAGAGCCTAACCAAGCAAAAGACTATGTGATGCTAAAAGCTGAAATATTGGCAAGGCTGGGTGTCACCCAGGCTGTCCGGGCTCAGCGTGTGCATAACTGGACTTTCCAGCTTGGAAAACCCCCCAGGTCTCAAATGTATGATCTCATTCACCTGAGCAGAAAGTGGCTACAGCCAGAGACTTTGTCCGCACCAAAGATTGTGGAACGTGTTGTAATGGATCGGTTTTTGAGAGCTCTTCCTACGGCCATCCAAAATTGGGTAAGCCATGGAGACCCAGAGACGGCCGATGGTCTTGTGGATCGTGTGGAGAAATACTTGGCTACAGAGAACCTGACGGCCTCTTCCAGAGACACTCGGACTTTCCACCCTAAGACCAGACCATCCCCAGGGGCGGATAAGAGGATTCCAAGGGGTGAGGGTGGAGAGAGTGAGAGGGTGGGAGCTCTACCCCAAGTTTGGCGAGAACAGCCTGGGAAATCAGCGGCTCAAGAGGCGGCAAGAAGGATCGTTTGCTACCGCTGCCGGCAAGCGGGACATATTGCAGCCAATTGCCCGGTTGTGGAGGAACCCATGCAGTGTGACTTTCTGACGGGCAGACGTCAGTCGCTGTGTGCGACAGTCGCATGCACTGCCATTCGAGGAACTGAGAAACATTTATGCAAAATGTGTGTTAATGGTAGAAATGTTGTGGTATTGCTGGATTCAGGTAGCCTTGTGACCCTGATAAAGGCTGAGTTAGTTAAAACAGAGGTCTCTGGGAATAGCAAGGTAGCTGTTATTTGTGTGCATGGGGACACCCGAGAGTATCCAGTAACTACAGTGTGTTTCGAGACCCCCAAAGGTACCCTCTCTCATCCAGTGGGCTTAGTATCTCAGTTACCGCATGACGCCATTGTGGGAAGGGATTTTCCGAAGTTCTGGGAACTGTGGGATGATCCTGAGCCCCTCACTGGTGCCCCTATGTACCAGGAATGTGATAGCCAGAACTCCCCTGAGAGTGGTGAGGACTCTCCGGAATTTCCCTTATCAGTATTGGCAGGGGAGACTCAAGAAACTGGAGAGGAGCCCACCTCCTCAGACGAAAACCTACCGTCTGTGGAGTTTTCTGATCTTGAGGTTCACAGGGAAAACTTTGCCACAGAACAGTTGAAAGACCCCGCCCTAATAAAGGCACGGGAAAACGTAGTGAAAATAGATGGCGAGTTAGTGAACCCAGATAATACCTGCACTTACCCATACTTCAGCGTAGAGAAGGACCTACTGTATCGGGTGGCAAAAAGGGCAGAAGAAACCGTTGAGCAGCTTGTGGTGCCCAAACCTTACAGGAAGTTGGTGTTGGAGTTGGCCCATGGGCACATTCTTGGAGGTCATCTGGGGACAGAGAAAACCCGAGAGAGGGTATTACAGAGATTCTATTGGCCGGGGGTGATGAAGGACGTAGAAAATTATTGTTCCTCCTGCCCTGTGTGTCAGAGGTTGGCCCCGATGCCACATTTCCGTAGCCCGCTGGTCCCTCTACCCATCATTGAGGTCCCGTTTGAGAGGATCGCCATGGATTTGGTAGGTCCTATAATCAAGTCCGCTAGGGGGCACCAGTACATATTAGTTATAATGGACTATGCCACCCGTTATCCAGAAGCGATCCCTCTCCGAAATACCTCGGCCAAAACCATAGCCAAAGAGCTATCTCTTGTTTTTAGCCGGGTGGGTATTTGTAAAGAACTGCTTACGGACCAAGGTACACCCTTTATGTCCCGGGTTATGAAAGAGCTGTGTAAATTGTTCAAAGTGACGCAATTGCGTACGTCTGTGTATCACCCCCAAACCGATGGGCTGGTTGAAAGATTCAACAAAACCCTAAAACAAATGTTGAAGAAAGTGGTGGATAGAGATGGAAAGGATTGGGACTGTTTACTTCCTTATTTGATGTTTGCTATTAGGGAGGTGCCCCAATCCTCTACGGGATTCTCCCCCTTTGAGTTACTGTATGGGAGACACCCAAGAGGGCTGTTGGATATTGCCAAGGAAACTTGGGAAAGTGAGAGTTCTCCCCACAGGAGTGTGATTGAGCATGTCGCCCTGATGCAAGATCGAATTGCACAGGTAATGCCCATCGTGAAGGAACATTTGGCCCAAGCGCAGTTGGCACAGCAGAGAGTGTACAACCGTGGAGCCAAGACCCGTACCTTTTCCCCGGGGGATAGGATATTGGTACTTGTCCCTACGGTTGAAAGTAAATTCCTTGCCAAATGGCAAGGCCCCTACGAGATAATGGAAAAAGTGAGCGAAGTGAATTACAAGGTCAGACAACCAGGAAGGCGAAAGCCCGAACAGATCTATCACGTTAATCTGTTGAAAGCCTGGAGGGATAGAGAGTCCCTAGTCGCAGACACTTGGTCACCAGCTCAAACTGGTTGCGTGATTCCTGAGGTTGGAATAGCAGCCACCTTGTCACAACCCCAACAACAGGAGGTTAAGGAGTTTGTGCTTCGCAACAAGGAGGTATTCTCTGAGCTGCCGGGACAAACATCTGGGGTAGAGCATGACATCATTACCCCGCCCGGTGAAAGGGTGAAGTTAAAACCCTATCGGATCCCAGAGGCTCGACGGGAGGCAATACGGGAGGAAGTACAGAAAATGCTGAACTTAGGGGTGATAGAGGAGTCCCAAAGTGATTGGTCTAGTCCCATCGTGTTGGTGCCTAAACCGGATGGGAGCTGGCGATTTTGTAACGATTTTCGTCAGTTGAACAAAGTTACAAAATTTGACACCTACCCCATGCCACGTATAGATGAGTTGATCGACCGGCTGGGAACAGCCCGATACATGACGACTCTTGACCTCACAAAAGGGTATTGGCAAATCCCCCTGGCCAAGTCGGCCAAAGAGAAAACCGCATTTGTAACCCCAGACGGGGCGTTCCAATATAAAAGAATGCCGTTCGGGTTACAGAATGCGCCGGCCACATTCCAGCGGAAAATGGACCAGATGCTGAGGCCCCATCGGAAGTATGCTGCGGCTTACCTGGATGACGTAATTGTCCATAGCACAGATTGGGCCTCACATCTGCCAAAAGTGCAAGCAGTCCTGGACTCTGTTCGGGAAGCGGGGTTTACGGCTAACCCCAAGAAATGTACCATTGGGCAGGAGGAGGCCAAATATCTTGGGTACACCATTGGGAGGGGAGTAATAAAACCCCAACTCAACAAAGTCGAGGCCATCCAGAGTTGGCCACGTCCCAACAGCAAGAAGCAGGTACGAGCCTTTCTGGGAATCGCTGGGTATTATCGGCGATTCATTCCCCACTTTGCTTCTAAGGCTGTGCCCCTAACCAACCTGACGAAGGGGAAAGTGTCGGTCATGATTAAATGGACCCCCGAGGCTGAGGCAGCATTCCAGTTCTTGAAACAAGCCTTATGTAGCCAGCCAGTGTTGTACTCACCCGACTTCTCTAAAGACTTTGTCGTACAAAGTGATGCGTCAGATGTGGGGTTAGGAGCAGTATTGTCCCAGGTCTGGAACGGGGAAGAGCACCCAGTCATTTACCTCAGCAGGAAGTTGAAGTCCCATGAGGTAAATTACGCCACCGTTGAAAAGGAGTGTTTAGCGGTGAAGTGGGCTCTAGATTCCCTTCGGTACTACCTGCTAGGTAGGCACTTTGACATGGTTACGGATCACGCTCCGTTAAAGTGGATGGCTCAAAACAAGGAAACAAATAGAAGAGTGAATAGGTGGTTCCTGGCCCTCCAGGAATTCAACTTCACAGTAAAGCATCGCCCTGGCGTTCAAATGGGGAATGTGGATGCTTTGTCTCGAGTACATGAATGCCTGATTGCTGGTGTTCCAACCCCGAGGTTAAAACAAGAGGGGGGGGGTATGTGACAGCAGGAAGGTAAAGTCACCTGGTTGCATCCAGGGGGGTAGATATATTTCGCCCAGATTCAGGCTTTACGCCGACTTATACAACTAGGTGGAGAGTTGTATAAGGCTAGTGGGCTCATGGATGACTCATACCTCTAGGGAGAGGGCTGGGCGTCGTACAGACAGGGAGTTGATGAGGCCAGCTGAAGCTTGTCAGCTCATTTAGGCCTTTATAAGAACTCCCAGCTTCATTAGATGTTAGCTCATGCCTGGAACCAGACCTGTGTGGACTGTCTAGGGAGAGTGAACCCCTGTGCGGTGAGGCAAAGCCTGTGTGGCTATTTGTTTGGACTTTTACTAAACCAGGGACTTAGGGACTAGGACAGCACTAGGCTGATCCCAGTTGTTAGTTAGGAAACCTGTATGTTTAGTCAGAGGTCAACTTGACCAGGATTTATTTTGGTTATGTTTCTTTTGCTTTGCTGTGTTTTGTCACTGTAAATAGAAAATAAACCGCACCTTTTTTGATTTTGAAAACCACAACCTCCGTTTGCTGGGCCTGTTTTGTGTGGGGAGCCCATCCCGGGGGTCACACACACCCGCTGCCGAGCTAACCCCCTCACAGTGTGTATATATACTGTATATATATATACATATATATATATATATATGTGTGTAGCACCCTCACCTCTCCCCCACCTGCCTTTTAGTTTCGGCTCCTCGCAGGGAGGGAGAGGCACACCGCACCACAAGCCCGTACCCTCCTGTTTGAAGAGGTTGAGTGGTGTTATTTTTCGGGCCTGCCTGCGGCTGGAGTTGAATCCTCCCGAGGATGATTCTCACCTCTACCTTAGATAGATGCAAGTCCTTTGTTCTCCCCAGTAATGTAACTGTCCACACCAACTGAAAGTCCAACTTCTATATTTATTTCATACGGATAATAAATATGCCTCTTTAACAGCAGACAGGTTGGAACAAGACACAGGACAGCTTAGGTGGGAGCAAGTCCAGGCACAAACTTGAATAAACTCTTTGACTGTTTAGGTTTCACAAACAGTTATGGCGCACGGTCTCTGCCACAGCCCGTGAGGTTGGTCTCTGCCACAGACCGAGTGAATAGAAAGTCACTGCCACTGACTTGGAGAACAGGTCACTGTCACTGACCGGGTGAATAAAGTCACTGCCACTGACTGGGTGAATAGGTCACTTCTACTGACCGGGTAGATGGAGTCACTGCCACTGACTGGGTGAATAGGGCACAGCCCTACTAGGCCACTGCCACTGACCTTGAACATGAACCTCCTTCTAAAGAGCATCTGGCCCATGTAAAGGAGAAGACATCCCTCCGGAGAGTTACCAGAGGTCCCCACCGTCACCACGACTCTGCGCTGGGTCTTCGGAACAGGTAACCACCCTGGCCTCCTCGTCCCAGATCCGGGTCCCCTCGCAAGGCAGTACCCTGGGAGTCCTCAATCCCTGGCGGAACCCAGCCGAAATAGTACCTCACCCCAGACTGAAGGTGTCTGGGATGGAACCGGAACCAGGCCTCCGGGCCTCGGGCACCCGGAGACAACACACACACACACAGTTTGAAGGTGCCTGGGTGCGGACAAACCCCGCCTGGAAGATGGCTGCCCCTTTTTATACCCTCTCCCGACAGGCACAGCAGGTTCCCCGCCGTGCTGCTGCCGAGAGGGGACAAGAAAAGGCACAACCTTGTACTGTGGTTCAACCCGGGCCTATGGCGACAGCGCCACCTGTAGGCCCCAGGGAACTGTGCACCAATACTGTCTACCATGGCACAGAAATGGTCCATTAACCCTAACAATCAATGTGTCTGAGCCTAATTACCACTCAGACACTTCCCCTAAATTGAACACCCCGCTACATATATTATATATATATATATTGTGACAGCAGGAAGGTAAAGTCACCTGGTTGCATCCAGGGGGGTAGATATATTTCGCCCAGATTCAGGCTTTACGCCGATTTGTACAACTAGGTGGAGAGTTGTATAAGGCTAGTGTGCTCATGGATGACTCATACCTCTAGGGAGAGGGCTGGGCGTCGTGCAGACAGGGAGTTGATGAGACCAGCTGAACCTTGTCAGCTCATTTAGGCCTCTATAAGAAACTCCCAGCTTCATTAGATGTTAGCTCATGCCTGGACCCAGACCTGTGTGGACTGTCTAGGGAGAGTGAACCCCTGTGCGGTGAGGCAAAGCCTGTGTGGCTATTTGTTTGGACTTTTACTAAACCAGGGACTTAGGGACTAGGACAGCACCAGGCTGATCCCAGTTGTTAGTTTAGGAAACCTGCATGTTTAGTCAGAGGTCAAACTGACCAGGATTTATTTTGTTTATGTTTCTTTTTGGCTTTGCTGTGTTTTTGTCACTGTACATAGAGAAATAAACCGCACCTTTTGATTTTGAAAACCACAACCTCCGTCTGCTGGCCCTGTTTTTGTGTGGGGAGCCCAACCAGGGGGTCACACACACCCGCTACCGAGTTAACCCCTTCACAGTTGGTGGAGAATGCGGGCAGTTTTTAAGCCAGCATGGAGGAGATACTGAAACAGCTGGCTCTAGCAAATGCCAATCAACAGCAGACAAATGCAGGTTTGCAAAGGAGCCTTGCAGCCCAGCAGCAAGCTCATCAACAAGCCCAGCAGCAATCTGAGGCCCGCTTCATAGACCTGTTACAGAAGCAAGAGCAGAGACTACAACAAATGGAAGCAGTAATGCAGCAACGTCCGCAGACCAGTGAGGAAAGCCGTCCCACTAATACCGCGTCCTTTGGGGTGAGTCGTTTATTGACAAAAATGACTGGAGAGGATGATCCAGAGGTATTTTTGACCACATTTGAAAGGACTGCTGAAAGAGAAAAGTGGCCTGAGGAGCAGTGGGCTGGACTGGTGGCTCCTCTGTTAACTGGTGAATCGCAGAAGGCTTACTATGACCTAGAGCCTGACCAAGCAAAAGACTATGTGATGCTAAAAGCTGAAATATTGGCAAGGCTGGGTGTCACCCTGGCTGTCCGGGCTCAGCGTGTGCATAACTGGACTTTCCAGCTTGGAAAACCCCCCAGGTCTCAAATGTATGATCTCATTCACCTGAGCAGGAAGTGGCTACAGCCAGAGACTTTGTCCGCACCGGAGATTGTGGAACGTGTTGTGATGGATCGTTTCTTGAGAGCTCTTCCTACCGCCATTCAAAAGTGGGTAAGCCACGGAGACCCAGAAACGGCCGGTAAACTTGTGGATCGTGTAGAGAGATACTTGGCTACAGAGAACCTGACGGCCTCTTCCAGAGACTCTCGGACTTTCCACCCTAAGACCAGACCATCCCCAGGGGCTGATAAGAGGATTCCAAGGGGTGAGGGTGGAGAGAGTGAGAGGGTGGGAGCTCTACCCAAAGTTTGGCGAGAACAGCCTGGGAAGTCAGGGGCTCAAGAGGCAGCCAAATGGATTGTTTGCTACCGCTGCCGGCAAGCGGGACATATTGCAGCAAATTGCCCGGTTGTGGAGGAACCCATGCAATGTGACTTTCTGATGGACAGACGTCAGTCGCTGTGTGCGACAGTCGCATGCACTGCCATTCGGGGAACTGAGAAACATTTATGCAAAATGTGTATTAATGGTAGAAATGTTGTGGTATTACTGGATTCAGGTAGCCTTGTGACCCTGATAAAGGCTGAATTAGTTAAAACAGAGGTCTCTGGGAATAGCAAGGTAGCTGTTATTTGTGTGCATGGGGACACCCGAGAGTATCCAGTGACTACAGTGTGTTTCGAGACCCCCAAAGGTACCCTCTCTCATCCAGTGGGGTTAGTATCTCAATTACCGCATGATGCCATTGTGGGAAGGGATTTTCCGAAGTTCTGGGAACTGTGGGATGATCCTGAGCCCCCCACTGGTGCCCCTATGTACCAGGAATGTGATAGCCAGAACTCCTCTGAGAGTGGTGAGGACTCTCCAGAATTTCCCTTGTCAGTATTGGCAGGGGAGACTCAAGAAACTGGAGAGGAGCCCACCTCCTCAGACGAAAACCTACCGTCTGTGGAGTTTTCTGATCTGGAGGTTCACAGGGAAAATTTTGCCACAGAACAGTTAAAAGACCCCGCCCTAATAAAGGCACGGGAAAACGTAGTGGAAATAGATGGCGAGTTAGTGAACCCAGATAATACCTGCACTTACCCATACTTCAGCGTAGAGAAGGACCTACTGTATCGGGTGGCAAAAAGGGCAGAAGAAACCGTTGAGCAGCTGGTGGTGCCCAAACCTTACAGGAAGTTGGTGTTGGAGTTGGCCCATGGGCACATTCTTGGAGGTCATCTGGGGACAGAGAAAACCCGAGAGAGGGTATTACAGAGATTCTATTGGCCTGGGGTGATGAAGGACATAGAAAATTATTGTTCCTCCTGCCCTGTGTGTCAGAGGTCGGCCCCGATGCCACATTTCCGTAGCCCGCTGGTCCCTCTACCCATCATTGAGGTCCCGTTTGAGAGAATCGCAATGGATTTGGTAGGTCCTATAATCAAGTCCGCTAGGGGGCACCAGTACATATTGGTTATAATGGACTATGCCACCCGTTATCCAGAAGCGATCCCTCTCAGAAATACCTCGGCCAAAACCATAGCCAAAGAGCTATCTCTTGTTTTTAGCCGGGTGGGTATTTGTAAAGAACTGCTTACGGACCAAGGTACACCCTTTATGTCCCGGGTTATGAAAGAGCTGTGTAAATTGTTCAAAGTGACGCAATTGCGTACATCTGTGTATCACCCCCAAACCGATGGGCTGGTTGAAAGATTCAACAAAACCCTAAAACAAATGTTGAAGAAAGTGGTGGATAGAGATGGAAAGGATTGGGACTGTCTACTTCCTTATTTGATGTTTGCTATTAGGGAGGTGCCCCAATCCTCTATGGGATTCTCCCCCTTTGAGTTACTGTATGGGAGACACCCAAGAGGGCTGTTGGATATTGCCAAGGAAACTTGGGAAAGTGAGAGTTCTCCCCACAGGAGTGTGATTGAGCATGTCGCCCTGATGCAAGATCGAATTGCACAGGTAATGCCCATCGTGAAGGAACATTTGGCCCAAGCGCAGTTGGCACAGCAGAGAGTGTACAACCGTGGAGCAAAGACCCGTACCTTTTCCCCGGGGGATAGGATATTGGTACTTGTCCCTACGGTTGAAAGTAAATTCCTTGCCAAATGGCAAGGCCCCTACGAGATAATGGAAAAAGTGAGCGAAGTGAATTACAAGGTCAGACAACCAGGAAGGCGAAAGCCCGAACAGATATATCACGTTAATCTGTTGAAAGCCTGGAGGGATAGAGAGTCCCTAGTCGCAGAAACTTGGTCACCAGCTCAAACTGGTTGCGTGATTCCGGAGGTTGGAATAGCAGCCACCTTGTCACAACCCCAACAACAGGAGGTTAAGGAGTTTGTGCTTCGCAACAAGGAGGTGTTCTCTGAGCTGCCGGGACAAACATCTGGGGTAGAGCATGATATTATTACCCCGCCCGGTGAAAGGGTGAAGTTAAAACCCTATCGGATCCCAGAGGCCCGACGGGAGGCAATACGGGAGGAAGTACAGAAAATGCTGAACTTAGGGGTGATAGAGGAGTCCCAAAGTGATTGGTCTAGTCCCATTGTGTTGGTGCCTAAACCGGATGGGAGCTGGCGATTTTGTAACGATTTTCGTCAGTTGAACAAAGTTACAAAATTTGACACCTACCCCATGCCACGTATAGATGAGTTGATCGACCGGCTGGGAACAGCCCGATACATGACGACTCTTGACCTCACAAAAGGGTATTGGCAAATTCCCCTGGCCAAGTCGGCCAAAGAGAAAACCGCATTTGTAACCCCAGACGGGGCGTTCCAATATAAGAGAATGCCGTTCGGGTTACAGAATGCGCCGGCCACATTCCAGCGGAAAATGGACCAGATGCTGAGGCCCCATCGGAAGTATGCTGCGGCTTACCTGGATGACGTAATTGTCCATAGCACAGATTGGGCCTCACATCTGCCAAAAGTGCAAGCAGTCCTGGACTCTGTTCGGGAAGCGGGGTTTACGGCTAACCCCAAGAAGTGTACCATTGGGCAGGAGGAGGCCAAATATCTTGGGTACACCATTGGCAGGGGAGTAATAAAACCCCAACTCAACAAAGTCGAGGCCATCCAGAGTTGGCCACGTCCCAACAGCAAGAAGCAGGTACGAGCCTTTCTGGGAATCGCGGGTTATTATCGGCGCTTCATTCCCCACTTTGCTTCTAAGGCTGTGCCCCTAACCAACCTGACGAAAGGGAAAGGGTCGGTCATGATTAAATGGACCCCCGAGGCTGAGGCAGCATTCCAATTCTTGAAACAAGCCTTATGTAGCCAGCCAGTGTTGTACTCACCCGACTTCTCTAAAGACTTTGTCGTACAAAGTGATGCGTCAGATGTGGGGTTAGGAGCAGTATTGTCCCAGGTCTGGAACGGGGAAGAGCACCCAGTCATTTACCTCAGCAGGAAGTTGAAGTCCCATGAGGTAAATTACGCCACGGTTGAAAAGGAGTGTTTAGCGGTGAAGTGGGCTCTAGATTCCCTTCGGTACTATCTGCTAGGTAGGCACTTTGACATGGTTACGGATCACGCTCCGTTAAAGTGGATGGCTCAAAACAAGGAAACAAATAGAAGAGTGAATAGGTGGTTCCTGGCCCTCCAGGAATTCAACTTCACAGTAAAGCATCGCCCTGGCGTTCAAATGGGGAATGTGGATGCTTTGTCTCGAGTACATGAATGCCTGATTGCTGGTGTTCCAACCCCGAGGTTAAAACAAGAGGGGGGGGTATGTGACAGCAGGAAGGTAAAGTCACCTGGTTGCATCCAGGGGGGTAGATATATTTCGCCCAGATTCAGGCTTTACGCCGATTTGTACAACTAGGTGGAGAGTTGTATAAGGCTAGTGTGCTCATGGATGACTCATACCTCTAGGGAGAGGGCTGGGCGTCGTGCAGACAGGGAGTTGATGAGACCAGCTGAACCTTGTCAGCTCATTTAGGCCTCTATAAGAAACTCCCAGCTTCATTAGATGTTAGCTCATGCCTGGACCCAGACCTGTGTGGACTGTCTAGGGAGAGTGAACCCCTGTGCGGTGAGGCAAAGCCTGTGTGGCTATTTGTTTGGACTTTTACTAAACCAGGGACTTAGGGACTAGGACAGCACCAGGCTGATCCCAGTTGTTAGTTTAGGAAACCTGCATGTTTAGTCAGAGGTCAAACTGACCAGGATTTATTTTGTTTATGTTTCTTTTTGGCTTTGCTGTGTTTTTGTCACTGTACATAGAGAAATAAACCGCACCTTTTGATTTTGAAAACCACAACCTCCGTCTGCTGGCCCTGTTTTTGTGTGGGGAGCCCAACCAGGGGGTCACACACACCCGCTACCGAGTTAACCCCTTCACAATATATATATATATATATTAGGGCTGTGGAAATTAACTATTAATTCCTCGATTAATCGATTAATTGTTTTGAACGATCAAAATTCTTTTGATTGATCAAAATTCTTTGTGCTTGCCGTGTCCATCTGTAGGGCTCCTTTGCTGTGCCTTCATATCTGCATGCCGGCGGGACCTTACTATCTGCCACACGCAAGGGCTGTTACACTTCCCTCTATCAACCTGGGATTCTACAGCCATCCACTGGGAGTTGTGACAGTTCCCTTCACGGGACATCTACATGCCGACGGACTGATGTTAGCCCCTTCTCATCTGGATTCGGCAGTGGTATCGTTGTACACATTTTTATACCAGTATCATACTTGGCTACATGTTTTTATGACTGCTTTTGCTACCGTTTGGTATTACTCGCACCATTTTTACAGTTTATGTAGCTACATCGATTTTATCGATTTTATCTCCAGTGCAATATTTATTTTGTTACCTACTTGAAGACTATAAAAGTTTTAATGCTATTCCCATCGAGTGCTGCCTTTGTGTGTTTTTTGTATCCTGCTATCCATTTTTCCAGTGGTTGGTAGCTGCACTGGGAATCAGCCTGCAAGGAGATCAGCTAAAAGTAGTTGGATCTGTATGTGCGTTATAAGTAATTGAAATTAAATAAAAAACCAATTAATCGAACACAAAAATTTTAATCAGTAACAGCCCTAATATATATATATATATATATATATATATATATATATATATATACACACACACAGTTAGGTCCATATATATTTGGACACTGGCACAATTTTCATACTTTTGGTTCTGTATGCCACCAGAATAAAATTAAAACAAAACAATCCACATGAATTTGAAGTGCAGACTTTCAACTTTAATTCAAGGGGTTGAACCTAAATTTTAAGTACAAATTTTAGGAACTGCAACCATTTTAATACACTGCCCCCCCCCCATTTTCAGGGGCTCAAACGTAATTGGACAAATTAATATAATCATAAATAAAATGTTAATTTTTAATATTTTGTTGAGAATCCTTTACTGGCAATGACTGGGTTTCCTTCTTTCTGATGCCTTGCCAGAATCTAACTGCAGCTGTCTACAGTTGTTACTTGTTTGTGGGTCTTTCTGCCTTTAGTTTTGCCTTCAGCAAGTGAAATGCATGCTCAATTGGGTTGAGATCAGGTGATTGCAGAATATTCTACTTTCTTTCTTCAAAAGCTCCTGTGTTGCTTTTGCAGTGTGTATTGGATCAATGTCCATCTGTACTGTGAAGTGCCAACTTTGCTGCATTTGGCTGAATCTGGGCTGACAATATGTCTTTAAACACTGCCTGCAGAATTCATCCGGCTTCTTCTGTCTTCTGTCACATCATCAATAAACACCAATGTCCCAGTGCCACTGGAAGCCATACATGCCAATGCCATCACACTGCCTCCACCATTTTTTAAAGATGACAATGTGTGCTTTGGATCATGAGCTGTTCCAAGCCTTCTCCACACTTTTTTCTTCCTGTCATTCTAGTACAAATCAACCTTAGTTTCATCCATCCAAAGAATGCTTTTCCAGAACTAGTCTGGCTTTTGGGATGTTTTTTGGCAAAGTCTAATCTGACTTTTCTATTCTTCAGGCTTATGAATGGTTTGCATCTTGTGGTAAACCCCTCTGTATTTGCTCTCATGAAGTCTTCTCTTGGTTGTAGATTTTGACAACGATACACCCACCTCCTGGAGAGTTGCTTTCACTTGTCTGGATGTTGTGAATGGGTTTTTCTTTACCATAGAGAGGATCCTGCAATCATCCACCACTGTTGTCTTCCGTGGACATCCAGGCCTTTTTAGGTTGCTGAGCTCACCAGTGTGTTCTTGTTTCCTCAGAATGTACCAAACTATTTATTTGGCCACTCCTAATGTTGCATTCTTCTTTGAATGCATGATGTAGGTTCACAGCAATAGATTCCAAATGCAAATACCACACTTAGAATCAACTCCAGACAATTTACCTGCTTAATTGTTGAAGAAATAGGAAAAAGGTGTATCCCATACCTGGCCATGAAACAGCTTTTGCTTCAATTGTTCAATTAGTTTTGGTACCCTACAAAAGGGGGGTTGGCTATTCCTAAGAGCTGTAATTCCTAAACCCTTCCTCTGATTTGGATGTACGTACCCTGAAATTAAATAATTATATAACTATAGCTTGAATCTAGTTTGGTAAATACCTTTAAAAAAAAATTGTGCCTGTGTCCAAATATACTGTATATGGACCTAACTGTATATGTGTGTGTGTGTGTATGTATATATATATATATATATATATATATATATTTTTTTTTTTTTAAACAGCTGAGCTAAACCGGTATAAAGATGATCCCCTGGAAAGGCACCAGAGTAGGGAGCAAAAATATGGACACCTAAACACCTGGAATTATTCCCAAAATGGTTCTACGGATGTATTGATTATAGCTGGCAGTAGCAAAAATCTCCCATGAGAACCGACAGGATCAGGAGAGCCCAAGGCTAAGCAGTAGTAACACAGGTATCCTATTAGTGCAGTGGCAACTCCAAAAACAATAAGGATTAGCATCAGTAAGAGGGAACACGTGCTATCAAAGTGACAGATCCATGCAGTGCTCACATCGCCCAAGGTGTCATCAGGAAATTGGCCCTTATTTTTTGTACCTATAGTTAAAGGTCAGAGAATAGGGAGGATTTGGCTTCTTCCAAAGTAATAGTCTGAAGCTATCCAGTGTTTTCAAGAATAATGACTTGATCCTGATAGTTCAATAACCTTGCCAGCATAGTTCTTGGAGGTCTGTCAAATGGTAGGGCCAAGTTGGTACTCAGTGGGCTCTCCACTGTGTAGAGAGGTTTGGAAGTGTTCTTAATAAGGGTTGTTTACCGTATTTTAATATTCTCTGGATCTTTTAGGAAGACTGGTTATTTTTATTAAAACTATGTTTATTTTCAGTGTCATCTAGTTATTACTGTTAGAACTAGACTTTTGTGGGGTAAGTTTTAAACCTTGTTTAAAAGGGAATATGGTATCCTCAAGGATGCTAAGTTTTTCTTTGAAGCGCCTTTGCATATTTTCTCTATATCATGCATAATAAATTTATATTTTTCCTACCACACGGCATTTGAAAAATAGAGGGAGGAAAATTAAGAATTACACCACAGTATGGACCTTTCTTAGAATAGGTGCTCTTACGGCTTGCCAACTCCAAAATCCTGGAAGCTTCTCAGTGTTTGTTGGTGTCTACATGTTACTTTACATGGTTTTCTTCACTGTAGGATGGGCAAAGTGTGGCAGTTTTTCATCTTTTCCCCTTTCTTTGGGGAGTTACGTCACTCTGCCACCCAGTGCATTCTTGAAAAAGTTGCTTTGCCTGATACACGCCTTTCTTGACAGTTATTGTCAACTTACCCTGTCTTCCAGGGGATGTAAGCATCACAGGAAATGCTCCGAACAGCATAAGATCCACAAGCTGGGCGAAATAGGTGACAAGAGATGTGGAAGGATCAGCAGAGGCGTAGCTTGAAGCTTGTGGGCCCCAATGCAAAACATTGACCTGGGGCACCCAATCTACCACCTGCCACTTCCACCATGCGCTAATACACTCCCACTGCACTCTCCTCCCCCCACTATTCTGGTAATGACATGCTCCCCCACCATCCTGGTAATCACACCCCCCACCATCCTGGTAATGACATGCCCCCTCCCCCCACAATCCTGGTAATGACATACCCCCCTACCATCCTGGTAGTGCCATGCCCCTCCCTCCCCCCATCATCCTGGTAATGACATGCCCTACTCCCCCCGGTAATGCCATCCATCCTCCTCCCTGTTAATGACATGCCCCCTTCCCCCTACTATCTTGGTAATGACATGGGCCCCTCTCCCCCCAACCCACCATCATGGTAATGACATGGCCCCCCTCTGCCCACCATTCTGGTAATTACATGGCCCTCTCTCCCCACCATCCTGGTAAAGACATGCCCCCCTCCCCCCACCATCCTGGTAATGACATGGCCCCCCTTACTCCCACCCCACCATCCTGGTAATGCCATGACCCCCCCCTGCCCCACCATCCTGGTAATGACAACCCCCCCCGATACTGCTCAAATTGACAAAATAACACCTGGGGCCCTGCCCCTTGGGGCCCCTCAGGAGGATCTTTTTAAATACATAAAATACATTTTCTGACTGTAAGTGTTGGCAGGCCAGGTGCTGTAGGAGCAGTGTGCTGTCCAAGCTGTTCCCACTTAAGCGGACACTCCTCGCAGAGCAGTGTCTCTTGCCAGAGTTACAGAGGTCCTATCCCGGCTCTCAGACGGCACTCTCCTCCTGCCTTCTCTGTTCTGTGTGGCAAAGAAGCAGCTTACTGTCTCCCTGCCATTGTCAGAACACTGCCAGCAGTGAGCACCACACTTCCCTGTCCCAGGCTGCTCCATAATGATCCTCTGGGAAACTCAGGCAGACATGGCCTCTCTCCCCAATGAGGGCGAAGGAGGGGTGTGGACTGTAGTCTGGGGAGAAGGCAAACTGGAAGCTAGGGACTGGGTTACAGCTGGGGCCCTGGGAGACCACAAGGCGGATCGGACCTGGATTCTGTCTCATGGGTTTTGTGAGAGAAAAATGCAGCAAGTAAGATGACAGCAGGGAACTGCAGTCCCCCTGGAGCTAAACACTGGGTCCCAATGGCGACCCCTTATGCTACGCCCATGAGGATCAGTGTTAAAGCATAGTGCATAGGCACAGTCACTCCACACATCCACTCACATTTGGGTTGGGGCCATGTCCTTAGCATTTTCTTTCTGAACCTTATACCAAGTTAGCAGAAACAAACTGGTTTCTTAGATCACAGAGCATTTGAACAAGAATGTTTGAGCACACCTTGCTATTATTATAATATTACTTATTACTAATATGGACTGTATATTACTGTTCCTATGTTACATTTTCTAACCTGAACATGATGTATGCTTTACTCACGTTGCAGTCTCTCTAAGTGGAAGTTCCAAATTTGAAGGTTTCCTGATTCAAGCCCGCTCGGGCAACTCAGCATCCCCTCTGGGCTCCTTTGAGGTCGCAGACAACAGTGCACAGACCCTCACATGTACCTCTGCTAAAGTAAGTTTAAAGTATGATGAAAAATTTGTTAAACTACTAAAATGTAAATGCTGAAGAAGTTTATGCAACCCTCTCACCAGAGTAAAAACTTTAAACTGCAGGCAGCCTGAGAAAAAGAATTCTGGCAGGCGGCCACTCCAATCTTCATTCCTTACTGTATCCAAGGTTTCTGTCATGCTCTCTACTGTGGATGCCATTTTCCCTTACTGTTGGATGCCACGCCTCCTATTGTGCTCTTTTGTTTTACCTGCCGCCCCTGTGTCTGGACAGAACCTAGTTTAAAACCCAACTCAAGGGAAAACCCATGCTTTCTCCATCCCTCTTTCCCACCATTCGCCAACCCATTCTGCCAGCTCCTAAATTCTCCTTACTTTAGGAAGTCAATTATACTTATTAGAGTCCCGCTCCCCATCCAGGTCCCTCGTGGGGATCACTAATCTAGCATTGCATGTTAACCCTTGACATCCGGTCTCCTTTACCCCCACAAACATCTGATCTCTTCAGAATCCTAAGATGACCCCTCTGCTGGCAGGTCAATGGGAATTGTCCATGTCACTCAGACACCTGAAAGAGGGAGCCCAGTAGGATGTAAACAGAGAGTAGGATCTGGGGCTGGGTGATCATGTCAGGTATGTGAAAAGAGGGACTCAAAGAGGTTGTTTTTTTGTTTTTTTTAACACAGTGATCAGAGAGAGCTGGGTTTAATGGAGGAGTTAAGCCCTGTACACACGATCGGATTCCTATGGTTTCTTAACCGATGGATTTTTCCATCGGAAATCCGATGAAGCTGACTTTCATCAGTCTTGCCTACACACTATCAGTCAAAAAAACGACCGTTCCAAACGCGGTGACGTAAAACACTCCGATGAGTCAAGCAAAATTAAGTTTAATGCTTCTGAGCATGCGTCGACTTGATTCTGAGCATGCGTGGATTTTTTATCCGATGGAGTTCCCCACAGACAATAGTAATTTGCTATCGGTTTTTTAACCATCGGATAAATTTAAAACATGTTCTATTTTTAAACACCGATGGGGCCCATACACGATCGATTTGTCCGATGAAAAAAGTCCATCGGACTGTTTTCATTGGTTAAACCTATCGTGTGTACAGGGCTTAAGAGGGATGTTCATTTTTTTTTTTTTTTTACAGAATTGTGCTTTAAATATTTTGGTCTAGCTTTTGCGATAAATGCTAACTCCCTCTAAAACTGATGTGTTAGCTTTGATTACACTCTAACAGGTTTAATATTCAGCTATTTTCATATGTCTAAGTCTGACCACATACAGTATGTTACAATGCTCTGAAGAGCATCGAGAAGGAGGGTCAGGGAAGGGTTGACAACAGTCTTTGTAATTTCAGAGTAACCGTTGCAGAGGTGTCAGCCCACAACAGGAAATGAGGAGTTCATTATCTGCCAGAATGTTTATTTTTCTGAATTTGCAGCATTATTAGAAGGATAGACACAGGGGAATGTACATGTACTGTATGTATTTCAGAGGTATATACTGCATGCATTTTTTATTTTTTATTTGCTGACATACACTTTAAGGAAAAGTTCACCAAAATAATACAACTTATATCACACTTTCATTTGTTTTGCAGAGTGCAGTGAGCCAAACATCTTCTGCCTTAAAATCAAATGTACAGATGAAATGGACGGCCCCATCAAGTGGCAACTCAGACATACAAATTCGGTATTTTTTTTTGCAAGGGCTTTTTACTGTTTTAAATAGACTGCAGCTTGATTCTCTCCATTAAAGTGGTTGTAAGTCCTTGCATACTGTATACCCAGTAAAGTGACTAGCCTCAGGTGAAACACAGAGATTAAACAAATCCTCCTACATAGGTTGTATCTTTTTATCTGCAGCCTTCTCTTCTCTACAGCCTCCAAAAGCACACATTTTATGCAGCATTTCTGAGCTTCAGGAGGCAAGGGATGTGGATCTGATGTCACACACTGCACAACATAGATCAGAGATCTGAGTGCAATCTGAGACCTGAGTTGAGGGAATGGACACCCCCCCTCTACACAGTCTCATAGGGAAACATGCACATCTGAGGCTGTCAATCACCTGCTGTGTGCTGGAGGCGGGCAGGGCTAGATTGTTAGACATGTGCACACTGAAATATTTGGTTTCGGAATTTCGTTTTCGTCCGAAAAATAAATTTATTAAGTTACTCCCGAAATTCGTTTTTATTTATGTCGTTTTTCGTTAAAAATTGCATTCGTTCGAAAATCTGAATTAATTAAGGTCGAATCTGTCATTGAAGGCTTATGGTGTCTGTCAAATGTTCAAAGAAGATTCGACGGAGCAGCGAAACTATACGACTCTGCAATCATACATTTCCGGTCGAATGTTCCGCCCACAAGCAGTGATCTTTTCTCTCTATGTCGAATCTTTTCTCTCTATAATAACGAATCTTTTCTCTCTATAATGTCGAATCTTTTCTCTCTATAATGTCGAATCTTTTCTCTCTATAATGTCGAATCTTTTCTCACCTATGTCGAATCTTTTCTCTCTATAATGTCGAATCTTTTCTCTCTATAATGTCGAATCTTTTCTCTCCTATGTCGAATCTTTTCTCTCTATAATGTCGAATCTTTTCTCTCCTATGTCGAATCTTTTCTCTCTATAATGTCAAATCTTTTCTCTCCTATGTCGAATCTTTTCTCTCTATAATGTCAAATCTTTTCTCTCCTATGTCGAATCTTTTCTCTCCTATGTCAAATCTTTTCTCTCTATGTAGAATAATCTTGGACTAATAGAGTTAAGGTTAGGCACATTCGACCACAGGTTCGATAGACACAGATTGTTATTGTCAGCGTCACGTCGAATCTCCTATCTATATCGAACTGTTGTAGCAACGAAAACGAAAATAAAGCATTTGTTTATGTCGGATCTTTCGGTTTTCGGATTCTGTGCTTTCATTTTCGTTTGTTAAAACGATAACAAAAATAGCTGAAATTCGGACGAAAATGCATTCGGACGAAAACGAATGCACATGTCTATAGATTGTCTGACATTGGCTTAGACTGGCAGAAGTGACTCATGCAGATAGCAGAGAAGTGACAAAGCAGACATAAATCACACTTGTTGCTTTGGATCAAAGCAAGTACACAGTAAACAATTTTACATTTTGTTAATTTTAAATTATTTCAGAGTGTTACAACCACTTTAAAATAATACAGTCAGGTTAAGCACTTCTGTATCTCCTCAGTGGTCAAGATAGGATGGTGCACACAATATTTACACTAATACCCTGTACACACAGCTGGATTTTACGATGGAAAAAGTCAGACGGGCTTTTTTTATCAGATATTCCGACCGTGTGTATGCCCCATCTGACTTTTTCCATCAGGAATTCTGACGGACTTAGATAGAGAAAATGTTCTCAATCTATCTGTCGGACTTCCGGCGGACTTTTGGCGGACTTTTCCACGGTCAAAGGTCCGGCCGTGTGTACAGGGCATAAGATGTACAATCCTTTAACCACTTCCCACCCAGTCAATAGCAAATTGACGTCCGGGAAGTGGTTCTGTTATCCACACTGGACGTCATATGACGTCCTGCGGGATAACAGCCGCCGCGCACCCGGGGGGGCGCGCATCGCGGCGATCGGTGGAGTGGTGGGTCAGTCTGACCCACCGCTACACTGATCTCGGTAAAAAGCCTCCGTCGGAGGCTTTTTACCATGTGATCAGCCGTGTCGAATCACGGCTGATCAGGAAGTAAACAGGAAGAGCCGTTGATCGGCTCTTCCTCACTCGCGTCTGACAGACGCGAGTAGAGGAGAGCCGATCGGCGGCTCTCCTGACAGGGGGGGTTCGCGCTGATTGTTTATCAGCGCAGCCCCCCCTCGGATACCCACACTGGACCACCAGGGAAGCCCCCAAGGACCACCAGGGAAGCCCTAAGCATGTGGATGGCCCCCATGGCCATCCACATGTAGTAAAACTAAAAAAAATATTAAAAAAACATAAAAAAATATGCCAATCAGTGCCCACACATGGGCACTGACTGGCACGATCATGCCAAGAAAATAATGTGTGGTGGCTGGCATTGCTAGGCAGCAGTGTCACTAGTGTCCATCAGTGCCACCTATCAGTGCCCATCCGTGCCCATCTGTGCCCATAAGTGCCCACCTATCAGTGCCCGTCCGTGCCACCTATCAGTGCCACCCATAAGTGCCCATCAGTGCCGCCTAAAAGTGCCCATTAGTGCCGCCTATGAGTGCCCATCAGTGCCGCCTATGAGTGCCAATCGGTGCCGCCTATGAGTGCCAATCAGTGCCACCTATGAGTGCCCATCAGTGCCGCATACCAGTGCCACATATCAGTGCCCATCAGTGCCGCCTATCAGTGCCCATCATCAGTGCCCATCAGTGCCACCTCATCAGTGCCACCTCATCGGTGCCACCTCATTGGTGCCACCTCATCGGTGCCCATCAGTGTCGCCTTATCAGTGCCCTTCAGTGCCGCCTTATCAGTGCCCGTCATTGAAGTAGAAAAGGTACTTATTTACAAAAAAATTAACAGAAACAAAAGAAAAACATAGTTTTTTTAAAAAAATTTGCTCTTTTTTTATTTGTTGCGCAAAAAATAAAAATCGCAGAGGCGATCAAATACCACCAAAAGAGAGCTCTATTTGTGGGAACAAAATGCTAAAAAATTTGTTTGGGTACAGTGTAGCATGACCGCGCAATTGTCATTCAAATTGCGACAGCGCTGAAAGCTAAAAATTGGCTTGGGCAGGAAGCTGTATAAGTGCATGGTATTGAAGTGGTTAAATAGAATATGTATCCTTCCTGTAATTAAAGATATTTTCTTTCTCTGTATTCATACTATTGAATTTTCAGTTCCCAAATAAAACTCACTGAGAACCAGCTGCATAATTGGCCCATTGAATTTTGGGCCCCAGCTCTTACGCTCAGATAGATTCAAATGTATTGCTTAATTTAAAAGGGAATTGTTACTTTAGACTGGGTGTTTGAATAAAGATGAACTCTGCCATGGAATAGATAAATCAAATGAACGTTTGCATTCCCTGAGAATGAGAAGGAGATTTTCGCCCTCAAATCCTACTCCCCCATAAGTACTTCAATTTCCACTCTTCTACAACACTTAGAAAGAATTTCCAACAGTCTGAAATTATCTTATACACGGTATATTTTAACAATGTGACTAACAAGTAATGTGACTAACAAGTGAAGCCCTGTACACACGATCGGATTTCCTATGGATTCTAGTCCGATGGATTTGTCCATCGGATATCCGATGAAACTGTTTTCCATCAGTCTTGCCCACACACCATCAGTCAAAAAACCGACCGTTCCAAACGTGGTGACGTAAAACCCCGCGATGAGCCGAGAAAAATTAAGTTTAATGCTTCTGAGCATGCGTCGACTTGATTCTGAGCATGCGTGGTTTTTTTTATCCGATGGACTTGCCCATAGACGATTGGAATTTGCTATCGGTTTTGGATCCATCGGAAAAATTTAAAACATGTTCTATTTTTTAAAACCGATGGAAAAAAGACCGATGGGTCCTATACACGATCGGTTTGTCCGATGAAAAAAATCCATCGGATGGTTTTCATCGGTAAAACCGATCGTGTGTACAGTAATGACTCCACTTGTTGTAATAGTGACTTATCCCTTGCTGAGGCCTCTATGCCCAGCCTGAATATAGCAGAAGCAACCATTTCAGACAATCCACATCAGATAGCTAACCTTACCAAACACTTGGCAACCACAAATATCTTTATTGCATGCAGAAAGTTTGAGGCAAACAATACTATGAAGTAGTCTAGATGTTGACATTGCAGTGTTCAAAGTGGTCAAAATGAACGTTTATTTTGTAAACCCCAGTGTGCATCTTGTAGGAACAAATACAGGAGCTTGCAAATGAGGAAGGGGTAAACTACATCATGCAAAAGGGAGGAATTACAGAAAAGTAAACATAACTAATACAATGACCATGGGATAGCAGAATAACCATAAACAATTAACTACTGAAATAACATAGGATATAAAGTACAGTATATACAGTATATAAAGGCAATTGCATTGCCCACATAACTGCTGGAGACAGCACAAAGAGATCTAAAAGACCTTTTCCACATTAATCAGGAATAGGACAGTATGGGAGGCTTGAAAGTTGTGCATGACCAACCCCAAATCTAGCACTGCCTTCTAAACCCATTGATAGTAGAAAAGAGTCTAGTACCCATCAGCATTAGTAGTTTAAAAGAACCATTAGGGCTCTCATTCTAATACACTGAACATAAATGCATATAAGCTGGTATCAGCACTGAGGGGTCTGGTGCTCCAGGTATAGTAGCACAAGATTACCTGCTGGGCTTATATCTTTTGAACAGGTACCCCTCTTTTTTAATCCTGGAAGTTTTAAAAAAACAGTAGGCTGGTGGCTTGAAGTGGAGGACTGCAATTAGAAAAGTGAACCTTCTGTTGATTATGGTTAGCGAAATTGCCTATTTTATGTCACAAATAAAAACACGGCATCTAAACAGCCTAGCTTACAACGTAGATTAAGATCACATATTTTTCAGCTACTAAGAGCATGATGGGAGTTTCATGTTATTAGAGAAAAAGAGTTGCAGTGAAATAAGAGGATAGAGGATAGGCATGGCAAACCCAATATGGCTACCAACCTGTACATGTATTGTTCTCTATTGCTGCAAAAGCTATTGGTAAAGCTATACCTGGTAATGCTGGCAGAAAGGAGGTTATCTGCAGTCCAGTGGCTCTAGGTAGGCTGAAGACATTTTGTAGAGATGGGCTGAACACCCCCCCCCCCTTTGGGTCTGGTATGCATTTTAAGGGGAACCCCATGCCAAAATTGTAAAAACTATAACTATGGCGTGGGGTCCCCCCCAAAATCCATACTAGACCCTTATCCGAGCACACAGCCTGGCAGGTTAGAAAGGGGGGTGGGCGCTCGCTTCGAACCATACCAGGCCACATCCCCCTTAAAATGGAGGGGTGCTTTGGGGTGGGGGTCTCTTCCCCACAATCCTGGGCTGTGGTTGAGGGGGACTGCGGGCAGGGCCCCCAGATCCCAGCCCCCCCTCTATGTGAATAAGTATTGGGGAAATATGTAACCCTACCCATTCACCAAAAAAGTTTTAAAAAGTAAAAAAAAAACAGTGTCCCCCGATGTAAATTCATCGTCAATCACACCGCCCACCGCAACCGGAAAAGGACAATAAAAAATGCTCTGCCTTCATTGACGGCCGACCGCTGAATGCCTCCTCCGCCGATTGACAGTTCTTATATAGGTAAGGGTGGGGCCACCTGGCGACATCACCTGGTGGTGGTGTGACGTCACGGACCGCTGCATGCTGATCTGGTAGGAACTGCGGGGGCTCCACACTGTTTTTGTTTTTTTTACAATTTTTTTTACCAGCAAATTTTGTTTTTATTCAGCTGTCAGCGGGGAAGTCCATTGACAGATGATGCTTCATCGGTTGTTAAGAACACCGCGGGTGGCTTCCCGGCGCCACTCCAAGCTTTGCCCAATCAGGAAGCAGAATGCACTGTGCAGCACGTAGTGCATTTCAGGGCGTTCGAGGGGGGGGCGAACACTCGCCGTACACCCTGCAAATTGAGGTGTTCCCGAATGCCGAACCATTCACCAACACTACTGGATTGTGGGCATAGCTGCAATGAAGTCCATTAAGGAATACAAAGCTAATTCCTTTTTAGAAAGGCTTGGGGGATAAGAAAAAGAACACTACCCTGCTATGTGTGTTGGGGTTCTGCTTTTAATATAGGTGATTTACAGTATATTATGCCTGGAATTCACTTGTCCTTTTGTGTGTGTGTGTGTATATATATATATATATTTTATAAATAAAACAACTATACTTCCTTACTTCCTTTTTAAGGGCAACCGTGGTGCAGACAGAGAAGGTCTTCTGGACTAATGTTGCAAGTTGCACGATTACCTACAACTCCACATCAACAAGTGGATCTGGTACAAGTTGCACTAGTGCTTCAAATAATTCTTTCAGAATATCAGTAAGTACCATCAAGTATCTTTCATTAAAAAATCCAATCATAATCAGTTGACTCTAAAATATTGTCTTTTAAATACCTTTGAAGCTTTTTATGGCTTTTCTTCTTGTTGTTACTTGAATTTGTATAACAAATTCCCCTATTAGCAGAAAAGATATGTTTTGGCATATATTGACTGCTTGCTTTGTAGGACACTTTTTATGCGGACCCAAATGTAGGGAGATATTACATGTTCAAAAGATTTACGTGCAACTCCAACCGAAACTGGAGCATTATTGCTGGGACAGGAAGTGAGAGGAAATGTCCCTATCATAGACACAGACAAAAAGAACAAAGACCTCTTCAAGGTTTCAGCCATTACCGGCTCTTTTTAAAATGGAAAAAAAAAATTGCCTGATATTCAAAATTAGGATCTTGGCCATTAAAAACATTCCCTACATCTGAGTTTTCATACAAATTGTTCTTATAGAATTCTGTCATTCCATCACTGTGAAAATTTCCCTGTCAGTGACCATTGCCAAGTGATGGGAAAATTCCCCTGATGGGTAAACAGCAATAAAACCTTTTTTAGTAGAGTAAGTAAGTGTTAAAACCTTTCTGATGTTTGTTTTTTTAGATTTTTGGCCCTGTTGGAGAGGTTTCCCCTCATTTCCTGTCCAAACGACAGTGATCACAGAGACAGAAGGTGATGAAAAAACATACCCAATGGGGACACACATAATGCCAAAAACCGTAGAAAGGTTCTTAAATGTCCCATCTTTATCCAAAAAATAAACACCTTTCTACTGGAATTTTATTTTAAGAAGACCATTCAGATTAGAGAATGGCAAATAATTAAACATGGTCTGACCTATCAAGGTCAAGAGTGTAGTCTCCAAGGAAAATACAAGCAATTGGCTGAAATGACACCATGCATTATCTACTGCTATTTTTCTTGTGATTGGTTGACCTTTTAGTCTGCTCATGTCCAAAGAGGTAAGGATTGTCATCTGAATGACCAAAAATAAACTGATCAGATTGGATGGCAATTATTTAATGTCTATGGCCAGCTTAAGTCTTCAGAAGAGCTTCGCTCAAACAGCTAAATATACATCTAAAATTCATATATTTTTACATAAGTCTCCATAAGATGCATAAATAAAAATTATCATATGAGGTATCAGAAGTTCTCTGATGGTATTCATTTTTCTCCTAGGTTTCCTTCCTATTTGTGATGATCCTGGCTGTGGCAATTATGTGGCTCTGAAGGCAGTGTTCTCCGTGTCAGTCTGTCATGTCAGTCCGTCTTAATAGATCAGATGGGAAGATTTGCAGTGAAATACAAACATTTCAGCAGTGGAAACGTACATGCAGTTGTGAACCACTTTTTATATAATTTTAGATGTGCTGTATATGGTTCAGCTTCCAAACAAACTTGGGCTAACAATACTGTAATCCTATGTAGCTGTGTCTAGGAATATGTACATTAGCAGCCCGATCATCTGAAAAAACATATTTCTGTAACCCAAATGAATTTTTAGTGCTTTTCAAGCGACAAAACTTTGAAGAACAACTATTTTGCCTTGAGAAAGAAGAAATATCTGTGCTCGGTGCAAAACGAAATTTTAAAAAACCCTGCATCTTGACAGCTGCACTCACAATATTGTACACACCAATATTAAACAGTAAATTAGAAAAAGGAAAGTGTTGCACTGTCATTAATCATATATTAAAGCATATAGTGATAAAAAATTAATTAACGACACATAATCTCATAAAAAAACTAATTAATATGACAATTCATAATATCAGTGCCATTATGCATGAAAAGATAAAGTGCCAAAAGACATAAGACAGTCCAATGTATGATCCTTAATTTGATATTCAAAGCGTGCATTTGAAAAGCCTTTATGCTGTAAGTGCCACTAAGTGCTCCCCTCCAAGATGAGCAAAATCAGCTTCTTACCAGAAATACTAGACCCTCTGCAGGTCTGTAATCACCATAGTGAGCTCACCCCTCACTCTCGGTATGAATTATCTTTGCTTTTCCAGCCGTCCTCTGATGTTATTGTTTATAGGCAACATTCAAACTCCTCATTATGGATACTCAAACCGGGTAACATGGAGCATAGCAAGAAGAAGAAGAAACGCTCATTGCGCAACATCCAAGTAGGAGAAAAACTATTTATTTAAAATTCTACTCGTAGATCCACAGGCTTATACAAGCATTCAATATACAATCATCCTGCCCCCCCCCGTCGGGCATGCTGACATCACTGTTATTTCCCCTGCACACTGAGGAAATGAGCAATGAGTGTTTCTTCTTTTTGTTGCCATGCTCCATGTTACCCAGTTTGAGTATCCATAATGAGGAGTTTAAATTTCACCTCTAAACAATAACATCAGAGGACGGCTGGAAAAGCAAAGATAATTCATACCCAGAGTGAGGGGTGGGCTCACTAAGGCGATTACAGACCTAAATAGGGTCTAGTTCTTCTGGTAAGATGCTGATTTTGCTCGTCTTGGAGGTGAGCACTTAGTGGTGGTCACTTGTAGCATTAAGGATTTTCAAGTGCACACTTTGAATATCACCTTAAGGATCATACATCGGACTATCCTATGTCTTTTGGCACTTTATCTTTTCATGCATGATCGCACTGATATTATGAATTGTCACATTAGCTCATTTTTCTATTAGATTATGTGTCGTTAATGGATTATTTATCACTATATGCACTTTAATAAATGATTAATGACATTGCAACACTTTCCTTTTTCTAAACTACTATTTTGCTTGTTATTTATCTGACATTTGATGGATGATGATAAACTATTGATACACGTGGGTCTGTGCTCAGGACATATAGAAGAGTAGGCATCCATGGTGTGTACTCTTTCTAATGGGAAAATAATTGCGGATATACTCACATTACAGACAGGTGCGATTTAGCTATAGACTTTAATGTATTTTAGAAATTGTTCCAAAAAATTGAGGTGCAGTTATTGGCAGTATTGTGGACTTCTTGATAAATGTAGTTATTAGCTTTGGAGAAAATGTTGATGGTTTGTCCAGAGTCAAAGCTGATTTGATCTATGTATTAATCTGGGAAATTAATGTTGGTGCAGGAAGCTAATGTTCTGGGAATCATTAAATCAAGGTTGGATTTCCTAGTTCTTTTTCCTGACCATGCCAGGCTATAATTGTAAGCAGTAGTTCCCAAACTGAGAGATTATGAACTGGGTTATAAATGAAATTGCCTTTAGCTTGAGGGCCTATACTATATAGTAAGATAATAAAGATTTTGGTTCCATAGTTTATTCAAGGCCTCTAGATCATACACGGATCCATTTGCCACTGTGCCATGTTTCTTTTTTTTTAGTCTTTAGTTTAGGCTGAAAATATTTAGAATTTTGCTTAGTATTTTTTGTTTTTGTCTTGCAATGAAGAGGTATTCTAATAAAGCCTTTTTAAGTAGTTATTAAAGGCAAAAGTTAGTGCAATTACACATTCAATAAAGGTGGTGGTGGTGGGGGGTCTGCTGAATCTCCTTTCACTGTCCACTCACAAGATCGGGCATTGGGAAACTTGTGAAAAATACTCACCCGCAGAAGAGAAATATCAACTCCCCTGTCCTTGCAGGCAGGGCTTTGCTGTGTTGCACAGCTGTGTAAGTCTTAAGGCCCGTACACACGATCGGATTTTCTGACAACAATTGTGTGATGGCAGGGTTTTTGTCTGATAATCCGACCTTTGTACGCTCCATCGGACAATTGTTGTCGCAATTTCCGACAACAAATGTGGGATAGCATGCTCTAAAATTTTCCGTCAACCAATGTGTGCCGTCGGATTATCCGATCGTGTGTACAGAAGTCCGTCTGACTAAAATCCAAAGTACAAACACGCATGCTCCGAACCAATGCTAACCATAAGACAACATTAGCAGAAGTTGCCCAAAGGGTGGTGCTAAAGAGCAGAAAAACCACGTAGTTTCGTGTATGTTGGCTGAAAAAGTTCTGCCGTCTGTATGCAGAACAATTTCACGGCCGATGCCCTTCGCACAAAATTCCACGGATTTGTCCGATGGAAATCCGATCGTGTGTACGAGGCTTTAGAAGTGGATGGACAGAAACACAGAAACCTTTGGCAGGTAAAACTACTGGAATATTCAATCTGTGCATTTTAATTTCATTTTATATAGAGTAAAAGGGGGGGGGGGTTAATCCCTATCAGTTTTTTTTTTTTTTTGCCAGCTGTGTCCCATTAAGGAGACATGACTTCACTTCCTGTCCTAAAGCCAAAAAACAGAAAAGTAAAACCTAATACACACTATTAGTTTTTTGTTCTTTTAACCCAGTAGCAAGCTTCCCTGCTGATCTATTGTGTTGTGACAGAGGTACACCCCCCGCCAGAAGACTACAGTCAGCGCTCTTAGCCAGTGGCTGAGTGTGTTGAATGGGAGGTGGTCGGCAGACGTTTTCAGGCCTGTCAGACCGACTGCTCTACACACAGGCCAAATCTCGGACAGTTTCTATTGAACCGGCCGACCTTCAGCCAGTGTGTACTAGGCTTAGGGGAGTGCCCGGGTATCACCTCTATTCCTATTCTGGTGACAACCCAAAATTGGGGATTTTCTTTTAATTTAACTTTAACTTTTGGTGATAATGGTAAACAGGACAAATAGAAAGGGTGACTGTCCCTAAAGGGGGCATAGACAGCAATAAAAACCTGACAGACAATCTAATCCTTCCCCACTCTATGAAAAACCAAAAGAAAAACAATGTTGCCTTTAGTTATACTTTAAAGCCCTGTACACACGATCGGATTTCCGATGAAATAAAATCCGATGGATTTTTCCATCGGATTTCCGATGAAGCTGACTTCCATCAGTCTTGCCTACACACCATCAGTCGAAAATCCGACCGTCCCAAATGCCGTGACGTAAAACACTCCGACGAGCCGAGAAAAATTAAGTTCAATGCTTCTGAGCATGCGTCGACTTGATTCTGAGCATGCATGGGTTTTTTTTCCGATGGAGATCCACACAGACGATTGGAATTTGCTATCGTTTTTTTTCCATTGGATACATTTAAAACATGTTCTATTTTTAATCACAGATGGAAAAAAGACCGATGGGGCCCATACACGATCGGTTTGTCCGATGAAAAAAGTCCATCGGACTGTTTTCATTGGTAAAACCGATCGTGTGTACAGGGCTTTACAGTTTGACTGGAATTCCGCTTTAAATATGCTTAGATTTGTCTCCTTTTTATCTCCATACCGTAAAAGACTATTGTCAATAACACAAACAAATGTGTTAACTCTTGCTATAGAGTTGAATTAATTGTGATGTTATTCATTCATTATTCATTAAAATTATTTATTTTTTATCCTCGACCTTCCATCTGAAAGCGACGCTTCAAAATAACTTTACGTTTAAAATATTCTTGAAATATTTGTGAATACTCATTTCTTCTGACCTTCTGGTTGCTGTTCTCTCTTACCAGCCTCTACTCCATAAAACCTTATCTATTCCCAGTAGAGTCTGACTGACATCCCTGCCTCCCTTGAAGGTCTACTTGTACAGAACTTCCCTTCAGTCTACACCATATCCCAAATCTATAACATCTGCTTACATTTCCCTCCCCCCCCCCCCAAACCTACCTAAATACACAGAGTAATGGGCAAAGGATTTGGGGGGCCCTATGGATGCAGAAAAATGGTAAGCCCTGGTTCACATCAAAAATCAGAGTTTGAAATTGTGAGGCTTCACTTGATTTCAAAGCTGCATGTCAGTGCGACCTTAGATGCGACTTGGCTGACATCTGTGCGACTTCATTCACAGATTTCTAATCAAGTCACACCTGAAATTTCCAAAAGTAGTGCAGAAACTACTTTTTCAAATCGGTACGGCACTGCAAAGTCGTCGTCGCACTAATTTTAACAGTTCCATTGCTGACAATAGTGTGCGACTTGGACCTGTCAACTTGCATGGCAATTCGCACCAGTATGAACGGGTGCTAAAGGGCTTTTATTCTCTCTCACAGAGTGTTGATAGCAAATAAAGCACAAGAGAAAAATGACAAAATTCTCAAATGTTGGAACAGATGCCCAGACACGCTTCAACTTTTTTTCACACCCTCTTCTTAGCCATTGTTAGAGAAGCCAAGCCCATACAGGTAATATAGCATGCGTCTGTTGATAATGTTGTCTTAGTAAGGGATTTTGAAACATCATCTTGTTACTCTATAACAGGGTGACAGTACAAAGGTGCTAAACACTGCTCAAATTGCTTTTGGAGTACTATTAAATCCAATAAAAAAGGTGTTGTGTCACTTACAGTGGCTAGATTTGCTATTCCCTGACATTGGTAATCTCAATAATTGCCAAATGGGTGGTTGAAATAGACACTATTGTGCATCTAACTGCTTAGAACAATTTACATTTATTTGAGCCACGTGGACAGTGTTTAGACATTCAAGAGTTCCAAGACGCTCTATCCAAATACTTTTGCTACCTCACTTGGTCATGGCAAAGGTGGGGAGGGAAGACAAACCCCACTTTCTTATTTTACCCCCTTCAACCTCCCCCTTTCCCCTACCAACATTAAAGTGTTGACCCTTCCCTGCTGTCCCCTTCTTTCACCATCTTTATTTTTTATCAGTCTGAGAGCTGATCTATTCTCACATTAGTTTCTTCTACCTGTATTAACCTCATGGGTTTTTTTTTTGTTTTTCTTTTAAATCAAAAGTTGTCTGTAATACAGTCAATATCTAAGTTTCAAATGTTTTTAAACAGTAATTATGAATAATGTTATACTACACACAATTTAGACAGAACTGTAATTTCAATCATTTTCTATTTTTATTTGATTAAATAGACAAAATGCAATAAAATTATATACTAATAAAAAACATTTTAAACACATAAAAAACATATATACACTTCTTTATGAAATGAGGTTTCTGGTGTACAAACTATTTTTTATTTTATTTTTGCATTCTTTATTTGTCAAAATGAAAAATTTTTTACTAAAGTTTACAAGCGAGTAAAGAGAAAAACATGCAAAATCCAAATACAGTAGAAGCCACTCTGAAAAAGGGGCTTACAACAAAACAAGACACAAAACCATAAAAGAAACCATAAAAGAAAAAGGGCCCTTTTTATACAACCATCCTTGAAAGCAGTGGCAGAAGAAACATGTGTCAGGTATCCGACCGAGAGAGAAATCAGTCTTGTCACCTCCTCGTACAGATAGCTGTGTGGGTGGCTTCAACTGGATCTCCTATTGGTGTACAAACTATTTAATACATCATTTATTTGCAGTGCCTTGAAAAGGTATTCATACCCCTTACAATTTTCCATATTTTGCCATGTTACAACTAAAAACCAATGTATTTTATTGGGATTTTATGTGACTGACTAACACAAAGTGTCAAATAATTGTAGAGTGGAAGGAAAATGATAAATGGTTTTCAATTTCTTTTTACAAAGAAATATCTGAAAAGTGTGGCGTGCATTTGTATTAAGCCCTCTTTACTCGGATACCCCTAACTAAAATCTAGTGCAGCTAATTGCCTTCAGAAGTCACCTAATTAGTAAATAGAGTCCACCTGTGTGTAATTTGGTCTCAGTATAAATACAGCTGTTCTATGAAGCCCTCAGAGGTTTGTTAGAGAACTTTGGTAAACAAACAGCATCACAAAGGCCAAAGAACACACCAGACAGTTCAGGGATAAACTTGTGGAGAAGTTTAAAGTAGGGATAGATTATAAAAAAAATACCCCAAGCTTTGAACATCTTACGGAGCACTGTTCAATCCATCATCCGAAAATGGAAAGAGTATGGCACAAGTGCAAACCTACCAAGACATGGCCGACCACCTAAACTGAGAGCCCGGGAAAGGAGAGCATTAATCAGAGAAGAAGCCAAGAGGCCCATGGTAACTCTGGAGGAGCTGCAGAGAACCACAGTTCAGGTAGGAAGAATCTGTCCACAGGACAACTATTAGTTGCGCACTCCACAAATCTGGCCTTTTTAGAAGAGTGGCAATAAGAAAGCCATTGTTGAAAGAAAGCCATAAGAAGTCCCGTTTGCAGTTTGCAAGAAGCAATGTGGGGGACACAGCAAATATGTAGAAGAAGGTGTTCTGGTCACATGAGGCCAAGGTAAACTTTTTGGCCTAAAAGCAAAACGCTATGTGTGGTGGAAAACGAACACTACACATCACTCTAAAAACATCATCCTCTCCGTGAAACATGGTGGTAGCAGCATCATGTTGTGGGGATGCTTTTCTTCAGCAGGGACAGAGAAGCTGGTCAGCGTTGATGGCAAAATGGATGGAGCCAAATACAGGGCAATCTTAGAAGAAAACCTTTTAGAGTCTGCAAAAGACTTGAGACTGGGGTGGAGGTTCACCTTCCAGCAGGACAATGACCCTAAACATACAGCCAGAGCTACAATGGAATAGTTTAGATCAAAACATATTCATGTGTTAGAATGGCCAAGTCAAAGTCCAGATCTAAATCCAATTGAGAATCTGTGGCACGACTTAAAAATTGCTGTTCACAGACGCTCCCCATCCAATCTGACAGAGCTTGAGCTATTTTCCAAAGCGGAAAGGTGAACATTTTCACTCTAGATGTGCAAAGCTGGTACAGCCATACCCAAAAAGACTTGCAGCTGTAATTGCAGTGAAAGGTGGTTCTACAAAGTATTTACTCAGGGGGGCTGAATACAAATGCACGCCACACTTTTCACATACTTATTTGAAAAAAATGTTGAAGACCATTTATCATTTCCTTCCACTTCACAATTATGTGCCACTTTGTGTTGGTCTATCACATAAAATCCCAATAAAATACATTTATGTTTTTGGTTGTAACATGACAAAATGTGGAAAATTTCAAGGAGTATGGATATTTTTTCAAGGCACTGTATATATTGCCCAAATATCACCTTTATGTTTCTAGTTTACAAGTAAACATTTGGCTATATAATTTTGGTAACACAATTGTATTACAGTATGTGTAGCCAATAGCCAAAGGTATGATGGGTGAAACAGTTAGGAAATGCCTCTGGGTGAAATTCTTGTAAGTATTTGGCTCTAGGTCTATAAAGGCCATCTAACATATTACTTGAAATATTACTCACCTTTATTTTCATTCATGCTTAAAATATATAAATTATGGTCACAGATAAAAAACGTATGCCACTGGTCTGTCTCATATACAGGGGAGGGCTGGCAGCCTTAGGCCTGGGGGGCAAGTCCAGTCAAGTGGCCCATTGAACCATTGAATCGGCTCACCATCCATCTACACCACATTCTCCACACAGAGAGAGGGGGAGGGAAACTCCTCCACATTGCCAGAGAGAGAGAGAGAGAGAGAGACCGCTTGACACTACCTGCACAGAGAGAGAGACCGCTTGACACTGCCTGCACAGAGAGAGAGAGAGAGACCGCTTGACACTGCCTGCACAGAGAGGCGGTCACTTTCTGTGGTGGCAGTGTGAAGCTGTCACTCTCTGTGGGGGGAATCATTGTGGAGCAGTCTCTCAGAGAGAGACTGCATGATTACCCCCAGAGAGACTGAGAAAAAAAGCTTGCACATTCCCCACACCCAGTACACAGACCAATAAGACTGCAGAAAGATGAAGACTAAAAACTGTGCTGCCACACTAAGCGCTACCTGTGGAGTCTGGAGCTTCTCTGGTGAGTGAGCACCACACCACTGGCAAGCTAAGCAGAGTAGCCGAGAGTCACAGTAAGCGCAGCAGGCTAAACACGCAAGTCCTGCTGTCTCCCCGGCATGACCACCAGATTCCCCAGGCGGCAGACTCCTCCTGTGTCAATTGCAGGTAGTGAGAAAAGCACATGCAGGCGCACGCTGGTGCCCTGGCCAGTTTAAGGGCATTGTGGGCCTGAAGTGGAACAGGTTTAGGAGTGGCAGGGATATGAGGAAAGTAATGTCATAGCCCTCTTAATGGCCACCCTCCTGTGTTTCCAGGAGCCTGTGCTGGCTTGTGCCCAGGCTTGGCCACAGCCCCACAGGTGTAATGCTAGGGAAGCCTGGCATTTAAATTACCAAGCTTTCGTAAGAGCCGTGTGTCAGTGTGTGCTCTTAGATGAAAGTTTTCAAGTCATCAGAATACAGTGATCACTGCTGGCAGCTATAGCAGCCAGCAGTGATCGGCAAAAAAAAAGAGACATGCTGGTTGTACTGAAGTCAGTTGATAGATCGAATTCTGTACAACCAGTCTGCACATAGATAGATTGAAATTTCTGCTGAACCGGCAGAATTTCAATCTGTCTATGGTGGCCCAAGTTCACCAGTCTCTGGGTTTAATAATATCCTCAAAGCCAATCGCCCCTTTATGCTTGCCATCTGGTAAGCAGGTCTAAATTATGGTGGTCGGGCACTTTTTTCTTACAAATTTGAGTCACGTTGGTGTTATTCTGAGGAGCATTGTTTTCTGCATGGACTCTTTATTCATTTATTTATTTGTTTAATGTGCCACATAATATATTCACCAATTTTTGTTAGCCAATTGGCGCAGCTTTTTTTTGTTTTTCTGTTATTGTTCATGTGTATATCCCACATCGAGCTGCTGCCTTATTTCCATTAGCTTAATTGGTTTAGCACGGATTCTCTTTTATAATTTATACTGATGTGAACGAGAAGGTCTGGCTCGCAGTCTCCACTCTAATTCACCCCAAAGGTGTTCTATTGGGTTGAGCACAGGACTCTGCAGGCCAGTCAAGTGTGTTTACAAACAAGGTTCATAAAGACATGAATGAGTGAGCTTGGGGTGGAGGAACTTGACTGGGCAGCACAGAGTCCTGACCTCAACCCGAAAGAACACCTTTAGGAGGAATTAGAGTGGAGACTGGCCTTTTTATCCAACATCAGTGCCTGACCTCACAAATGCTCTTCTGGAAGAAATGTCAAACAGTCCCATAGACACACTCCTAAACCTTGTGGACAGCCTTCCCAGAAGAGTTGAAGCTGTTATAGCTGCAAAGGGTGGGCCAACTCAATATTGAACCCTACGGACCAAGACTGGGATGCCATTAAAGTTCATGTGCGTGTAAAGGCAGGCGTCCCAATACTTTTTGTAATATAGTGTATATATATTCTAAGAAATAAGAATTTCATGTTGTATATACCTTAAAAGTATAAAGAGAAATGACATGCACGGCATAATGTATGCATTTGACAACTGTATTTAAAAAGAAATTTTAGTATTAATGGAATTTCAATATTATTACATTATTTCTTACACAGTATTGGGAATTTTTCTTTAGGCTGGGTTCACACTATCACGCATGCGGCTGACAGCAGGGGTCCGGTGCATCCCCATTCACCATTTCAGGTCTGATTTCAGCCCGAATTTTTGGCTGAATTCGGACCTGAAACAGACCAAAAGACGCACAGGACTCCTGTGCAAATTCGCACCAGAGCCATAGTGGAGATATGTGAACCGGCTCAATAGAGAACCGGTCAAAATCTCCTGCTATTGCGATATGGATGCTGGGAATCCGAATCCAATTCGCAATAGTGTGAACCCAGCCTTAAAGCGGAGGTCCCACAAAAAAAAAATATTAAAAGCCAGCAGCTACAAATACAGCAGCTCCTGACTTTTAATAAATGGACACTTACCTGTACAGGTCGCCCGTGGTGATGGCAGCCGAAGCCGATCTGTCGCTCGAGGATCGGCTGCTGCCGCCGCCATGCTCGGTAAGGGAATCAGGAAGTGAAGCGTTGCGGCTTCACTTCCAGGTTCCCTACTGCGCATGCGCGAGTTGCGCTGCGCATCTTCAGTGGTCCCTGCTGTGTTCTGGGAGCTGTGAGTCTCCCAGAAGGCAACAGGGGTACAGAGTAGGCGCCGGAAGTGGCGTAGATCACCGAGGTGATCTATGCCAGGAAGTGGGAGCAAATACCTGTATTAGACCGGTATCTGCTTCCCCCTCCCCCCTGAAAGGGGCCAAATGTAACACCGGAGGGGGGGAGGGTTCCAAAAAGTGGAAGTTCCAATTTTGGGTGGAACTCCACTTTAACCACTTAAGCCCTGGACCAATACGCAGCATAAAGACCAGGCCCCTTTTTGCGATTCGGCACTGCGTTGCTTTAACTGACAATTGCGCGGTCGTGCGACGTGGCTCCCAAACAAAATTGACGTAATTTTTTTCCCACAAATAGAGTTTTCTTTTGGTGGTATTTGATCACCTCTGCGGTTTTTATTTTTTGCGCTATAAACAAAAATAGAGCGACAATTTTGAAAATAATGTAATATTTTTTACTTTTTGCTATAATAAATATCACCAAAAAATATATATATTTTTTTTTTCCTCAGTTTAGGCTGATACGTATTCTTCTACATATTTTTGGTAAAAAAATATCACAATCGGCATTTATTGATTGGTTTGCGCAAAAGTTATAGCTTACAAAATAGGGGGTAGCAATTTTTTTCGTGACTGGGACATTATGGCGGACACATCGGACACTTTTGACACATTTTTGGGACCATTGTCATTTTTACAGCGATCAGTGCAATAAAAATGCACTGGTTACTGTAAAAATGACACTGGCAGTGAAGGGGTTAACCACTAGGGGCGCTGAAGGGGTTAAGTGTGCCTAAGGGCGTGATTCTAACTGAGGGGGGCGTGGCTACGAGTGACACGTCACCGATCTCACAGAGCGGAGATCGGTGACAGTGTCAGTAGGCGAGCGGGGAGATGTTGTGTTTACACTAACATCTCCCCGCTCCATCCCTCTGTGAGACGATCGCGGGGATCCCTGCGGCGATCGAGACCGCGGGACCCGCGGTCCGACTCATGGGGATGACTGCAGGGTCACGAGTGCGCCGCCGGCGGCGCGCCCGGGACCACACGGCAGGCAGTTAAAAGGCCACGTACAGGTACGTGATTGTGCCTGTACAAGCCATTCTGCCAACGTATATATGCCGTGAGCGGTCATTAAGTGGTTAATATGTGCTAGTGCCATACATACTCACAAAGCTGTTTAAGTGAATATAAAATGCTAGGGGCTGCTTAACATTTCCACAACACAAGAAAATCATGTTTGTTGCAATTAATGTTTTCTGTATTTTTGTGTACAAATCCAGTATATTATGCATAAAAATTTTCTCTAATTTAATTTTTTTACAAATTAAAATTATAGTATGAAAATGTTTTAGTAATATCTTCTAGAATATAACCCCCTAACTGGACTTTGAATCTAGAGGTTATTCCCATCCCCCACAATTTTGTCTTTCCCAGTAATAATGCTTCTCATGCCGCATACACACGACCGTTTTTCACCACGTTAAAAATGCCATTTTTTTAATTGGGCATTAAAAACGATTGTGTGTAGGCTCCAGAGCATTTTTAACCACGTGAAAAATGGCTTAAAAAAAATGAGAACCTGCTCCATTTTTTCACGTCGTTTTTTCTAACGACGTGAAAAACGGTAGTGTGTAAGCTTTTACGAGGGAAAAAAAAAACGCGCATGCTCAGAATCAAGTATGAGACGGGAGCGCTCGTTCTGGTAAAACTAGCGTTCGTAATGGAGATAGCACATTCGTCACGCTGTAACGGACTGAAAAGCGCGAATCGTCGCTCAACAAACTTTACTAACATGAAGGGTGGCGCCATTTGAACGGAACTTCCCCTTTATAGTGCCGTCGTACGTGTTCTACGTCACCGCGCTTTGCTTAAGCGTTTTTTTTAATGAACGTGTGTATGCAAGACAGGCTTGAGAGGAAACAAGAAAAATCACGTCGAGAAAATTGTTGTTTTTGAAAATGACATTAAAAACGATTGTGTGTACACGGCATCAGTCTTGTCACGTAATAGAGTCTAATCAAAGTCGTTTCAAAGTAGGACATCCCCTTTCAGTCTGTATGTTCAAAAACACCTACATTACAGATAAAATTACAGGTAAATCTATACATCCTTTGGATTAACCTTACTCTATTGTTAAAATTCCTCTTCATTATTCTCTCTTATCTTTGTTATATGGTATTTATACAATCACTCTGCGTTGCCATACAATGGTTGTGTCGTGTTTCTACAACACCAAACAGATCTATTTTCATGTGCCTTTTTTTGTGCACACGTACATTTTTGCATTCTTGTTTTATTTGTTTCCATCTTCTTTTCCAAATTGGTCGCTGTTCCAGTTTAAAGGATAACTACTGATTTTTGCAGATTTTAATTTTTTTTTAATGTTTTTAAATATTCAGTACAGGTTACTTCCTTTACATTTCATTTTCGGAGAATGCTTGACTTTCTAATAGGAAAGCCCAGCAGAGCTAATTTGTGGGTTAATTGTCTCCTACTATTACTAACTGATGTCATGTCCCAACTTTCACACATTAACTTTAGATGGCACCGAAGGGCCTGGTCTGAAATATAGTGGAATCCCACAGTGTGTTGCATTTTTTTCTTTTGTGTGTGGGGTCCTGCTTGACATCATTCCAGTTCCTTCTCAAGGATAAAGGTCTGGTATGTCATTTCAGGGGGAACGCTGCAGTGTTTCTCAACCTTGTTTCAGTCATGGAACCCCAGTCCAAAAACAGGTCCTATTTACATCACATCAGAACCCCTCCCTTCATATCTGAGTCCCCACTTTCCCCCATTGCATTGGAGTTCCTACCCCCCCCCCCCCCCATCACATCAGAGTCCCCAGCATCCCCGTTCAAAAAAGCATTAGAGTCTTTCACATCAGAATCCTCAATTAGCTCCATCCCCCTTCGCAAATACTTGGATTGCTCACATACCTTGGAGGTATGAGCTGCTCCCTGACACCTGCCCTCTACTTATCCATTATAATGCATGTGCTTCCACTGCGGAGGCTCTCAAAATGTAGCTATGATTGAGCACCTTCATACGGTGTGAAATGCGTCAGGCCTTTCCTGTTTTCTATAACATGAAGTAACTGTATTGGATTTCATCTACTAAACAAGATATCAATAAAGATGCCTTCATCGGTGTGCGGCCGTCCAGGACTTTTTCTTCCTTCTCAAAATTTAGAGTTAGGACTACAGATAATACTGGGGGGCCTTGATGGGGCTCTGTAGCTTACGCATGTATATGCAAATGTGTGCGATCTAAACCCCTGTTTTTAACGCATGCTGTTAGACAGGATAATTTGGTTGGTTGCAGGCTGGTCAGTAAGTTGAGCTTGGAATTTCCTTGGTTTTGTTTTGCAAGCGTTGCCCTTCCATGTGCTCCTTGCTGCAAAGGCCAGTTATAGATGAGAGCAGTGGCCTTTTGTTTGTAATGGGATAGATTACCACTGGTGCTGGTTGGGACAGGACTGGGGCCTTCTAGGGATGCCTCTATTATTGTGCCCAAGGAAGGAACCCAATCCCTTGACACCTCAGGAAATCTAGAGGACCAGAAGATGTTGGACAGGAGTAGGTTAAAGCGGAGGTTCTGTGGTCCATACATTTTTTTTTTTTATAGGCATTCTATGCAAAAACGTATGCATTTTAATAACTCACGTCTCCGGCGCTTTAAAACATCCCCCGTCCGTTTTGTGATAAAAAAAGAGTTTATAAAACTCTTCCTGTTATTCCCATTTTGCTTGTGGGCATCTTGAAGCCCACAAGCATATTCTTCCGGGTAGCGATTAATGCTTGTCTCCCGGCATTCATCGCTGTATCTCGCGCATGCGCAGTGTTGACGGCGAGCAGCGCCGTCAACACTTCCTGGTTACCATCATAACGGGCAAAATACAACTGCATGCCCTTATTTAAAATGGCGGAATTAGATCCGCCCTCGTCACGTGACCGAGTAGACGAGTCACGTGACGATTAAATTTGCAAGGAAGGCGTTACTATATTACTCCTGGGAAGCAGGCCAGTTTGCTCCCAGGAGACATTGCAGCACTAATGCACAGCAAAGGACACGCCTACTCCCGCGGGAGGAAATCCCGGAAGTAGGAACGAAGAAATAAGAATAAATGAAAACTGCACATAACAAAAAAAAAAGGTTAGTCTTTTATTTATCTTCATGGTAATAGGGACTGTTGACAGCAAACTTTCAAATGAGGGTGAACCTCCGCTTTAAACAATGCAAATGCTCCCTTTCAATGAGACTTTGAACATGCATCCTGACTGGCTACATAACAAAACAACATGGTCTCTTTAAAGTGGATTTACGGCCCCTTTCGTGTTTTTTTTTTATAAAAGTACCCCTGGTATAGTCACCGCTCATAGTCTACATTTTACTATCTTGAAAAGTGTCCCCTGTTCTGTTTTTGTGTAGCATTGAACACTTGCTTTTTTCCACTTCTGTCCAGCGAGGCAATCTAGACCAGAGTTTCTCATCCTTTTTTTAATCAAGACACCCTTTAAAATTATAGACAGTCTCGAGGCACCCTATTCTTCTAAAATGTAAAAAATAACTTTAATAGCTTGACACCAGGGGTGTCCAAACTTTGTTCAAAGAGGGCCAGATTTGATGAAGTGAACATGCGTTAAGGCCGATCATTTTGCCTGACATTCTTTGATCCATTAAAATTTGGTCTAAGTGTGTTCGTCCGAGCACTAATACACTGCCCAACAAGAATTCTCTTGCCTTTGTGGCTGTGTGTGGTGAAGAGATGAGCTCGGGCATGTTATTTGGATATATATCTTTTGTGGCCCCAACGAACCCCAGAGCGCCGCTCAGGACTAAGGATGAGCCAGGGTGTGTTATTTGGATATACCGTATTTATTGGCGTTTAAAGCCCTGTACACACGATCGGAATTTCCGATGGAATTTTCCGTCGGAATTCCGTTCATGCTGTCTTCCATCAGTCTTGCATACACACTGTCAGCCAAAATTCCGACCGTCCAAAACGCGGTGACGTACAACACTACGACGAGCCGAGAAAAATTAAGTTCAATGCTTCCGAGCATGCGTCGACTTGATTTTGAGCATGCGCGGATTTTTCTCAGACAGGTTCCACACAGACAATCGGAATTTCCCATAGGATTTTTTTCCATGGGAAAAAAATAAAACATGTTCTATTTATAAACTCTGATGGAAAAAAGTCAGATGGGGCCCACACACGGTCAGAATTTCCGATGAAAAAACTCTGTCTGACTTTTTTCATCTGAAATTCTGATCGTGTGTACGCGGCATTACACCCGCCTTCACTTTAAGAGGGAAGTTTCAAAAGAAAAACTTAAATTTGAAATAAAGAACTAAAGGTTCAGTGCCCATCAATTTAGCCTAATCAGTGCCTATTTTCAGCCTCACCATTGCCATGAATGCAGCCTCACTGTTGCCATAAATGCAGCCTCACCATTGCCATGCATGCAGCCTCACCATTGCCATGAAAACAGCCTTACCATTGCCATTAATGAAGTCTTACCATTGCCATTAATGCAGCCTCACCATTGCCATGAATGCAGCCTCACCACAGCCATGAATGCAGCCTCACCACAGCCATGAATGCAGCCTCCCCATTGCCATGAATGCAGCCTCACCATTGCCATTAATGCAGCCTTACCATTGCCATGAATGCAGCCTCAAATGTGCCATGAATGCAGCCTCTGAATGCAGCCTCACTATTGCCATCAGTGCAGCCTGATCGATGCCCATCTGCAGCCTCAGAGGGGACAGGGAGGGGGTTGGGATGAGCGCCAACAGATTACATACAGAAGAGTCTCCTGTTTATATGGCAACCTCTTTAATACAAAGTCCCGCCTCCTACGATAGACAGAACAATCGTCCAATAACAGCCCAGGAGACGGGACTTCCTATTACAGACGTCGCAGAGTAAACAGGAGATTCTCCTGTATGTAATCTGACGGCGCTCGTCCCGCCCCCTCCCTGTCCCTGCCAAGGCAGCACCGATAAATACAGTATACATCTTTTGTGGCCATGGGGGCCACAAAAGATATATATATCCAAATTACTAGGGGGGCCACATTAAACCAGAACGGGGGCCGCAATTGGCCCACGGGCCTGGACTTTGGACATGCCTGCTTTACACGATGCAGCAACATCCACACGTTGGACACCCAACTTTAGAGGTGATTTATTCTTCCAAAGCAAATACACTTTTGCACACTGGTACTGACTAGTATTCCTATTTTTCTCTTCTCCCTCAGTTTCTCTCCATCCGTCAGCTAATGTCACCCCAGTGCTGAAGGAGAGGGGCACAAGAGAGTCAAACAAGGATGTGGTGGAGGCAACAGACATCCTCCTTATCAACCAATGACATAATTGGTTGTTAGGTGGCCAGCAACTAGAAGGTTGTAATTGTTAGACATGTGCCTTTGTTTTTGTCCGAATGCATTTTTGTCTGAATTTCTGGGATTTTTGCGTTAGTTCTAACAAACGATAACGAACACACAGAATCCGAAATCCGAAAGATTCAAAATAAAAAAATGCTTAATTTTAGTTTTGTTGCAGCAACAGTTCAATATAGATAGAAGATTCGACATGATGGTGACAATAGCGGTCTGTGTCTGTCGAACCGGCGGTTAAATGTGCCTAACCTAAGTAAAGATTCAACATTATAGAGACATGAAGATTCGACGAAGCAGCTAAAAACATACGATCGCCGCGAGCAGACATTTACGGTCAAATGCTCCGCCCATAGGCTATAGAAGAATTCTAATGTTGGTTAACTAGTAATTAAAATTAATAAATATAATTATTACTAGTCATACAACATTAGAATTCTACTATAGCTTGTGGGCGGAGCATTCGACCGAAAATGTACGATTGCGGCGTCGTACAGTTTAGCTGCTTCGTCAAATCTTCTTAGAACATCCGACAGACACCATAAGCCACCATAACAATTGACAGATTCAACCTTAATTCCGATTTTCAGACTAATGCATTTTTTTTAACGAAACAAAATAAATAAAAACGAATTTCGGGAGTAACTAAACGAAACTTCGAAATTCCGAAACAAAATATTTCAGTGTGCACATGTCTAGTAATTGTGCATAATGAAAACCTGTGGCTTTGTGTAGCTAAATAGCAGGCTTGATCCACCTGCTGGCTTGTATATTACTTTTGATAAATGTTTGGGCATTTTGCCAAGGCACCCCTAAAGAAACCTTATGACACCCTGGTTGAAAAAGGTTGATCTAGACTGCGGGCATGTGAAACCGCTGTGTCTCTCTTCTGGCATTTTGCTTATTGCCGCCTTTCATTGTGTCATTTCCTGTTTGAAAAAAACATGATGCTACCAGCTGGTGATGCCCATTGACTCCTGGGATTGATGACACTCATTTCCAAGGAGCCAATGCACGGCCGGAAATGACGTACATCGTCCTGGCGAGGTACACAGGAAGAGGAAAAAATGCCTTTACAAACAAGGTAAATCGACAGAGAAAAAAAGTGCCAATGCTTTTTTTTTCTTGTACAAAGGGTTTTATTGATAATACACATCAACAAAATAGTACAAAGGCAGTGGTGGACACATCATGGGCTAACAAGTAAAGAAGAAAAAAAAAAGTTGTAGGTATAAAAAGGATTAATCCGGGATCCAGAAATTCGAGTCAGTCCCTAAAAGTCCTATGGTGGATAAAGATGACTAGAAAAAGGATGACCATAACTTATATAATAGGAGTGCGGCTGTCCTCATCATTTTTGTTATTATAACTTATATGATGCAATAAAGTGACGTCATGTTGATCCAGACGACATACTGGCTATCTCACCGAATTACATATAAAAACTTAATTTGAGATGATGATATAATATACAACAGTATATAAAAAAAAAAAAAAGTAAAAAACCAAAAAAAATTAAAATAAAAGTTTAAAAATAAAATAATCATAAACAAAAAAGCGCACATAATAGGAAAAGAACATTCGTAAAACAAACAGTGGCACATCATGTGTCCAAGCCCAACAGGACCAAGTCTGTGGGCCAGAGCAGTATAGAGAAGAAAGAAAGAAATAATGAGGAGAAAGAGGGCAGTTTAATAAAAAAAAAAAAGGGAGGGAAAGAAATAGGAAAGAGGTGGGTAGGGGAGAGGAGGGGGGGGGGGGGGGGTCCACGGGGTGGGGGGAACAGAGGCTCATTAAAGGGAAAGTAACACTGGATCAAATCATGAAGGGTGGTTGTGAGTCACCCAGGGTTGCCATATCCGGAGAAAATTATCATGAGTGTCCGAAATAACTTTTTTTTACATGCAAAACAGAACTGGATGGGGCAAAGTTTGAAATGTGGCCAGAACTCTGCTTTAACTATAAATTGAATATATTTAGTATTTATAGTTTTACATTTTTTTGTAAATGAATAAACATTTAATAAAATAGACTTGTGTGGATAGAAAGAGAAGAGGGATTGTTACAAACATAAATTAGTTGAACTTCCTTATATTCCCCCCTGATGATACAGGTTTGTTACAGTTGGGAGTATAAACTTTCTTTATTGTGTTTTATATAGAGCAGATTGGCAAGTTATGAGTGAGATATGAAAGCTTTGCACAGCTCAAATGAATGCATGAATAATAGGAGAATTATGAACAAGGGTGAAGCAGAACAAAAGCGGTGGATAGAGTAATAAATACCACACCACCTTCTATTGTGTGGAGAGATTCTACAAAAGAATATAAGGTTGGTGTGTGTTGTGTTTTTTTTTTTTTTGTTAAACTGGATTGTTGTGAAACAGACTTTTTCTCCTTTGAGGACATCTTGTGGTAAAAACTAAGAATTACAATGTTTTGTGACTGCACTTCTTTTTTTCGTATATGGATTTTATAGGTGGATATGATCAATTTTTAAATAAATCACCTTCAGAAATTAGATCACCGTAAAACTCAAATAAATGTTAAGCAGAACTAAACTCATCAACTTAAAGTGGAACTTCAGGCTGACCCCTTTTGCAGGTAAAGCGATGTAAAACATTAAAAATAAGTACCTATACGGTTCAAAATCCAGTAATACACTCTCACCCTGCTCCTCCTCATTTTTAGGCATTTTTAAACACCGTCGAGTTTGTAGAGGCCGATCTGCTGACAGCTTTTAGAGCGATTTCACACTGCCAGTGCCCGGGCGTTTTTGCGGCACTTTACCATTGTTTTTATGGTGCTTTTCGGGCGCTAGCGGGGCACTTTTAACCCCTGCTAACGGCCAAATAAAGGGTTAAAAGCGCCCATAAAGCACTGCTGCCGAGGCGCTTTGCAGGCGCTTCGGCGCATGCCAAATCGTCAAATCACATGCCAAATCTGCAGCAATTGCCGGCAATGACAGCGCCCGAATCAGTGCGACGCCGCATTTCCAAAAGTAGTTCCTGTACTACTTTTGGCGATTTCGGGGTGCGATTTCCATTGACATCTGTGCAGAAACCCACACAGATGTCTCTGAAATCGCCCCCGAAGTTGGGACTGACATGCGGGAATGAAATCATGCGAGTTCAGCTGAACAGCTGCACAATTTAATTCCCGCAGTCAGTGTGAACCTGGGCTTACTCTCTCAATATGGACTTTATGGTATGCACCTATTGTGTATGTTTAAGGTCAGTATAACACACACTTCATTTATCAGTTTTGCCCTCTAAATTGATCTTGCATGGCCTGGCTTTAACTGGCATGTACTATTTAGTTATATACCCTTTTTATACATATACATAGGAAGATGTCTCTGAAGTTCTGCTAATTCAAGTGGGCATCCCATAACTTCCCATCTCTATCCAAGGTATTAACCCATAATAAATGGCAAAAACAAAGTCAGGGACTGTTCTCTGACTCTGGAGTGTCTGTGAAAATTTGGTGTGCAGGGTGGGGGATCCCAGTTCATCTGTGGCTCCTAAGGGGGAGCACTACACATATATGGATCAAAATTCGTCTGGTTCAGAAGGGACATGCCATCTTTTAACCACTTCCATACTGGGCACTTAAACACCTTCCTGCCCAGACCAATTTTCAGCTTTCTGCGCTGTTGCACTTTGAATGACAATTGCGCGGTCATGCTACACTGTACCCAAACGAAATTTTTATCATTTTGATCCCACAAATAGAGCTTTCTTTTGGTGGTATTTGATCACCTCTGCGATTTTTATTTTCTGCAAAAAAAATAAAAAATGACCGAAAATTTTGAAAAAAAAACGTTATTTTTTATTTCAGTTACAAAATTTTGTAAATAAGTAAGTTTTCTCCTTCACTGATGGGCACCGATGGGGCTGCACTCATGGGCACCGATGAGGCGGCACTGATGGGCACCTATAGGCGGCACGGATGGGCACCTATAGGCAGCACGGATGGGCACCTATAGGCGGCACGGATGGGCACCAATAGGCGGCACGGATGGGCACCGATGGGCACAGATAGGCGGCACGGATGGGCACCGATGGGCACAGATAGGCGGCACGGATGGGCACCGATGGGCACAGATAGGCGGCACGGATGGGCACAGATAGGCGGCATGAAGCGGCACAGATAGGCGACACGGATGGGCACTGATAGGCGGCATGGATGGGCACTGATAGGTGGCACGGATGGGCATGGATGGGCACTGATAGGTGGCATGGATGGGCACTGATAGGTGGCACTGTAATGTGTTTTACTAATGGATGCCAAACAGTGCCAAACAATAATGCCTGCCAATCAGTGGTGCCCATTGTGGGCACTGATTGGCATCCATTGTGGGCACTGATTGGCATCCATTAGCCATTTCTAATTTGCATCCCTGGTGGTCTAGGGTGGCATACCTTTAAGGTGGGCATCCCTGGCATCCCTGGCGGTCTAGTGGAATCCCTGGTGGTCCAGTGTGGGCATCTTTGGGGGGGCTGCGCTGATAATGGATCAGCACAAACCCCCCCTGTCAGAGGAGCAGCCGAACGGCTCTCCTCTACTCGCGTCTGACAGACGCGAGTGAGGAAAAGCCGATGACCGGCTTTTCCTGTTTACATCGTGATCAGCCGTGATTGGACACGGCTGATCACGTGGTAAAGAGTCTCCGTCGGAGACTCTTTACCTAGATCGGTGTTGCGGGGTGTCAGACTGACATCCCGCAGCAACGATCGCCGCGGGGGCGTGCAGCGGCTCAAAATCCTGAGGACGTCATATGACGTCCAGTCAGGATTTTAAAACCACTTTGCCGCCATCAATCCTCTATAGGGCGGGCGGCAAGTGGTTAATCCATATATGGGCAGGCTAGTTGTACAGGAATGAATCTACTGATCGACTTCAAAGCTTCCGCCATCAGGAATTTTGGGGAATTTTGTTTGAGAAGCGGGGGGGGGGGGGGGGCAGCCGCGAATTGAAAAGCGGGGGATGCCGTCCAGGGCGAACGAAAAAAATAAAAAAATAAGATAGGGGTTTATAAAAAAAAAAAATAGTTTTATTAAAAAAAAAAGGGGGGGTTGCCATCCGGGGCCCGGGGGACCTCTGGGCCCCTTACAAAAAAAATTGGAGATACATTTTCATTGGGAACAATCACCATTGTATAATGTAATACTTTGGGGTGATTTACTAAAAGCAAATCCACTTTGCACTACAAGCTCTGCTGATTTCATCATCCAATCATGTACAAGCAAAAATGCTTTTTTTTATTTTCCATGCATGTCCCCCTCAGATCTACAGCGACTGCACTTCCAAGTGCACTTGCAGTGCAAAGTGGATTTGCCTTTAGTAAATCAACACCCCAGGGTGTATATATGGGAGGAACTGGGTCACTTATTTTTATTCGGCCCACCAGTTAAATGAAAAAAAAAAAAGTATGTCTATACCGTATGTCTGCACTAATGTTCAGTGGTTACTAGCATTTACCTAATCAAATGCTCCAACACCACTGCTCAGTCTCATTCCTTCCCTCTGAAGGAACTAAACTCTTAATGTTGGGCAGAAGATCACCCCACCCAATAGTAGTGCTGACATAATTTGCAGAGCCAAAGTCAGGATCTGGGAAACCTGGCAACTATTTTTATAGTTCTAGGTTTGTCTCTGGGTTCCTTTTAGCATAGTGGAGTAAAGTTTGGCGTGGCATGTGTTGATGGGTACTGGTTACAGCCCTGGGCTTGCTGTATCTATAGACTACTGGATGAGCACATGGGCACCTTGGACAGAAGCATTATCAGTTATGGGGGAGGGGAGAGTTAGATGTACTAGCAGATGTAAATACACTAACAAATTGAAGCCAAACTACAGCTTTTTTGGATAAAGGTTTTATATGAATAAATAAAAGCTGAGCATTGTAAGCACCCCTGTCAGTTGTAAATGGTTTGTCTCGACCCTGTAACTGCTACATTTTGCAGGAGAGCTTGTTCTAAAGAAAAACAACAGACGAAACCTGTGAGGAAAGCTGTCACATTATTGACATCTTCCCAGCACAAAATGTCCTACCTACTGTGAGGACTGGAGCCTCTCTGTGCTCCAGCTCAGAGTTGATCTTAACCGCTTGCCGACTGTATACTGTACATATACGGCAGCAAGGCGGCTCCCCTATGCAGAATCACGTACCTGTATGCAAACCTGCACTTCTGGGTCTGAGGCGTGCACGTGTGCCACCGGCAACCTGCTCCCACTGTAATTGGACGCCAGGACCCACTGATCATTCCCAAGAGAGGCAGAACAGCGGCCTGCCAATGTAAACAAGGCAGATCACCATTCTGTCAGTAGGGCAGGTAGTAAACCTGTGTTTCTGCTAAGCGGATCTCTGCCTTCCCACAGTAAAAACACATACCCCACAGTTAGCAAGCACTCCCTAGGAACACATTTAATACTTTGATCGAGTACTGGTGTTAGCCCCTTCCCTGCCAGTGTCATTAGTACAGTGACAGTGCATATTTTTATCACTAAAAAGTGTCAAAAGTGTCACTTAGTGTTGGATTTTTCAGCCGCAATATCGCAGTCCCGCTATAAGTTGCTGAGTGACCACCATTACTAGTGATAAGCTGCATTATATTCTATTTTTGGTTTCGGGTTTAGTATTGCTTTAAGCTTCTCCTGTTGCTACCTGTGACATTCCTCTCAGGTTAAACGGTATGCCTAATATAGTACATAGAGTGAGTACACATCAGATAGACAATAAGGAATGCTGAGTCATGCTATACTGACCTCAGTGTGAAATATGATAGATACGATCTTACTGAAAAACTAGCTAGAGCTAGTACTCTAAGTATTTAACATAACATGCATTGCAGGAAGACACTCCTAAAAAGTTTACCATGACCTAAACATTTCAAATGCCATTCATCCATCACTGGGAACTAGTAAAATGTTGTAATTAAAAGCTAATTGAAACTACCAACGTTACTCAAATTTACCAAGTGTGGGGATGGCATAAAGTTGGCCATACGTGCTACAAACTGATTATACAATCCCCTTAGATTTAAAGAGTAACTCCACTTTTGTTGAGAAAAAAAATATTCCCCTCTGGGTGATCTATGTACATTACAAGAAGAAATAGCTGCTTTGTCTGTGTCCATGTACTAAGTGAATCTGTATGGGAGTGGTTTTGTATTTATCAGTCAGCTGCAGCACCTTCAGCGCTCTAATGAGGAAAATTGCAGGCTCTGCTTCTCTTTAGATGTGATTTCCATTTGAAAGTATCACACCAAAAATTACATTTGTTGCAGGGGATGCTCAAAATCAAATTTGTATCTTAGGCCAGCAATACACATACCATAGGTTGCAGGAAAGAAATTCACCCATCAACACAGACAGTGTTGATGCAGGAATCCCTCCTCCTGGGCCATTGTCTTCTCCCGGAGGGGAAGAGTGGGGGAAGTCAGCCCCACCCAGAGAAGATATATATAGCAGCCGCTAGCGATAATTGAAGGTAAAACCCATAATACTGGTTGTACCCAAGTTGATCAATCATCTTGGTACATTCAGCCTGCCCATACACGGTTTGAATCTTGGCCAGTTCCTACTGAACCGGCTGAGATTTTAACCATGTATGGCCTACCATAGTGCAGACTTCTCGGAAAATCAGTGAGCCAATCACACAAGCAGGAAATGACATATCTGTGGGGCGTTCTGTATACCATCTGTGTACAGAACACCTCTAGGTAGCCATATTGCATTGCACTTTACAGAAAATTACAGTTTGAAATAGAAAGGTCAATTTGAATAACATTCAATTACAGTATGCTTTCAGAAAATATATGGTTTGGGTGGTCTTTTACAAATTCTGAATACTGTAAGGGAAAAATGAAAACCTTCAGATTTTTTGAGAAATTTGTATATTTACATTTTTGCATACCTTTGATTTTAACAATTTTGCAAACAGGGCACAATGTAAAAAATACAAATATTTGTTATGTATTAACTCTATACAGGTAAAGATTTTATATTTAGTTTGAATTTAGCAGGAAGTTTGTAAAATTAACTGTTTTTATCTGCTAATAATGGTTTTAGTGTATTTTTAGCAAAAATATTGTTTTAAACATTCGCGCAAATGGGGCCTAAAACATAAGTAGCACCTTCTTTTTATTACAGAGGTCATATAACTTTCATAAATATATGGTTTGAGGGGTCGTTTACAAACTCTGAAAGCTGTAAGTGAAAAATGAAAACCTCCAGATTTTTGGAGAAATTTTTGGGTATGTTTGATTTTTCACCATTTTGCAAAAAGGCGCAATTTAAAATATACAAATATATGTTTATTTATTAACTCCATACAGGTTAAGCTTTTATATTTAGTAGGGATTTTTTGTGAATATATTGGTTTGATAAACATTTGCGCAAATACTGCGGGGTCTAAAAAATCTATTTTATTCTACTGATCACGTGCTTTCAGAAAATATATGGTTCGGAGGATCTTTTCCAAACTCTGAAAGCTATAAGTGCAAAAATGGTCTGGCCACCTGAGTGTACAAAATGGAGTACAGGGCCTGGCAACGAAAGGGTTAAATGCAGTGGAACAGATCTACTTTGCATAAATTGTACCAAATATACAGTATATACGAATCTATTGTACAGTACATTTCCAATCCATTGCCATTATTTAACTCATTGGATCTTCTTAAATGGCATTGTATATGTATAGTATACTCATTTTAATGCTGCTTGCGTCCCCCCAACCCTATTCTGGCTGCAGTGGAGGCATAACATGCTTGTAATGACTATTCTCAACATAATTGTTATGCATGTAGGTCTTAAGGTGTACAAAAAGATAGTATCTTTGAACAAGTGAGTTTCAGTTTAGTAATAGTAATTACATCTTTTTTACAATGCATACAGTTGCCGTCATGATTTCCAATAAAATAATCAATCAAGGTGCTTCAGGGTCAAATATTTTTTTATAAATCATCTGTCATGTTTCATATTTTGTTGGGCCCATAATGGAGGCTTTCATGTTGTGAAAACATATTTTTATCTGATAAAATCGCAAATATTTTAAACAAGTGGAACCAAACTAGTTTTCGGATGTTCAAACCGATATCGAATGAAATTAGAATCTAATTCAATTTGAATACAGATGAAAAATGTCATTTAAAATGAAAACCAAAAATATGAAAATAAATCATTCTATAATAACAAATGTAACTAAACAAAATGTTTAACTTAAATCCATCCCAAACGAAACACCTCTTTGGATTCTGCACATGTCTAATCGCCACTATCCCCGGCCCCTTTGTTTACATTTAGCCAGAGAATCTTCTGACCAATAGGTGAATGGGGCCAGGGATAGAGCACTGTGCGGGAAGCCGTCACATACATAAAAGCTTCCAGGCACAGACATGCCCCACTCTATATACTGATGTACCTGTGAATGCAAGCTCAGAGGCAATTGTAATTATCACCTGTTTCCTAACCTGCAAACTGGAGGTAACTTTTTAAGAATCTGTTAATGGCATAGTGACAGGTTCTTAAAGTGGCATTAATTGGAAGTACCTGAATGTGTCAACCATCTCGGGAATGTTACTGAAACTGGTTTGGTCCAATGGGGAGAAGCACGTGTACAGCGAAATGTTGTAGTAGTGAGCACAGAGGTTTATGAGCCCGCCATCCTACACTCCTTGATGTCCTCTTTCCCTCTCTGTGCTGGGTTCCCTGTTCCTACCCTGATTTTGTATTGCACTGCATTACTCCTACTTGATTATTTAACAGGCTTGTGACCATATCACCTCAGTGCTTCCTGAAGAAGTCATTCTGTGAAATGCGTTGACGTGCCCTCCTTCTACCCCCCCCCATTGGCATATTGTATTACTGGTGAATCTGTAATATTGTTTTGGCATTATATTTGTAAGTTGATTGATTGTTATACGTAGGTGGCTTGATGTATAAATGGGGGGGGGGGGCTACATACAACTTTTTTTTCCTCACATGACTGTTCTCTTTATGTGGGGAATGATTTATTAATGAGGGATGTTTTTATGTGTAAATTTTAACATAGTAATGATATATGAAATGTTTTAACCATACCATAATGTTGTCCATTTCTTCCTGCGAGGCTTTTTGCACCTTACTTTTTTCTTTATTGGCATATGTGCTATATATTGGGATGTGGTGCTATGTACACTTACCTCCATCATTCACTTACAACATGACTGTTACTGAAACTGGTGCAAATGCTTGCCTACATTAGGCGCAGGAACTACCACCAGAAAAGCATTGTTAGGACTTTAGTGATTTCCCTCAAAGGTCTAAAGCATCCAAATACAGTATGTCTGTGTAGAGGCTCTACTTTGCAACCTTTTTTTTTTAATGTAAAGCATTAAGCAGGTAAGAAACTGTGAATAAATAAACGGGATAGTTTATAGTGTTTTATCTGCATGAACATTAGTCACTTTATGACAGTCTAACACATAATTGCTGTGGCAAAAGGGTGGGCTTTACCACTTTAATACTGTGCACTTTCACTCCCTTCCTGCTCAGGCCAATTTTCAGTTTTCAGTGCTGTCACACTTTGAATGACAATTGCGCTGTTATGCTGGTGCCTTTTTTTTTTCTTTCTTGAGACAGAGCTTTATTTAATGATTAATTACCACTGGGTTTTTTTTTTTTTTTTTGCTAAACAAACGAAAAAAGACCAAAGATTAAAAGAAGAAAGTAATTTTTCTCCTTCACTGATGGGCACTAGGGATGAGCTTCGAGTTCGACTCGAACTCATGTTCGACTCGAACATTGCCTGTTCACCCGTTCGCCGAACAACGAACAATTTGGGGTGTTCGCGGCAAATTCGAAAAGTCTATGGGAGAAATATAAAGTGCTAATTATAAAGGCTTATATGCAAGTTATTGTCCTAAAAAGAGTTTGGGGACCCGGGTCCTGCCCCAGGGGACATGTATCAATGCAAAAAAAAGTTTTAAAAACTGCCGTTTTTTTAGGAGCAGTGATTTTAATAATGCTTAAAGTGAAACAATAAAAGTGAAATATTCCTTTAAATTTCGTACCTGGGGGGTGTGTATGATATGCATGTAAATTTGCGCATGTTTCCCGTGCTTAGAACTGTCCCTGCACAAAGTGTCATTTTTGAAGGAAAAAAAGTCATTTAAAACTCACTCGCGGCTATTAATGAATTGTCGGCTTTTATCAATACATAGAAAAGTCATTAATAAAAAATAAAAAAAAAGCGTGGGGGTTCCCCCAAATTCAATTACCAGGCCATTCAGGTCTGGAATGGATATTAAGGGGAACCCCGCCGCAAATTTTAAAAAAAAATGGCGTGCGGTTCCCCCTAAATATCCATACCAGGCCCTTCAGATCTGGCATGGATTTTAAGGGGAACTCCACCCCAAATAAAAAAAAAATGGCGTGGAGTCCCTCCAAAAATCCATACCAGACCCTTATCCGAGCACGCAACCTGGCCGGCCGCAGGGAAAGAGGGGGGGGGACGAGAGAGTGGCCCCCCCTCCCTCCTGAACCGTACCAGGCCACATGCCCTCAACATGGGGAGGATGTCCCCATGTTGATGGGGACAAGGGCCTCATCCCCACAACCCTTGCCCGGTGGTTGTGGGGGTCTGTGGGCGGGGGGGCTTATCGGAATCTGGAAGACCCCTTTAACAAAGGGGACCCCCAGATCCCGGCCCCCCCTATGTGAATTGGTAAGGGGTACATTGTACCCCTACCATTTCACGAAGAAAGTGTCAAAAAATGTAAGTAAAAACAGACAAACACCTTGGAAAAGTCCTTTATTAAAAAATAAAAAATAAATTAAAAAAATGAAAACATTCCAGCGATGAAATCCAGTGTCCCGCGGCGATCCCGATGTCCAGCGCTGTCCGTCATTGGTTGTGCCTGAGCGGACCTGATGGGGAACTTCCTCCGCAGTGTTTTAAATGTATAGACCCGCCCCTTCTAAAGTTCCCCATCAGGTCCGCTCAGCGGACCAGATGCGGAACGCGAGAAGGGGCGGGTCTATTCATGTATTACACAGCGAACGAAGTTCCCCATCAGGTCCGCCCCCTCGGTATGTCCGACCCTGCCTACGTCATTGGCCTGAGCGGGTAACTTCCTTCACTGTGTAATTTAAATTTACACAGTGAAGGAAGTTTCCCGCACAGGCCAATGACGTAGGCGGGGTCTGACATACCGAGGGGGCAGACCTGATGGGGAACTTTGTTCGCTGTGTAATACATGTATAGACCCGCCCCTTCTCATGTTTCGCATCAGGTCCTCAGCCTTACACCTAGTCATTGGCTGAGCGGACCTGATGGGGAACTTGAGAAGGGGCGGGTCTATACATGTATTACAAAGTGCGAGAAGTTCCCCATCAGGTCCGCCCCCTCGGTATGTCAGACCCCGCCTACGTCATTGGCCTGAGCAAGAAACTTCCTTCACTGTGTAAATTTAAATTACACAGTGAAGGAAGTTTCCCGCTCAGGCCAATGACGTAGGCGGGGTCGGACATACCGAGGGGGCGGACCTGATGGGGAACTTTGTTCGCTGTGTAATACATGAATAGACCCGCCCCTTCTCGCGTTCCGCATCTGGTCCGCTGAGCGGACCTGATGGTGATCTTTAGAAGGGGCGAGTCTATACATTTAAAACACTGCGGAGGAAGTTCCCCATCAGGTCCGCTCAGGCACAACCAATGACGGACAGCGCTGGACATCGGGATCGCCGCGGGACACTGGATTTCTTTGCTGGAATGTTTTTTTTTTTTTTAATAAAGGACTTTTCCAAGGTGTTTGTGTGTTATAATTTAAAAAATTTCACACTTTCTTCGTGAAATGGTAGGGGTACAATGTACCCCATACCAATTGAAATAGGGGGGGCGGGATCTGGGGGTCCCCTTTGTTAAAGGGGTCTTCCAGATTCCGATAAGCCCCCTGCCCGCAGACCCCCACAACCACCGGGCAAGGGTTGTGGGGATGAGGCCCTTGTCCCCATCAACATGGGGACATCCTCCCCATGTTGAGGGCATGTGGCCTGGTACGGTTCAGGAGGGAGGGGGGCGCTCTCTCGTCCCTCCCTCTTCCCCTGCGGCCGGCTAGGTTGCGTGCTCGGATAAGGGTCTGGTATGGATTTTTGGGGGGACTCCACGCAATTTTTTTTAAATTTGGGGTGGAGTTCCCCTTAAAATCCATGCCAGATCTGAAGGGCCTGGTATGGATATTTAGGGGGAACCGCACGCCATTTTTTTTTTAAATTTTGCGGCAGGGTTCCCCTTAATATCCATTCCAGACCTGAAGGGCCTGGTAATTGAATTTGGGGGAACCCCCACGCTTTTTTTTTTTTATCAATGACTTTTCTATGTATTGATAAAAGCCGACAATTCATTAATAGCCGCGAGTGAGTTTTAAATGACTTTTTTTCCTTCAAAAATGACACTTTGTGCAGGGACAGTTCTAAGCATGGGAAACATGCGCAACTTTACATGCATATCATACACACCCCCCAGGTACGAAATTTAAAGGAAAATTTCACTTTTATTTTTTCATTTTAAGCATTATTAAAATCACTGCTCCCGTAAAAACGTCTATTTTTTAAACCTTTTTTTGCATTGATACATGTCCCCTGGGGCAGGACCCGGGTCCCCAAACACTTTTTAGGACAATAAATTGCATATTAGCCTTTATAATTAGCACTTTAGATTTTGAACGTTCGAGTTCATTGTATTTAATAAGGTTCTAAAGTTCACACAAACATTCTGTCTGTTCGCAAGTTCTGGTGCGAACCGAACAGGGGGGGTGTTCGGCTCATTGCTGATGGGCACGGATGAGGCGACACTGATAGGGCTGCACTGATAATCAGGGCAGTAAGGATCAGTACCCTGATTATCCGTGTAAATGTGTCCTGTCAGAATTGCTGGGTATCGTCTCTCTTTGCTCATACTACGTGTTTGTTTACATGGGATCAGCTGTGATTGGACACAGCTGATCACATGGTAAAGGGCTGCTGTGATTTTGAGTATACTGCATGCATACATCCCCACGTAGCTGTTTGATTTTAGATAGGACAACGTTGTCTTATTTTTTTTAATATTTGGGTGTTGGTGGAGGGGTTTGAACATCTTATATTGTGTCTACTGTCTACTAATAAACCATTTTTTGTATAGACGGCGTGGTCCACCTGTGGCTCTTTTATCCCTTCTGTGGGGGGGGGGGGGTTCTCTTAATCCACCCCAGGGGATGTTTTCTGTATTGTTACTGCTGTGATTGGCACTTTACCTTCATCTGGTAGGGCACAGTGATCACAGAACCCGCCAGATGCGCACACCCAGGGGACACGCTTCTGGCAGGACCACGCTGTAGCCGTCTTTTGGCTATAGCGCAGTAGGGAAGTGGTGAACGCCCACAGGCCACACATGTGCATCACTAGGAGGCCAAGGTTTCTGTGCTGAGAGCACCCTCACTGCGCGCTCCCAGCACAGAGACCAGGCTGTGTCCCCACTGATGATCAATAGCCAATTATAGTGGTCACATAATTGACCAATCATTTTCGCTCCCCCCCCCCCCCGTCATTTTAGAACGTTTTAAAGGGACACTGGGACAGGAAGAGGTTACATGTATGTCTAAAAAGGAGTCTTGAAAAAGAACACAAAGGAGTGTAGTTTGACTGAATAACCATAAAACATGTCATACAATGTTTAATTTCTAACTAGAAAAATACATAATAAATCTATTAAAATAATCAATCACTTACAAGCTGGAAATGCATGAGATTATATGGTTTGTTCATTGACAAATCATTACGTAATAATGCCAATCCTTTGATCTTTTCTTGTTGTGTAAGTGTGACCCCGATCCATTGACATTTGAAAGTGTTTATTTTGCACAATTTGTTACTAGCCAACCATGAAATGCATGAAATTGAAGGGATTTATTAGCGATCTTTGCTTGCACATTAATAAATGACATTTGACAAAATATGTTAGTTCTATGAAAAAATGTACGGTAATTAAAAATTACACATAGAACCACCGTAAGCCTGGGGTCTCAAACTGGCGGCCCTCCAGCTGTTGCGAAACTACAAGTCCCATCATGCCTCTGCCCATGGGAGTCCTGATTGTAACTGTCAGCCTTGCAATGCCTCATGGGAATTGTAGTTCTGCAACAGCTGGAGGGCCGCCAGTTTGAGACCCCTGCGGGCGTAAGCTATTTTGATAAGCTTATATAAATGAACCACTTGCTTACTGGGCAATTATACCCCCTTCCTGACCAGGCCAATTTTCAGCTTTCAGTGCTGTCGCACTTTAAATGACAATTGCAGGGTCATGCAACACTGTACCCATATGAAATTGTTATTTTTTTTTTGAGACAGAGCTTTTTTTTGGTGGTATTTAATCACAACTGGGTTTATTTTTTGCTAAACAAACAAAAAAAAAACGAACATTTCACAAATAAGTAATTTTTCTCCTTCACTGATGTGAGCTGATGAGGCTGCACCGATGGCCAATGATGGGCATCACCGATGGTCACTGATATGCAGCAGCACTGATGGGCACTGATATGCAGCAGCACTGATGGGCACTGATATGCAGCAGCAATGATGGGCACGCACTGAAATTCAGGGCACTGATGGGCAGTGCCTTGATTTGTGTATGTCCCCTGTCAGGGTTGCTGGATACCCACTCTCCTCTCCTCACGCAGTGACAGCGCGTGAGAAAAAAATCCAATAACCGGCAACTCTGTTTACATTGTGATCAGCTGTGATTAGACAAAGCTGATCACCTATTAAAGGGCCACTGTCACTGGCCCTTGAGACCCCTTTCACATTGCCACGACTTGAAAGTCACACGATTTTGCCACAATTTCAGAAAATTCCTGTGTAAACTTGAGGTCTATGGACATCAACTCGCATCAAAGTCGGACCAAAGTAGCACAGGGACTACTTTGAAGTCGGTGCAACTTGAAGTTGCACAAATATGGATGGCACTCATTGGAAATCATGGGGTACGACTTGTAATGCGACTTTACGGTCCCAAGTCGCAAGACAAGTCGCACAAGTGTGAATAGGGCCTTACCACGATCTGTGATCAGCTATGTCCAAAGGAGACAACAATCACAGGGCATGCCCCATGCGCTCCCCGAGGGGTGCACGAGAGGCATGGTTCCCAGGAGGATGTCCATGGACACCCTCCCATCATGAGAGCGCCCCCACTGTAGCCATCTTTCGGCTGCTATGGTCAGTACAAATTCCTAATATACAGTATCTTACAAAAAAGTACACCCCTCACATTTTTGTAAATATTTTATTATATATTTTTGTTTTGACAACACTGAAGAAATGACTTTTGTTAAAATGTATAGTAGTGAGTGTACAGCTTGCATAACAGTGTAAATTTGCTGTCCTCTCAAAATAACTCAACACACATCCATTAATGTCTAAACCGCTGGCAACAAAAGTGAGTACACCCCTAAGTGAAAATGTCCAAATTGGGCCCAAAGTGTCAATATATTGTGTGGCCACCCATTTTTTCAAACACTGTCTTAACCCTCTTGGGCATGGAGTTCACCAGAGCTTCGGGGGTAGGGATGAGCCGAACACCCCCCCGTTCGGTTCGCACCAGAACCTTTGAACGGACCAACCGTTCGCACAAACTTTAGAACCCTATTAAATACAATGGACGCGAACGTTCGAAATCTAAAGTGCTAATTATAACGCCTAATATGCATGTTATTGTCCTAAAAAGGGTCTGGGGACCCGGGTCCTGCCCGAGAGGACATGTTTCAATGTAAAAATAATCTTTTAAAACTGTAGTTTTTTCGAGAGCAGTGATTTTAATGATGCATAAAGTGAAAAAAAAATGAAAAGTGAAATATTCCTTTAAATATCGTACCTGGGGGGTGTCTAAAATATGCCAGTGAAGTGGCATGTGTTTCCCTTGTTTAGAACTGTCCCTGCACAAAATGACATTTCTAAAGGAAAAAAAGCCTTTTAAAACTGCTTGCGGCTTTAAAGTGGTTGTAAACCCTTTTGTGTTTTTTTTTTCTAACCTGCAAGACAAAGCTATAATGAGCTAGTATGACTAGCATACTAGCTCATTATGTACCACTTACCTTCGATCGGGGCCCCCGAAGTCGTCCGTGTCCCTCCTCTAGCCGCATCCATCGCTGCGGCGATAGCCGGAATGTTACTTCCGGGTATCGCCGCTGCAGCCAATCACAGCGCCGCTCCGGCGCTGTGATTGGCCGGAGCGGCGAAGACGTGACTCCGCGCATGCGCGCGTCAGCTGTCAAATTCGGCTACGTCGTCGAATGTTGCGACCTAGCCGAATTTGTGAATGGGGTGACGTCAGCGTCGCCGCATTTACATACAAATATCTCCTTAACCGTGTAGGTTAAGGAGATATTTCATGCACCTACAGGTAAGCCTTAATCTAGGCTTACCTGTAGGGCTTTGTTTAAAAAGTGGGTTTACAACCACTTTAATGTAATGTCTGGTCCCAGCAATATGGATGAAAATCATTGAGAAAAATGGCATGGCTACCCCATCACCCCCCCCCCCCCCACCCCACCCCAGCCCATTACCAGCCCCTTTGGGTCTTGTATGGATATTACCGGGAACCCCGCACCCAAAATAAAAAAAGGCCCTATATACTCTGAACAGCAGTAAATAGGCGGTGCAAACAAGACAGGGACTGTAGGTTTGTTCTTAAGTATAATCTGTTTGTAATTTGGAACAGGTACATTTTTTAAGTGTAGCTCCAGCCAAAAAATCTATTTTTAAGCTTTTGGAGAACATAGGGAAGGGTTATCACCCCTGTAACATTTGTTTTGCTGTCTGTGCAGTGTGCACCTGTTCAGAACATTTCATCTCACTTTCCATCCCAATGACAAATGTTTTTGTAAAAATTTTTTTTTTATTGAAACAAGGATTGGTGATAAAGCATCAGTGGAGAGGAGACACATTTTTCACATATTAACTCTTACAGGAGAGAATTTCCCTTCCTAGGGGTAGATTTCCTCTCACTTCCTGTTGTCTCCTTCCGTTTGCAAGTAGGAGTCGTTTGTAAGTTGGATGTTTAAAAGTAGGGGCCTGCCATATATAGTCTGCAGAAATTTGGCCCTTAGGTGTTGGTGTTGGCACAACACTGTAAGCCCTCACAGTTACTCTTGGTGGGCGCTGGAACGCCCTGATGTCAACTATTATATCAGGAATTGTGATTACATGCCACTGTTGAACAGTGGTAGGAAAAATTGGGCCTTTGGTGGTGGTGCTGGTGCCACAACACTGTAAGTCCTCACAGTTAATCTTGGTGGGCGCAGGAATGGGCCCTGCTGTGAATTATTAGATCAAGAATTGTAATTGCATGCCCCTGTTGAACAGGGGCTGAAAAATTGGGCCTTAGGCACTGGTGCTGGTGCCACAACACTGCAACCCCTCACAGATAGTGTACTTAGAGCGCAGCAATGGGCCCTGTTGCAAAGTATTGCATCAAAAATTTAGGCTTTAGGTGAACGCTATGCAAAGCACACAGTAGTACACTAAGTGAAACACTATAGCGCCTGCAAACCGCCCCAGTGTGAAAGGGGCCTGACTGTCTGCAGCTAGCACAATCACCGGCCTGCCTGTCACAGTATAGAGAATAACTGTATCCAGGTGAGCTTTTGGTGATCGCTATGCAAAGGACACAGTAGTACACTAAGGCCCCTTTCACACTGGGGCGGTTTGCAGGCGCTATTGTGCTAAAAATAGTGCCTGCAAACCGAGCCTAAACAGCGGCTGCTGTCTCTCCAATGTGAAAGCCCGAGGGCTTTCACACTGGAGCGGTGCACTAACAGGACGTGAAAAAAAGTCCTGCTAGCCGCATCTTTGGAGTGGTGAGAGGAGCGGTGTGTTTACCGCTCCTACACCGCTCCTTCCCATTGAAAGCAATGGGAAACTGCGGTAATACCACCGGCAATGCGCCTCTGCATTGCCGGCGGTATTAATCCTTTTTTGGCCGCTAGCGGGGGTTAAAACCGCACCGCTAGTGGCCGAATACCTCCGCAATTCCGAGGGTATAGCGCCGCTAAAATTGGCGGCGCTATACCGCCACCGCCCCAGTGTGAAACCAGCCTAAGTGAAACACTGAGTGCGGTGGCGGTATAGCGCCGCTATTTTTAGCGGCACTATACCGTCGGAATTGTGGAGGTATTCGGCCCCTAGTGGCCGAAAAAAGGTTAATACCGCCGGCAATGCGCCTCTGTAGAGGCGCATTACCAGCGGTATTACCGCGGTTTCCCATTGCTTTCAATGGGAAGGAGCGGCGTAGGAGCGGTAAACACTCCGCACACACCGCACCTCTCACCGCTCCAAAGATGCGGCTAGCAGGACTTTTTTTCACGTCCTGTTAGCGCACCGCTCCAGTGTGAAAGCCCTCAGGCTTTCACATTGGAGAGACAGCAGCCACTGTTTAGGCTCGGTTTGCAGGCTCTATTTTTAGCACAATAGCGCCTGCAAACCGCCCCAGTGTGAAAGGGGCCTGACTGTCTGCAGCTAGCACAATCACCTGCCTGCCTGTCACAGTATAGAGACTAACAGGAACGGATCTATCTAAACTCAATACAGTGTATAAATATATATATACACAACACCTAGGATGCATATATATCCTCTACACACTGTAACAGCAGCTAACTGACTCGCCTGCCTGCTCTATCTAACTCAATATAAATGACACTGTCTCTCTCTCTGAAACTGCCTCTTTCACAAACGCCAACACACTACACAAGGCCGACTTCCAGGCGGCCTTATATAGTGTGGGGCGTGTACTAAACCCCCTGAGCCGTAATTGGCTAAAGCCACCCTGGCTTTGGCCAATTACGGCTCTCCATTTTTCCGCGCTGTGATTGGCCAAGCATGCGGGTCATAGTGCATAGTTGGCCAACACGAATTTAACGCGAACGAACCGTAAAGTTCATTCTTCGTCGAGCGATCGAACGGCCGATGTTCAAATCGAACGTGTGTTCGACGCGAACGCGAAGCTCATCCCTATTCGGGGGTTACCACTGGAGTCCTCTTCCACTCCTCCATGATGACATCACGGAGCTGGTGGATGTTAGAGACCTTGCGCTCCTCCACCTTCCGTTTGAGGATGCCCCACAGATGCTCAATAGGGTTTAAGTCTGGAGACATGCTTGGCCAGTCTTTTACCTTTACCCTCAGCTTCTTTAGCAAGGCAGTGGTCATCTTGGAGGTGTGTTTGGGGTCGTTATGTTGGAATACTGCCCTGCGGTCCAGTCTCCGAAGGGAGGGGATCATGCTCTGCTTCAGTATGTCACAGTACATGTTGGCATTCATGGTTCCCTCAATGAACTGTAGCTCCCCAGTGCTGGCAGCACTCATGCAGCCCCAGACCATGACACTCCCACCACCATGTTTGACTGTAGGCAAGACAATCTGCTTGTGAGTGGAACCTGTCCTGTTAAACCGCTGTATAGTCTTGGCCACCGTGCTGCAGCTCAGTTTTAGGGTTATGCCAATCTTCCTATAGCCTAGGCCATCTTTATGTAGAGCAACAATTCCTTTTTCCAGATCCTAAAGCTACTTACACACGAACGGAAATTCCGAAAAGAAAAGTCAGATGTGAGCTTTTGGTCGGAAATTCCGACCGTTTGTATGCTCCATCTGACTTTTGCTGTTGGAATTTCCGCCAACAAAAGATTGAGAGCTGGTTCTCAAATTTTCCAACGGAAAAAATTCCTATCGGAAATTCTGTTCGTCTGTATGCAATTCCGACACGCAAAAAAACACGCATGCACAGAATCAAGCAGAAGAGCCAAACTGCCTATTGAACTTCATTGATCTCGGCTTGTCGTACGTCTTGTATGTCACCGCGTTCTTGACAGAATTTCAGACAAGATTTGTGTGACCGTGTGTATGCAACACAAGTTTGAGCCAACATTCCGTCAGAAAAAAAAACTTGGTTTTCTTGTCGGAATTTCCGTTCATGTGTACGCGGCATTAGAGTTCTTTGCCATGTGGTGCCATGTTGAACTTCCAGTGACCAGTATGAGAGAGTGAGAGCGATAACACCAAATTTACACCTGAGACCTTGTAACACCAGCGAATCACATGACACCGGGGAGGGAAAAATTGCTAATTGGGCCCAATTTGGACATTTTTCACTTAGGGGTGTACTCACTTTTTTTGCCAGCGGTTTAGACATTAATGGCTGTGTGAGTTATTTTGAGGGGACAGCAAATTTACGGTACACTGTTATGCAAACTGTACACTCACTACTTTACATTGTAGCAAAGTGTAATTTCTTCAGTGTTGTCACATGAAAAGATATAATAAAATATTTATTTAAATATTTACAAAAATGTGAGGGGTGTACGCACCTTCTTGAGATATTGCATGTAATTCCATATATATATATATAGATATATATATATATGAAAACATTTTTTTTAGATGAGTGGGATAATGTCAATGAAGAAATTATGTCATTCGAAGCAGATTTGATCAACAATAAGTCAGATAAATTTGAAAGAGACTAGATTATCTACAAGGAAGGGAATTCAATTGGAGGAAATTGGCACACCATCAGAGTTATGCTAACTAGGGATGAGCTTTATGTGCGGGTCGAAAATTGGCTGTTCACCCGTTCGCCGAATAGCGAACAATTTGGGGTGTTCGCGGCAAATTTGAAAGCACCCATGAGGAATTTGGTAGGGGTAAGGCTCCACGGGTACCCACTACAGACGGAACACAACAACCAATTAGGGGTAGAAAACAAGATCAAAGAGAAAATTATAGATCATCGAATGACTTACATTTTCCTACTTTCCTACTAGGCCTATGAATAACGTTAACCATTCAGATGGTAGACCCTACCATAATAAGAAACGGATTACAACGAAATTCATACCTGGACAGCTGAGAGAGGAAACACTGCTGGGCTCTAATAAAGAAGACTCGTCTTCGAAACGCATAAGCCGGCAGCGATCCTTGTCAATCCCTCTGACTCACTGGAGTGGGTTCGGTTGAGACGCATTGCTGCTTTTTGTGGAATCTTTCATTGCAAATTATTTACGTATGTTTGTAAGTAGTATTCTTTTATTCACTTTTATTCACTTTTAATAAACTCCACCCAAGGATAATGCACTAGGCTGGTGCGCCCTTCTTTGTTTTTTGTCATAATAAGAAACGCTCTCATAAAAATAAAAATAAAGATAAGAGCACCAAATATGGCAAACAATATCAGTATAATACTCCTAAATCAGGTAAAAAAATATAACCTTACAGACAATCCAATATGCATGGACCCGCTCGTCTTACCAGTAGAGTGGGCGGTGTCCCCCATATTGTGACATACAAACCTGAGTTGGCTACTGGTATCTCAGTCCAACATGCTAGGACTGGTTCTTCATCGCACGGTAATATTGCGTATCCTCGCAGATCCAATGTGATATCCATGTGCACTAGCCAACATCATTGTGAGGTTCTTGGTTCTGGATTGCTCCATAATTCTTTGGTATAGGATATAGTCCTGTCTGAAAGTGCATGTCCGCTTTAGCCTGACTATATTGAACAGGGAATTATACTCAAATGGAAATTCCAAGATAAAGGCTGTTGTGATTCTCACATAGAGGAGGCGTATAATAAATACCTGCTCCTCCATGATAGTTTGATCACCACCAACAGTAACACTGATAATGCTACATCATTTCTTGTAATGAGAGGTATATTCTGGAAAAGCATAAGACACAAAAATTACATTTCTGCACTCGATATAATAACAAGGCTTGGCATATGCAGTGGATTCTACATAAGAACTGGGATATCCTCAAAGATCCAGTTTTAGGGGGTCTGATTCCCGATTAAGCCTAGTTTCATATACAGAAAACCTCATGACGTGATAAGTTTAGAAGCCAGCAGAAAGCCAAAATCTACAAAACTATGTAATAGTTGATTAAATGAATGGTCTTCATTCTTCGACCAGAAAGGTAATTTCAGATGTGGGGTCAGAAACCGTGGCACATGTTGCTTCGTGTGGCATCACACGGAAGAGGTCTTGGGAACTGATGGGAGGCCACACTTGATCAAACAGTTCATCAATTGCAGCACTCCATTTGTCATCTGTGGAATTCTTGTGCCCATGTGGCCTGCTCTATGTTGGACGAACCATGCGTCCTAGGGTTCGTATTGGTGAACTTAAGTGCGGTATCCTTAATGAAAAGGACAAGTATTCCATCTCGCGGCATTTTAAAGAAAAACAAGGAGCGGACCCCACGGGCATGAGAGTCTTTGGCATTGAAGCCATCTCTGATGAACTCCATAGAGGGAAAAGATACCATATGCTTAGTAAACGTGAACGTTTTTGGATTTTTACCTTGGCAGCTTGGCCCCAAAAGTAGTGTTGAGCGAACCCGAACTGTAAAGTTCGGGTCCGTACTGAACTTTAGCTTTTTCCCGAACCCAAACCCGAACCCGGACTTTGCGCAAAAGTTCGGGTTCGGGTTCGGCAATCTAATTACGCAGTTAGAAATGCTTCAGGGGCCAGCCAATCACCTTTTGATTAGCTGGTGTGCCCTTAGAAGCCATTATAGCCATGCCTACTAATGGCATGGCTGTGATTGGTCAGTGCAACATGTGACCCAGCTTCTATATAAGCTAGAGGCACACAGCACACACGTCACTCTGCTTCAGAATAGATAGGGAGAGGATCTTGGCTGCTGCTGTTGCTAATAGGGAGAGATTGTAAAATACATGAGGTAGTCCTGATTCTGCAATCTGAGGGAAAAGATAGAGAGATAGTGTAGTGTAGGGCCAGGTTCCTGTTGGTGCTTTCAGGGAGAGAGATATATTATATAGGAGTCCAGATTCAGAGATTAAAATCAGCAATCTGCATAGGTTTACCTGTTTGTGTTGCAGTGCACAGTCTTTTTACACTGCCATGAGCCCAGTATCAGAGAAAATCTAACTTTTATCTGCAAGCTCAGTGCACCAGCACTGCATATATTACGTTGAGAGATACACCGTTTCCATACTGTGGGTGTATTCTGCTCTTTGAAAAAGATCCATTTAGGGGGAAAAAAAGGCACTTTATTGTGCTCTTTTCCAAAAGACCCATAGGGCAAAAAATAAATAAAAAATGTGCATTTTATTTTTTTGCTCGTGCAAAAAAAGACCCGTTTAGGGCAAAAAAAAATAAAAAAATTTGCACTTTAATGTACGCTTGCAAAAAGAGCCATTCAGGGCCACAAAAAATAGTTTGCAGTGTGTTATACATATGTGGAGGTGTGTGAAATAAACAATTTCTATATAGTTTTCTCCTACTGTGCTATACTAAAAAAAAAACATTTTTTTTGAATAGCATTTTCTGCAGTTCTGCAGCTGTGCGATTCAGCGGTTACGTACTGTGGGTGTGTTCTGCTCTTCCAAAAAACACCATTTAGGGGCACAAAAAATAGTTTGCAGTGTGTTATACATATGTGGAGGTGTGTGAAATAAACAATTTCTATATAGTTTTCTCCTACTGTGCTATACTAAAAAAACTATTTTTTTTTTTTAATAGCATTTTCTGCAGTTCTGTAGCTGTGCGATTCAGCGGTTACGTACTGTGGGTGTGTTCTGCTCTTCCAAAAACACCCATTTAGGGCAAGATCCTAAATTTGGAAAATAGGAGGAGAAGGTCAAAGGGACGTGGTGGCCCCGGTCGTGGTGCTGCTGGTGGAGCTTCTGTTGCAGGGAGAGGACGTGGTGGATCTGTGCCAGATACACGCACAAGTGAAACACCTTCCTCAGGTGCGAGTAGGCGACCGAGCCTGCGGTGGTATTTTGTCACGCCTAATGAGGCTGTACGAATGTTTAGGCCAGGACAAGTACAGGCGATAGTAGATTGGGTTGCTGACAGTGCCTCGGGTTCCTTCACATTGTCTCCCACCCACTCTTCTGATGAAAGATCAGAGTTGGCACCTGAAACCCATGTCCATCAGTCTTTCACCTCACCCCCTTGCAAATCAGCCAAGCAGTCTGAGCCCCAAATCATGCAGCAGTCTCTTCTGCTTTTCGATGACTCTGTTAGCAGGGTTTCCCAGGGCCATCCACCTAGCTCTGCCCCAGAAGTGGAAGAGATTGAGTGCACCTATGCCCAACCACTTATGTTTCATGATGAGTACATGGGAGGACCATCGCAGTACGTCTCGGATGATGACGAAACACAGGTGCCAACTGCTGCTGCTTTCGCAATTGTGCAGACAGACAAGGAGGGCAGGGGTGAAGACTGGGTGGAAGATGATGTGGAGGACGATGAGGTCCTCGACCCCACATGGAATCAACGTTATGCAGGTGACCAGTGTAGTTTGGAGGAAGAGGCGGTGGTCGCACGGAGCCACCAGCACAGCAGAAGAGGGAGCAGGGTGCAAAAGCGGAGCGTCCGTCCCCTAGACAGTATGTCTGCTACTGCCCAACGCAGCAAGGGACCGAGCACACCAAAGCCAGGTCCAAGGAGTTCCCTAGCGTGGCAGTTCTTTACACAATGTGCTGATGACAAGACACGAGTGGTTTGCACGCTGTGCAATCAGAGCCTGAAGCGAGGCATAAACGTTCTCAACCTGAGCACAACCTGCATGACCAGGCATCTAAGTGCAAAGCACAAGCTGCAGTGGAGTAGACACCTCAAAAACCAAGAAAGGTCTCTGGCTCCTCCTGCTTCCTCTTCTGCTGCAGTCTCGGCCTCTTCATCCACCTCTGTAGTGACAGTGGCACCTGCCACCTCGCAAACAGAGGATCTGCCAGCAACACTACCACCTGGGTCACCAACCATCTCCACAATGTCCCATGAAAGCGTTCAGCTCTCTATCTCCCAAACATTGGAGCGGAAGAGGAAGTACCCCCCTAGCCACCCGAGATCCCTGGCCCTGAATGCCAGCATTTCAAAACTCCTGGCCTTTGAAATGCTGTCATTCCGTCTGGTGGAGACGCAGAGTTTTAAAAGCCTGATGGCATTGGCTGTCCCACAGTACGTCGTGCCCAGCCGCCACTACTTTTCCAGGCGAGCCATCCCTTCCCTGCACAACCAAGTGGGGGACAAATTCAGGTGTGCACTGCGCAACGCCATCTGTGGCAAGGTCCACCTAACTACGGATGCGTGGACCAGTAAGCACGGTCAGGGACGTTATATCTCCCTAACAGCACACTGGGTAAATGCAGTGGCGGCTGGGCCTGAGGCAGATAGCAGTTTGGCGCATGTCCTTCCACCACCGAGGATTGCAGGGCGAAAAATACAAACAATTTATGCGCTGCTAACACATATAAGCAGCTACAATACCTGTGGAAAAAAGCAACAACAAACAATATACAAAAATGCAGCGCTATGCGTATAACAATATATAACACCCAAGTGCTCAAAAATTAACTAAATCACAAAGGATTAAGTATAAGTCCAAATATATATAAAATTCCAAATGGATGTGATGAAACGTGAATATAATCGTGATTAAATCAGTCCAAATTTATGTATAGGTGAATCTTCCAAAGTAATGAGTGACTTGTAACGTAACCACCACCACGTGAAGGGGAGGCTTACCGGATGAAGTGGACCCAATGCACATATGTGTATAGGGTCAGACAGGCTGAATATGTATATGTCCGTACATATGGAAACCAGGCCGGCACTGTGCACCCTTATGTCCAAGGTCCAAGCTCAGGAAAAACACCAGAGGTTCAAGCCAATAGGAATAATGAAATGGCTCACATAAAGTTCATGTGGAAAAAGAAGGGAGATGGCACATAGCGTAATAACGCAAAGGAATTTTAATGAATATAGGTAGATACACTTACATTCAATCCATGAATATAGCGCTTTGCAAAGACACTCAGTGGCAGCAGTGGAGTCTCCCGACGCGTTTCGCAAAACCTTGCATCGTCATGCCCCAGACGATGCAAGGTTTTGCGAAACGCGTCGGGAGACTCCACTGCTGCCACTGAGTGTCTTTGCAAAGCGCTATATTCATGGATTGAATGTAAGTGTATCTACCTATATTCATTAAAATTCCGTTGCGTTATTACGCTATGTGCCATCTCCCTTCTTTTTCCACATGAACTTTATGTGAGCCATTTCATTATTCCTATTGGCTTGAACCTCTGGTGTTTTTCCTGAGCTTGGACCTTGGACATAAGGGTGCACAGTGCCGGCCTGGTTTCCATATGTACGGACATATACATATTCAGCCTGTCTGACCCCATACACATATGTGCATTGGGTCCACTTCATCCGGTAAGCCTCCCCTTCACGTGGTGGTGGTTACGTTACAAGTCACTCATTACTTTGGAAGATTCACCTATACATAAATTTGGACTGATTTAATCACGATTATATTCACGTTTCATCACATCCATTTGGAATTTTATATATATTTGGACTTATACTTAATCCTTTGTGATTTAGTTAATTTTTGAGCACTTGGGTGTTATATATTGTTATACGCATAGTGCTGCATTTTTGTATATTGAGGATTGCAGGGCGCTTCAGTTTGCCTCCTGTTGCTAACTCCTCCTACTCCGCTTCCTCATCCTCTACCGCCTCCTCATCCGGTCAGCGTAACACCTTCACCACCAACTTCAGCACAGCCAGGGGTAAACGACAGCAGGCAGTTTTAAAACTTTCCTGTTTGGGGAAAAACCCCACACCGCGCAGGAGTTGTGGAGGGACATGGAACAACAGACCAATGAGTGGTTGCTGTCAGTGAGCCTCAAGCCCGGCCTGGTGGTGTGCGATAATGGGCGAAATCTCCTAGCAGCTCTGGGCCTAGCCGGTTTGACGCACATCCCTTGCCTGGCGCATGTGCTGAACTTGGTGGTCCAGAGATTCCTTAAAAATTACCCCAATATGCCAGAGCTGCTGCAGAAAGTGCGGGCTGTGTGTGCGCACTTTCGGCGTTCTCACCCTGTTGCTGCTCGCCTGTCAGCGCTGCAGCGTAACTTCGGCCTTCCCGCTCACCGCCTCATATGTGACGTGCCCACAAGGTGGAACTCCACCTTGCACATGCTGGCCAGACTGTGCGAGCAGCAGCAGGCGATAGTGGAGTTTCAGCTGCAGCAATCATGCGTGAGTCGCTCTGCGGAACAGCACCACTTCATCACCAATAACTGGGCCTCCATGCGAGACCTGTGTGCCTTGTTGCGCTGTTTCGAGTACTCCACAACATGTCCAGTGCCAATGACGCCGTTCTCAGCGTTACTATCCTAGTTCTATGCCTCCTTGAAACAACGCTTCGGGCGATGATGGAAGAGGATGTGGCACAGGAGGATGAGGAGGAGGAGGAGGAAGCGGGATCATTTCAAAGGCTTTCAGGGCAGTCTTTCACAAGTGGCTACGAGGGTGGGTTCCTGCACCAACAAACGCCAGGTACACAATTGTCTGGCAGAAAGGGCAAAGTTCTGGAGGATGACGAGGTGGAGGAGGAGATGGAGGAGGAGGAGGAGGAGGAGGAGGAGCCATTTTCACAGCAGGGTGGCACCCAGACCAGCTCGTGGCCATCACTGGTGCGTGGCTGGGGGGATACAGAGGACACAAACGATACACCTCCCACATAGGACAGCTTTTCTTTGCCTCTGGGCAGCCTGGCACACATGAGCGATTACATGCTGCAGTGTTTCCGCAATGACCGCCGAGTTGCCCACATTTTAACTCGTGCTGATTACTGGGTGGCCACCCTGCTGGATCCCCGTTACAAGGACAACGTACCGTCCTTAATTCCCTCACTGGAGCGGGATCGTAAGATGCGCGAGTACAAGCGCACGCTGGTAGACGCGCTGCTGGTGGCATTCCCACCTGACAGCGGGCGTACGGTGGAAGCACAAGGCGAAGGCAGAGGAGGAGGAGGAGGTCGCCAACGCAGCCGGGGCACCGGCAGCACCTCAGAAGGCAGGGTTAGCATGGCTGAAATGTGGAAAAGCTTTGTCAGCATGCCACAACAACCAGCACCACCAGCTGAGATGGAACGTCTTAGCAGGAGGCAGCATTTCACCAACATGGTTGAGCAGTATGTGTCCACAGGCCTACACGTACTGGATGACGGGTCTGCCCCCTTTAACTTCTGGGTCTCCAAATTGGGCACATGGCCTGAGCTTGCCCTTTATGCCTTGGAGGTGCTGGCCTGCCCTGCAGCCAGTGTATTATCTGAACGTGTATTTAGCACGGCAGGGGGCGTTATCACAGACAAGCGCAGCCGCCTGTCCAGAGCCAATGTGGACAAGCTCACGTTCATTAAAATGAACCAGGCATGGATCCCACAGGACTTGTCCGTACCTTGTGCAGAATAGACATGTATACCGGTGTTGTGACAAAAACTGTCCGGCCATCGGATTGTGTCCGGCCCATACTGCGAAGGCGCAGCGCTTGCGCAGTACAGAGGACAAGGAGATTCACAAAATCTCCAAAGATGAACGGCGCCTGCGCAGTGAGTGCAGGTTCAAGCCCCACCATCCAAGTGGACATACGGTAGCACATAGTAACAGGGCCCCTCGCGGGCTCGGTTCGATCGCCACGCTTCGGGCACGGCCTCACTTGGCTCGGCTTGAACCACGGATGGTGTGGCCTTCACCTGAACTCACCACGCAGGCGCCGTTCGTCTTGGGAGATTTTCGAAATCCCCTTGTCCTACATAGTGAGCAGTACAGGGTGGACACTATTTGACGGGGGACAGAATTTGACACATCACCGGCCTTACCCAGCCATTGTTGTATTTTTGAACCAGTGTTGGCTACCTCGTCCTCCTCCACCGCCACTTCCACCTACACAGCCACATCCACCGCCAGCTCAACCTCCTACTCCATATGGACCTCGTCCTCCTAGGTCAAGATTATAATTTTTATTTTATTTTTTTGTAGCGCACAGATCCTTTCCCTCTTACCTGCCTTTATGTTGTTGGCTCCTCGCAGGAGGGAGAAAGGCACACCGCACTACCAGCCCATACCCTCCTATATAAAGAGGTTGAGTGGTGTACTTGACGGGCCGTGTCCACAGCCAGAGTCAAAACTCCTCCAGAGGATGATTCTCACCTCTACTGTAGGTAGAGGCAAGTCCTTTAATTCCCAGTAAAGTCAATGTCCACACCAGCTGAAATTACAACTCTTATTCTCTCATGGCAAAATAAACTCTACTCGGATAGAAAAGGTTAGAGCAAAGAAACAGGACAGCTTAAGGTGTGGAGGAGGTCCAGGCACAAACGTAGCACATTTATTTCACTGCTTAGGTTTCTCAAACAGTTTTAGGTGCACGGTCTCTGCCACAGACCTTGAGGTTGGTCTCTGCCACAGACCGGGTGTACAAGGCCCCTGCCACGGACCTGGAGAACTTTGGTCTCTGCCACAGACCAGGGTGTATAATGCCCCTGCCACGGGCCGGGTGAATAAGGCCTCTGATACAGTCAAGATGACCTTGAGCTTCTCCTTCTACGAACCTAGCCCATATCAAGGGGAAGACATCTCTCCAGGGAGTCAACAGACCCTTCCTTCACCGTGACTCCCGCATCGGTCCATCAGAATGATCCTCCCTTCCCTGGAACATGGTCCCCTACATGAGGCGGCACCCTAAGACTCCTCGACCCTTAGCGGACTCCAGAAGAAGGCTCTGGACTCCAGGCTTTACTCCCGCACCTAGGCCTCCATACCCAGGGCAGCAGGAACTCCAGGATAGTACCTCACCCCGGGCTAAAGGTACCCGAGATGGAACAGGAACACATGCACCCAGGCCGAAAGCACCTGGGCGTGGACCCCATTGGACATCAGCCCCCAGGCCAAAGGTCTGCCCATTTTATATACTCTCCTGGCATGCACAGCAGGTTCCCCGCCCCGCTGTACTACTGCTAAGAGGGGACACAAAAGGCAAAGCACTGTATCGGCGGTTCAACCCTAGCCTACCATGGCAGCGCCACCTGTAGGCCGCAGGGAACTGCACACCAATACTGTCCGCCGAGGACAAAATGGTCCATGAATCCTACAGAATTAGGGTGTTTGAGCCTATTTACCACTCAAACACTTTCCTTAAATTTAGCACCCCGCTACATTTTTATTTCAAAGTATTTTATTTTCCCACTAGCTTATCCATTAAATTGAATAATTTATTCCAGAAAGGGCGTATTCTGGGGCATTCCCACCATATGTGTGGCATCGTGCCGTTGAGTTTCTGAGGTTCTTAATGACTTCCCATACCTCTTCTGCTGAAAAGGGGGCCTCCAGCATATTTTTTTTTTTTTGTTATGTTATTTTAAGTTATTTCCCTATCCACATTTGTTTGCAGAGCACTTGCCATGCTCTTAACAACATTTTGCTGCCATTTGCAGCCCTCTAGCCCTTTCCATTACTTTTTTAGAGCCTTTTTAGTCCTTAGAAGTCCGGGTCCCCATTGACTTCAATGGGGTTCGGGTTCGGGTTAAAGTTCGGTCCCGAACGCGAACTTTTTTCCGAAGTTCGGCCGAACCCGTCGAACCCGAACATCCAGGTGTCCGCTCAACTCTACCCAAAAGGCTTAAATGAAGATTTAGAAATACACAATTTAGTACAGTAATATCATTAAGGCTCTGAGTCTGTTCTCCCATTCGTTCTATACAGGTCCACAGCCCTCCTCTATTTGGTAGACCAAAGGAGGGGGTTGTTACATCCTAATTTTTCTCCCACTATATATATATATATATATATATATATATATATATATATATATATATATGGGTCTCCATAATAGCCACTATATTTGGTGGCAGATATAGGCCTTTGGATAGAATCTGTGCCAATTAAGATTCATATTAATATCTCTTAATATCTCCTCCTTCCAATTATCTAGGTCGTATCTCCATCTTTTCCATACATAACCCATTCCTTTTATTACTCTATACAAGGCACCCAGAATGAATACAAGTTTGTTTCCTGAGAAGGATCATAAATTAGCTTTTATGCTATTATATTTAGGCATGACGGCTTTTATGGTTATTTTATGTGTGTGTGTGTGTGTATGTATGTATGTGTGTATGTGTATATGTATGTATTGTAAGATTGGGGGTTGTTAGCTCTTGTGGTGGATGCGTATTTCCAGTGATGCAAGCCAGTCAGCAACTCTGTTTAAGGGCATGGTAGCCCATTTTTATTTAAAAACACGAAAGTTCACAAACACATCTGTAGTATTCACAGGGGGGTTCCACCATTCCTGTATCTTTCATATTAACAGTAGCCTCGTAGCTTTACCTTCTAGCGATCCAGGCCTTTAGCCTAGGCCTGACGGTCTGTTCCTCAGACCCAAACAGTGTCCAAGAGTTTCAGCTTTCTCCTAGCTTCTCCCGGTCAGCACCTTTGTTGCTGTATCACTAACGGTGTCTGCCTCCTGCAGACATGCACCGCCTTTGACTCCACTTCAGAGGATGAGAGCCCACCTTGCTCTCATGCACACAGACTTCCTCTCTGTTGGGTGAAGCCCTGATCCACAATCACCTCTGAACTAAATAGCCCAAGACACAGCTGTTCCATCAGCGTGTCTTTCTTTACCAAATCTGGCATAAACCAACCCTCTTGAAGGTCGCACAAAGTCGCACCCTCACAGTATGTATGTATATGTATATATATATATATATATATATATATATATAACCAATTTATTTCCATAAAAGATGAGTCACACCGTGGCTATCCAGTTTGATTTGTATCTATGCCTGTACAGCTAGCACGGCTTGTAGTGCCTTACTTGTAAGTATGTTTGACTCATCTTTTACGGAGAGCACTAGATCTCGCCGTTCTGTTTTTATACATATGCTGATCGTTGCACACTTGGAGAGCTTGTCAACCACTTAGAGGAAATATATGGAATTGAGGACTTCCAGTGTCAGCTTTACATCAGTCCCTTGTGATATCCCCAGAGGGGAACTGCTTTATTTGACCCGCTGGTGAAACAGGGGTCAAATTGTAAGGTGAGCAGCCTAATACACAGGTGGAGGAGAGCATGAGCACAGTTTATTTGGATCATCTTACACAAATGGTGGATTGTTTTCTGTCACTTGTTTTACTCGTCCTTTTTCATGGACTGGAATATTTAGTTTATGTCTTGATTGTACTGTTTATGCACATTGTATTTTTAGTAGCGCTGTTTATTTATGCATTTTTTTATAGGTGGAAGGAAAACACTTTGAGTGATAGCAGCTACTATTTTTTTTTTATTCATTGTCACATTAATTGTTATTTAGGATACAGTTATATAATCTCTTCAGAAAACCTACTGCGGGAAGCTCATTGTTACATGCGGGAAGTACTCATCCTAAACGTGTAATAAAAGGAATCCCTGTGGGAAAGTATCTGCGACTTCGCAGAAACTGTTTCAACGATGTAGACTTTGAAACACAAGCCAGCCTCCTGAGGGACAGGTTCCTCAGGTGAGGCTATACTAATCCTTGAAAAGGAACAGCAAGCGGCACTAGTTTGTAATCCTAAACTCAATATCGAAATACTAATACTAATTATTGAAAAATATACACTTCTATATGTGCAATCATAAACCTTAAACGTGTTAAATAAAAAAATAAAGTGCATAAATCATATAGCAATCAAAAATGGCATCGCTGTGAAAAATATATCACTGTAAAAAATATATATATTCAGGGCCGGATTAACATAGGGGCTATTGGAGCTGCAGCAGAAGCTGTCAGAAGCTACATACAGAGCGGCCAGTTTAAATACAAGCTGACACTCTCTGCAGCAGACTGAGAGGATGAGGTCACAGTGCTTATAATAATTATTTGTATATTACTTATGGTAATTAACCCCTTGTCACCCAGACCAATTCTGACACTTCTCTCCTACATGTAAAAAACATCATTTGTTTTTTGCTAGAAAATTACTCAGAACCCTCAGAACCCTCAAACATTATATACAGGTATATTGTTTTAGCAGACACCCTATGGAATAAAATGGTGGTCTTTGCAACTTTTTATGCAAAATATTTGCGCAGCAATTTTTCAAACATGTTTTTTTTGGAAAGAAAGTGTTTCATTCATAAAAAAAAAAAAAAGTTAGCACAATTTTTTTTTTTATATACTAAGCGATGCTTTACATTTTTTTACAGGTTACATGTTTAGAGTTACAGAGGGGGTCTAGTGCTAGAATTATTGTTCTCGCTCTAACGATCGTGGCATATGTAACCTGTGTGTATCTGGCTCTGATAGTAGCCAGTGCCTTCCCAGCTACTGACTAGTATCTCTCTCCAGCCTGTCCCGACACACCTTCTCACCTGCTGACCTGTGGATGGGGGAATCACTCTTGCAGTGTTATTGTGTTCTGCCTGTGAATACAATGATCAGTGTTGCTAACTAGAGATGAGCCGAACACCCCCCAGTTCGGTTCGCACCAGAACTTGCGAACAGGCAATACATTTGTTCGAACATCCGAACACCGTTAAAGTCTATGGGACTCGAACATGAAAAATCTAAAGTGCTAATTTTAAAGGCTAATATGCAAGTTATTGTCATAAAAAGTGTTTGGGGACCCGGGTCCTGCCCCAGGGGACATGTATCAATGCAAAAAAAAGTTTTAAAAATGGCCGTTTTTACGGGAGCAGTGATTTTAATAATGCTTAAAGTGAAACAATAAAAGTGAAATATTCCTTTAAATTTCGTACCTGGGGGGTGTCTAGAGTATGCCTGTAAAGCAGGTTTCCATTGCATCAGAGGGGGGCGGGGTCACCCGCACGTCACTGGGGAAGCCTGGGTTTCCCCTTGCGTCAGAGGGGGACAGGGTCACGTGACGGGTGGCTCCGCCCTCAGCTACTTAAGAGCTGTCACTGGCTGAAGCTGCGTCATTCCCGGGGTGTCTCCGCTCCGGTGAAGACTGCTGTTCCTCGCTGCGCTGGACATCATCGTTGGAGCCTGGACCCCGGAGAGGAGAGATCATCCATCGCTGGACCCCGAAGAGGAGATCACCCATCGCAGGATACCGAGAGTGGATTATCGCCGCTGGAATCTTTTTTTTATTTTTAATAAAGGACTTTTCCCAACGGTGTCTGTGTTTTTTTACAATTTTTTACACTTTCTTTGTGAAATGGTAGGGGTACAATTACCAATTCACATAGGGGGAGGGCCGGGATCTGGGGGTCCCCTTTGTTAAAGGGGTCTTCCAGATTCCATTAAGCCCCTCGCCCGCAGACCCCCAAAACCACCGTGCAAGGGTTGCGGGGATGAGGCCCTTGTCCCCATCAACATGGGGACATGGTGCTTTGAGGGGTCACAGACCCCCAAAGCATCCTCCCCATGTTGAGGGCATGTGGCCTGGTACGGTTCAGGGGGGGGCGCTCTCTCGTCCCCCCTCTTTTCCTGCGGCCTGCCAGGTTGCGTGCTCGGATAAAGGGTCTGGTATGGATTTTTGGGGGGAACTCCACGCAATTTTTTTTTTACATTTGGTTTGGAGTTCCCCTTAAAATCCATACCAAACCTGAAGCCTTTTAAATTAGCACTTTAGATTTCTCCCATAGACTTTTACAGGGTGTTCCGCGGCTTTTCGAATTTTCCGCGAACACCCCAAATTGTTCGCTGTTCGGCGAACGGGCGAACAGGCAATGTTCGAGTCGAACATGAGTTTGACTCAAACTCGAAGCTCATCCCTATTGCTAACTATAGCTGGCAGCACTGATTGTTTTGGGAAAAACCTGACAGGCTGGTTGTACTCAAGTCAGATAATAGATTGACTTGTGTAAAACCAGCTAGCCCATACATAGATCGACTATGGCTGGTCTCTGCTTAATTGGCGTAATTTCAATCCATGTATGGCCAGCTTAACCACTACGCAGTCCCTAAACATCCTTCCACAAACCTTTTAAATTTTTCCTTCCCAGATTCCCTCATCCTACTCACCTGTACATACTCTCCACACTACTCTCCTGTACATACTGCTCACTGTCATACCCTCCACAATTCTCTCCTATACATAGTGCCCTCTGTCATACCCTACACACTCCTCCCCTGTACATAGTGCCCGCTGTCATACACTTCTCTCCTGTACATAGTGCCCACTGTCATACTCTCCACACTCCTCTCCTATACATACTGCTCACTGTCAAACCCTCCACATTCCTCTCCTATACATAGTGCCCACTGTCATACCCTCCACACTCCTCTCCTATACATAGTGCCCACTGTCATACCCTCCACACTCCTCTCCTATACATAGTGCCCACTGTCATACCCTCCACACTTCTCTCCTATACATAGTGCCCACCATCATAACCTCAACACTCCTCTCCTGTAAATACTGCTCACTGTCATACCCTCTACACTTCTCTTCTATTCATAGTGCCCACTGTCATACCCTCCACACGTCTCTCCTGTACATACTGCCCACTGTCTTATCCTCCACACTCATCTCATGTACATACTGCTCGGTATCATACCGTCCACACTCCTCTCCTGTACATACTGCCCACTTTCATAAACTCCTCTATTGTACATAGTGCCAGCTGTCATACCCTCCACACTCCTCTCCTGTACATACTGCTCGCTCTCATACCCTCCACATTCCTCTCCTGTACATACTGCCTATTGTCATACCCTCCACACTCCTCTCCTGTACATACTGCCCACTGTCATACCCTCCACACTCTTCTCCTGTACATACTGCTCACTGTCATACCCTCCACACTCCTCTTCTGTACATACTGCCCACTGTCATACCCTCTACACTCCTCTCCTGTACATACTGCCCACTGTCATACCGTCTACACTCCTCTCCTGTACATACTGCTCACTGTCATACCCTCCACACTCATCTCCTGTACATACTTCCCACATTCATAAACTCGTCTATTGTACATAGTGCCGGCTGTCATACCCTCCACACTCCTCTCCTGTGCATACTGCCCACTATCATACCCTCCACACTCCTCTCCTGTGCATATTGCCCACTATAATACCCTCCACACTCCTCTCCTGTGCATACTGCCCACTATCATACCCTCCACACTCCTCTCCTGTGCATATTGCCCACTATAATACCCTCCACACTCCTCGCCTGTACATACTGCCCCCATCATACCCTCCACACTCCTCTCCTGTACATACTGCCCACTATCATACCATCCACACTCCTCTCCTGTACATACCGCCCACTGTGATACCCTTCACACTCCTCTCCTGTACATACTGTAACCCAACCTTACCCTCCACACTCCTCTCAACATACTGTAACCCAACCTTACCCTTCACACTTCCCTCCTGTAAATACTGCCAATTATCTTTCTCTCCACATTCCTCTCCTGTACATACCGCCCCCACCATACCCTCCACACTCCTCTCCTGTACATACTGCCCACCGTCATACTCTCCACACTCCTCTCCTGTACATACTGCCCACTTTCATACCCTCCACGCTCCTCTCCGCTACATACCACGCTTTGTCATACCCCCCACACTCCTCTCCAGTGCATACTGCCCACTGTCATACTCTTCACACTCCTCTCCTGTACATACTGCCCACTTTCATACCCTCCACACTCCTCTCTGGTACATACCACCCTCTGTCATACCCTCCACACTCCTTTGCTGTGCATACTGCCCACTGTCATACCCTTCAAACTCATCTCCTGTACATAGTGCCTTCTGCCATACCCTCCGCACTCCTCTCCTGTACATAGTGCCCACTGTTAGACCCTCCACATTCCTCTCCCTCACCTGCACATCCTTCCCACTTTTATACCATCCATACTCCCCTATGGCTCTTACCCACAAAAACAGTTCTTTAAAATTATACTGAATATCCTCAATGTTACCAGCTCTAGAATGGGCACACTTTTGTTAGTTCAATTAAAGGAAATCTTCTCAGTCCTCACATTTGTTCTGCCCCATTATTAATACTAATTTCATTTTGTGATAACTACTGTGGTGTATGGAGGAACATAGGGGATCTCAGCTACTCTAAATATAGCACTTGTAAAAAAATTGTCACTTAAAAATATTTTTGAAATGGCAACTATGCAATTAGGCATGACCAAGGGCCACCGGGTCAGTAGGGGTCCCCATGAGAGGCTCCTGGGATCCTGTGATAATAAAGCGGTAGTAAACTTCGCTAACATTACTACATTTTTAAGAGGCCCTGAGGTAGGGTATGCCATAGTGTACAAATATGCACAGCATATTATCACATTAGGGTACACTTAAATTGTCAAACTGAGCCCTCCAGTGATGCGCTGTGATCAATCCGGCGGGTCCCAGGCACTTCCATCTTCACCCGGTCTTCCTTCTGGGCTCTGGGCCTTCGGTCACTTGCCTTGGCTGGGCTGCGTTGATGTCATTCCCACACATGCTCATGCGCATCCTCTCTCTCTCATCCCCCCTTACTCTCTCATCCTCCCTCCCTTAGCCCTCACCCCTCTCTCATCCTCTCTCTCTCTCTCTCTCTCATCCTCCCTCTCTCTCTTTAATTTAATTTGTTATAACAAAAAATTGTTTGCATATTTATTCATTTATTATTTATAAAAGTCCAACCAAAATCCTCAGCACCAGGCCCATGATGTTCCTAATCTGGCCCTGTATATATGTATCAAATGCTGCAATACACTAATATCACTGCTCAAAGTGCATACAACATAAAGTGCAAGTGCTACCAACACATATAGTGCAATTCTTGCAAAAAAATTTGCAAAATACTACGCAAAGTGCAACATATTAGTTCACTCAGTGACTCAAGGAAAAGTCTCCCAGAGAATCCAATGCAAATGATAAGCCCCCCGCCCGCAGACCCCTACAACCACCTGGCAAGGGTTGTGGGGATGAGGCCCTTGTCCCCATCAACATGGCACCTGGTAAAATGTTTAGGTACACTGTGATTAGAAAACCCAGACCTAATATTAACAATGTGCTCCTTGAGTCTGGTCTGCAACATCCTCACTGTGCTCTAAGGATGAGCCGAACACCCCCCCGGTTTGGTTCGCACCAGAAATTGCGAACAGGCAAAAAACACTGTTAAAGTCTATGGGACACGAACATGAAAAAACAAAACTGCTCCTTTTAAAAGTTTATATGCATGGTATTGTCATAAAAAGTGTTTGGGGACGTGGGTCCTGCCCCAGGGGACATGTATCAATGCAAAAAAAAAAGATTTGCAGTGATTTTAATAATGCTTAAAGTGAAACAATAAAAAGTAAAATATTCCTTTAAATTTTGTGCCTGGGGGTGTCTATAGTATGCCTGTAAAGTGGCGCATTTTCCCCGTGTTTAGAACAGTCCCTGCACAAAATTACATTTCTAAAGGAAAAAAAGTCATTTAAAACTACTCGCGGCTGTAATGAATTGTCGGGTCTCGGCAATACAGATAAAACTTATTCGAAAAAATGGCATGCCGAACCAAAATAAAATAAAAAAATAGTGTGGGGGTCCCCCCAAATTTCATACCGAGCCCTTCAGGTCTGGTAAGGTTATTAAGGGGAACCCTGCACCATTTGTTTTTAAAAATGGCGTATGGGTCCCCCTCAAAATCCATACCAGACCCTGCAGGTCTGGTATGGTTTTTAAGGGGAACTCTGCACCAAAATGTTTAAAAAATGGCGTAGGGGTCCCCCAAAGAATCCATACCAGACCCTTATCTGAGCACACAACCTGGCAGACTGCAGGAAAAGAGGGGGGATGAGAGAGCGCCTCCCCCTCCTGAACCATACGAGGCCACATGCCCTCAACATGGGGAGGGTGCTTTGGGGTCTGACCCCCAAAGCACCTTGTGCCCATGTTGATGGGGACAAGGGCCTCATCCCCATAACCCTTCCCCGGTGGTTGTGGGGGTCTGCGGGCGGGGGGCTTATCGGAATCAGGAAGCCCCCTTTAACAAGGGGACCCACAGATCCCGGCCCCCCCCCATGTGAATTGGTAACGGGTACACTGTAATCCTACCATTTCACCAAAAAAAGTGTCAAAAATGGTAAAAAAGTCCTTTATTTAAAAAAAATTTAAAAATGTCCAGCGATGTAAATCCACTTCGCCGACGACCGAAAAAAAAAAAAGGCACAACAATTCCGCCTCCATGGAAGGCGGCCGCCGAGTGACGCTTCTCCCGCCGTGACAGCTGTTATATAGCTGAGTAGGGATGAGCCGAACACCCCCAGGTTCGGTTCGCACCAGAACCCGCGAACGGACAGAAAGTTCGCACAAACGTTAGAACCCTATTAAATACAATGGATGCGAACGTTCGAAATCTAAAGTGCTAATTATAACGACTAATATGCATGTTATTGTCCTAAAAAGGGTTTGGGGACCCAGGTTCTGCCCCAGGGGACATGTATCAATGCAAAACGAAGTTTTAAAAACGGCCGTTTTTCGGGAGCAGTCATTTTAATGATGCATAAAGTGAAAAAAAAAAAGTCAAATATTCCTTTAAATATCGTACCTGGGGGTTGTCTAAAGTATGCCTGTGAAGTGCCACGTGTTTCCCGTGTTTAGAACTGTCCCTGCACAAAATTAAATTTCTAAAGGAAAAAAAAGCCATTTAAAACTGCTTGCGGCTTTAATGTAATGTCTGGTCCCGGTAATATGGATGAAAATCTTTAAGAAAAATGGCATAGCTACCCCATCACCCCCCCCCCCCCACCACCCCAGCCCATTACCAGCCCCTTTGGGTCTTGTATGGATATTAAGGGGAACCCCGCACACAAAATAAAAAAGGCCCTATATACTCTGAACAGCCGTATACAGGCGGTGCAAAAACACAGGGACTGTAGGTTTGTTCTTATGTAGAATCTGTTTGTAATTTTGAACAGGTACATTGTTTAAGTGTAGCTCCAGCCAAAAAATATATTTTTAAGCTTTTTGGAAAACATAGGGAAGGGTTATCACCCCTGTAACATTTGTTTTGCTGTCTGTGCCCCTGTTCAGAACATTTCACCTCACTTTCCGTCCCAATGATAAATGTTTTTGAAAAGTGGGGATTTTATTGAAACAAGGATTGGTGATAAAGCATCAGTAGAGAGGAGACACCTTTTTCCCATTTTAACTCTTACAGGAGAGAATTTCCCTTCCTAGGGGTAGATTTCCTCTCACTTCCTGTTGTCTCCTTCCGTTTGCAAGTAGGAGTCGTTTGTAAGTTGGATGTTTGAAAGTAGGGGCCTGCCGTATATACTCTGCTGAAATTTGCCCCTTACATGTTGGTGTTGCCACAACACTGTGAGCCCTCACAGTTACTCTTGGAGGGCGCTGGAACGCCCTGCTGTGAACTATTATATCAGAAATTATATTTACATGCCATTGTTGAACAGTGGTAGGTAAAATTGGGCCTTTGGTGGTGGTGCTGGTGCCACAACACTGTAAGCCCTCACAGTTACTCTTGGTGGGCGCATGAATGGGCCCTGCTGTGAATTATTAGATCAAGAATTGTAATTGCATGCCCCTGTTGAACAGGGGCTGAAAAATTGGGCCTTTGGTGGTGGTGGTGGTGGTGTTGCCACAACACTTTAAGCCCTCACAGTTACTCTTGGTGAGCGCAGGAATGGGCCCTGTTGTGAATTATTACATCAATAATTGTAATTACATGCCCCTGCAGATTAAATAATAATAATACTGCGCCAACTCTAAATACTAAATGAAGCAGCCAAACATAAAATCAGACAGGATATATAGAACGTATTAAAAATCTATAATGTGGCGCTGTGAGAGAAGTAGTAAAAAACCCTACTTCATGTATAGCACAACGGTGCACATAAAAATATGGTGTCAAACAAAACGTTTGCACACAATAGGTGTACACAAATGAATGTGATAAAAATGTAAGTGAATACTAACAGTGAAATAATTGGTATGGGGTATAGGTGCACAACAAAAACCAGCAATTAAACTGGAATATTGATCATACCCATAATAAACAAAAATAAAAATGAAAATATAATGTAGGTGGAGACAAACTCATATAAGGCGTCACAGATGAGTATGTAGAATAATTTCCAATCTTATCACATATGAAAAGAAGTTCATAGGTCAAAATCCAACAAGGAGCTGCATTGCTTGTGTAGCGGCCTCACTCTCTCTCCATCTTCTTCATCGGTTTCACGCCAACTCATGTCTAGGGGTTCCTGGGTTGTGAGAGTGAGATGCGCTACGGCCCATGTCCTCCCCATTGTAGTAGGGAGGTGAAGGCCACTTCCTGATGTTTCCTCGGGCCGGTGTGTTCTGTGAATGCACTGAGTCTGTAATTGCAAGCTCACCAGCCTCCCCTTTGTAATTTCAGTAACTGGAGTTCACACACCGAAGAAAGGTCCAACACTTGTTTATTTGACACTCCAATACGCAAAGCACAATAAACAATTCTTTTGCAGCAAACTGGTTGGGACCTATAACCTTGCCAACGGTGGGGCGAGCAGATCAAGGCACTTCCTAAAGTTTAAGTTCTATGCCACTGTACTATGACCAGCGGCGCCTAAGCCAATCCGGCTGTTACAGAACAGGAAGGATGGGGTCTCTTCCAGCAACCCCTATGAACAGCAGGGGGATGTGTCCTCCCAAGAGAGTTCCCAGAGGCCCACTGTCACCGGGTTGGTGCTGCTCCGGGTCTCCAGTGGGTAACCTCCCCGGCCTCCTCACCTCAGGTACGAGTCCCTCCGCTCAGGGACCCTCGGACAGTCCACCCTAGCGGGACCCAGTCGAAGGTACTGGGCCCCAGGCCTCCTCAATAGTACCTCACCCCAGGCTGAAGGTGCCTGGGATGGACGCCAACATGACTCCGGACCAGGCCATGGGCACCTGGACCAGACTCCTGGATCTTCAGCACCCAGGCCTAAGGTGCCTGGGTGCGGGCCGCAGCCCTCCTCCTCCGAGGACCTCCTTCTCCGCCAAACGACGACGACGACGACGACGACCTCGTGGTCAGGGCGTCTCCCCCTTTTATCTCCTCCCTTCAACGGCCCGGCGGGTTCCCCGCCCCAGCCATACCATCTCCGGGAAGAGACCAAACAGGGAGCACTGCAGGGGATGATTCTACCTGAAGCCTGTGGGTACCTCGCCACCCACAGGCAAAGGAGAATATTACATCCTCCAATCCTCCACGAAACAAAAAGGGGTCTGAATCCTAACACAATTATACACCTGGGTCACACTATTGCCCAGGTGTATCCCATCAATTTGAGGACCCCGCTACACTTGAAAATAGGTTTGAAGGGTGCATCTATCACATTTTCTTTATAGGCATATAGGATATATGACATCACCCGGGAGTGCCTTCACCTTGGGCCAATGGGGGAGAAGTAAATGCTCTTACCGGACAGAGTGGACCCAGCTCACCGTACGGTGGTGGATCAACAAAGCTTTGTCCACTCTGTGGACCCAAGGAACAGTCAGGATCTGCAAGACACCTCCTTCCTTATGCCGACAGCACCACTGGTCCGTATTTCCAACCCGAAAAGGAAGAAATCCAAACCAATATGGTGACAACAAGCCATGTAAAAAAGGGGAAAATGTGATAGATGCACCCTTCAAACCTATTTTCAAACGATGAAGCTCCTTGTTGGATTTTGACCTATGAACTTCTTTTCATATGTGATAAGATTGGACATTATTCTACATACTCATCTGTGACGTCTTATATGAGTTTGTCTACACTTACATTATATTTTCATTTTTATTTTTGTTTATTATGGGTATGATCAATATTCCAGTTTAATTGCTGGTTTTTGTTGTGCACCTATACCCCATACTAATTATTTCACTGTTAGTATTCACTTACATTTTTATCACATTCATTTGTGTACACCTATTGTGTACAAACGTTTTGTTTGACACCATATTTTTATGTGCACCATTGTGCTATACATGAAGTAGGGTTTTTTTACTACTTCTCTCACAGCGCCACATTATATATTTTTTATATGCTCCTGCAGATGCCTGTTAGTGTAACACAAAAGAAAAAAAACTACGAGCAATAAGGGCTAGCTTCAGGTGTATATTTTTCAGGAATCACACTACGCCTGCTTTAAGTGCTGCAGATGCCTGTTAGTGTAACACAAAAGAAAAAAAACTACGAGCAATAAGGGCTAGCTTCAGGTGTATATTTTTCAGGAATCACACTACACCTGCTTTAAGTGCTGCAGATGCCTGTTAGGGCTCTTTCACACGGAGGGTCCGTTCAGGTCCGCCTGTCAGTTTTTTAGGCGGACCTGAACGGATGCTACATGTCCTCCTATGGAGCCACGGATGTCAGCGGTGACATGTCCGCTGACATCCGACCCGCTCCGATCCGCAAAAGTGTGACGGAGGAAAACCCTATTTTTCCTTCCGTCTGCGGATCGGATCGGATGACTACGGTCCGTCATCATCCGATCCCCCCATAGGGGAGAGCGGCGCTCTGACAGGGCGGTCCCTGCACAGTGTGCGGGAACCGCCCAGTCATCCGCCGGCTCAGTGGGGATCAACGGAGCGATCCCCGCTGAGCAAGCGGAGCTTCACAGGGCGGATCATTACTGATACGTCCTGTGTGAAAGAGCCCTTAGTGTAACACAAAAGAAAAAAAACTACGAGCAATAAGGGCTAGCTTCAGGTGTATATTTTGCAGGAATCACACTACGCCTGCTTTAAGTGCTGCAGATGCCTGCCTGTGTTACACAACAGGAAATCACAGCACTAAGGGCTAGCTTCGGTTGTATACTGTGCAGGAGGCTTAGCAAAAATATCACTGACACTGTCCCTACCTATCCTTCTCTCTCCCTGCACACAAGGTTTAGCAGAATATCACTGACACTGTCCCTACCTATCCTTCTCTCTCCCTACACACAATATCACTGACACTGTCCCTACCTATCCTTCTCTCTCCCTACACACAATTTCTCTAACACTGTCCCTGCCTATGTACGTCTTTCCCTGCAGGCCGCGCTGGCGGCCTTTTATAGTGTGGGGCGTGTACTAAACCCCCCTGAGCTATAATTGGCCACAGGCATCCTGCCTGTGGCCAATTATGGCTCTCCTCGCTGCCGGCGCTGTGATTGGCCAAGCATGCGGGGTCACAGTGCATGCTTGGCCAATCACAGCGCCAGGATTTTGGGCCGTTCGCGTCACTTGAATTTGTCGCGAACAACCCAAAACGTTCGATCTTCGTTGAACGATCGAACACACGATGTTCGAGTCGAACGGATGTTCGAGTCGAACGTATGTTCGACTCGAACGCGGAGCTCATCCCTATAGCTGAGGGAAGGACCACCCAGTGACGTAAACAGGTGACCCCGCCCCCCTCTGACGCCACGGCGAAACCCGACGTGGATTTACATCGCTGGACATTTTTATTTTTTATTTTTTAATAAAGGACTTGTCCCAAGCTGTCTCTTGTAGGGATGAGCTTCGAGTTCGAGTCGAACTCATGTTCGACTTGAACATCGCCTGTTCGGTTGTTCGTCGAATTGCGAACATTAGAGGCCGTTCGCGCCAAATTCGAGTGGTGCATCACGGCCCATAATTCACTGCGGCATCGCAGTGCATTGCTGGCTGATGAATGGCCAAGCATGCACTATGACCCGCATGCTTGGCCAATCACAGCGCCGTCTGAGAACCAGGGTGGCTTTGGCCAATTATGGCTCAGGGGGTTTAGTACACGCCCCACACTATATAAGGCCGCCTCCGTGTCGGCCTTGTGTAGTGTGTTGCGGTGTTGGTTAAAGAGAGAGCTTACAGAGAGAGGGAGACAGTGTCATTTATATTGAGTTAGATAGAGCAGGCAGGCGAGTCAGTTAGCTGCAGTTACAGTGTGTAGAGGATATATATGCATATATTTATACAGTGTATTCAGTTTAGCTAGATCCGTTCCTGTTATTCTCTATTAGGGATGAGCCGAACACCCCCCTGTTCAGTTCGCACCAGAACCTGCGAACAGACAGAAAGTTCGCGCAAACTTTAGAACCCTATTAAAAACAATGGACTCGAACGTTCAAAATCAAAAAAGTGCTAATTATAAAGGCTAATATGCAAGTTATTGTCATAAAAAGTGTTTGGGGACCCGGGTCCTGCCCCAGGGGACATGTATCAATGCAAAAAAAAGTTTTAAAAACTGACGTTTTTTCGGGAGCAGTGATTTTAATAATGCTTAAAGTGAAACAATAAAAGTGAAATATTCCTTTACATTTCATACCTAGGGTGTGTGTATAGTATGCCTGTAAAGTCGCGCTTATTTCCCTTGCTTAGAACTGTCCCTGCACAAAGTGTCATTTCTGAAGGAAAAAAAGTCATTTAAAACTCACTCGCGGCTGGAATGAATTTTCGGCTCCCAGCAAAAAAAAAAATGCGTGGGGGTCCCCCCAAATTCAATTACCAGGCCCTTCAGATCTGGAATGGATATTAAGGGGAACCCTGCCGCAAATTTAAAAAAAATGCGTGGTATTCCCCCAAATATCCATACCAGGCCCTTCAGGTCTGGTATGGATTTTAAGGGGAACCCCACCCCAAATTAAAAAAAAAATGGCGTGGAGTTCCCCCAAAAATCCATACCAGACCCTTTATCCAAGCACACAACCTGGCAGGCCGCAGGAAAAGAGGGGGGACGAGAGAGCGCCCCCCCCCTCCTGAACCGTACCAGGCCACATGCCCTCAACATGGGGAGGATGTCCCCATGTTGATGGGGACAAGGGCCTCATCCCCACAACCCTTGCCCGGTGGTTGTGGGGGTCTGTGGGCAGGGGGCTTATCGGAATATGGAAGACCCCTTTAACAGAGGGGACCAGCAGATCCCGCCCCCCCCCCTATGTGAATTGGTAATGGGGTACATTGCACCCCTACCATTTCACAAAGAAAGTGTAACAAATTGTAAAAAAAATCCTGCGGTGATCCAATGTCCAGCACCGTCCACACGAAACATCATTGGCTGAGCCTGAGCGGACCTGATGGGGAGCTTCCTCCGCAGTATAATAAATTATTAGACCCGCCCCTTATAAAGTTCCCCATCAGGTCCGCTCAGCCAATGACCTAGGTGTAAGGCTAAGCGGACCAGATGCGGAACGTGAGAAGGGGCGGGTCTATTCATTTATTACACTGCGAAAGGAAGTTCCCCATCAGGTCCACCCCCTCGTATGTCAGACCCCGCCTACGTCATTAGCTGAGCGGACCTGATGGGGAACTGCCTCCGCAGTGTAATAAATGAATAGACCCGCCCCTTCTCACGTTCCGCATCTGGTCCGCTTAGCCTTACACCTACGTCATTGGCTGAGCGGACCTAATGGGGAACTTTAGAAGGGGCGGGTCTATTCATTTAATACACTGCGGAGGAAGTTCCCCATCAGGTCCGCTCAGGCTCAGCCAATGACGTTTCGTGTGGACAGCGCTGGACTTTGGATCACCGCGGGACACTGGATTTCATCGCTGGAATGTTTTTTTGTTTTGTTTTTTAATAAAGGACTTTCCCAACGGTGTCTGTGTTTTTTTTTTACAATTTGTTACACTTTCTTTGTGAAATGGTAGAGGTACAATATACCCCATTACCAATTCACATAGGGGGGGCGGGATCTGGGGGTCCCCTTTGTTAAAGGGGTCTTCCAGATTCCGAAAAGCCCCCCACCCGCAGACCCCCACAACCACTGGGCAAGGGTTGTGGCGATGAGGCCCTTGCCCCCATCAACAAGGTGGACAAGGTGCTTTGATGGCTCACAGACCCCCAAAGCATCCTCCCAATGTTGAGGGCATGTGGCCTGGTACGGTTCAGGAGGGGGGGCGCTCTCTCATCCCGCCCTCTTTTCCTGCGACCTGCCAGGTTGTGTGCTCGGGTAAAAAAATTAAATTTGAGGTGGAGTTCCCCTTAAAATCCATACCAGACCTGAAGGGCCTGGTATGGATATTTGGGGGGAACTCCACGCATTTAAAAAAAAAAATTGCAGCAGGGTTCCCCTTAATATCCATACCAGACCTGAAGGGCCTGGTAATTGAATTTAGGGGGGAACCCCACGCATTTTTTTTTTTTTTTCATCAATGACTTTTCTATGTATTGCCGGTAGCCGACAATTCAATATAGCCGCGAGTGAGTTTTAAATTACTTTTTTTCCTTCAGAAATGACACTTTGTGCAGGGACAGTTCTAAGCACGGGAAATAAGCGTGACTTTACAGGCATACTATAAACACACCCTAGGTACGAAATTTAAAGGAATATTTCACTTTTATTGTTTCACTTTAAACATTATTAAAATCACTGCTCCCGAAAAAAAAAGGGATTTTTATAACAGCTTACCTGTAAAATCCTTTTCTTGGAGTACATCACGGGACACAGAGCGACTTAGTCATTACTAATGGGTTATATAGATTACCTTCAGGTGCTGGCACTGGCCACTTCCAAACCGGAAGTACCCTCCCCTATATAAGCCCCTCCCATCCGGGAGCACCTCAGTTTTGTAGCAAAGCAATAAGTGTCCCAAAAAGAGGGGTGGGAGCTCTGTGTCCCGTGATGTACTCCAAGAAAAGGATTTTACAGGTAAGCTGTTATAAAAATCCCTTTTTCTTTTTCGTACATCACGGGACACAGAGCGACTTAGTCATTACTAATGGGACGTCCCAAAGCAATGACAAATGAGGGGAGGGATACATAAGCTGGGCGCCATCAGGCATGAGGATCTTTTGCGGCCTGCAACACACTTCGCCCAAAGGCGACATCCTCCTGACTTCTAACGTCTACCTGGTAGAATCTAGTAAACGTGTGTACCGAAGACCATGTTGCGGCCTTACATACTTGAGCCAGGGAGGCCTGGTGATGCACTGCCCATGAAGTTCCAACTGCTCTTGTGGAGTGCGCCCTAACTTTGAACGGAGGCGGTCTCTTTCTCAAGCCATAGGCTTGTATTATGACCTGTCGAATCCACTTGGCTAAAGTAGATTTTGATGCTGCCTGACCCTTTCTAGGGCCTTCCGGCAGAATAAACAAAGTATCCGTTCTGCGAATCTGAGCAGTGGCTTTTAGATAAGCTTTAACTGCTCTTACTACATCCAAAGAATGTAATAACTTTTCCTCTACCGAGCTAGGTTTGGGGAAAAAAGAAGGAAGAACCACATCTTGGTTCAAATGAAACCTCGATACCACCTTGGGAAGAAAGGCTGGATGAGGACGTAATACTACTCTGTCCTTATGGACAACCAGATATGGCTCCTTACAGGACAAGGCGGCTAATTCCGATACTCTTTTAGCCGAACAAACGGCTACTAAGAAAATCAATTTCCTGGTGAGAAGAACCAAGGAAATGTGTTGCAATGGTTCAAACGGTTGTTTCTGTAGAACCGACAGAACCAGGTTTAAGTCCCAAGGACATATGGGAATACTAACCGGAGGGCTAATACGCATCACTCCTTGTATGAAAGCTTTGACTAGTGAATGCGAAGCCAAGGGCCTTTGAAAAAATATTGACAAGGCCGAAATCTGACCCTTGATAGTACTCAAGGCCAGCTTCCTATCTACAGCCCACTGTAGGAAGTCCAAAATCCTCCCTATCACGTACTTACGTGGATGCCATTTCTTGGCCTCACACCACGTAATGTACGCTTTCCAGATCCTATAATAGATCTGCCTGGATACCGGCTTCCTGGCATTGATCATGGTAGATACCACAGAATTAGAGAGCCCTCTTTTTTTCAGAATGTGGGCTTCAATAGCCAGGCCGTCAAACCTAGGGCTAGTAAGGAAGGGTGGTATATCGGTCCCTGCGACAGCAGGTCCGGACGATGTGGGAGGGTCCAAGGACTCCTCACTGACATTTTTACAATCTCCGCGTACCATGCCCTTCGGGGCCACGCTGGAGCCACCAGAATCACTGGTTTCTTTTCTACCCTGATTCTGCGGAGTAATCGCGGTAACAATTGTGGCGGTGGGAATGCATATATCAGCTTGAACTGATCCCAAGGGAACACTAGGGCATCTGAGCCGCAAGCTAGGGGATCCCTTGTGCGAGACACAAATCTGTCCACCTTTGCGTTGAATCTGGATGCTAGCAGATCTACATCCGGTGTTCCCCACCGCTGGCATATTGCCTGGAAAACCTCGGGGTGAAGAGACCATTCCCCCGGGCATAATTGTTGGCGACTTAAAAAGTCCGTTCTCCAATTTTCCACTCCTGGGATGAAAACCGCGGATATGGCTGGGACATATTTTTCTGCCCACTCCAGGATGCAATTTGCTTCCCTCTGGGCTGCACGACTCCTGGTGCCACCCTGGTGACTGATATATGCCACTGCTGTGGCATTGTCTGATTGAATTCTGACAGGGGACCCTTGGAGTTTGGATGTCCATGCTACTAGGGCATACCGGGCTGCTCGTATCTCTAAGAGATTGATGGGCAGGGCCTTTTCTGCTTCTGACCACTTGCCCTGGAGAGACCATTGCTCCAGTACTGCCCCCCAGCCTATGAGGCTGGCATCTGTAGTGACTACCTTCCAAGAAACCGGACTGAAGGGTTTCCCTTTTTCCAGATTCTGGGGCACCAACCACCAATGGAGGCTCTTGCGAACGGAAGGGGACAGGGACATTGGTAAGTCTAAAGCCTGAACTTTTTTGTTCCAGGCTGACAGTATGGCCCTTTGCAAATTCCTTGAATGGAATTGACCGTAGGGTACCGCTTCGAATGAAGCCACCATTTTTCCCAGCAGCCTCATGCAGAGGCGTATGGATGGTTTTCTTTTTGTACCCACTAAGTGGGTCAAATCTTTTAAAGACGACACCTTCTCTGGAGGTAAGAAAATCTTTCTCTGATTTGAATCCAGCCTTAGCCCTAAGTATTCCAGACTTTTGACTGGTCTTAGAGCTGACTTGTCCCGGTTGATAATCCAACCGTGATATTCCAGATACTTGATTGTCTTGTGAATAGCTACTTCCAGCTTTTCCACTGAGTGGTCTATTAGTAGCAGGTCGTCTAGATATGCCATTATCGTTACACCTTGTGTTCTTAGATTGGCCAATAATGGGGCCAGAATTTTTGTGAACACTCGTGGTGCTGTGGCCAGACCGAAAGGTAAGGCTCTGAACTGAAAATGGCGCCCTTCTACTGCAAAGCGTAGAAATTTCTGGTGGGCCGGAAAGATGGGAATATGCAGATAAGCATCCCTTATGTCGATCGAGGCTAACCATTCCTGCCCTTGTAGGGCGGTGGCCACCGATCGGATCGACTCCATCCGAAAAGTCCTGATATTTAGGAACTTGTTTAGCCCTTTTAGATTTAATATGGGCCTCACGTCCCCATTTGGTTTGGGGACTGTGAAAAGGTTCGAGTAAAACCCGAATCCGCTTTCTTCCAGGGGAACCTTCATGATTACACCTTGGAGCAATAGTTGTTCTAGTGCCAGAAGGAGGGATCCTCTCTTCTGGGGATCTCTTGGCACGTTTGACCTCATAAATTGGGCAGGAGGAGTGCCTTTTAACTCCAGCTTGTATCCCAGACATACTGCGGAGAGCACCCATCTGTCTCTGATGGTGTCCCGCCAGGTCTCTGTGAACAACTGAAGCCTTCCCCCCACCCGATTGAGTGGGGGCAACGCTTCATGACTTGGGGGGAGGTTTTGTACCTCTCTTGATCCAGGGCTTCTTGTTACCCTGTGAATGTCCCTGATTTCTGCCCCCTGAATTTGACCGCGGAGGCCGTCGGAACTGCTTCACAGCCGATGTGCCCGGGACTGGAGAAGTAGGCCTCTTAAAAGAAGGACTTCTACCCTTGTTCTTAACCGGTAAGAGTGAACTTTTACCGGCAAAAATTTTCTGAATATATTTGTCCAGATCTTCTCCAAATAAGCGTTCTCCATGAAATGGGAAGCTAACCAGCAGTTTTTTACAGGGAGCTTCAGCAGACCAGTTTTTGAGCCACAGAAGCCTACGCATATGTACTATAGACAGCGTAAAGCGGGAGGCCTGTTGGATTGTATCCTTTATGGCGTCCACCGCAAAACACAAGGCTCTAGGCAGGTCAGCTAGGGCAAGAGCCTGCTGATCTGGTAAGTCCCTTAAGACTTGTTTCAACTGATCTTTCACTGCTTGGCAGACTCCAATCGCTGCTACCGCAGGTTGTGTCACCATGCTTTCTGTAGAGAAAGCAGATTTTAATAAAGACTCCAATTTTTTATCTATTGGGTCTTTGAACATTGGAACATTATCTACTGGACATGTCAGTGATTTGTTCACAGAAGAGATGGCTGCGTCCACTGTAGGGACCCTCCATTTTTTTATGAACTTATCCTCCATGGGATAGATCACCGGAAATCTCTTGGGGGGAGCAAATATTTTATCAGGATGCTCCCAATCCTGGTAAATAAGCCCTTCTAATAAATGGTGGATTGGGAAGGAACAGACAGCCTGGGGAGCTTTTAGCGACCCCAGCGAGGAAACCGTAGTGGATGGTGGTTCCGCCAGAGGCATTTTAAATGCTGATCGGACCATGTTAGTCAGAGACTGAACCCATAATCTTTCAGCCTGAGATGCTGAGAAAGGTTCTTCCACTGTTGATTCCTCCATAACTGAATCAACCTCATCCTGATCCCCTTCAGGTAGGTCGATCCCTGTGTGGGGCTGTTCCTCCACTAACAGGCACTCTGAAGGAGGAGACGGAGATCGGACGCGCTTTCCCTGTGACAGGGAAGCAGCGATCAATGCTGTTAATCTCTCTTCCAATCCTCCCAGAGTTGAGGATAAAACCTCCTCTGTTATATATACAGGAGCAGGTGGACTGGGGACAGCCGCAGCACCAGGCACTCCTGCGGGGTTTCTACGGCTACTGACCTCTGAATTCTCAGGGGAGATTGGTGCAGTACAAGCATGCCCAATATCCTCAGAGCCCGATGGAGACCCCTTTGGCTTCCTGGAAGACCTATTTCCGGAGCGTCTGGACGACATATCCTTTAAGCACAAAGCTGAGGTATTCCCGTCGTCATACACCAATTTTGCTGGTAATAGTCTAACACAGTTGCTGCTATATACCAGCTGGTGTCCACTAAAGTGCCTTTCTATGGGGATGCCTGCATCAACCGCCTCTGTGTGCCACTGTTTGTTGCTAGCTCTGTTTGCATCCAGCTGACACTTGTACTGTGTCTTTATACAAGCTGGGACGCCTGCACATGCGCAGAAGCGCCGTGGCGCGCATCGAGCGTCATCCACCCGCCCCGCCCCTTTTTTTTCATAGGAGGCGCGTGCACGCGCCCGCGCGCGCGCCCGTGCGCCATTGGCGCCCTTTTCGAAATCAAACAGGGACTAGGAGCCAGGGCCCTTTTTGCCGGAGGGCCTGTGCGGTGGATGAGCGCAGCAACAGGGCAGAGGAAGTGGATTCCCACAGAGAAACTTACCAACTGCCTGGATCTTTTGACTTGAGAAAACCAAAGATCCACATGACAAGAAAAATGGACTACAGCGGCCTCTAGTGGTTTAACACAGGTACCGCGGTCCTCTTTTTTTTTTTTCTTGACTACTATTAAAATTTTACATTTTCAGTAGTTACAGGCATACACAGATATTAGCGGGAATACCGTTAGGTAACAGACAGAAAGACAAATTAGGCTTGGGGGTCCCCCAATAGAACCAAGTTCCTGGGGGCCCCCACTTATCTGATCCCCGCCGCAGGACTTTGTTTGGTCCACAGAAGCCCAAACTTCACCTATCACGGCAGGCATTGTAATTAAACCTTCAGGGACCGGGTTCCCAAGGATTCCACTCCCCTGGACCTGTATAGCACCCTGCACAGACAACATCTTGGTCGTGGGTATGACCAGAGCTCTGGATCCCAGGGTCCAGCCCTCCTAAGAGAGGCATTACAGGCAAAACCTTGCTCTTCTGCTGCAAGGCCCGGGTACCGACCGTTTAGCTATGAAGCTTTTTTGGTGGGATCCGGAACAGCTTACTAAGGCCCAAAAGAACCTGTACGCAAGCCCAGTGAAAACACATGTTACTCTTTGGCCAACACCTTAGACACTGGCAAAAAAACTGAGGTGCTCCCGGATGGGAGGGGCTTATATAGGGGAGGGTACTTCCGGTTTGGAAGTGGCCAGTGCCAGCACCTGAAGGTAATCTATATAACCCATTAGTAATGACTAAGTCGCTCTGTGTCCCGTGATGTACGAAAAAGAAATGACGTTTTTAAAACTTTTTTTTGCATTGATACATGTCCCCTGGGGCAGGACCCGGGTCCCCAAACACTTTTTATGACAATAACTTGCATATAAGCCTTTAAAATTAGCACTTTAGATTTCTCCCATAGACTTTTCCAATTTGCCTCGAACACCCCAAATTGTTCGCTGTTCGGCGAACAGGCAATGTTCGAGTCGAACATGAGTTTGACTCGAACTCGAAGCTCATCCCTATTCTCTATACTGTGACAGGCAAGCAGGTGATTGTGCTAGCTGCAGTCAGTGTTTCACTTAGTGTACTGTGTGCTTTGCATAGCGTTCACCTAAAGCTAACCTGAATACAGTTAGTGACTAATAGTGGTGTTCTTATAATAAAAACACAGGCAGAGAGCTGCAAGTATTTTCAGTTAGTGTACTGTGGCTTCTGCAAAGATTTCACCTAAAACTAACTGAAGACAATTGCTGCTTTTCCCATACTAATACCACAGCAGGTAGTTGATTCTGATAGCTGCATTATCAGTAAAGATATATATATATATATATATATATATATATATATATATATATATATATATATATATATATATATATATACACATCCCACCTTTGTGCAGCTACATCTCACTGCAGGCCATTAGTATGTCTGGAAGGCAAACAAGGAGAGGCAGACAGTCACGAGGCAATAAAAGAGGGCAAGCAGGCTCTGTATCTAGAGGCAACAGTGCTGGTCGTGGACACGGTGCATCCTCATCAGCACGTGGCCGTGGGACACGCTTCTCCTTCTTTTCGGCAGCTGGCCATGTTGAGCCGCAACATGCCCAAGACTTGGTAGAGTGGATGACCAAGCCGTCCTCCTCCTCCTCATCCTCTCTCACCCAGACTCAGGGTACTTTGTCTGGCAAAGCAGCTGCCAAAGCGGCCTCTTCCCTCGGCTCAATGGCACCAGTCACTCCTTCCCTAGCCCCACCATGTCCTCCTGAGGAGTCTCCCGAAATGTTTGACCACAGTGTTGGGTACATGCTCCAGGAGGATGCCCAGCGTTTTGAAGGCTCCGATGAAGGAACCCAGCTAGAGGAAGGCAGTAACGTGAGCCCAGAGAGAGGGGGTAGTAACGTGAGCCCAGAAATTGGGGGTGCCCAACAAGGACCGCTATCTGGCAGTCATGTCCCCCCAGCTGCAGCATACTGCCAGATTTGCTCCAGTGATGAGGAGGGAGGGGATGATGAGGTCACTGACTCCATGTGGGTGCCTGATAGGAGAGAGGAGGAGGAGGAGGAGGCACATCAACGAGGCCGGATGCCCTCCAGGGGGCAGCTTAAGGGCAGCACACTGACTGCATCACACCGCAGAGCTCCGCATGTGCAGGGCGCTGCTGTCTCTTTGCGTTATTCCAAAAGTTCTTTGGTGTGGGCCTTTTTTCAGACGTGTGCAGCAGATCGCACCATTGCCATTTGCAACATATGTCTCAGGCTTATCTCGCATGGCCGAAACATCAGCTGCTTGGGCACCACGTGCTTGACCAGACATATGTCGACCTGCCATGCAGTTTGTTGGCAAGCCTACCTAAAAGACCCACACCAAAGAACAAAGCGGACCTCTCCTTGCTCCTCATCAGCTGGGATCTCCAACCCCACTATACCCTCAGTCCTCTCTGAAACCTGCACTGAGAGGAATGAAGGTGTAGAATTAGGTGTGTCACAGCCAAGTACTTGCGGGCAATCTGCTATCGGTACACCGATGTCCGATTGTACCAGGCAAATTTCCCTGCCCCAGCTGCTGCACCGCCAAAAGAAGTTTGCTCCCAGCCAGGGCCGCCATCAGGGGGGTACAGGCAGTACACCTGTAAGGGGCCCGGAGGTCCCCAGGGGCCCGGATGGCCCCCCCTTTTTTTTTTGTAAGGGGCCCAGAGGTCCCCAGGGCCCGAATGTCAACCCCCCTTTTTTGTATTTTTTTTTTATAATTTTTTTTATTTATTTTTTTTATTTTTATTTTTTTGTAAGGGGCCCAGAGGTCCCCAGAGGCCCGGAGGTCCCCAGGGCCCCGGAGGGAAACCTCCCTTTTTTTATTTATTTTTTATAAAAATAAATTATTATATTTTTTTTATAATTTTTTTTTTATTTATTTATTTTATTATTTTTTTTTTTTTTTGTAAGGGGCCCAGAGGTCCCCAGAGGCCCAGAGGTCCCCATGGCCCCGGATGGAAAACTCCCTCTTTTTTTTTATAAAAATGATTATTATTATTTTTTTTTTATAAATTTTTTTTGTAAGGGGCCCAGGAGGTCCCCAGGGCCCTGGATGGCAACCCCCCCGCTTCTCAATTTTCTCCAGGGGGGGGCCCATGTCTGAAGCTGTGTAAGGGGCCCCAAAATTCCTGATGGGGCCCTGCTCCCAGCCATCCACATGCCCAGCGGTTGAATGCTAGCTTGGCTAAATTGCTAGCACTTCAACTGCTGCCTTTTCAGTTGGTAGACTCTGCCCCCTTCCGTGAGTTTGTGGAATGTGCTGTTCCTCAGTGGCAGGTTCCCAAGCGCCTCTTTTTCCTCACGGAAGGTGATTCTGTCTCTCTAGCGCCATGTGGAAGGCAATGTCTTGGCCTCGCTGGACAGGGCCATCAGCGGTAAGGTGCATATTACTGCTGATTCATAGTCCAGAATGTAGTGATATAGTATAGTGGTTTCCAGTTGATAATTGATGTTTAGTTATTAGTATGATGATATATAAGTTATGCTCCCGCAGCATACACCCACGTTCTCCAGAGATTGCACTTTATTGACTTCCAATACAGAACAAAGTCCAATACTTGCACAGATGACAACGAACCCAATAGAATATATATATATATATATGATTCAAGGTCCCACTCCTCCTAGCTCATATTCTAGGCCTGTGCTTTCCTATCCATGCAGAGTGACAAAACTAGAGCAGACATATATATCATGTGCCTTCATATTCCTACAGAATATACCTGTGCCTTCATAATTATGCAGAAATATATATCCTGACTAGCCTGAATATTAGCTTTATATGGCTTATCTATTGAATGACTGAGCAATTTGATTGGCTGTCTTTGATCTACACTCTGTCATTCAGGATGACAGAGAATGACCCCCAACCTAGCCGGAGACGACCACAGCCATCATTTGCATTCTTGCATAATAACATTGTTGTGTTACACTATGTGATTATTCTTGCTCTGTGTCTTTAAGATCTGTCCCCTTCTTTCTAGCTGAACTCTCTCTCTCACCGTAGTTCTTTATATATCTCCTCCACTTCCTGATTCTGGTCATTACTCCTGTATATCTGCCATGCTAAACATCTTACATGTGGCTTACAACTGCAACGTTTTTCTACCTAAGAATATCCATCATTAAACGGAACATTCAAAAGGATTCATCGTCTGTCGTCCTAACTGTGAGTTTATTCATTGAGTTAAACTGCCTGTATCAATGCAAGGGATGAATATCAAACCAGCTTGAGTAAGGCCTACTTAAACCTGGAGATGAACTTTATCGCTTTGTAGTTGAGACAGAACAGTAGAAAAACTGAGTTTCACAGCCTAATTACAAGATTTCTGCATGTCAGTACTGAAACAGACAAGATTTACTGCCCTCATAGCAAGACAGAAGGGACAGAGCAGCACATGGCAGCCTTATAGCCTGAGACAATCTGCACAGTGTCATATTTCAGCACACAGATCCTGCCTGCTCTCACAGTCAGTCTGCTATCATGAGTGACCAAGCTTCTGCATGTGAACTCACATCTACCTCCCCACAAGTTCCTGAAGAAACTGAGTTACCCAAACGCTCAGTAAACCCACTTGGAAAGTAATGGAGAATTATGAAGCTTCAAGGACTGAATTGTCAAATAGCTTGGAATTAGTCTGGGAGAAAATCCTTGCTGAAGCCAATACAGTGTCTGTTGAACGTGAACTACTGACACTAGAGGGCGCCATTAAACAACTTTCCGCCTCATATGAGCTTTATCAGCTTACCAGCATCAAATTCACTAATGTCTTACAAAACATGAAGTCAGAAAATGCTATGAGGCAGTTAAAGCAGGTCAACATTCTTAATCTTGAAAGAGACAGTTTTATCCAGCAAACCAGATTAAAGGCAGAAGCAAAGATAAAGCTGTTACAGGACACTGCTTCTCACAGATCTGTTTCCACCAGACGTTCTAAAAACTCGTCAAGATCCCATAGTTCAAGATACTCAACACTCAGTGAGCGACTTATTAATGCCCGCGCTGAAGTGGAAGCCAGCAAAGTGCAGGTGGCATATGCAGAAAAAAGAGCAGAGTTGGAAGCGCTGTCAGCACGTCAAAGAGCAGAGTCGGAAGCGCAGTCAGCACGTCAAAGAGCAGAGTCGGAAGCGCAGTCAGCCCGTCAAAGAGCAGAGTCGGAAGCGCAGTCAGCCCGTCAAAGAGCAACAATGGAAACCTTAAATGAACAGTGTAAACATGACGCAGCTATGGCAAAGCTAAGGGTCCTACAGCAAGCTATCAGTGCAGACGAAGGTGCAAGTGAGAAAGACAGCATTAACCTAAACATAGCAGATATGGAAGACCCCCTCAAACGCACTAAAGACTATGTCCTAAGCCACTGCAGTGCACACTCCATTGTCTCCAATGCTCCTGACTACATAGAGACTCCTTCACAGCTTCAAGTTAAAGAGGTTCCAGCAACTTCCTGCACTCAAAATCACTCCACTGCATTTCCTACCTGTCTACCTTGCCTGCCTTCATACGTCACAGAGCATCAGCGCAAGCTTCAGGCAAGTCATCAATCTCCAGTCATCGGTACAGCCTTGAATCAACGTACCATTGGAACAACTGACTTCAAGCAAGCAACTCACCTGGATGCATCTGCTGCACCATATTTCCCTGTGTCCTTTAACAACAATGTCAAAGATAACGCAATCAGCACCATACAGCCAACAGCATCTCACATAAAGGCGGAGACAACTGAGACAGAAGAGTTTGTGAGGTACATGCTTCGCAGAGAGCTCACAAAGACTGGTCTTACAAGCTTTGATGACCAACCTGAGAACTACAGAAGTTGGAAATGTGCCTTCAGAACTACAATCAGCAATATTGGCATTACAGCTGATCAAGAATTGAATCTGCTGATCAAATGGCTTGGTCCTCTATCTGCTGCACGTGTTAAGCCATTAAGATCGGTTTTCATGGACAATCCTACTGCAGGCCTCACAGCTGCATGGGAGCGACTAGAGCAAAGTTATGGCAGTCCAGAAGCTATAGAAAATGCTTTGTTCATGCATCTGGAAACTTTCCCAAAGATATCCGGTAAGGACAACAAGGAGTTCCAGAGACTGAGTGACCTTCTCCTTGAGCTTCAGCTAGCCAAGACAGACCCAAAACTACCTGGACTCAGTTACCTTGACACTCCAAGAGGGGTAAACCCAATTGTCTCCAAGCTCCCGTATGGTTTGCAAGAGAAATGGACTGCACTAGGGTCATCATACAAAAGAGAGAACAAGGTTTCCTTCCCTCCATTCTCTTTCTTCTGTGAATTCATCAGGAAAATTGCAGAGACCAAGAACGATCCAAGTTTTTCCTACGGTGAGTACAGCCTCTTCTCACCCTTTCCTAAGAGTACCAGTCTTCAGGGCAACTATAGAAACCATAGAGGCCCAGTGTCCATGAAAAAGACTGACATCCTTCTGGCAATGAACAAACAGAGTAGGAAGATTGAAAACCCTAACAGAGAGTGTCCCATACACAAGAAGCCACACCCCCTCAATAAATGTATCGGCTTTAGGAAAAAGCCTCTGGAAGAGCGCAAGGAGCTTTTAAAGACATTTAGGGTATGTTTCAGGTGCTGTGCTTCTACAGAACATTTTGCAAGGGACTGTAATGTGTCCATCAAGTGCATAGAGTGTGGCTCTGAAGAACATGTGCAAGCCCTCCATCCTCTTGAGCCCAGCTCTGCACAACCTGCCAACACTCCTCCCAGGTTAACGCATGGCGGGGAGAATACAGACCAAGTGCCTAATTCTACCATCATTTCTTCATCCTGCACTGAAGTTTGTGGAGAAGACCGCTGTGGTAAGTCCTGTGCTAAGATATGCTTGGTGAACATATACCACAAGGATCAACCAGAAAAGTCTCTAAAGGCATATGCTATCTTAGACGATCAGAACAATCGATCACTTGCAAAATCGGAATTGTTCAATCTATTTGAAATAAAAGGCGAAGCTCATCCTTACACCTTGGGTACCTGTAGTGGAACTATAGAGGTTTCTGGAAGAAGGGCTCATGGACTCATGGTATCTTCTCTAAAAGGTAACTTGCAATTACCCTTACCTACACTTGTTGAGTGCAATCAGATACCTGCTAGCAGGGAAGAAATCCCTACTCCAGCTGCTGCTTTCCATCACCCTCACCTCAAGGTAATAGCAAATGAGATACCGCCGCTTGACAAAGATGCTCAGATCCTTCTTCTGTTAGGAAGAGACATTCTAAGAGTTCACAAGGTACACAGACAAGTCAGTGGACCCCCAGATGCCCCATTTGCCCAGCGCACAGATCTAGGGTGGGTCATCATAGGCAATGTCTGCATAGGCAAAATGAAAAAGACCTACCAACATTTCGTCATTCAAGACAAATGTTCTGCCAACTGGCCGAAACACTTACTTTGAGCCATGCCCACATCACTACTGGGTGAAAGAGAAGATAGCCAGCCATGGATGGCAACATGGTATCTCAGGTGACACAAGCCCTTTCTCCTGCCATGATGGCGACTTCGGCTCTACAGTGTTTAAAGCAACCAGTGAAGATGACATACTGGCTCCTTCAATGGAAGACAAAGAATTCATCAAGGTAATGGACAATAGGGATGAGCTCGGTGTTCAAGTCGAACATACGTTCGACTCGAACATCGGCTGTTCGATCGTTCGACGAAGATCGAACGATTTGGGCCGTTCGCGCCTAATTCGAGTGACGCGAACGGCCCACAATGCCCTACGCCATCGCAGTGTCATCCAGGCGCTGTGATTGGCCAAGCATGCACTGTGACCCCGCATGCTTGGCCAATCACAGCGCCGGCAGCGAGGAGAGCAATGATTGGCCACAGGCAGGATGCCTGTGGCCAATTATTGCTGAGGGTGTTTAGTACACGCCCCACACTATAAAAGGCCGCCAGCACGGCGGCCTAGTGTAGTGTGTTCCGGAGCAGGGAAAGAGAAGCATAGGCAGGGACAGTGACATTTTTTTTTCTTGCTTAACCTGGATTCCTTTAGTTTAGGGAAAGAGAAGGATAGGTAGGGAGAGTGTCAGTGTGTTTTACTGTGCTAATCCTTGTTTGTAGGGACAGGGAAGGACAGTGAGGGAAATTCTCCTTGTGCTATACTGTGCTAAAGCATTGATCATCAACCATCTTTAAAAAAACATTTTTTATAGGGACAGAAAACTATAGGTAGGGAGAGTGTCAGTGTGTTTTACTGTGCTAATCCTTGTTTGTAGGGACAGGGATGGACAGTGAGGGAAATTCTCCTTGTGCTATAGTGTGCTAAAGCATTGATCATCAACCATCTTTAAAAAATAGGATTTTTATAACAGCTTACCTGTAAAATCCTTTTCTTGGGAGTACATCACGGGACACAGAGCGACATAGTCATTACTAATGGGTTATATAGATACCGTCAGGTGCTGGCACTGGCAACTTCCAAAACCGGAAGTACCCTCCCCTATATAAGCCCCTCCCATCCGGGAGCACCTCAGTTTTGTAGCAAAGCAATAAGTGTCACCAAAGAGGGGCGGGAGCTCTGTGTCCCGTGATGTACTCCCAAGAAAAGGATTTTACAGGTAAGCTGTTATAAAAATCCTATTTTCTTTCTCGTACATCACGGGACACAGAGCGACATAGTCATTACTAATGGGATGTCCTAAAGCAATGCCAAATGAGGGGGGGGGGATACACCATATATAAGCTGAGCGCTATCAGACATGAGGATCTTTTGCGGCCTGCAACACACTGCGCCCAAAGGCGACATCCTCCTGACTTCCAACGTCCACCTGGTAGAACCTAGTAAACGTGTGTACTGAAGACCATGTTGCGGCCTTACAGATTTGAGCCAGGGAGGCCTGGTGATGCACTGCCCATGAAGTTCCAACTGCTCTCGTGGAGTGCGCTCTAACTTTGAACGGAGGCGGTCTCCTTCTCAAGCCATAGGCTTGTATTATGACCTGTCGAATCCACTTGGCTAAAGTAGATTTTGACGCTGCCTGACCCTTTCTGGGGCCTTCCGGCAGAATAAACAAAGTATCCGTTCTGCGAATCTGAGCAGTGGCTTTTAGATAAGCTTTAACTGCTCTTACTACATCCAAAGAATGCAATAACTTTTCCTCTACCGAAGTAGGTTTGGGGAAAAAAGAAGGAAGAACCATATCTTGGTTCAAATGAAACCTCAATACCACCTTAGGAAGAAAGGCTGGATGAGGACGTAACACTACTCTGTCCTTATGGATAACCAGATATGGCTCCTTACAGGACATAGCTGCTAATTCCGACACTCTTTTAGCCGAACAAATGGCTACTAGAAAAATCAATTTCCTGGTGAGAAGCACCAAGGAAATATGCTGTAATGGTTCAAATGGTTGTTTCTGTAGAACTGACAGAACCAAGTTTAGATCCCATGGACATATGGGAATATTAACCGGAGGACTAATACGCATCACTCCTTGTATAAAGGCTTTGACTAGTGAATGCGAAGCCAAGGGCCTTTGAAAAAATATTGACAAGGCCGAAATCTGACCCTTGATAGTACTCAAGGCAAGCTTCCTATCTACAGCCCACTGTAGGAAGTCCAGAATCCTACCTATTACGTACTTATGTGGATGCCATTTCTTGGCCTCACACCACGCGATGTACGCCTTCCAGATTCTATAGTAGATCTGCCTGGATACCGGCTTCCTGGCATTGATCATGGTAGATACCACAGCATTAGAGAGCCCTCTCTTTTTTAGAAAGTGGGCTTCAATAGCCAGGCCGTCAAACCTAGGGCTGGTAAGGAAGGGTGGTATATCGGTCCTTGCGAAAGCCGGACGACGTGGGAGAGTCCAAGGACTCCCCACTGAAATTTTACAATCTCCGCGTACCACGCTCTTCGGGGCCACGCTGGAGCCACCGGAATCACCGGTTTCTTTTCTACCCTGATTCTGCAGAGTAATCGAGGTAACCATTGTGGCGGTGTGAATGCATATATCAGCTTGAACTGATCCCAAGGGAACACTAGGGCATCCGAGCCGCAAGCTAGGGGATCCCTTGTCCGAGAGACAAACCTGTCCCCCTTTGCGTTGAATCTGGATGCTAGAAGATCTACATCCGATGTTCCCCACCGCTGACATATTGTCCAGAAAACCTCGGGGTGAAGGGACCCTTCCTCTGGGCCTAATTGCTGGCGACTTAGAAAGTCCGCCTTCCAATTCTCCACTCCTGGAATGAATACCGCAGATATGGCTGGGACATATTTTTCTGCCCATTTCAGGATGTAATTTACTTCCCTCTGGGCTGCACGACTCCTGGTGCCCCCTGATGATTGATATATGCCACTGCTGTGGCATTGTCTGATTGCATTCTGACAGGGGACCCTTGGAGTTTGGATGTCCATGCTACTAGGGCATACCGGGCTGCTCGTATCTCTAAGAGATTGATGGGCAGGGCCTTTTCTGCATCCGACCATCTGCCCTGGAGAGACTATTGCTCCAGTACTGCTCCCCAGCCTATAAGGCTGGCATCTGTAGTGACCACCTTCCAAGAAATCGGACTGAAGGATTTCCTTTTTTCCAGATTCTGGGGAACCAACCACCAACGGAGGCTCTTGCGAACGGAAGGGGACAAGGACATTGTAAGTCTAGGGCCTGAACTTTTTTGTTCCAGGCTGACAGTATGGCCCCTTGCAAATTCCTTGAATGGAATTGACCGTAGGGTACTGCTTCGAATGATGCCACCATTTTTCCCAGCAGCCTCATATACAGGCGTATGGACGGCTGTCTTTTTTGTACCCACTAAGTGGATCAAATCTTTCAAAGACAACACCTTTCCTCGAGGCAAGAATATTTTTTCTCTGGCCTGAATCCAACCTTAGCCCCAAGTATTCCAGACTTTTGACTGGTTTTTAGGGCTGACTTGTCTCGGTTGATAATCCAACCGTGAGATTCCAGATACTTGATCGTCTTGTGAACGACCACGTCTAGTTTTTTCACTGAGTGGTCTATCAGCAACAAGTCATCCAGATATGCCATTATCATTACACCTTGTGTTCTTAGATTGGCCAATAAAGGGCCAGAATTTTTGTAAACACTCGTGGTGCTGTGGCCAAACCGAAGGGTAAGGCTCTGAACTGAAAATGGCGCCCTTCTACTGCAAAGCGTAGAAATTTTTGGTGGACTGGAAAGATGGGAATGTGCAAATAAGCATCTTTGATGTCGATCGTGGCTAACCAATCCTCCCCTTGTAGGGCAGTGGCCACCGATCGGATCGACTCCATCGGAAAGTCCTGATATACAGGAATTTGTTTAGCCCTTTTAGAATTAATATGGGCCTCCCGTCCGCGTTTGCTTCGGGACTGTAAAGAGGTTTGAGTAAAACCCGAACCCTCATTCTTCCAGGGGAACCTCCATAATTACTCCTTGGAGCAATAGTTGTTCTGGTGCCAACAGGAGGGACTCTCTCTTCCGGGGATCCCTTGGCACGTTTGACCTCAAAAATGGGAAGGAGGAGAGTCTTTTAACTCCAAACTGTATCCCAAACCTACTGCGGAGAGCACCTATCTGTCTTGATCGTGTCCCGCCAGGTCTCTTGCGAACAACTGGAGTCCTCCCAGGGTTTCTCATTACCCTGCTACTGTCCCTGTTTTTTACCCCCGGGATTTGACCGAGGAGGCCGTCGGAACTGTTACACAGCCGATGCCCCAGGGACTGGAGAAGCAGGCCTCTTAAAGAGGGACCTCTAACTCTGCTTTTAACCGGTAAGAGCGTATTTTTACCGCTGGAAATTTTCTGGATATATTTGTCCAGGTTTTCCCTGAATAAGCGTTCACCATGAAATGGGACGCTAACCAGCCATTCTTTACAGGGAGCTTCAGCAGACCAGTTTTTGAGCCATAGGAGCCTACGCATATGTACTATAGACAGCGTAAGGCGGGAGGCCTGATGGACTGAATCCTCTATGGCGTCAACCGCAAAGCCTAAGGCTCTAGGTAGATCAGCTAGGGCAAAGCCTGCTGATCTGTCAAGTCCCTCAAGACCTGTTTCAACTGATCCTTCACTGCTTAGCAGACCCCAATAGCTGCTACTGCTGGTTGTATCACCAAGCAGATTTTCATAAGGACTCCAATCTTTTATCTATTGGGTTCTTGAACATTTGGACATTATCCACTGGACATGTCAGTGATTTATACATACAAGAGATGGCTGCGTCCATTGTAGGGACCTTCCATTTTTTTTTTTTTTTTTTTTTTTTTGATGAACTTATCCTCCATGGGATAGACCACCGGAAATCTCTTGGGGGAATAAATATTTTCTCAGGACGTTCCCAATCCTGGTAAATGAGCCCTTTCAGTAAAGGGTGAAGTGGAAAAGAACAAACAGTCTGGGGGCTTCTAGCGACCCCAACGAGGATACAGTAGTGGTTGATGGTTCCGCAAGGTGCATTTTTAAATGCTGATCGGACCATGTTAGTCAGAGACTGAACCCATAATCTTTCAGCTTGAGATGCTGAGAAAAGGTTCCCCCACTGTTGATTCCTCTATAACAGAATCAACCTTATCCTGATCCCCTTCAGGCAGGTCGATCCCTGTATGGGACTGTTGCTCTGCTAACAGGCATTCTGAAGGAGGAGACGGAGATCGGGCGTGCTTTCCCTGACAGGGAGGCAGCGATAAATGTTGACAATCTCTCTCTAATCCTCCCAGAGCTGAGGAAAAAACCTCCTCTGTTACATACACAGGAGCAGGTGACTGAGGACAGCCACAGTACCAAGTACCCCTGCGGGGTCTCTACGGTCACTTACCTCTGAACTTCAGGGGAGACTGGTGCAGCAGGAGTATGCCCAAGATCCTCCGAGCCCGATGAGACCCCCTTCGCTTCCTGGAAGATTCAGTTCCGGAGCTTCTGGACGGCATATTCCTAAGCCTAAAGCTGAGGTATTCCAGCCGTAATACACCACTTTTACTGAGAATAGTCTAGCACAATTGCTGCTATATCACAGTTGGTGTCTACTAATGTGCCTTTCTAGGGGATGCCTGTATCAACCGCTTGCTGTATGCCTTTAAATGTTGCCAGCTCTGTCTCTGTACTTCATAGCCAGCTCACTACAATATTGTGATTTTTTTAAACTGCTGGGACGCCCGCACATGCGCAGAAGCGCTGCGGCGCGCACAGAGCGTCATCCCCCAGGCTCCGCCCCCTTTCCCGGCTCACCTCTATATATAGAGGCGCGTGCACGCGCACGCGCGCGGGCACGTGCGCCTTCGGCGCTAATTTCAAATATGGTAACAAGGGACAGGAGCCAGGGCCCCTCTTTGCCGCAGGCCGGGGGATGGACGAGCACTGCAACATGGCAGAGGAAGCAGTTTCCTATAAGAGAACTCACCATCTGCCTGGACTTTGCTCTGCTGAGAAGAAGCTAGTCCACATGACAAGAAAACATTCCACAGCGGCCTCTAGTGGACAAACACAGGTACCGCAGTCTAATATATTAAATATATATAAAAAAATTTTTTTTTTTTTTTTTTTCTTGACCACCATTAAAAATTATTACATTTTTTTAGTAGTTACAGGCATGCACAGAATTTTGCGGGAATACCATTAGGTAACAGACAGAAAGACAAATTAGGCTTGGGGGTCCCCCAATAGAACCAAGTTCCTGGGGGCCCCCACTTACCTGTTCCCCGCCGCAGGACTTTGTCTGGTCCACAAAAGCCCAAACTTCACCTATCACGGCAGGCATTGTAATCAAACCTTCAGGGACCGGGTTCCCAAGGATTCCACTCCCCTGGACCTGTATAGCACCCTGCACAGAAAACATCTTGGTCGTGGGTATGACCAGAGCTGTGGATCCCAGGGTCCAGCTCTCCTAAGAGAAGCATTACAGGCAAAACCTTGCTCTTCTCTGCAAGGCCCGGGTACCGACCGTTTAGCTATGAAGCTTTTTTGGTCGGATCCGGAATAGCTTACTGAGGCCCAAAAGAACCTGTACGCAAGCTCAGTGAAAAACACATGTTTCTTCTTGGCCAACACCTTAGACACTGGCAAAAAACTGAGGTGCTCCCGGATGGGAGGGGCTTATATAGGGGAGGGTACTTCCGGTTTTGGAAGTTGCCAGTGCCAGCACCTGACGGTATCTATATAACCCATTAGTAATGACTATGTCGCTCTGTGTCCCGTGATGTACGAGAAAGAAAAACATTTTTTCTAGGGACAGAAAACTATAGGTAGTGTGAGGGGGTTAGCTCGGCAGCGGGTGTGTGTGACCCCCGAGATGGGCTCCCCACACAAAAACAGGCCCAGCAAACGGAGGTTGTGGTTTTCAAAATCAAAAAGGTGCGGTTTATTTTCTATTTACAGTGACAAAACACAGCAAAGCAAAAGAAACATAAACAAAATAAATCCTGGTCAACTTGACCTCTGACTAAACATACAGGTTTCCTAACTAACAACTGGGATCAGCCTAGTGCTGTCCTAGTCCCTAAGTCCCTGGTTTTAAATGTCCAAGCAAATAGCCACACAGGCTTTGTCTCACCGCACAGGGGTTCACTCTCCCTAGACAGTCCACACAGGTCTGGTTCCAGGCATGAGCTAACATCTAATGAAGCTGGGAGTTCTTATAGAGGCCTAAATGAGCTGACAAGCTTCAGCTGGTCTCATCAACTCCCTGTCTGCACGACGCCCCACACTCTCCCTAGAGGTATGAGTCATCCATGAGCCCACTAGCCTTAGCTGGGCTTATACAACTCTCCACCTAGTTGTATAAGTCGGCGTAAAGCCTGAATCTGGGCGAAATATATCTACCCCCCTGGATGCAACCAGGTGACTTTACCTTCCTGCTGTCACATACCCCCCCTCTTGTTTTAACCTCGGGGTTGGAACACCAGCAATCAGGCATTCATGTACTCGAGACAAAGCATCCACATTCCCCATTTGAACGCCAGGGCGATGCTTTACTGTGAAGTTGAATTCCTGGAGGGCCAGGAACCACCTATTCACTCTTCTATTTGTTTCCTTGTTTTGAGCCATCCACTTTAACGGAGCGTGATCCGTAACCATGTCAAAGTGCCTACCTAGCAGGTAGTACCGAAGGGAATCTAGAGCCCACTTCACCGCTAAACACTCCTTTTCAACGGTGGCGTAATTTACCTCATGGGACTTCAACTTCCTGCTGAGGTAAATGACTGGGTGCTCTTCCCCGTTCCAGACCTGGGACAATACTGCTCCTAAGCCCACATCTGACGCATCACTTTGTACGACAAAGTTTTTAGAGAAGTCGGGTGAGTACAACACTGGCTGGCTACATAAGGCTTGTTTCAAGAATTGGAATGCTGCCTCAGCCTCGGGGGTCCATTTAATCATGACCGACCCTTTCCCCTTCGTCAGGTTGGTTAGGGGCACAGCCTTAGAAGCAAAGTGGGGAATGAATCGCCGATAATACCCAGCGATTCCCAGAAAGGCTCGTACCTGCTTCTTGCTGTTGGGACGTGGCCAACTCTGGATGGCCTCGACTTTGTTGAGTTGGGGTTTTATTACTCCCCTCCCAATGGTGTACCCAAGATATTTGGCCTCCTCCTGCCCAATGGTACACTTCTTGGGGTTAGCCGTAAACCCCGCTTCCCGAACAGAGTCCAGGACTGCTTGCACTTTTGGCAGATGTGAGGCCCAATCTGTGCTATGGACAATTATGTCATCCAGGTAAGCCGCAGCATACTTCCGATGGGGCCTCAGCATCTGGTCCATTTTCCGCTGGAATGTGGCCGGCGCATTCTGTAACCCGAACGGCATTCTTTTATATTGGAACGCCCCGTCTGGGGTTACAAATGCGGTTTTCTCTTTGGCCGACTTGGCCAGGGGGATTTGCCAATACCCTTTTGTGAGGTCAAGAGTCGTCATGTATCGGGCTGTTCCCAGCCGGTCGATCAACTCATCTATACGTGGCATGGGGTAGGTGTCAAATTTTGTAACTTTGTTCAACTGTCGAAAATCGTTACAAAATCGCCAGCTCCCATCCGGTTTAGGCACCAACACAATGGGACTAGACCAATCACTTTGGGACTCCTCTATCACCCCTAAGTTCAGCATTTTCTGTACTTCCTCCCGTATTGCCTCCCGTCGGGCCTCTGGGATCCGATAGGGTTTTAACTTCACCCTTTCACCGGGCGGGGTAATGATGTCATGCTCTACCCCAGATGTTTGTCCCGGCAGCTCAGAGAATACCTCCTTGTTGCGAAGCACAAACTCCTTAACCTCCTGTTGTTGGGGTTGTGACAAGGTGGCTGCTATTCCAACCTCCGGAATCACGCAACCAGTTTGAGCTGGTGACCAAGTGTCTGCGACTAGGGACTCTCTATCCCTCCAGGCTTTCAACAGATTAACGTGATAGATCTGTTCGGGCTTTCGCCTTCCTGGTTGTCTGACCTTGTAATTCACTTCGCTCACTTTTTCCATTATCTCGTAGGGGCCTTGCCATTTGGCAAGGAATTTACTTTCAACCGTAGGGACAAGTACCAGTATCCTATCCCCCGGGGAAAAGGTACGGGTCTTGGCTCCACGGTTGTACACTCTCTGCTGTGCTAACTGCGCTTGGGCCAAATGTTCCTTCACGATGGGCATTACCTGTGCAATTCGGTCTTGCATCAGGGCGACATGCTCAATCACACTCCTGTGGGGAGAACTCTCACTTTCCCAAGTTTCCTTGGCAATATCCAACAGCCCTCTTGGGTGTCTCCCATACAGTAACTCAAAGGGGGAGAATCCCGTAGAGGATTGGGGCACCTCCCTAATAGCAAACATCAGATAAGGAAGTAGACAGTCCCAATCCTTTCCATCTCTATCCACCACTTTCTTCAACATTTGTTTTAGGGTTTTGTTGAACCTTTCAACCAGCCCATCGGTTTGGGGGTGATACACAGATGTACGTAATTGCGTCACTTTGAACAATTTACACAGCTCCTTCATAACCCGGGACATAAAGGGTGTACCTTGGTCCGTAAGCAGTTCTTTACAAATACCCACCCGGCTAAACACAAGAGATAGCTCTTTGGCTATGGTTTTGGCCGAGGTATTTCGGAGAGGGATCGCTTCTGGATAACGGGTGGCATAGTCCATTATAACTAATATGTACTGGTGCCCCCTAGCGGACTTGATTATAGGACCTACCAAATCCATGGCGATCCTCTCAAACGGGACCTCAATGATGGGTAGAGGGACCAGCGGGCTACGGAAATGTGGCATCGGGGCCGACCTCTGACACACAGGGCAGGAGGAACAATAATTTTCTATGTCCTTCATCACCCCCGGCCAATAGAATCTCTGTAATACCCTCTCTCGGGTTTTCTCTGTCCCCAGATGACCTCCAAGAATGTGCCCATGGGCCAACTCCAACACCAACTTCCTGTAAGGTTTGGGCACCACAAGCTGCTCAACGGTTTCTTCTGCCCTTTTTGCCACCCGATACAGTAGGTCCTTCTCTACGCTGAAGTATGGGTAAGTGCAGGTATTATCTGGGTTCACTAACTCGCCATCTATTTTCACTACGTTTTCCCGTGCCTTTATTAGGGCGGGGTCTTTCAACTGTTCTGTGGCAAAGTTTTCCCTGTGAACCTCAAGATCAGAAAACTCCACAGACGGTAGGTTTTCGTCTGAGGAGGTGGGCTCCTCTCCAGTTTCTTGAGTCTCCCCTGCCAATACTGATAAGGGAAATTCCGGAGAGTCCTCACCACTCTCAGGGGAGTTCTGGCTATCACATTCCTGGTACATAGGGGCACCAGTGGGGGGCTCAGGATCATCCCACAGTTCCCAGAACTTCGGAAAATCCCTTCCCACAATGGCGTCATGCGGTAACTGAGATACTAAGCCCACTGGATGAGAGAGGGTACCTTTGGGGGTCTCGAAACACACTGTAGTCACTGGATACTCTCGGGTGTCCCCATGCACACAAATAACAGCTACCTTGCTATTCCCAGAGACCTCTGTTTTAACTAACTCAGCCTTTATCAGGGTCACAAGGCTACCTGAATCCAGCAATACCACAACATTTCTACCATTAACACACATTTTGCATAAATGTTTCTCAGTTCCTCGAATGGCAGTGCATGCGACTGTCGCACACAGCGACTGACGTCTGCCCGTCAGAAAGTCACACTGCATGGGTTCCTCCACAACCGGGCAATTGGCTGCAATATGTCCCGCTTGCCGGCAGCGGTAGCAAACGATCCTTCTTGCGGCCTCTTGAGCCGCTGATTTCCCAGGCTGTTCTCGCCAAACTTGGGGTAGAGCTCCCACCCTCTCACTCTCTCCACCCTCACCCCTTGGAATCCTCTTATCCGCCCCTGGGGATGGTCTGGTCTTAGGGTGGAAAGTCCGAGTGTCTCTGGAAGAGGCCGTCAGGTTCTCTGTAGCCAAGTATTTCTCCACACGATCCACAAGACCATCGGCCGTCTCTGGGTCTCCATGGCTTACCCACTTTTGGATGGCAGTAGGAAGAGCTCTCAAAAACCGATCCATTACAACACGTTCCACAATCTTTGGTGCGGACAAAGTCTCTGGCTGTAGCCACTTTCTGCTCAGGTGAATGAGATCATACATTTGAGACCTGGGGGGTTTTCCAAGCTGGAAAGTCCAGTTATGCACACGCTGAGCCCGGACAGCCTGGGTGACACCCAGCCTTGCCAATATTTCAGCTTTTAGCATCGCATAGTCTTTTGCTTGGTTAGGCTCTAGGTCATAGTAAGCTTTCTGCGATTCACCAGTTAACAGAGGAGCCACCAGTCCAGCCCACTGCTCCTCAGGCCACTTTTCTCTTTCAGCGGTCCTTTCAAATGTGGTCAAAAATACCTCTGGATCATCCTCTCCAGTCATTTTTGTCAATAAACGACTCACCCCAAAGGACGCGGTATTAGTGGGACGGCTTTCCTCACTGGTCTGCGGACGTTGCTGCATTGCTGCTTCCATCTGTTGTTGTAGTCTCTGCTCTTGCTTCTGTAATAGGTCTATGAAGCGGGCCTCAGATTGCTGCTGGGCTTGTTGCTGAGCCTCCAGACTCTGTTGCAAAGTTGCGTTTGTCTGCTGCTGGGCTGCAAGGCTCTGTTGATGAGCTTGCTGCTGGGCTGCAAGGCTCTGTTGATGAGCTTGCTGCTGGGCTGCGAAGTTCTGTTGTTGAGCTGCAAGGCTCTTTTGCAAACCTGCATTTGTCTGCTGTTGATTGGCATTTGCTAGAGCCAGCTGCTTCAGTATCTCCTCCATGCTGGCTTAAAAAAAAAACTGCCACTGGTTCTCCACCAACTGTGAGGGGGTTAGCTCGGCAGCGGGTGTGTGTGACCCCCGAGATGGGCTCCCCACACAAAAACAGGCCCAGCAAACGGAGGTTGTGGTTTTCAAAATCAAAAAGGTGCGGTTTATTTTCTATTTACAGTGACAAAACACAGCAAAGCAAAAGAAACATAAACAAAATAAATCCTGGTCAACTTGACCTCTGACTAAACATACAGGTTTCCTAACTAACAACTGGGATCAGCCTAGTGCTGTCCTAGTCCCTAAGTCCCTGGTTTTAAATGTCCAAGCAAATAGCCACACAGGCTTTGTCTCACCGCACAGGGGTTCACTCTCCCTAGACAGTCCACACAGGTCTGGTTCCAGGCATGAGCTAACATCTAATGAAGCTGGGAGTTCTTATAGAGGCCTAAATGAGCTGACAAGCTTCAGCTGGTCTCATCAACTCCCTGTCTGCACGACGCCCCACACTCTCCCTAGAGGTATGAGTCATCCATGAGCCCACTAGCCTTAGCTGGGCTTATACAACTCTCCACCTAGTTGTATAAGTCGGCGTAAAGCCTGAATCTGGGCGAAATATATCTACCCCCCTGGATGCAACCAGGTGACTTTACCTTCCTGCTGTCACAGTAGGGAGAGTGTCAGTGTGTTTTACTGTGCTAATCCTTGTTTCTAGGGACTGGGAAGGACAGTGAGGGAAATTCTCCTTGTGCTATACTGTGCTAAAGCATTGATCATCAACCATCTTTAAAAAAACATTTTTTATAGGGACAGAAAACTATAGGTAGGGAGAGTGTCAGTGTGTTTTACTGTGCTAATCCTTGTTTCTAGGGACAGGGAAGGACAGTGAGGGAAATTCTCCTTGTGCTATACTGTGCTAAAGCATTGATCATCAACCATCTTTAAAAAAACATTTTTTCTAGGGACAGAAAACTATAGGTAGGGAGAGTGTCAGTGTGTTTTACTGTGCTAATCCTTGTTTCTAGGGACAGGGAAGGACAGTGAGGGAAATTCTCCTTGTGCTATACTGTGCTAAAGCATTCCTCATCAACCATCTTTGAAATCCTTGTTTTTTGGACAGTCAGGGAAATTGTCATTGTGCTATTCTGTGCGAAAGCAATCATCCTCAACCATATTTAGAAATCCTTAAGTAAAGGGACAGAGAAGGACACCTGAAGGTAGCCCTTATTGCTTTTTTACCATCTCCCTGCAGGCCATCCATTAGAATGTCTGGAAGGCAAACAAGGAGAGGCAGACAGTCAGGAGGCAATAAAAGAGGGCAAGCAGGCTCTGTGTCTGGGGGCAACAGTTCTGGTCGTGGACGCGGTGCATTGTCATCAGCACATGGCCATGGGACACGCTTGTCCTTCTTTTCGGCAGCTGGACATGTTGAGCCACATCATGCCGAAGACTTGGTAGAGTGGATGACCAAGCCCTCCTCCTCCTCCTCATCCTCTCTCACCCAGGCTCAGGGTACTGGCAAAGCAGCTGCCAAAGCGTCCTCTTCCCTGGTATCAATGTCAGACTCATCATCAGTCACTCCTTCCCTAGACCCACCATGTCCTCCTCCTGAGGAGTCCCCCGACCTGTTTGAGCACAGTGTTGGGTACATGCTCCAGGAGGATGCCCAGCGTTTCGAAGGGTCTGATGATGAAACCCAGCTACAGGAAGGCAGTAGCGTGAGAGCAGACAGAGGGGATGCTCAAGAAGGACACCAATCTGGCAGTCATGTTCCAGCAGCTGCAGCATACTGCCAGATTGGCTCCAGTGATGAGGAGGGAGGGGATGATGAGGTCACTGACTCCACGTGGGTGCCTAATAGGAGAGAGGAGGAGGAGGAGGATGAGGAGGAGGCACATCTCCAACGAGGCAGGATGCCCTTTGGTGGCCAGCGTAAGGGCAGTACACCGACGGAATCACACCGCAGAGCTCCGCCTGTGCAGGGCGCTGCCTCTGCCCGTCATTCAAAAAGTTCTTTGGTGTGGGCCTTTTTTGAGGCTAGTGCATCAGATCGCACAGCTGCTGTTTGCAACATATGTCTCAAGCGTATATCGCGTGGCCAAAACATCAGCCGCTTGGGTACCACATGCCTGACCAGACATATGTTGACCTGCCATGCAGCTCGTTGGCAAGCCTACCTCAAAGACCCACACCAAAGAACAAAGCGGACCTCTCCTTGCACCGCATCAGCTGGGATCTCCAACCCCACTATAACTTCAGTCCTCTCTGAAACATGCACTGAGAGGAATGAAGGTGTAGAATTAGGTGTGTCACAGCCAAGTACTTGCGGCCACTCTGCTAGCAGTACACCGACGTCCGATTCTAGCAGGCAAATTTCCCTGCCCCAGCTGCTGGACCATCGAAAGAAGTTCACTCCCAGCCATCCACATGCCCAGCGGTTGAATGCTAGCTTGGCTAAATTGCTAGCGCTTCAACTGCTGCCTTTTCAGTTGGTAGACTCGGCCCCCTTCCGTGAGTTTGTGCAATGTGCGGTTCCTCAGTGGCAGGTTCCCAAACGCCACTTTTTCTCACGGAAGGCTATTCCGGCTCTCTACCGGCATGTGGAAGGCAATGTCTTGGCCTCGCTGGACAGGGCGGTCAGCGGTAAGGTGCATATTACCGCTGACTCATGGTCCAGCAGGCATGGACAGGGACGTTACCTTTCTTTCACGGCCCATTGGGTCACTCTTTTGGCAGCTGGGAAGGATGCAGGACAAGGTGCAGTAGTGTTGGAGGTTGTTCCACCGCCACGCCTCCAAAATGCTACTACTGGTTGTGACACACCTCTCTCCTCCACCCCCTCCTCTTCTTCTTCCTCCATGGCCTCTTCCTGTGGTTTGTCCTCGGAACCAGCGGTGCTCCGTAGGCGTAGGGGCTCCAAGGGGCTACGCAAGTACGCAGGCAAAAAGATGCCATGCCGTGCTTGCGCTGGTGTGTTTGGGGGACAGAAGCCACACTGGGGCAGAGGTCCTGTCTGCTCTGCAGGGCCAGGCCGAGAGGTGGTTGACGCCACGCCAGCTTAAGCCAGGAATGGTGGTTTGCGACAATGGCACCAACCTCCTCTCCGCCCTCCGACAGGGACAACTGACCCATGTGCCCTGTGTGGCTCACGTCCTTAACCTGGTGGTGCAGCGGTTCTTGGGCAGGTACCCGGGCTTACAGGATGTCCTGAGGCAGGCCAGGAAAGTCTGTGTGCATTTCCGCAGATCTTATAATGCCAGTGCTCGCCTGGCTGAGCTGCAAAAGGAGTTGAACCTGCCCAAGAACCGCCTTATATGTGACATGCCCACCAGGTGGAACTCAACGTTGGCCATGCTGCAGCGGCTGCACACGCAGCAGAGGGCCATCAATGAGTACCTGTGCGACTACGGCACCAGGACAGGGTCAGGGGAGCTTGGTTTTTTTTCTCCACGCCAGTGGGGCATGATCAGGGATGCATGCACTGTCCTGGCACCATTTGAGGAGGCCACGAGGATGGTGAGCAGTGACAGTGCATGCATCAGTGACACTGTACCTCTTGTCCACCTGTTGGAGCACACGCTGCATGGAATAATGGACAGGGCACTTGAGGCAGAACAGAGGCAGGAAGAGGAGGACTTCCTTGCCTCTCAAGGCCCCCTTTACCCAGACAGTGTTCCTTCTGTCCCACCCATCGCACAGGAAGAGGAGGAGGAGGGGGAGGAGGAGGAGGAGGATTGTGTCAGCATGGAGGTGGAGGCTGGCACTCAGCATCATCAGCAGCAGTCTTTTAGGGATGATTTACAGTCCCAGGAAACCAGTGGACTTGTACGTGGCTGGGAGGAGGTGGCTGCGGATCATGTCGTCCTTAGTGACCCAGAGGACTCCGGACCGAATGCCTCAGCTAACCTACGCTGCATGGCCTCCCTGATCCTGCAAAGTCTGCGGAAGGATCCTCGTATTCTTCGGATCAAGGAGAGGGACCATTACTGGCTGGCCACTCTCCTTGATCCATGGTACAAGGGTAAGGTTACGGACCTTATGTTACCGTCGCAGAGGGAGCAGAGGATGAGACAACTCCGGGAGGCCTTGCAGAAAGGTCTGTGCAACGCGTTCCCAGAGACTGGGAGGTTACAAACTCCTGGTCCTGGACAACGAGTTGCTGAGGCTTCGGCCAGTCAAAGAAGGAGCGGTGGGGAAGGTGGCCGTCTGACCGATGCGTTCAGACAATTCTTTAGTCCGCAGCCCCAAAGTATGATCGGTTCCAGCAACCATCGCCAGCGTCTGATAAACATGGTGCAGGAATATCTAGGGGCAAGGCCAGACTTGGACACCTTCCCCACCGAAAATCCTCTGGCTTACTGGGTCTTGAGGATGGATCACTGGCCAGAGCTTGCACAGTATGCAATTGAGCTACTGGCCTGTCCTGCATCCAGCGTTCTTTCGGAACGCACATTCAGTGCTGCTGGAGGATTTGTCACGGATCACAGGGTGTGCCTGTCCACCGACTCGGTTGATCGACTGACTTTCATCAAGATGAACCAGTCTTGGATCACCACCAGCTACCACACACCTGATGCTGATATAACAGACTAATTGATTTTAACATGTCACATCCCTTCAAGACTGATGCTGATGCTGTTATGTTGACTGGCTATCCTCCTCCTCCGAGTCCTCAATGATACGATTGATGATGATAGCTTGGAAGATCATTTTTGTTTATGGGTGCCGCCACCAGTGGCTAAGGCCCAATTTTTCAGCCCCTGTTTAACAGGGGCGTGTAATTACAATTTTTGAAGCAATACTTTGCAACAGGGCTCATTGCTGTGCTCCAAGTACAGTATCTGTGAGGGGTTGCAGTGTTGTGCCACCAGTGCCTAAGGCCCAATTTTTCAGCCCCTGTTCAACAGGGGCATGTAATTACAATTCTTGATCTAATAATTCACAGCAGGGCCCATTGCTGCACCCACCAAATGTAACTCTGAGGGCTTACAGTGTTGTGGCAACGCCACCACCACCACCACCACCACGAAAGGCCCAATTTTTCAGCCCCTGTTCAAAAGGGGCATGTAATTACAATTCTTGATCTAATAATTCACAGCAGGGCCCATTCCTGCACCCACCAAGAGTAACTCTGAGGGCTTACAGTGTTGTGGCAACACCACCACCACCACCACGAAAGGCCCAATTTTTCAGCCCCTGTTCAACAGGGGCATGCAATTACAATTCTTGATCTAATAATTCACAGCAGGGCCCATTGCTGCACCCACCAAGAGTAACTGTCAGGGCTTACAGTGTTGTGGCACAAGCACCACCATCAAAGGCCCAATTTTTACTACCACTGTTCAACAATTATATGTAATTACAATTCCTGATATAATAGTTGACAGCAGGGCGTTCCAGCACCAACCAAAAGTAACTGTGAGTGCTTACAGTGTTGTGCCAACACCAACAACTAAGGGGCCTATTTCTGCAGAGTATATACGGCAGGTCCCTACTTTCAAACATCCAACTTACAAACGACTCCTACTTGCAAACGCAAGAAGACAACAGGAAGTGAGAGGAAATCTACCCCTAGGAAGGAAAATTCTCTCCTGTAAGAATTAATATGGGAGAAAGGTGTCTCCTCTGTACTGATGCTTTATCACCAATCCTTGTTTCAAGAAAAACACCACATTTCAAAAACAGTTGTCATTGGGACGGAAAGTGAGGTGAAATGTTCTGAACAGGGGCACAGACAGCAAAACAAATGTTACAGGGGTGATAACCCTTACCTATGTTTTCCAAAAAGTTTAAAAATAGATTTTTGGGCTGGAGCTACACTTAAACAATGTACCTGTTCAAAATTACAAACACATTCTACATAAGAACAAACCTACAGTCCCTGTCTTGTATGCACCGCCTGTATACGGCTGTTCAGAGTATATAGGGCCTTTTTTATTTTGTGTGCGGTGTTCCCCTTAATATCCATACAAGACCCAAAGGGGCTGGTAATGGGCTGGGGTGGGGGGGGGTCATGGGGTAGCTATGCCATTTTTCTTAAAGATTTTCATCCATATTAACGGGACCAGACATTACATTAAAGCCGCAAGCAGTTTTAAATGGCTTTTTTTTCCTTTAGAAGTGTCATTTTGTGCAGGGACAGTTCTAAACACGGGAAACACGTGGCACTTCACAGGCATACTTTAGACACCCCCCAGGTACGATATTTAAAGGAATATTTGACTTTTTTTTTTTCACTTTATGCATCATTAAAATGACTGCTCCCGAAAAACGACCGTTTTTAAAACTTCTTTTTGCATTGATACATGTCCCCTGGTGCAGAACCCGGGTTCCCAAACCCTTTTTAGGACAATAACATGCATAATAGTCGTTATAATTAGCACTTTAGAATTCGAACGTTCGCATCCATTGTATTTAATAGGGTTCTAATGTTCGTACGAACGTTCGGTCCGTTCGCGGGTTCTGGTGCGAACCGAACCCGGGGGTGTTCGGCTCATCACTAATGGACAATGAGTTCTTTCAAGATGACTCCAATAACTGGGTAGCACCCCTACCCTTTCGTCTCCCAAGAGAGAGATTGCCCAACAACTTACAGCAGGCCATCAGTAGATTCTCCTCCTTAACCACTTAAGCCCCGGACCATTTGGTAGCTAAAGGACCAGAGGTGAATTCAGAATTTTGCACTGCGCTGCTTTAACTGTAAATTGTGCGGACATGCAATGTTGTACCCAAACGAAATTTGCGTCCTTTTCTTCCCACAAATAGAGATTTCTTTTAATGGTATTTGATTGCCTCTGCGATTTTTATTTTTTGCGATATAAACGGAAAAAGACCGAAAATTTTGAAAAAAAAAGATATTTTCTATTTTTTGTTATAAGAAAAATCGAATAAACTCAATTTTAGTCATACATTTAGGCCAAAATGTATTCAGCCACATGTCTTTAGTAAAAAAAATGTCAATAAGCGTATATTTATTGGTTTGCGCAAAAGTTATAGCGTTTACAAACTAGGGTACATTTTCTGGAATTTACACAGCTTTTAATTTATGACTGCCTATCTCATTTCTTGAGGTGCTAAAATGACAGGGCAGTACAAAACCCCCCAAATGACCCCATTTTAGAAAGTAGACACCCCAAGGAAATTGCTGAGAGGCATGTTGAGCCCATTGAATATTTTTTTTTTTTGTCCCAAGTGATTGAATAATGACAAAAAAAAAATAAAAAAAATAAAATTACAAAAAGTTGTCACTAAATGATATATTGCTCACACATGCCATGGTTATATGTGGAATTGCACCCCAAAATACGTTCTGCTGCTTCTCCTGAGTACGGGGATACCACATGTGTGGGACTTTTTAGGAGCCTAGCCACGTACGGGACCCCGGAAACCAAGCACCGCCTCCAGGATTTCTAAGGGCGCAAATTTTTGATTTCACTCCTCACTACCTATCACAGTTTTGAAGGCCATAAAATGCCAAAATAGCACAAAACCCCCCCCAAATGACCCCATTTTGGAAAGCAGACACCCCAAGCTGTTTGCTGAGAGGCATGGTGAGTATTTTACAGCTCTCATTTGTTTTTGAAAATGAAGAAAGAACATTTTTTTTTTCTTTTTTTTTTTCAATTTTCAAAACTTTGTGACAAAAAGCGAGATCTGCAAAATACTCACAATACCTCTCAGCAAATAGCTTGGGGTGTCTACTTTCCAAAATGGGGTCATTTGGGGGGGTTTTGTGCCATCTGGGCATTCCATGGCCTCCGAAACTGTGATAGGCAGTGAGAAGTGAAATCAAAAATTGACACCCTTAGAAAGCCTGAAGGCGGTGCTTGGTTTTTGGGGTCCCGTATGCGGCTAGGCTCCCAAAAAGTCTCACACATGTGGTATCCCCGTACTCAGGAGAAGCAACAGAATGTATTTTGGGGTGTAATTCCACATATGCCCATGGCATGTTTGAGCAATATATAATTTAGTGACAAATTTGTGCAAAAAAAAAAAAAAATTATTTTTTCCGCAACTTGTGTCAACATATAAAATATTCCATGGACTCGACATGCCTCTCAGTATATAGCTTGGGGTGTCTACTTTCCAAAAATGAGGTCATTTGGGGGGGTTTTGAACTGTTCGGGCATTTTATACACAACATTAGGAAGCTTACACCCACTCTTCTAACCACTTGAAGACAAAGCCCTTTTTGACACTTTTTGTTTACATGAAAACATATTTTTTTTGCAAGAAAATTATGTTGAACCCCCAAACATTATATATATTTTTAAAGCAAAGGCCCTACAGAATAAAATGGTGGGTGTTGCATTTTTTTTTCTACACAGTATTTGCGCAGCGATTTTTCAAACACATTTTTTGGGGAAAAAATACACTTTTTTTAATTTTAATGCACTAAAACACACTATATTGCCCAAATGTTTGATGAAATAAAAAAGATGATCTTAGGCCAAGTACATAGATACCAAACACGACATGCTTTAAAATTTCGCACAAACGCGCATTGGCGACAAACTACATACATTTTTAAAAGCCTTTAAAAGCATTTACAGGTTACCCCGTTAGATTTACAGAGGAGGTCTACTGCTAAAATTACTGCCCTCGATCTGACCTTCGCGGTGATACCTCACATGCATGGTGCAATTGCTGTTTACATATGACGCAAGACCGACGCTTGCGTTCGCCATTGGGCAAGAGCAGGGCAGGACAGGGGTGCTTTTTTTTTTTTTTTTTTTTATTAATTTTGCTTTTTTATTTTATTTTTAAACTGTTGCTTCCATATTTATTTATTTTTATCACTTTTATTGTTATCTCAGGGAATGTAAATATCACCTATGATAGCAATAGGCAATGACAGGTACTCTTTTTTGAAAAAAACTGGGGTCTATTGGACCCTAGATCTTTCCTCTGCCCTCAAAGCATCTGACCACACCAAGATCGGTGTGATAAAATGCTTTCCCAATTTCCCAATGGCGCTTTTTATATCTGGGGGGGGACATTCCCTCCCACTGCTTGTAAAAGCAGTCCAGAGGCTAATTAGCCACTAGGATTGCTTTTACATGAAAGCCGGCTGCTGGCTGAAAAGAATGATACCAAGATGATACCTAAACCCGCAGGCATCATTCTGGTATAAACATTCAAAGTCCAGCAACATACCAGTACGTTGCTGGTCCTTGTTGGACATGTATTGTAATCTTTTTTTTTCATGCAGCTTGTTGGCTGAACGGAAAAAAAAGATTGATCGGTGGGTATGCCCACCATTAGAATACCGCCCTTCATCCACCCACTTCTAATGATGGGCATACATGCACCATTTATATATGCCGAAGCATGGGGGCATCTTCTCGCAAAAGTTATGCCGCGTACACATGGTCAGACTTTTGCACGGGCAAGCCTCCGTCGGAATTTCGACCGTATGTACGCGGCATTAGGAGCAAAATCGCTCCTCCGCTCCTGCTGCCCCAATGCTTCAGCATATATGCTTTTTTTTTTTTAACTGTGGTGGTGAAATCACCTCCTACAGCACTGGAGTCGCAGGGATCAGGCCTGTCTCTGCGAACGCTGCAGTTATGTGTGTTGTGTTTTGTAAGTGACAGTGATCGATCGATACTGCACTTGGGTGGCCTGGGCTGGACGGAGGGGCAAAACGCAGGTGCTAGCAGGTATCTGGGCTGATCCCGCTAACACTGCGTTTTTGGGAACCCTAAATTGCTGGGGACGCTAGTATAGATCTGATCAGATCAGATATTGAGCTGATCAGATACTATACCACTAAGGGGGGTGTATGCTTCACGCGTGGGTGTTAGTGCTACTGGCACTAACCTGACGCTGCCTGGGGTGTGACGCAGACCCTCTCTGACGCTAAAACCTAATTGATATCACCCGCCGGGCGATCAGGGGGTTAAACCTTTATTGGGTTATATAGGGCGGGTGCCCTGACACTATAAAAAGCAAACTAACTAACCAGCGTCACCCGTAACACTTATATGATGATCACTGGTGAAAGGGTTAACTAGGGGCAATTAGGGGGTTAAAACCTTTATTAGGTAATATATGGGGGTACCTGACGCTATATAAAAACCTGACGGCGAACCTAAAAAAAAATTACTGGCTACCTATCGGCATCACCGACACTAAGACAACGATCATAAAAACGATCGCTTAGCGACAGTGGTGATAGGGGGTGAAAGGGTTACCTGGGGGGCGATCAGGGGGTAAACCTTTATTAGATAATATATGGGGGTAACTGACGCTATAAAAACCTGCGGCGAACCTAAAAAAAAATTACTGGCTACCGATCAGCATCACCGACGCTAAGACATCGATCAGAAAAATGATCGCATAGCGACGGCGGTGCTAGGGGGTGAAAGGGTTACCTGGGGGGTGATCAAGGGGGTTAAACCTTTATTAGGTAATATATGGGGGTATCCGACGCTATAAAAACCTGCGGCGAACCTAAAACAAATTACTGGCTACCGATCAGCATCGCCGACGCTAAGACATCGATCAGAAAAATTATCGCTTAGTGACAGTGGTGATAGGGGTGAAAGGGTTACCTGGGGGGCGATCAAGGGGGTTAAACCTTTATTAGGTAATATATGGGGGTACCCGACGCTATAAAAACCTGCGGCGAACCTAAAAAAAATTACTGGCTACCGATCAGCATCACCGACGCTAAGACATCGATCAGAAAAATGATTGCTTAGCGACGGCGGTGCTAGGGGGTGAAAGGGTTACCTGGGGGGTGATCAAGGGGGTTAAACCTTTATTAGGAAATATATGGGGGTACCCGACGCTATAAAAACCTGCGGCGAACCTAAAAAAAAATACTGGCTACCGATCAGCATCACCGACGCTAAGACATCGATCAGAAAAATGATTGCTTAGCGACGGCGGTGCTAGGGGGTGAAAGGGTTATCTGGGGGGTGATCAGGGGGTTAAACCTTTATTAGGGGGGGTTAGGGGGCTACACTGGACCTAAAACTAAATGTAGTGACACTTTTACAGTCACAAATGTCATTGATTGCAGTGATCACTAAATAAATGGTCACTGCACTCAGTGACACTGTGACTGGGGGGGCTGGGGGGTGATCTGGGGGTGTCTGGGGGGGCCTGGGGTGGCGATTTATGTGCCTATGTGTCCTGGTGTCAGTGTGCTGTTTTGTGTACTAACCTGCATCTTCTCCTGTACGGCGCTCGGTATATGTGAGCGCCGCAGGAGAGATGACATCACTTCCTCCTGCCTGGCAGGCAGGGGAAGCTCTCTCATTCGCCGGGAGCGATCGAGAGGGGGTGGCCGGAATCGAACGGCCGTCCCCTCATGCCGGATCGCTCCCGAAGGTAAAACGACCACCCACTGTAAAGAAGGGGAGTCCGATCGGACCCCCCAACTATACAAAGGCAATCACGTATATGTACGTGATTCTGCCTGTCGGTGCCATTCTGCCGACGTATATTTACAGTGGGCGGTCGTTAAGTGGTTAAAGTGAAACTTAAGCAGGAAACCAGAGATGCAAAAGCACTTTGTGGACTTTATGCAAAATGTATTTGACAGAGATCATGCAGAGCCTGCTCCCCCACTAAAGGATGGAGAAGAATGCTGGTACCTTCCATCCTTTGGCGTGTATCACCCACGCAAACCAGACCAAATCAGAGTTGTCTTTGATTCCAGTGCTCAGCACGAAGGTGTTTCTCTTAACAACATGCTCCTTACTGGACCCAACTTGAACAACAGTCTAATAGGAGTCTTGATTCGTTTCAGACAAGCACCTGTAGCAGTAATGGCCGACATTCAACAGATGTTTCACTGCTTCATCGTCAGAGAAGACAACAGAAACTACCTCAGGTTTCTATGGCACAAGGACAATGACCTCAACAAGGAAGTTATAGATTATCGCATGAAGGTACATGTCTTCGGTAACAGTCCTTCCCCAGCAGTGGCAACTTATGGGCTAAGGAGAACAGCTCAGACTGGAGAAGTTGAATATGGATCTGATGCCCGTCAATTTGTTGAAAGAAGCTTCTACGTTGATGACGCACTTAAGTCCTTTCCAGCTGCTAAAGAAGCAATTGATCTTCTCACCAGAACAAAGGAGATGCTGTCTGGAGCAAACCTTAGACTACACAAGATTATATCCAACAGCCAGGAACTTATGAATGCCTTTCACTCTGAGGACTATGCCACTAGTCTAAAAAACCTTGACTTAGGTACAGATGTGCCTCCTGTACAGCGAAGTCTGGGTTTGTTGTGGAACATCAAGCAAGACAAATTCACCTTCTAAGTGTCAACTTGTGACAAACCCTTCACTAAGAGAGGAGTCCTGTCCGTGGTGAATAGCATCTATGACCCACTGGGTTTCCTTGCTCCAGTTACCATTCAAGGTAAGATTTTACTAAGACAGTTGTCTACTGAGAACATAGACTGGGATACTCCCTTGCCTAGTGAGAATCAACACAAGTGGGAAAGGTGGAGATATTCTTTGAAGTCACTAGAAAAACTTCAGATTCCCCGTTGCTATGTTCCAGGATCCACTTCAACTGCTAACCGGAGAGAGATTCATATTTTCTCTGATGCATCAGTTGAAGCTATTGCTGCAGTAGCCTATTTGAAGACCTCTGAACTGAATGGAGAATCACACTGTAGTTTTGTCCTAGGCAAGGTAAAACTCACTCCCAAGCCTGCACATACCATACCAAGACTTGAACTTTGTGCAGCCGTGCTAGCAGTAGAAATTGCAGAGGTCATACGAAGTGAAATGGACACTACAATTGATTCTTTCACCTTCTATACAGACAGTAAGGTAGTACTTGGTTACATAAACAACCAAACAAAACAGTTTTATGTGTACGTCAGCAACAGGGTTGAACGTATCAAGAGATTCTCTCTACCAAGTCAATGGCATCACGTTCCCACTGAACTCAACCCAGCTGACTGTGGGACCAGAGCCGTGTCACCTGCCGCTCTTCAGGACAGCTTATGGCTGTCACCTCCAAGGTTTCTGTGTGAGGACTCTTACTTACTCCCTATTGACACCACCTATGGGTTAGTAAACCCTGAAGATGATAAGGAAATAAGAACTGTGAACATCTCACTACACACTTCTGTAAGTACAAAACAGAAGCTGCAGTCACACCAATACAGGCATCAATGGAAGCAGGTGCAGCATCTAGCCAATGTGTTCTGGCATCGCTGGAGGAAGAAGTATCTTCACCACCTTCAAGGTCGTAACAAATAGCAAGCATCTAAGCCGAATCTTAAGGTTGGAGACCTCATCCTTCTAAAAGACAAGGAAGTTTGTCAGAATGAGTGGCCTATGGGTCTTATTACTAAAGTTATGCCCAGCGACGATAACAAAGTCTGGAAGGTAGAAGTCAAGGTAACCAAGGGAGGATCGACACGAACCTTTAGTCGACCAATTACAGAGTTAGTACTCCTTTTGCCAGGTGAGTGACTTGTGCAAGGACTAGCCATGCTGTTGGCACGGCGGGGAGTACATTGCTGCCATCTACAGGTTCTACTCAGAACTTTGGAATTATTTGAAGACATCATACTGTGACTTTATGTTCTTCATCCTGTTGAACTTACGTTTATTATTTGCTTGTTGCATGTTTTTCATTACAGGTTCCAGGACATTCGTCAGTATTGGACTTTTTGAAAATATATATTTTAGTTTAAGGTTATGAAATCTAAAGATTTCAGACGGGGAGTGTTGTGTTACACTATGTGATTATTCTTGCTCTGTGTCTTTAAGATCTGTCCCCTTCTTTCTAGCTGAACTCTCTCTCTCACCGTAGTTCTTTATATATCTCCTCCACTTCCTGATTCTGGTCATTACTCCTGTATATCTTCCATGTGGCTTACAACTGCAACGTTTTTCTACCTATGAATATCCATCATTAAACGGAACATTCGAAAGGATTCATCGTCTGTCGTCCTAACTGTGAGTTTATTCATTGAGTTAAACTGCCTGTATCGATGCAAGGGATGAATATCAAACCAGCTTGAGTAAGGCCTACTTAAACCTGGAGATGAACTTTATCGCTTTGTAGTTGAGACAGAACAAACATCAACATGCTTTCTTTTGACACATGCAATTAGATTACGGATACGAAAGGTTGCCTGAACACTGCTTTGATACGTAAAAATAGACTCGTCCTGGATTCTTGCATATTGACATAAACAAGTCCCCTTGATATGTGTAGTAAATCCTGTTTAGCCCTTTGGTCAACAAAACACCCTTCAATTAAGTTAACAGGCCACCTCACCCACCTTGCATAAGATTAGCACATCAGAGTCATTATCTGTCAACCTTGTTTGGCCACTAACCCCTTTTGGTCAACAAAACACCCTTTGATGTGCGTAACTAGAATGCCTGTATGTAACACAAATATATTGTGCCATACATATAACACAATATATAATACATATACCTATATAATATTACATATATATTATTACAGCACAGAAGGCATGGACAGGGACGTTACCTATCTTTCACGGCGCATTGGGTGACTCTGCTCTCAGCTGGGAAGGATGCAGGACAAGGTTGTTCCGCCACCACGCCTCCAAAATGTTACTACTGGTGATTCTGACACACCTCTCTCCTCCACCCCCTCCTCTTCTTCTTACTCCATGGCCTCTACCTGTGCTTTGTCCTTGGAACCAGCGGTGCTCCGTAGGCGTTCAAGGGGCTATGCAAGTACGCAGGCAAGAAGATGCCATGCGGTGCTTGAGCTGGTGTGCTTGGGGGACAGGAGCCACACTGGGGCAGAGATTCTGTCAGCTCTGCAGGGGCAGGCTCAGAGGTGGTTGACGCCACGCCAGCTTAAGCCAGGAAAGGTGGTTTCCAACAATGGCACCAACCTCTTCTCCGCCCTCCACCAGGGACAACTGACCCATGTGCCGTGTTTGGCTCCCGTCCTTAACTTGGTGGTGCAGCGGTTCTTGGGCAAGTACCCGGGCTTACAGGAGGTCCTGAAGCAGGCCAGGAATCTCTGTGGGCATTTCTTCCGGTCATGTAATGCCAGTGCTCGGCTGGCTGACCTGCAAAAGGAATCCAACCTGCCCAAGAACCGCCTAATCTGTGACATGCCCACCAGGTGGAACTCTACGTTGGCCATGCTGCAGCAGCTGCACATGCAGCAGAGGGCCATCAATGAGTATCTGTGAACAGGGTGAACCAATATTTGCGCTAACAGTGAAAATAAATAATAAATAAAGCCGCATGCACAGTTTGTTAAAAAGGAAACTCAAAACAAAGAAAACCAAAAATGCAGCGCTTCAGTGTAACATAAAAATGTCAGTCCATGTGAAAAAATCAATATATGTAGAGGTAGATGCAGGAATGAAAAAACTCCACCACCAAAACTTCAGTGTGAGAAGGTAACACACCACACCAAACGTGCTCACTATCTGCTTACCAGAAAGTGAACATCTCAAGCATTGTGATAAAAATGCAGAGGGTCACAGGTGGATACAGCTCTCCAAACTTGATAGAAAGATGACAGGAATATCCAACATCACCAGCATCAGAGGAACCTCCAGGACTCAAGTGTTGTTGTAATGAGGATAAAAAGATCATCAAGGCAAATTACAAATCCTCGGCTCTCAGCGTGCTCACATTGGTCAGCCTGACATGTTTCATCCAAGGGGATATCAGTAATTTGCCTTGATGATCTTTTTATCCTCATTACAACAATACTTGAGTCCTGGAGGTTCTTCTGATGCTGGTGATTAGGGATGAGCTTCGAGTTCGAGTCGAACTCATGTTCGACTCGCCGAACAGCGAACAAATTGGGGTGTTCGCGGCAAATTCGAAAAATCTATGGGAGAAATCTAAAGTGCTAATTATAAAGGCTTATATGCAAGTTATTGTCCTAAAAAGTGTTTGGGGACCGGGGTCCTGCCCCAGGGGACATGTATCAATGCAAAAAGAAGTTTTAAAAACGGCCATTTTTTCGGGAGCAGTGATTTTAATAATGCTTAAAATGAAAAAATAAAAGTGAAATATTCCTTTAAATTTCGTACCTGGGGGGTGTGTATGATATGCATGTGAAGTGGCGCATGTTTCCCGTGCTTAGAACTGTCCCTGCAAAAAATGTCATTTTTGAAAGAAAAAAATGCATTTAAAACTGACTCGCCGCTATTAATGAATTGTCGGCTCCCGGCAATACATACAAAAGTCATTGATAAAAAAAAAAAAAAAAAGCGTGGGGGTTCCCCAGAATTCAATTACCAGGCCCTTCAGGTCTGGAATGGATATTAAGGGGAACCCCGCCGCAAATTTAAAAAAAAATTGACGTGGGGTTCCCCCAAATATCCATTCCAGGCCCTTCAGATCTGGCATGGATTTTAAGGGGAACTCCACCCCAAATTAAAAAAAAAAATGGCGTGGAGTCCCCCTAAAAATCCATACCAGACCCCTTATCCGAGCACGCAACCTGGCTGGCCGCAGGGGAAAAGGGGGGGGACGAGAGAGCGGCCCCCCTCCCTCCTGAACCGTACCAAGCCACATGCCCTCAACATGGGGAGGATGTCCCCATGTTGATGGGGACAAGGGCCTTATCCCCACAACCCTTGCCCGGTGGTTGTGGGGGTCTGCGGGCGGGGGGCTTATCGGAATCTGGAAGACCCCTTTAACAAAGGGGACCCCCAGATCCCGCCCCCCCCTATGTGAATTGGTAAGGGGTACATTGTACCCCTACCATTTCACGAAGAAAGCGTAAAAAAATGTTTAAAAAAACACACAAACACCTTGAAAAAGTCCTTTATTTAAAAAAAAAAAAAAAAAAACATTCCAGCGGTGAAATCCAGTGTCCCGCGGCGATCCCGATGTCCAGCGCTGTCCTTCATTGGTTGTGCCTGAGCGGACCTGATGGGGAACTCCCTCTCAGTATTTTAAATGTATAGACCCGCCACTTCTAAAGTTCCCCATCAGGTCCGCTCAGCAGACCAGATGCGGAACATGACAAGGGGCGGGTCTATACATGGATTACCAAAGTGAGAGCAGTTCCCCATCAGGTCCGCCCCCTCGGTATGTCGGACCCGCCTACGTTATTGGCTTGAGCGGGGAACTTCCTTCACTGTGTAATTTAAATTTACATAGTGAAGGAAGTTCCCCGCTCAAGCCAATGACGTAGGCGGGTCCGACATACCGAGGGGGCGGACCTGATGGGGGACTGCTCTCACTTTGGTAATACATGTATAGACCCGCCCCTTCTCATGTTCCGCATCTCGTCCGCTGAGCGGACCTGATGGGGAACTTTAGAAGGGGTGGGTCTATACATTTAAAATGCTGAGAGGGAGTTCCCCATCAGGTCCGCTCAGGCACAACCAATGAAGGACAGCGCTGGACATCGGGATCGCCGCGGGACACTGGATTTCACCGCTGGAATGTTTTTTTTTTGTTTTTTTTTAAATAAAGGACTTTTTCAAGGTGTTTGTGTGTTTTTTTAAACATTTTTTTACGCTTTCTTCGTGAAATGGTAGGGGTACAATGTACCCCTTACCAATTCACATAGGGGGGGGCCGGGATCTGGGGGTCCCCTTTGTTAAAGGGGTCTTCCAGATTCCGATAAGCCCCCCGCCCACAGACCCCCACAACCACCGGGCAAGGGTTGTGGGGATGAGGCCCTTGTCCCCATCAACATGGGGACATCCTCCCCATGTTGAGGGCATGTGGCTTGGTACGGTTCAGGAGGGAGGGGGGGCCGCTCTCTCGTCCCCCCCTTTTCCCCTGCGGCCGGCCAGGTTGCGTGCTCGGATAAGGGGTCTGGTATGGATTTTTAGGGGGACTCCACGCCATTTTTTTTTTAAATTTGGGGTGGAGTTCCCCTTAAAATCCATGCCAGATCTGAAGGGCCTGGAATGGATATTTGGGGGAACCCCACGTCAATTTTTTTTTAATTTGCGGCGGGGTTCCCCTTAATATCCATTCCAGACCTGAAGGGCCTGGTAATTGAATTCTGGGGAACCCCCACGCTTTTTTTTTTTATTTTTTATCAATGACTTTTGTATGTATTGCCGGGAGCCGACAATTCATTAATAGCCGCGAGTCAGTTTTAAATGCATTTTTTTCTTTCAAAAATTACATTTTTTGCAGGGACAGTTCTAAGCACGGGAAACATGCGCCACTTCACATGAATATCATACACACCCCCCAGGTACGAAATTTAAAGGAATATTTCACTTTTATTTTTTCATTTTAAGCATTATTAAAATCACTGCTCCTGAAAAAACGGCCGTTTTTAAAACTTCTTTTTGCATTGATACATGTCCCCTGGGGCAGGACCCAGGTCCCCAAACACTTTTTAGGACAATAACTTGCATATTAGCCTTTATAATTAACACTTTAGATTTCGAACGTTCGAGTCCATTGTATTTAATAGGGTTCTAAAGTTTACACGAACATTTTGTCTGTTCGCAGGTTCTGGTGCGAACCGAACAGGGGGGTGTTCGGCTCATCCCTGCTGGTGATGTTGGATATTCCTGTCATCTTTCTATCAAGTTTGGAGAGCTGTATCCACCTGTGACCCGCTGCATTTTTATCACAATGCTTGAGATGTTCACTTTCTGGTAAGCAGATAGTGAGCACGTTTGGTGTGGTGTGTTACCTTCTCACACTGAAGTTTTGGTGGTGGAGTTTTTTCATTCCTGCATCTACCTCTACATATATAGATTTTTTCACATGGACTGACATTTTTATGTTACACTGAAGCGCTGCATTTTTGGTTTTCTTGTTAATGTGTATCTGTGCCAATATGGCACCAGGACAGGGTCAGGGGAGCTTGGTTTTTTTTTTTGCCACACCAGTGGGTCATGATCAGAGATGCATGCACTGTCCTGGCACCATTTGAGGAGGCCACTTGTTGGAGCACACGCTGCATGGAATAATGGACAGGGCACTTGAGGCAGAACAGAGGCAGGAAGAGGGTGACTTCCCTACCTCTCAAGGCCCCCTTTATCCAGACAGTGTTCCTGCTAGCCCGGCTATCACACAGGAAGAGGACGAGGAGGAGGAGGAGGATTGTGTCAGCATGGAGGTGGAGCCTAGCACTCAGCATCAGCAGCAGTCTTCAAGGGATCAATTACAGTCCCAAGAAACCCATGGACTTGTACGTGGCTGGGAGGAGGTGGCTGTGGATCATGTCGTCCTGAGTGACCCAGAGGAATCCGGACCGAATGCCTCAGAAAACCTACGCTGCATGGCCTCCCTGATCCTGCAAAGCCTGCGGAAGGATCCTCGTATTCGCGTGATCAAGGAGAGGGACCATTACTGGCTGGCAACCCTCCTTGATCCACGTTACAAAGGTAAGGTTGCGGACCTTATCTTGCCGTTGCAGAGGGAGCAGAGGATGAAACATCTTCGGGAGGCCTTGCAGAAAGGTCTGTGCAATGCGTTCTTAGAGACTGGGAGGTTACACAATCCTGGTCCTGGACAACGTGTTGCTGAGGCTTCGGTCAGTCAAAGAAGGAGCGGTGGAGAAGGTGGCCGTCTGACCGATGCATTCAGACAATTTTTTAGTCCGCAGCCCCAAAGTATGATCGGTTCCAGCAACCATCGCCAGCATCTGTTTTACATGGTGCAGGAATATCTAGGGGAAAGATCAGACTTGGACACCTTTCCCACCGAAAATCCTCTGGGTTACTGGGTCTTGAGGATGGATCACTGGCCAGAGCTTGCACAGTATGCAATTGAGCTACTGGCCTGTCCTGCATCCAGCGTTCTTTCGGAACGCACATTCAGTGCTGCTGGAGGCTTTGTAACTGATCACAGGGTGCGCCCGTCCACCGACACGGTCGATCGACTGACCTTCATAAAAATTAATCAGTCTTGGATCACCAGCTACCAAGCACCTGATGCTGATGTAACCGAATAATTTTTTTTGAATGGGAGATCCCTTTACGACTGCCTATGCTGATGCTGAGTGACTATCCTGTTATGCTGAGTGACTATCCTCTTCCTCCTAAATGTTCATGCTGATAGCTTGTAAGAACATTTTTGGTTCTGGGCACCGCCACCAGTGGCTAAGGCCCAATTTTTCAGCCCCTGTTTAACAGGGGCATGTAATTACAATTTTTGATGCAATACTTTGCAGCAGGGCTCATTTCTGCGCTCCAACTATAGTATCTGTGAGGGGTTGCAGTGTTGTGGCACCAGTGCCTAAGGCCCAATTTTTCTGCCCCTGTTTAACAGGGGCGTGTAATTAAAAATTTTGATGCAATAATTTGCAGCAGGGCTCATTCTTGCGCTCCAACTAATGTTTCTGTGAAGGGTTGCAGGTTTGTGGCACCAGCACCTGTGCCTAAGGCCCAATTTTTCTGCCCCTGTTCAACAGGGGCATGTAATTACAATTCTTGATCTAATATTTCACAGCAGGGCGTTCCAGCGCCCACCAAGAGTAACTGTGAGGGCTTACAGTGTTGTGGCAACACCAACACCTAAGGCCCAAATTTCTGCAGCGTATATAGGGCAGGCCCCTACTTTCAAACATCCAACTTACAAATGACTCCTACTTGCAAACGGAGGGAGACAACAGGAAATTAGAGGAAATCTACCCCTAGTAAGGGAAATTATCTCCTGTAAGAGTTAATATGGAAAAAACGTGTCTCCTCTCCACTCATGCTTTATCACCAATCCTTGTTTCACTAAAAACCCCAAATTTTCAAAAAACAATTGTCATTGGGACAGAAAGTGAGGTGAAATCTTCTGAAGAGGTGCACAGACAGCAAAACAAATGTTACAGGGGTGATAACCCTTCCCTATGTTTTCCAGAAAGCTTAAAAATAGATTTTTTGGCTGGAGCTACACTTTAAAAATGTAACAGTTCTAAGAACAAACCTACAGTCCCTGTCCCGTAGAACCGCCTGTATACTGCTGTACAGAGTATATAGGGCCTGAGGGCCCCACGCCTTTCCTTTTTTTGATTTGGTTACGGGGTTCCCCTTAATATCCATACAAGACCCAAATGGGCTGGGGGGGGTACCCATGCCGATTTTTTCAATGATTTTCATCCACATTTCCGGGGCCACACATTACATTAAAGCCGCAAGCAGTTTTAACCACTTGACAACTGGGCACTTAAACCCCCTTCCTAACCAGACGAATTTTCAGCTTTTGGTGCTCTCACATTTTGAATGACAATTACTCAGTCATACAACACTGTACCCATATGAAATTTTTGTCCTTTTTTTCACACAAATAGAGCTTTCTTTTGGTGGTATTTAATCACTGTTGGGTTTTTTATTTTTTGCGCTAAAGAAAAAAGACTGAAAATTTTGTAAAAAAATGAATTTTTCTTTGTTTCCGTTATAAAATTTTGCAAATTAGTATTTTTTCTTCATACATTTTGGCCAAAATTTATACTGCTACATATCTTTGGTAAAAATAAGTACAAATTGGTGGATATTTTTTGGTCTTTGTGAAAGTTATAGAGTCCACAAGCTATGGTGCCAATATCTGAAAATTGATCACACCTGAAGTACTGACGGCCTATCTCATTTCTTGAGACCCTAACATGCCAGAAAAGTACAAATACCCCCCAAATGACCCCTTTTTGGAAAGAAGACATTCCAAGGTATTTAGAAAGAGTCATTGTGAGTTTTTTGAAGTTGTCATTTTTTCCCACAATTCTTTGCAAAAATCAAGATTTTTTTTTCTTTTTTTTTTTTTTTCCACAAAATGGTCATATTAGCAGGTTATTTCTCACACACAGCATATGCATACCACAAATTACACCCCAAAACACATTCTGCTATTCCTCCCGAGTATGGCGATACCACATGTGTGAGACTTTTACACAGCGTGGCCACATACAGAGGCCCAATATGCAGGGAGCACCATCAGGCGTTCTGGAGAACCCAGGCCAATTCTGACATTTCTCTCCTACATGTAAAAATCATCATTTATTTGCTATAAAATTACATAGAACCCCAAAACATTATATATGTTTTTTTAGCAAAGACCTTAAAGAATATAATGGTGGTCATTGCAACTTTTTATCTTGCACGGTATTTGCGCAGAAATTTTTCTAACGCGTTTTTTACGGAAAAAAACTGTTTTGTGCCTAAAAGAAAAAAAAACAGTAAAGTTAGCCCAATGTTTTTGCATAATGTGAAAGATGAAGTTACGCCGAGTAAATAGATACCTAACATGTCACCCTTCAAAATTGCACACGCTCGTGGAATGGCGCCAAACTTCGCTACTTAAAAATCCCCATAGGCAACGCTTTAAATATTTTTACTGGTTATATGTTTTGAGTTACAGAGGAGGGCCAAAATTATTGCTCTCGCTCTAACGTTCGCAACGATACCTCACATGTGTGGTTTGAACACCGTTTTCATATGTGGGCGGGGCTTATGTATGCGTTCACTTCTGCATGCGAGCTCGCGGGGGCAGGGGCGCTTTAAAAAATATATATATATTTTATTGTTCATTTTACTTTATTTATTTTAGTTTGACATGTTTTTCCGCCCCAAATTTTTTTTGATCACTTTTATTCCTATTACAAGGAATGTAAACATCCCTTGTAATAGACATATGGCATGACAGGTCCTCTTTACAGTGAGATATGGGGTCAATAAGACCCCACATCTCACCTCTAGGCTGGGAAGCCTGAAAAAAAAAACAAAAAAAAAACAATCTTGGCTTTGATCGTAGCGGTGAGTCGGTAGAAGTACCGGAGGGCAGCGGGAGGGGGGGCATCCCCTCTCACCTTCCGTAAGAGCGATCACGCGGTGGAACAGCCGCTATGATCGTTCTTATGGTGCAGGGAATCGCCAGCTGAAAAAGCGAATATCTGAATGATGCCTGTAGCTGCTCCCATCATTCAGATATCTCCGCACAAAGTTAAGGACGTCATATGACGGCCGGTGGGCGGGAAGTGGTTATTGCAGAGTATTGCCGGGTATTGAGGAGTATTGCCGGGTATTGAGGAGTATTGCCGGGTATTGATGAGTATTGCCGGGTATTGATGAGTATTGCCGGGTATTGAGGAGTATTGCCGGGTATTGCCGGGTATTGCCGAGTATTGACGGGTATTGCGGGGTATTGCTGGGTATTGCCGGGTATTGAGGAGTATTGCAGGGTATTGTGGAGTATTGCAGGGTATTGTGGAGTATTGCAGGGTATTGTGGAGTATTGCTGGGTATTGTGGAGTATTGCTGGGTATTGTGGAGTATTGCTGGGTATTGTGGAGTATTGCTGGGTATTGTGGAGTATTGCCGGGTATTGTGGAGTATTGCTGGGTATTGTGGAGTATTGCTGGGTATTGTGGAGTATTGCCGTGTATTGTGGAGTATTGCGGAGTATGGCAGGGTATGGCAGGGTATGGGCAGGGTATTGCACAGTATGGGCAGGGTATTGCACAGGGTATTGCACAGGGTATTGCAGAGTATGGGCAGGGTATTGCACAGGGTATTGCAGAGTATTGCACAGGGTATTGCAGAGTATTGCACAGGGTATTGCAGAGTATTGCACAGGGTGTATTGCAGAGTATTGGCAGGGTGTATTGCAGAGTATTGGCAGGGTGTATTGCAGAGTATTGGCAGGGTGTATTGCAGAGTATTGGCAGGGTGTATTGCAGAGTATTGGCAGGGTGTATTGCAGAGTATTGCACAGGGTATTGCAGAGTATTGCACAGGGTGTATTGCAGAGTATTGGCAGGGTGTATTGCAGAGTATTGGCAGGGTGTATTGCAGAGTATTGGCAGGGTGTATTGCAGGGTATTGGCAGGGTGTATTGCAGAGTATTGGCAGGGTGTATTGCAGAGTATTGCACAGGGTGTATTGCAGAGTATTGCACAGGGTGTATTGCAGAGTATTGCACAGGGTATTGCACAGGGTATTGCAGAGTATTGGCAGGGTGTATTGCAGAGTATTGGCAGAGTATTGCACAGGGATGGCTGAGCAGGGATGGATGGATTGCTGGATCTGTGACTGCAATTGTCACAGATCCAGCCCACAGCTGACATGGGGGAGGGAGCGGACATGATCCGCTCCCTCCCCTCTCCTCTCACACTGTACCGATCGGTACAGAGAGGGGAGGGAGGAACCGGCGTCATCAAATGACGCCGGTCTGTTTACAAGTGATCGCTCCGTCATTTGATTAGCGGTTAGCGGCCATCTACCGTGATCCGTGATGCGCCGGGTCTTCCGGACCCGGCGGTCACGGACATATCCTGGAGCGCGCCCGCGGGAGCAAGATTCTGTGAGGATGTCCCTGGGACGTCCACTCAGGATAACTCGACCGCGCTGTGGACGTCTTTTGTACATGACGCGGTCGGGAAGTGGTTAAATGACTTTTTTTCCTTTAGAAATGTCATTTTGTGCAGGGACAGTTCTAAACACGGGAAACACGTGCCACTTCACAGGCATACTATAGACACCCCCCAGGTACGATATTTAAAGGAATATTTCACTTTTTTTTCACTTTAATCATCAATAAATTCACTGCTCCTGAAAAAACTTCAGTTTTCAAAACTTTTTTTTGCATTGATACATGTCCCCTGGGGCAGGACCCGGGTCCCCAAACCCTTTTTAGGACAATAACTTGCATATTAGCCTTTAAAATTAGCACTTTTGATTTCGAACGTTCGAGTCCCATAGACTTTAACGGGGTTCGATAGTTCGGTCCGTTCGCAGATTCTGGTGCGAACCGAACCGGGGGATGTTCGGCTCATCCCTAGTGGTTACCATGCATTGTGGGGCACTGTAACACAGGTGCATTGGAAGTCCCTTCCTTTAACCGCTTCATCCCCGGGCCATTTGGCTGGCCAAAGACCATTCGGCACTGCGTCGCTTTAACTGACAATTGCGCGGTCGTGCGACGTGGCTCCAAAACAAAATTGACATCCTTTTTTCCCCAGAAATAGAGCTTTCTTTTGGTGGTATTTGATCGCCTCTGGGGTTTTTATTTTGAAAAAAATGCAATATTTTTTACTTTTTGCTATAATAAATTTCCCCACAAAATATATTAAAAAAAAAATTTTCCTCAGTTTAGGCCGATACGTATTCTTCTACATATTTTTGGTAAAAAAAAAAAATCGCAATAAGCGTTTATTGATTGGTTTGCGCAAAAGTTATAGCGTCTACAAAATAGGGGATAGTTTTATGGCATTTTTATTAATTTTTAGTTTTTTGCTGTTAATGGCGGTGATCTGTGATTTTTATTGTGACTGTGACATTATGGCGGACATATCGGACACTTTTGACACATTTTTGAGAGCGATCAGTGCTATAAAAATGCACTGATTACTGTAAAATGTCACTGGCAGGGAAGGGGGAACACTAGGGGGTGATCAAGGGGTTAATTATGTTCCCTAAAGTGTGTTCTAACTGAAGGGGGGATGGGACTGACTAGGGGAAATGACAGATGACAGCGATCAGTCATTTCTCCCCCTGAAAGAACCGGGAGCTGTGTGTTTACACACTAGCTCCCGGTTCTAGCTCTGTCACTATCGCGGGTGCCCGGCGGTCATCGCGCCTGCCAGGAACTCGCATTGGCACCGGGGGCGAGCAGGGGGCACGCGCCCCTAGTGGCCACAGAGCGAGATCACGTTATATTACGTGATTTTGTGCCGCCGAGCCAACCTGCTGCAGTAAGACTGCGGCGGGTGGTCGGGAACCAGTTAAGGCAGGGGTCTCCAAACTTTGTAAACATAGGGCCAATTTCCTGTCCTTCAGACTTTACGAAGGCCAGACAGTGGTCAGTGGGTGTCATGTACCTGGTTCGTGAACCTGGCATGTAGAGGAGAGCTTCTGGTACCCCACCGGCTTGTGGGCCACTGAGGTTGAGACAGCAGCCACAGAAGCACAGTGGCATAGGAGTGCCTAGGATCAGTCCAGTATTTAGTATGGCTGGTTGTCCGTGGCTGGATATGCGACAGGCAGACCGGTAAAGGTTAGGCAGACCAGAACTGCGACAGGCTGAGATCGCAGCAGGACCAGGAACCGGATGCTATTCACAGAGCAGAGCCGTAGCAGGCTGGAAGAGCAGATGCAGGGTCAGGCTGGTGGGCCGGTAACATTCGGGCAGATCAGCAGAGCAGCAGGCAGAAGAGAAGTCCAAAGCAAGCTGGGGTCGGGGTATCAAGCAGACAGCGTTAGAGAGAACAAACCCGGATCAAGATCAGAAGTCAGCACAGATAACAGGTCAGAACACACAGAAGCTGCAGACCAAACAGCAAAGAGTCTTTGGTACACTTACTTTAACCACTTAAGCCCCGGACCAATACGCAGCATAAAAACCAGAGGTGATTTTACAATTTCGGCACTGCGCTGCTTTAACTGTAAATTGTGCGGATATGCAATGTTGTACCCAAAAAAAATTTGCGTCCTTTTCTTCCCACAAATATAGCTTTCTTTTAATGGTATTTGATTGCCTCTGCATTTTTTTTTTTTTTTTTTTTGCGATATAAACGGAAAAAGACCGAAAATTTTGAAAAAAAATGATATTTTCTACTTTTTGTTATAAGAAAAATCAAATAAACTCAATTTTAGTCATACATTTAGGCCAAAATGTATTCAGCCACATGTCTTTAGTAAAAAAAATGTCAATAAGCGTATATTTATTGGTTTGTACAAAAGTTATAGCGTCTACAAACTAGGGTAAATTTTCTGGAATCTACACAGCTTTTAATTTATGACTGCCTATCTCATTTCTTGAGGTGCTAAAATGGCAGGGCAGTACAAAACCCCCCAAATTACCCCATTTTGGAAAGTAGACACCCCAAGGAAATTGCTGAGAGGCATGGTGAGTATTTTACAGCTCTCATTTGTTTTTGAAAATGAAGAAAGAAAATATTTTTTTTTTTATTTTCTTTTTTCAATTTTCAAAACTTTGTGACAAAAAGCGAGATCTGCAAAATACTCACCATACCTCTCAGCAAATAGCTTGGGGTGTCTACTTTCCAAAATTGGGTCATTTGGGGGGGTTTTGTGCTATTTTGGCATTTTATGAAACTGTGAAAGGTAGTGAGGAGTGAAATCAAAAATTTACACCCTTAGAAAGCCTGAAGGCGGTGCTTGGTTTTTGGGCTCCCGTACGCGGGGTCCCCTAGGCTCCCAAAAAGTCTCACACGTGTGGTATCCCCGTACTCAGGAGAAGCAACAGAATGTATTTTGGGGTGTAATTCCACATATGCCTATGGCCTGTTTGAGCAATATATCATTTAGTGACAACTTTGTGCAAAAAAAAACAAAACATTTTTTTTTTCCGCAACTTGTGTCAACATATAAAATATTCCATGTACTCGACATGCCTCTCAGCAAATAGCTTGGGGTGTCTTCTTTCCAAAATTGGGTCATTTGGGAGGGTTTTGAACTGTCCTGGCATTTTATGCACAACATTAGGAAGCTTATGTCACACATCATTCACTCTTCTAACCACTTGAAGACAAAGCCCTTTCTGACACTTTTTGTTTACATAAAAACATATTTTTTTTTCTGCAAGAAAATTAAGTTGAATCCCCAAACATTATATATATTTTTAAAGCAAAGGCCCTACAGATTAAAATGGATGGTGTTGCATTTTTTTTTCCACACAGTATTTGCGCAGTGATTTTTTTCAAACACATTTTTTAGGGAAAAAATACACTTTTTTTAATTTTAATGCACTAAAACACACTATATTGCCCAAATGTTTGATGAAATAAAAAAGATGATCTTAGGCCGAGTACATGGATACCAAACATGACATGCTGTAAAATTTCGGCCAAACGCGCAGTGGCGACAAACTACATACATTTTTAAAAGCCTTTAAAAGCCTTTACAGGTTACCACATTAGATTTACAGAGAAGTCTACTGCTAAAATTACTGTCCTCTATCTGACCTTTGCGGTGATACCTCACATGCATGGTGCAATTGCTGTTTACATATGACGCCAGACCGACGCTTGCATTCGCCTTTGCGCAAGAGCAGGGCGGGACAGGGGTGCTTTTTTTTTAATTATTAATTTTGCTTTTTTATTTTATTTTTAAACTGTTCCTTCCATATTTTTTTTAATCATTTTTATTGTTATCTCAGGGAATGTAAATATCCCCTATGATAGCAATAGGTAGTGACAGGCATGGGCGTCCGCTCCATAGGGCAAGGGGGGTCAATTGCCCCCCCTGGAATCGTAAGAGTGTTGAAGTCAGAGTGAAGACACTTGCCCCCTGTGTTGCAATGGCTGCCGCGGCAGCCGTGGACTTTTTTTTCTAAGTCTGCTGCTGGCCTGGGGGCTGGGGCTGCCGCTCTGGCCTCTGCTTAACATAACTGTGACCCGGCTGTTCCGTGATTGGCTGCTGCCTCAGCCTGTGTAAAAAATGTATGTTGTGCCTATGCCGATCCGGCCGGCGTGGCGCCAGCTCCTCCTCCCACAGGTGCGTGGCGTGCAGTGGCCGAGACAAGAGAGAATACGCTGCCAGTGACTGCCCTGGGCCTATCGCTGAAGAACTACAGGTAACAGCAGTGCCTGTGCCACGACAACACTGTGTACATCTTTTTATATTGCAATACATCTGTGTTGTGGGCGACCATATTTTGATCTTGATGAAAACAACCTATACAGTATAGGCTGTTTTCATAAAGATCAAAATATGGCCACAAGTCCCTCCCCTTCATGACATTGTCAAAAACCTAATGTTGCCCCCCACCCCTGAAAAAAGTTCAGCGGACGCCCATGGTGACAGGTACTCTTTTTAAAAAAAAACTGGGGTCTATTAGACCCTAGATCTTTCCTCTGCCCTCAAAGCATCTGACCACACCAAGATCGGTGTGATAAAATGCTTTCCCAATTTCCCAATGGCACTTTTTATATCCGGGGAGGGGGGACATTCCTTCCCACTGCTTGTAAAAGCAGCCCAGAGGCTAATTAGCCGCTAGGATTGCTTTTACATGAAACCTGACCGCTGGCTGAAAAGAATGATACCAAGATGATACCTAAACCCGCAGGCATCATTCTGGTATAACCATTGAAAGGCCAGCAACATACTAGTATGTTGCTGGTCCTTGTTGGACATGTATTGTAATCTTTTTTTTCATGCAGCCTGTTGGCTGAACGAAAAAAAAGAGATTGATCGGTGGATATGCCCACCATTAGAATACCTCCCTTCATTCACCCACTTCTAATGATGGGCATACATGCACCATTTATATATGCCGAAGCTTGGGGGCATCCTCCCGCAAAAGTTATACCGCGTACACACGGTCTGACTTTTCCACGGGCAAGCCTCCATCGGAATTTCGACCGTATGTACGCAGCATTAGGAGCAAAATCGCTCCTCCGCCCCTGCTGCTCCCATGCTTCGGCATATATGCTCTTTTTTTTTAACTGTGGTGGTGAAATCACCTCCTACAGCGCTGGAGTCCCAGGGATCAGGCCTGTCTCTGCGAACGCCGCAGTTATGTGTGTTGTGTTTTGTAAGTGACAGTGATCGATCGATACTGCACTTGGGTGGCCTGGGCTGGACGGAGGGGCAAAACGCAGGTGCTAGCAGGTATCTGGGCTGATCCCGCTAACACTGCGTTTTGGGAACCCTAAACTGCTGGGGACGCTAGTATAGATCTGATCAGATCAGATATTGATCTGTTCAGATACTATACCACTAAGGGAGGTGTATGCTTCACGCGTGGGGGTTAGCGCTACTGGCACTAACCTGATGCTGCCTGGGGCAACGCAGACCCTCTCTGACGCTAAAACCTAATTGACACTATAAAAAGCAAACTAACTAACCAGTGTCACCCGTAACACTTATACGGTGATCACTGGTGAAAGGGTTAACTAGGGGCAATCAGGGGGTTAAAACCTTTATTAGGTAATATATGGGGGTACCTGACGCTATATAAAAACCTGACGGGGAACCTAAATGACGAAACAACTAACTGGCTAGCCAGTGTCAACAGTGACACTTATACGGTGATCACTGGTGAAAGGGTTAACTCTAGGGGCAATCAGGGGGTTAAAACCTTTATTAGATAATATATGGGGGTACCTGACGCTATAAAAACCTGGCGGCGAACCTAAAAAAATAACTGACTACCTAGCGGCACCAGCATAGCTAATACAGCGATCAGAAAAACGATTGCTTAGTGTCACTGGCAAAAGGGGGTGAAAGGGTTACCTGGGGGCGATCAAGGGGTTAAACCTTTATTAGGTAATATATGGGGGTACCTGACGCTATAAAAACCTGGCGGCGAACCTAAAAAAATAACTTGCTACCTAGCGGCACCAGCATAACTAATACAGCGATCAGAAAAACGATCGCTTAGTGACACTGGCAAAAGGGGGTGAAAGGGTTACCTGGGGGGGCGATCAAGGGGTTAAACCTTTATTAGGTAATATATGGGGGTACCTGACGCTATAAAAACCTGGCGGTGAACCTAAAAAAATAACTGACTACCTAGCGGCACCACCGACACTAATACAGCGATCAGAAAAACGATTGCTTAGTGACAGTGGTGATAGGGGTGAAAGGATTACCTGGGGGGCAATCAAGGGGTTAAACCTTTATTAGGGGGGGTTGGGGGGCTACCCTGGACCTAACACTAACTGCCCTGACACTTTTACTCTCACAGATGACACTGTTTGCAGTGATCAGTAAATAAATGATCACTCCAATCAGTGACACTGTGAATGGGGGCTGGGGGGTGATCTTGGGGGTGATCTGGGGGTGACTGGGGGGGCGATCGTGTGCCTTTGTGTCCTGGTGTAAGTGTACTGTTTGTGCACTAACCTGATGCCTTCTCTCCACGGCGCTCCGGTCTATGTGGGCGCCGCATGGAGAGATGACATCACTTCCTCCTGCCTGTGTATACATTACACAGGCAGAGGAAGCTTCTCATTCGCTGGGAGCGATCGCGAGGGGGTGACCAGAAACCCCTCATCACGGATCGCTCCCAAACCGATACCGGCCGCCCCATGTATCGGATCGGACCCCCCACCCATGCGAAGGCAGTCACGTACAGGTACGTGTTTGTGCCTGTCCGTGCCATTTTGACGATGTATATGTACATGGGGCGATCGTTAAGTGATTAAATAGCCCCTTTGGCGCCAGCGTTGGTGACAGGCGCACGTGTGAGCGCGTGCCGACACACCGTGAACGTGCCCGCCTGCCATGCAATTCCTGCTGCACGGCTGTTTCTTTCCTGACAGTGGGAGTAGAAAAGGTCCTGACTTTGGTGGGAAAAAATAATATCCCTTTGTTAAAGTGAGGGTAATTGTGCCCCATTACTGGTGTCATTGGGCCCTATTGAAAGACACAAACAGACAATATTGTTGCACTAAAGAGGAAGCTGGTGTAGGTGATGGCCAAAACATGAATAAATAATAAGCAGGCAATGGGGAATGTCCAGACAGTTCAATGATGGGTATGAGTATTAAACTCCCACAGTTGCTGGTCTCAATGGCTGCAAGATCTAAAATTAGCTAGAAGGAACTCTGAGGAAACAAAATAGAGAGAGGAGCAGCATCATCCATGTGCAGCAGTAAAAGCAACTTCATTCTCACAGAATAGGTAAAAAGCGCATTGTATGCATTGCATAGTAGTCCTATGCTTTGCTCAGGGAATGGTGCCGCTGATGGGTGTAAAACAGATGGCTCTGGCTGGGCTGGTGGTTCCCAGCGCCTCCTGGCAGCTTGCGTACACTCGGAAGGAGGAGATGTCATTACCACCTTGTGCAAGGTGGACGGGCGTGGCCTACACAATGCTCTGACAACCTACTATTCTGTGGGTTGCCTACTTTTGTGAGAATAAAGTTGTTTTTCTGCTGCATGTATATGGTGCTGCTCCTCTCTCCATGTCAATGGGCCCTATTGGTGTCATTGAGAGAAATTATGCCCCATCATTGGTGTCATTGGGAGGAATTGTGCCCCATTAGTGTCATTGGGAGGAATTGTGCCCCATCTCAGGTGTCATTGGGAGGAACTGTGCCCCATCATTGGTGTCAGTGGGAGGAATTATGCCCCATTGTTGGTATCCATGGATGAAATGGTGCCCCAATGGCCAGAAAAAAGCAAGCAAAGGGCTTGTCATCTGGCCCCAAGGCCGCAGTTTGGAGACCACTGCTTTAAGGGATAAATAAATGACACTGGAATGCACTAACATGAGAATGTTGCATTGTCATGCTTTGTGGTACCGCAGATTACAGTATGTAGAAACGGGCCTTAACCACTTCAATGCTGGGCACTTTCACCCCCTTCCTGCCCAGGCCAATTTTCAGCTTTCAGTGCTGTCACACTTTGAATGACAATTGTGTGGTCATGCAACACTGTATCCATATGGAATTATTTACATTTTTGACACACAAATAGAGTTTTCTTTTGGTGGTATTTAATCACTACTGCTAAACCAACAAAAAAAGTACCAAATTTTGAAAAAAAAATAAATGTTTTCTGTAGTTTCTGTTATAAAATTTTGCAAATAAGTATTTTTTTTTTCTTCTTCACTGATGTGCGCTGATGAGGCGGCACTGATGAGGCGGCACTAATGGGGAGTGATGAGGCAGCACTGATGGGCTGCACTGATGGGCACTGATAGGCTGCACTGATGAATAAATGATAGTATATGCATAAACTACAGTGCCTTGAAAAAGTATTTATACCCCTTGTAATTTTGCACATTTTGTCATGTTACAACCAAAAAAGTAAATGTATTTTATATGATAGACCAACACAAAGTGGAACATAATTATGGAAGTGGAAGGAAAATGATAAATGGTTTTCAACATTTTTTTACAAATATGTGAAAAGTGTGGCGTGACTTACTCTGATACCCCTAACTAAGGCTGGGTTCACACTTGTGCGACACGACAGCCGTCCTACTTTGGATCCGACTTTGCCCTGCGACATGAAGCCGACATATGTCCGACTTTCAATGAACGGGGATCCGACTTGGATCCCCGCCAATACCAGGCACTGTGTTTGGTATGAATCTTGAGGGGGAACTCCACGCCAAATTTTAAATAAAAAACCGGCATGGGTACCCCTCCAGGAGCATACCAGGCCCTTCGGTCTGGTATGGATTTTAAGGGGAACCCCTACGCCGAAAAAACTGCGTGGGGGTCCCCCCAAAATCCAAACCAGACCCTTATCCGAGCACGCAACCTGGCAGGCCGCAGGAAAAGAGGGGGGGACGAGAGAGCGCCCCCCCTCCCTCCTGAACCGTACCAGGCCACATGCCCTCAACATGGGGGGTTTGGTGCTTTGGGGCAGGGGGTCAACCTGCGGCCCCCCCTGCCCCAAAGCACCCTGCCCCCATGTTGATGAGGACAGGGCCTCTTCCCGACAACCCTGGCCGTTGGTTGTCGGGGTCTGCGGGCGGGGGGCTTATCAGAATCTGGGAGCCCCCCTTTAATAAGAGGGCCCCCACCCTATGTGAATGAGTATGGGGTACATCGTAACCCTACCCATTCACCTGGTGGAAAAAAATGTCAATAAAAAAACAAACACAGGTTTTTAAAGTAATTTATTACACAGCTCCGGGGGTCTTCTTCCAACTTCGGGGGTCTCTGGTGTCGTCTCCGCGCTCTCCGGTTCTTTCTTCCTTCTGCCGGGCCTCCGCTCTCTTCTTCCAGCTCTTTTGCTAGCGGGGCCCGGTCTTCTCCGTCGCCTTCTTCCCTCTTCTTCTCTCGCTCTCCGGTTCTTTCTTCCTTCTGCCGGGCCTCCGCTCTCTCCGCACACCCAGCATTACAGCGGGAGGAAGCGACGTGTCAACATCGAAGAGGAGAAGAGGGAAAAAGGCGACGGAGAAGACCGGACCCCGCTAGCAAAAGAGCTGGAAGAAGATAGCGGAGGCCTGGCAGAAGGAAGAAAGAACCGGAGAGCGAGAGAAGAAGAGGGGAGAAGGAGACGGAGAAGACCGGGCCCCGCTAGCAAAAGAGCTGGAAGAAGATAGCGGAGGCCCGGCAGAAGGAAGAAAGACATGAACCTGACATATGTCCGACTTTTAATGAATGGGGATCCGACTTGGATCCCCGCCAATACCAGGCACTGTGTTTGGTATGAATCTTGAGGGGGAACTCCACGCCAAATTTTAAATAAAAAAACGGCATGGGTTCCCCTCCAGGAGCATACCAGGCCCTTCGGTCTGGTATGGATTTTAAGGGGAACCCCTACGCCAAAAAAACTGCGTGGGGGTCCCCCCAAAATCCAAACCAGACCCTTATTCGAGCACGCAACCTGGCAGGCCGCAGGAAAAGAGGGGGGGACGAGAGAGCGCTCCCCCCTCCCTCCTGAACCGTACCAGGCCGCATGCTCTCAACATGGGGGGTTTGGTGCTTTGGGGCAGGGGGGCGACCTGCGCCCCCCCCACCCCAAAGCACCCTGCCCCCATGTTGATGAGGACAGGGCCTCTTCCCGACAACCCTGGCCGTTGGTTGTCGGGGTCTGCGGGCAGGGGGCTTATCGGAATCTGGGAGCCCCCCTTTAATAAGAGGGCCCCCACCCTATGTGAATGAGTATGGGGTACATCGTAACCCTACCCATTCACCTGGTGGAAAAAAATGTCAATAAAAAAACACACACAGGTTTTTAAAGTAATTTATTACACAGCTCCGGGGGTCTTCTTCCGACTTCGGGGGTCTCCGGTGTCGTCTCCACGCTCTCCGGTTCTTTCTTCCTTCTGCCGGGCCTCCGCTATCTTCTTCCAGCTCTTTTGCTAGCGGGACCCGGTCTTCTCCGTCGCCTTTTTCCCTCTTCTTCTCTCGCTCTCCGGTTCTTTCTTCCTTCTGCCGGGCCTCCGCTAGACCGGGCCCCACTAGCAAAAGAGCTGGAAGAAGATAACGGAGGCCCGGCAGAAGGAAGAAAGAACCCGAAGAGCGGGAGAAGAAGGCGATGGAGAAGACCGGGCCCCGCTAGCAAAAGAGCTGGAAGAAGATAGCGGAGGCCCGGCAGAAGGAAGAAAGAACCCGAGAGCGCGGAGACGACACCGGAGACCCCCGAAGTCGGAAGAAGACCCCCAGAGCTGTATAATAAATTACTTTAAAAGCCTGTGTGTGTTTTTTTTATTGACATTTTTTTTCCACCAGGTGAATAAGTAGGGGTACGATGTACCCCATACTCATTCACATAGGGTGGGGGGCCGGGATCTGGGGGCCCCCTTATTAAAGGGGGGCTCCCGGATTCCGATAAGCCCCCGCCCGCAGACCCCGTTAACCAACGGCCAGGGTTGTCGGGAAGAGGCCCTGTCCTCATCAACATGGGGGCAGGGTGCTTTGGGGTGGGGGGGCCGCAGGTCGCCCCCCTGCCCCAAAGCACCAAACCCCCCATGTTGAGGGCATGCGGCCTGGTACGGTTCAGGAGGGAGGGGGGCCGCTCTCTCGTCCCCCCCCTCTTTTCCTGCGGCCTGCCAGGTTGCATGCTCGGATAAGGGCCTGGTTTGGATTTTGGGGGGACCCCCACGCCGTTTTTTCGGCTTAGGGGGTTCCCCTTAAAATCCATACCAGACCCAAGGGCCTGGTATGCTCCTGGAGGGGAACCCATACCGGGTTTTTTATTTAAAATTTGGCGTGGAGTTCCCCCTCCAAGATCAGCAGAGCACAAGTCGCATGCCAAAGTCGGATCATGCAAGACTGATGTCCGACTTTGATCCGACTTTAATGATAGTCAATGGGCTGAAGTCGGATCAAAGTCGGACCAAAGTAGTACAGGGAGCATTTTCAAAGTCGGACGGACATGTGTCGGACCAGTTAAGACGGCTCCCATAGGGAAACATTGATTTTCACACGTCATGCGACATGAGCTCCCAATGTCGGAGCGTTTGTCGCCCCAGTGTGAACCCGGCCTCAAGTCTAGTAGAACCAATTGTCTTCAGAAGTCACCTAATTAGTAAATAGAGTCCACCTGTGTGTAATTTAACCACTTACAGACCGAAAAATTTGGCTGCATAATGACCAGGCCATTATTTGCTATACGGCCCTGCGTCGCTTTAACTGACAATTGTGCGGTCGTGCGACCTGTCTTTAAACAAAATTGACGTTCTTATTTTCACACAAATAGAGCTTTCTTTTGGTGGTATTTTATCACCTCTGCGGCTTTTATTTTTTGCACTATAAAAACAAAAAAAGAGTGACTATTTAAAAAATAAATATATACTTTTTGCTATTAAACATCCCCAAAAATGTTTTTTAAAAAACAAATTTCTTCCTCAGTTTAGGTCAATATATATTCTTCTACATATTTTTGGTAACAAAAATCGCAATAAGCGTATATTGATTGAAAGCAGAAGGGAGGTAACCGAAAGTTGAAACTAGCTGTGAGTCACCAGCCTACTCTAAGCCACTCCCAGTCCACAGATCAAAACAAACAGGCCTAACTTCTGGCTAGGCCTGCTTAACCGCTTCAGCCCCTGAAGGATTTTCCCCCTTAATGACCAGAGCATTTTTTGCAACACGGCATTGCGACGCTCTGACAACTGCGCGGTCGTGTGACGTTGTACCCAAACAAAATTTGACGCCTTTTTTTTCCCCCACATATAGAGCTTTCTTTTGGTGGTATTTGATCACCTCTGCGTTGTTTTTTTTTTTTTGCAATATAAACAAAAAAAGGCCGACAATTTTAAAAAAAACTTTTTTTTTTTACCTACTGCTACAATACATATCCAAAAAGAAACCCAAAAAACTAATTTATTCATCAGTTTAGGCCAATATATATTCTTCTACATATTTTTGGTAAAAAAAAAAAAAAAAAAAAAAAAAATCGCAATAGGCGTATATTGATTTGTTTGCGCAAAAGTTATCGTGTCTACAAAATATGGGAAAGATTTAGGGACTTTTATTAATTTTTTTATTGTTTTTACTGGTAATGGCGGCGAACTGCGATTTTTAGCAGGACTGCAACATTGCGCCAGACAAATCTGACCCCAAATGACACTTTTTGGGGACCAGTGACATTATTACACTGATCAGTGCTATAAAAGTGCACTGATCAATGTAAAAATGACACTGGAAGAGAAGGGGTTAACACTAGGGGGCGATCAATGGGGTTAACTGTGTTCTCTCAGCGTGTTCTAACTGTAGAGGGGGGTGGGCTTACTGAAACATGACAGAGATCACTGTTCCCGATCACTGGGGACAGTAGATCCCTGTCATGTCACTAGGTAGAATGGGGAAATGCCTTGTTTGGATAGGAAAAAGACAGGTTGGAGCAAGGAAACAGGACAGCCCAAGGTGTGGAGGAGGTCCAGGCACAAACGTAGACTCTTTACTGTTCAGATTCTCAAACAGTTTTTAGACGCACGGTCTCTGCCACAGACCATGAGGTTGGTCTCTGCCACAGACCTGGTGGATATGGCCCCTGCCACGGACCTAGTGAAGTTGGAATCTCCCTCTTAGAACATGGCCCCTATCAAGGAGAAGACGTCCCCCTAGAGAATCAACAGACCCTTCCTGCACCGTGACTACCGCCTCGGTCCTTCGGAATGATCCTCCCTTCTCTGAGAGTGCGGGTCCCCTCGCAAGGCGGCACCCTGGACTCCTCAATCCTTAGCGGGCCCCAGCCGAAGGTGCTGGGCCCCGGGCCTTTTCCGCAACACCTGGGTCTTCATACCCAGGCGAACAGGAGGCAGGGTAGTACCTCATCCCAGGCCAAAGGTGCCTGAGATGGAGATGGAACAGGAACACAGCCTCTGGGCCTAGGGCACCCGGAGATAAACCTCACTCACTCCCAGGCTGAAGGTGCTTGTGCGTGGACCCTGATCAGGAGATGTCTGCCCCTTTTATATCCTCTCCCGGCATGCACAGCAGGTTCCCCGCCCCACTGCACAACCGCCAAGAGGGGACACAAAAGGCACAGTACTACGCTCGTGGTTCAACCCTGGCCCAGAATGGCAGCATTATCCCCTGAGGACAAAAATGGTCCATAACCCCTAACAAATTAGGGTGTCTGAGCCTAATTACCACTCAGAGACTCCCCCTAAATTGACTACCCCGCTACATTTACATAGGCAGTTCCCTGTTCTGCTTCTTCTCGCCGCGATCGTGGGCCTGCCAGTGGACATTAAGTCCGCGGGTCCCAGGGCGCACGCGTGCCCGCTATCCCACTTTTAGGGACTGACGTACAGGTGCCTCGGTTAGTGCAGGAGAGCTGACCTGCCGCAGTATATCTGCGTGAGCAGGTCGGCAAGTGGTTAAATTTACCTGGACTACAAAAAAAATCTCACTCTAGCTTAGGGTTGCCACCTTTTCTTCAAGACAAACCCGAACACTTTAGCGGCACTGGCACATTTTTTCCCGTAGTATACACTATAGAATTATAAAAAACCTTGGACACCTCTGGGTGCCCCAAAGAGAGTGGTGATGCAAAGCGCTGCGGCAAACAGTGGGTGTGGCCAAACTGCTCTTGCTGACATTATGGCCCCCCCCCCCCCAGTGATGCCAAACCTGCCTTCAGCTCCCGAATGGCAACAGATTTTTGTGTGACTATCTCAGTTACTTGGGGAGCCACAGCCCAGTCTAAATAATGTCTAAATAATGTGTCCGGGTTTCAGGCAGACTGAAACCCGGACACAAGATCCCAAACCCGAACTGTCCGGGTGAATCCTGGACAGGTGGCAACCCTACTCTAGCTCCTACACTGGGTAGAGGGTGCAACACATGCTGAGTAAGATACCCTTCACCTTATTTCTTTAACCTCTGAGCTATTAGCCCAGCAGAATTTTTGAATGGGAGTAAAAATACAGCTAAAATTACAGGCTGGAACAATAAAATTGTTTAGGCGATATTAAAAAGAGAGACAATGGACACAATGTTATTGCTGTAAGATTAAAACTTGATGGACCACTTGGTCTTTTTTCTGCCATCACCTTTCTATGTTTCTACAAATTCTACACAGCATTTTGGATTTATAATTTTATATTCTGGCTAGAACTGTTGGGCTTTTGTTGGGGTTCCAATTTACTTTATCATTATGTACAGCATGCTCTGTTACCAGGCACCGTGGAGGTCTAGCCAGTTTAATTTAAAAAGCTTCCTGTCAATGAAGCAACAAGTTGTGAAAGAAAGGAGGCAAGGTTTCCATACAGGCAGCACATGCATCACACTGTCATTTACATACACCACTCCCTGTTATGTGAAGGATAATTAGCACAACCTGCAAGTCTTTTCCACAAGCACTTAAGACTGAGACAACACTGCTGCTGTATGACTCAAATATTTGTCTCCCTTTTCAGTGTTCATCATCACTCTGTATGACTGACTGTCCACAGAATTATAGATCAGTGACGCAGTATTCCAGGTAAGCCTTCATCTGTGGTTTGTGTTTATTGGTAGCATTTAAAAAATATTCAGAAGAAGAGATGTAACAGACAGACCTGACTGTTCAAGGAAAACTTACGCAACCAGTACGACTCCTTTCACACTAGCTATGGTGTTTATTGTTGGGGGATCTCTCTATAGAGGACAGTGAAGGGAGGTTTGCAGGTGATACTGCCAACTACTGATGTGTGTGTGTGTGGGTTTTTTTTTTTTTTAATTGCCAAATAGCTATTTTCCTTGCGGGACAAGTATTTGGCTCCTGGTTATGGTGCACCCCATTCACTTACATGGGGGAGTTTGACAGGCAGTGCCACCTGTCAAACTGCATATAGTGTTAAAGTTGCCCCAACACGATGCAATGGGGCACCATATTTTGCTTGTAGGTGGGGGAGGGGTAAAAAAACCAAATCCCAAAAACCTGTTTTTATCACCTCCTGCTTGCCCGTGTGAAAGGAGTCTAAATGTAATTAGGCATGTGACCATTTTAAAATACAGGGGGACTAGGGTTGCCACCTCATCCCTTTTTAAAACCGAACACATATGAATTACACAGGTTCTGTGGCTGTTTAGGGTGGTAATTAAACTCACTTGGCGCCTTATCTGCATTAAATTAGCCTCAGAACCTGTGTAATTCATATGTGTTCGGGTTTAAAGGGATGAGGTGGCAACTCTAAGGGGGACTCCTAGCACACTCAAGCTCAACAAAAACAAAAAAACTAATCGGTTAAAAACAGATTTTTTGATGCATACATTTGCAAATGTATGCAATAAAAACCTTTATGCACCATTCCCTATTTGCTAGTTTTAAAACACATTTGAGGGGCTGTCATTGTTGCTTGTTTGATTTTTTTTTGGTGCAGACCCACACTAGAAGTCTTCACCTACTTTGGAAGGATGATTTCTGATCTTCTGGTGTGTTGCTGTACCTTTTTTGGAGCAGTGGTCTCCATACTTTGGCCCTGGGGCTGGATTTGGCCATTTGCTTGCCTCTATCCGGCCCTTGGGGCACTAGTCCATCCACAACGGACACTAATGATGGGGTACTATTCCCACTGACACCAGTGGTGGGGCACTACTCCTCCCACTGATATCAGTGGGAATAGCACCCCATCATTGGTATCAACAATGGGGCACTATTATTCTCACTGAAACCAACAATAGGGCACTATCTCTCCCACTGATACCAATGATGGGGTGCTTTTCCTCCCACTAAAACCAATGATGGGGCATTTTTTTACTTCCACTGATGCCAGGGCATTTTCTACTCTCACTGGCCACAGTCCGGCCCACCTAAAAGTCTGAAGAACAGTAAACTGGCCCTTTGTTTAGAAAGTTTAGAGACCCCTGCTTTAGAGCAAACAAATGACCAGGGCAAAAGCCCTTGTTTCTTATGGTGTTAGTTCACATCGCTGTGGTGCGTGCTGAAAAAAAAAAAAAAGTACTGCATGCAGTAAATAGAAAAGTTTTGAAATATCACTTGATTTCAATTGGCTTCTGTAAACAAAAACAAAAAATTGGAAACCATGTAATGCACCGAGATTGGCACTGCGTCTCCCAGCGCACACTAGCAGCCCTGTGTTCAGCACTAGTCGCTGGTGTGAGGGAACCCAAAAAGAGGAAAGGGTAGCCTCCAGGTGAGCTGAGCAGATTGCACTTTGTTATATGTATGTCCCATAGCTGGGAAAATAGTTTAGAGTTCTAGATAGGGTTGCCACCTCATCCTTTTAAACCTGAACACATATTAAAGCGGAGTTCCTACTAAAATAAAAATATTAAAAGTCAGCAGCTACAAATTCTGCAGCAGCTGACTTTTAATAATCGGACACTTACCTGTCCCAGGGTCCAGCAATGTGGGGGAACGAAGCCACGCTCCTCTCCCCCCTCCTCTCCACGGTGCCGGCATCACTACTGTGGGCGCCCGGCTGTGGCTTCACAGCCGGGCACACACTGCGCATACGTGAGCCGCGCTGTGCACCGTGATTGGCCGAGCAATCATCTGGGACCTGTGACGTGTCCCAGATGATTGCCCAGAGGAGGGGGGAGAGGTGACTTTCCTTCCGGCGCCACGGTGCCCAGGGAGGAAGTGGGAGCTGAAACCCTCTAAAAAATGTGGCATGTCAGGGGGTCACCTTCCCTTAAAGCTTAAGTTCCATTTTTGGGTGGATCTCCGATTTAATTACAAAGGTTCTGTGGCTGATTAAGGTGGTAATTAAACTCACCTAGTCCCTTAGCTGCATTAATTTAGTTTCAGAACCTGTGTAATTCATATGTGTTCGGGTTTAAAGGAACACAGTGGCAACCCTAGTTCTAGACCACATGTATTGGGCTACATTTACATCTCTGTATCGCGTCAACATGCATTTATTTTCCTTTTTAATGCTGCATGCGTAGGACAGCGCATTCATTTGAATGGGCTTTCCAATGCATGTCAAACAAGCTCCTGCACGTTTTTGGGCATTGGGGCTGCACACATTTTATTTATTTTTTTACCAAGTTTCTTGGCACACACAAAAGCACTTGGAAAGCACTTAGAGGTGCACTGATGTGGCAATATGGCTTCCACAAATGTATGCAAAAAAAAAAAATGTTTTTAACCTGAGTAGTTTAAACAGATTTGCATTGTTTTGTATTTTGTCCTGCCCATAGGCACCTTTTTTTTTCTTTTTTTTTTTGCTAGTTTCAAAACTGCTGCCATTGTTGCGTTTTTTTTTTTTTTTTTTAAATATGGCATCTCTGTGCTATGGGATGAGCTTGACACCTATTTTTAAAAAAGATATGTTATTGATAAATGGTAAAGCGCTGCCCCTATATTGTATTAAAACATAACAAGTGCTCCTCCATGCATTAAATATACAACCAATAAGGTAAATATAACAAATAAGTGATCAAATAATAATGCTATGTGATTCAGAGAAAATTAATCACAGGTGAATAGCGGCAGACCCCTCAAATTACTAATACAGTTTTATCTTTTTTTTTTATGCTTTAACACACGCTATATTACTAAAAGTATTGGGACATCTGTCTTTACACGCACATGAACTTTAATGGCATCCCAGTCTTAGTCCATAGGGTTCAATATTGAGTTGGCCCACCCTTTGCGGCTATAACAGCTTCAACTCTTCTGGGAAGGCTGTCCACAAGGTTTAGTAGTGTGTCTATGGGAATGTTTGACTATTCTTCCAGAAGAGTTGAAGCTGTTATAGCTGCAAAGGGTGGGCCAACTCAATATTTAACCCTACAGACTAAAGCCCTGTACACACAATCAGATTTCCTATGGATTTTAAACCGATGGATTTTTCCATCGGAAACCTGATGAAGCTGACGTCCATCAGTCTTGCCTACACACCATCAGTCAAAAAACCAACCGTTCCAAACGCGGTGACGTAAAACACTCCGATGACCTGAGAAAAATGAAGTTCAATGCTTCTGAGCATGCGTCGACTTGATTCTGAGCATGCATGGGTTTTTTTATCCGATGAAGTTCCCCACAGACGATTGTAATTTGCTATCGTTTTTTTTTTTTTTCCAGCGGATAAATTTAAAACTTTTTTTTTTTTTTTTTTTTTTAACACCGCTGGTGCCCATACACGATCGGTTTGTCCAATGAAAAGTCCATCGGACTGTTTTCATTGGTAAAACCGATTGTGTGTACATGGCTTAAGACTGGGATGCCAATAAAGTTCATGTGCGTTTTTAAAGGCAGGCATCCAAATACTGTTGGTCATAGTGTATATTAGGCCCCTTTCACACGGGCGGCTGTTCTGCCGCAGTTAAAAGCATGTTTCTTTCTTTTGAAATTCAAGACCCCAGGCACAGCGATCAGCTGCATTTGTACACTGCGATTAGCTGCGTTTACGTGCGGCTGCGGTTGGCCATTATTGTCATCCCCATAGCAACCATTTTTATTTTGATGTGCTTCTTGTTTTTCTTTTGTTCACGCTGCTACCTGCAGCTGACACAGTGCACTGCGATTGCCTGCAGTTGTGTGCAGATAGCTGCGTTACATTGCACCTGGACGCATTCAATTCTATTTTTTCTATTCGCACCGAACCACATGTAACGAAATAGCAGCTAAACGCTGTGTGTGAATGGGGCCATAGAAAAGCATTGTGTGCTTTTAGCTGCGGTAAAAAACCCGCAGCTAAAAGCACCATTCTATCCGTCCGTGTGAAAGGGGCCTTATACTGATGTCAGAGAGACATTTTTCCAGTTCATGTTTTGCCTTGAGGTCCTCATGCACTTCACAATTTTTGTACAATCAACTTTGTTTTTTTTAAAAAGATGTAATAAAAAGACCTCTAAACTATCCAATCTACAGTATACCCATTCAGGTAGACCCTGAACACCACATAAGTAGTTGTTGGTAGTCCATTTAAAAAAATATATATATTTATGGATTTGGGCATTTAAAAATTAGTGTAGTTTTTTGACATTCACTTTGAAGGAAACATTAACTGCGCTAAATGAACAGCCTATGGTTCTTTAGTAGATCAATCCAAATGTGTTTATAGATGCAGGGGTCCACCCTCCTTTGCTGGACTTCTAATGCACCCCTGTAAACACATACATTGGAGTGTGCCAAGCAGAGAGGCTGGAGAGTGCAAAGGGCGCCTATATGATATGGGAACACCTATGATCAACCATAGGTAAATGGCACATTTCTGGGCTAAAAGGGGTGAAGTAGAAGTAGTCACCTGAAGTGCTCAGGTATGTGTGGCCAAAGTTTGTTATTGGCTCTCAGGATGAAAGTGACTTCACATTAACTGGCATGAAATCAGTGACAGCTCGCAGCCCCAGCGGCACATAACAGCCCTTTATGCTGGTCCTGAACATGCGCTGCAGTACAATGCTCTGCGAGTCGAAGTACCCAGGATAATCTGACACTGTACTTTATCAGAATATATCTCCTCTACATCTCGGTGCCCAAGAAGATCCGGCGTGGTGGTCGGGCCTTCTCCCACCAGGGTACCGTATTATGGAATAGCCTCCCTGTCGAGCTCCAGGAGACCCCTACTATCCCGGTCTTCGGCGGGTTACTGAAGACTTGGCTTTTCACGCAAGCCTTTCCTGCGTAGCCTCTCTCTTCCACCCTTTCTGCCGCTCTGTGCTGCTTTTGGTTCCTAGGTCCTCTTTTCCCAGGAACTCTGCTATGCGCGTCGGGACCCTTCGGGGTAAGACTGCGCTATATTAAGATACTGCTCAACTCAACTCCTATAGTCCTATTAGTCGTTGTACCTCAAAGTCTTGAAGCAGTTACTACCCAAGATTTTTACAGTTGTCCATAGGCACCCTAGATGTGTTTTCTCTGATACATTGAAGTCTTGCATGCCATGGGTTATAAAGTTCAGAAGCTAGGGAGATAGGTGGCTGACAAGGAAATTGGTAAACATGTGCAGTTAGTGCCGGTTCACACAGGGGCGACTTGTCAGGTGACTTAGCCGCCTGGCAATTAGCACTTCATTCTGTAATATGGAACCGTTCGAATAGGAGCAGCTCGAGACGCTCTGACTTAGAAAAAGGTTCCTGTACTACTTTGGGGCAACATGCATTGACTTGAAGTCATTTTGCAAGCCGCCACTGAAGTCGTGTGCAGTTCGCCTTGCATAGTCACACTTTAAGGTCGGGTTGCCCCTGTGTGAACTGGCACTAACTGTAGCTTAACTTGCTCCCCCCCCCCTATTTTCCTACAGCAAATGGTTTTAATAGCTGTGACTGGCAGCACCAAATCTTGCTCCACTGATTGCATTTAAAGAGTGACTCCACTTGTTGAGAATAAAACCTTCCCCTCTGGGTGATCTATGTACATTGCAAACTTTGTTGCAGAGTCCTACTTTTTGTTATTCTAAAGAAATTGCTGTTTGTCTGTGTCCATGGGGAAAATGAATGTACATGGGTGTGATTTTATAATCAGTTGCCACACCTGGAGGGCTGTAATGAGGAAAATTGCATGGTCTGCATCCCTTTAGCAATGATTTCCCTTTGGGCGTATCTCACCAAAAGTTTAATTTCTGTTGCAGAGGATGCTAAAAATCATATTTGTATCTCAGTGCAGACTTCTGGGAATACAGGGGGTCCCCTACTTACAAACGACTCCTACTTACAAACGGAGGGACACAACAGGAAGTCTACCCCTAGGAAGGGGAATTCTCTCCTGTAAGAGTTAATATGGGGAAAAAGGTGTCTACACTGATGCTTTATCACCAATCCTTGTTTCCCTAATTACCCTAAATTTTCAAAATCCAATTGTCATTGGGACAGGAAGTGAGGTGAAATCTTAACAGGTGCACAGACGGCAAAACAAATGTTACAGGGGTGATGACCCTTCCCTATGTTTTCCAAAAAGCTTAAAAATAGATTTTTTGGCTGGAGCTACACTTAAAAAATGTATCTGTTCCAACTAACAAACAGATTCAACTTAAGAACAAACCTACAGTCCCGGTCTTGTTTGTAACCCGGGGACCCCCTGTACCAGTAAGCCATTCACACAAGTAGGAATGACGTTTTTGGGGGTGCTCTGTACATCGCTTGTGTACAGAACGCCTTGAGGTTGCCATACTGCATTGCATTTTACCAAAAAATAGAGCTGCAGATTGAAAGGGAAAGGTAATTTTTATAATAACATTCAATTACAATATGACTTGTGTCTTATTATTATTATCTTTATCTATTTTTGTGCCCTCAAAAGTGAAGTTGCCCAATGTTTTAATACAACAATCTTACCAAAATTATATGTGGTCCTGTTCCTTCCAATATTCAGGCTTCATATAAGCCTGTGGGCAGCACAGTTGCTAAGTGGTTAGCACTTCCACCTAACACTAGGGCAGTGATGGCGAACCTTGGCACCCCAGATGTTTTGGAACTACATTTCCCATGATGCTCATGCACTCTGCAATGTAGTTGAGCATCATGGGAAATGTAGTTCCAAAACATCTGGGGTGCCAAGATTCGCCATCACTGCACTAGGGTGTTGATTCGAATCCCAACCATGGCACTGCCTGCATAGACTTTGCATGTTCTCCTTGTGCTGCATGGATTTCTTCCCATACTCAAGACATGCTTCTAGGTTAAATGGCCTCAGAATGTGTATATTTAAATCTGAGTTTGGGAATTTCAATTGTAAGCTCTTTGGGGGCAGGGACTGATTAAACTTTAGAAAATATACAGTGTGTAAATTGACATTGCTTTATAGGCACCTTTTAATAAATCGGTTGACCTTTTTGTTTGTTTTTTGCAATCAAATAAGCAGTCAGAAATATATCCCATTTTATATTTCACTGTGATGCTATGTTGATTCTAGTTTAACTGCAAACCCTCCCCAACTGACACAGAAATCAATTACGGTACATTGTTTAAAACTTGACAAAAAATATTGATGTGTTTTAGGAAGTCTTTGGGTGTATTTAAAAAAAAAAAAAAAAAAAAATATGCAGAGATATTCATCCTGTCAACTGCATGTACATTTAATATTTTTTGAATGTAGGGAAAATTTTATATTGTTACGCTATTTTCTCTCCGGTATTTTTTTTCTCTAGTTTTTTTAAAAGTAGAATGCATTAGAAAATGGCATTATGGGCAGCAGATGCAGCCGACAACCTTAGTTGACCCTTTCCCGCCGATTGTCCGCACACATGCGGCCTCGGCTTTCGGGGGTTATACCAGTACTGTTGTTGAGAGCGGGCGATTGGCTACCCAGGCATAACAACCAATGCGGCTAAAAGCCGCTCAGTTGTTCTACCGGAGGAGCGGGAGCGGACATCCCCCCCCCCCCCCCGCAAAAAAATGGCTTTTTGCCAGTCTCTTGAATGTAAACACGGAAGCGACGTCACTTCTGGTTTACTCGGCTGCCAATGGCGCCGGATTTTAAAAAATGTACAGTATTCAGAATCGCCATTTTTGATGATCTGAATACTTTGAAGTGCAAAGGAGGGATTGGGGGTCTTTTTAGACCTCCATAAAGGGTACCTGTCACCACTTATTACTGTCACAAGGGATGTTTACATTTCTTGTGACCGCAATAAAAGTGATCAAATTTATTTTTTGTTTAAAAACACAATTTTATATCATAAAAATAAAATAAATAAGAAAAAAATAGTTTTTAAAGCGCCCCTGTCCCCGCGAGCTCGCGCAGCAAATAAAAAGCATACGGAAGTCGCGCCCGCATATGTAAACGGTGTTCAAATCACACATGTGAGGTATTGCCACGATCGGCAGAGTGAGAGCAATAATTCTAGCCCTAGACCTTCTCTGTAACTCTAACCTGGTAACCGTAAAAAACATTTAAAACGTCGCCTATGGAGATTTTTAGGGACCGTAGTTTGTCACCATTCCATGAGTGTGTGCAATTATAAAGCATGACATGTTTGGTATCTATTTACTCAGCTTAACATCTTTTCATATTCTACAAAAAAATTGGGCTAACTTTACTTTTTCTTTTTTTTTTTTTTAATCATGAAAGTAAATTTTTCCCAAAAAGTTGCGTTTAAAACACCACTGCACAAATACCATGTGACATAAAATATTGCAACAATCGCCATTTTATTCTCTGCTAAAAAAATATATATAATGTTTGGGGGTTCTAAGTAATTTTCTAGCAAAAAATACGGATTTTAACTTGTAAACACCAAATGTCAGAAATAGGCTTAGTCATGAAAGGGTATTTGTTTACTATGAACATCAGCGCCATCTAGTGGTCGTAAAGCAGTATTTTTCTGATTCATTATCTGTATTTTGATGGATATTTGACCTAGAGAGAGAGAAAATAACATTCAATTCACACAGATCAAATGTATATGCAGTTTCATGGGATGAATAGCTCTGCATTTTCATTTTTTTTTTTATAAATACACCCTTGAATTCTATAAACCATGTTACATCATACACGTTTTAAATGAAAAAAGGGGGAAAAAAAATACCTGTTCTAATTCATGTCAATTGCCAGATCTATTAAGGCTGTCTAGATTAAGTCGGATCAGTTGACCAGCCAACTTTTACTTTACTAATTACTATATTACAGTATGTTGTAACTATTCCATGTTTTAAGCATCAGAGGGTTGTTATCTATTAATAACATTTTTAATTCTATGTATTTCCAGGAAGGCATGGGACACACATTTTTTCTGCTCTTTTATGTTGCTGGGTGTCTGGTTGCTGTATTTGGGTATCCAGAAGGACAAATAAGTGCTTCATGTGACACCATGCTTCCAATACATGGGAATGCTGCTCCCCAGTCTTCATCTGCCCCTTATGTCATCACCGTATCTAATACCACATTTATGCCTGGTGATACTATAACAGGTAATGGCTTTAATAATAAAATTGCATGAAAAGCTGTCTGTAGCAAAGGCCAAATGCTAATTTTCCTGTTGTGTTTTTAATAAGCCAGTATGATGTTGAATAAAGCAGTGTAGAGCACAAGTGTTATGTGAAAAGTATATGTAGCAATACTCCTGAAAGGGCCGCTGTTTAGTTTTGGGTCATGCAAACTACCTCCATGGCTTCCGTTGTCAGGGTAAAGGGTTTTAAGAAAAGTAAATGTCCACACAAATGTAAAACCTCAACAGTAAAGCCCTGTACACACGATCGGTTTTACCGATGGACATTTTTCATCGGACAAACCGATCGTGTATGGGCCCCATCGGTCTTTTTTTCCACCGGTGTTAAAAAAAATAGAACCTGTTTTAAATGTATCCGCTGGGGAAAAAAAAATCGTGTGTGGGCCCCATCGGTCTTTTTTCCATTGGTATAAAAAAAATAGAACGTTTTCAATTTTACCGATGGGGGGGGGGGGGGGTGGAACGATAGCAAATTCCGATCGTCTGTGGGGAACTCCATCGGATAAAAAACCCACGCATGCTCAGAATGAAGTCGACGCATGCTCAGAAGCATTGAACTTCATTTTTCTCGGCTCATCGGCGTGTTTTACGTCACGGCGTTAGGGACGGTCAGTTTTTTGACTGATGGTGTGTAGGCAAGACTGATGGAAGTCAGCTTCATCGGATTTCCGATGGAAAAATCCATCGGTTTAAAATTCATAGGAAATCCGATCGTGTGTACAGGACTTAAGGCTTTATTTTCTTTTGCTGCAGAACTTGAGAGAAAGTGGGAAACGAGAGAAGTAGGGGAAGGTTCAGTCACGCGGTACAAAAGATGCAAACAGTTAGTATATTCGCCACTCAAGCCCGAGTGGGTATTGCTCACCCGGATTGTCCCCTCTCACGGTCCTAGCAGCCGGGATGATGCACTGATCAGACTTTAGACAGTCTCTGCCACAAACTGCTATAGGAGAACGAAGGTCTCTCCCACAGACCTGGTGAACTTTAGGATGCGTCCGGGAATCCTCTGCCACACGATTTCAAAAGTCCCGAACCTCCAACCAAGCAATAATAGAGCCTTCAAGCCGGACCGGTGCATTGCAGGGCTTTTAGTATAGTGAATCCCTCCTTGAATGGGTTGCCAGGCCTCTCCCGAGACATCAGCGTTTTGCCAGTCTCCTCCGGGGCAGATCCTCCCCCGGCTCCCCTTGAGAGCTTCCTCCTCACAGATGGACAGCTTGGGATACCCTCAGAAATGTAGGCCCAAACCAGCAGAGCTGGGCCTAGCGAGCAGCGATGTAGCCTCGGGCTGAAGGTGCCTGGGGCTAGAACACACACACGCACCCCGTGCCATGAGGGCCACAAGGCGCACCAGGAAGACCCCAACTAATGGCGTCTGCCCCTTATGTACCCCTCCCCAGCATTCACAGCGGGTTAACTACGCCCACCTCACGGCTGCCGAGAAGGGACACCCAATACGCTGTGATACACCTGTATTCCAACATGGGCCGGTGCTGGCAGTGCCACCTACAGGCAAACAGGGAAAATAACTGCCAGGCAGTATCACAACCAGAGCAGAAGCAAGAATTTTAGAGCAATCAGCAGGTTTGAGCCTAACTATTGGCTCAGACTATCCCCTGAATTTAAACATGGCGTCCCAACCATTTGGGATGGGCGCTACATATAAAACATCCAATCCAATTTTACTGTAATGGGCAAACATTGGTTGTTGTGGGGCATTGTACTTTGCTGTCCATATTAGCAAATATGGTGTGAGCTATAGCCAATGCATATGCAGCTATTCATAGGTGTGCGCAGTCTAGAAACACACATGCCTCTTTGCTGCAGCCTCGGCTGCACTGGACAGTGAATGAATAGGAAGTGCTCTGTGCTGAGTGGTTTCCTGTTTATTCACAAACTGAAGCGTAGTAAAAACAGTTTACTATGCTTCAGTTATGAATGAGCACAGTGAGTGTTCATTTAGAAAATGAAGGGGCCAGTAAATGACATACAGGGGGAAGCCCAGGCTGTAGGGGGAATTGGCACCACCAGAGTGATTAGGGTGTGCCCTGGCACACCCCCTGCGCAGCCATTGTAGAGCTACTACTGTTATGGGATGCAGAGCCAGTTGAGCTCACCTTGGTGGAAAATGTTTAACTATTTGTTGCTGTTGTGTAAATGTAGTGACATGAAATGTTGTTTCTATGTAGCCTGTCAATGTAAACTCTATTTAAAGTGTATGTCAAGCCATAATCTTTAGTGCTGGATAGTGTGGGGAAGGATTGGAACTCCTTTGTTAGGTTTACTGCCATCCAAGGCTCCATTGAAGATTTCATTAATAATAAATGTAAACGCTCAACAAAATATTGGCATCAAAACGCGGGCTTCAGCCTGCCGTCTGCTGAAAAAAGGTCACAGAAGTGCAAAACAAACTGCACTCCTGTGGTCCATAGGAGAAGTACAACCAAACAAGCTTTGGCCGTACTTCTATAAACTGAGTTGTATTGCTTTTGAAGGACACATGAATCGGAGTGATCAATTGGATGGTAGTAGATTGGTGTTTTTACCCATGGGTCTGGAAGTGTATACAATTATTCCATGAAATTTACTATTGTGCCTGCTCAGACCTCTTATAATCTGGAGGTCAGTATTAAGGTGAGTAGATTCACAAATGCATATGGCACATGGTGGTGTTAATGGAGGAGGTGTTTACTGGTTCCCAAGAAGATTACAAGGAAAGAGTGCACATGATTTTTGCCGATCGCAGCACTTTTTTATTTACATTCTTTATGAGGACACGTGAACGTTATTGCACTTTAGTTTTTAAAAAAACAAACTTTATTGCACAGTTTTATTAATTATTTATACCTGATAATGTTTGGTATACGTATTTGTTAGAAATAGCAATATATAGTGCTGCACAAATCCATATATTTGATCCATTGGAAATTTACCAACAATTTCCCCAGACAGGAAGGTAGGAAACCTACAACAGGGACACAGATAAAAATTGTCATGGATTCCATCCCCCTCCTCCCGCTCTACAAAATAGTGTTGCTGGTGAAGAATTCCCCTCACTTCCTGTCTGGTAAATCATTGTTGGCCAAACAGGAAGTGAGGGTAAATCTCTTTGAGCCCCAGGTAGCTATAAAAATCTGACAGGGGTTGTAACCCTTCCCCACTCTATCCAAAATTTGAAAAACGGTTTTTGCTTGAGATACAGATTAATTTAAATTAATGATGTGAACATTTACAACGATGAATGGTTTTAGATCAACTTGTGTTTGGTTGTTTGTTAAAGTAGGTTTTTATCTTTTGGAACATATACAAGTTTTTATAAATAAACTTTTGATACATAACAACAAAGGATTTTCTAATCCCTATCGGTTAACTAAAGAGACCACAGCAGAGACTGTTTGCTTTTGAGGCCCTGTTTGACTGAGAAGGGATGAGTTGCTGCTCTATTTCATCTGTGTAACTTTTAGCTTGAGCTATTAACGCCTGTGAACAAATGGCTTTTAAACATCAATCTGTAAAAAGATAGAGGAAATAAAGTGAAAATAAGCCTACTAATTGGGGGGGGGGAATGTTTATATGCATTTGTTTATATTTTTACCAGGGGGAAAAAAAACCACTTTAACTTTATTTTGTTTTAGCTCTCATAATAATTAAATACATATTCAAAACCACTACACACACTTTTTTTTTTTTTTTGTATTTTTTTTAAGTACTGAAAAATTGAATGTTCCATTGACCTGTTTTACGCCCTGTACCCACGGCCGGGAATCCCATCAGTTTTCCTGACGGGATTCCTGCCAAGCTTGCCTTGAAAAGCCATGTATACACAAGGCCCACTGTTCTTTTGAATGGCAAGAACGCGGTGACGTCAAAGACTATGACGAGCCGGCTAAATTACGTTCTATGCTACTGTGCATGCGTCAAATTTTTATCGAGCATGCACGTTTTTTCCCCTTCAGGTAAGCATACAGACGACTGGTTTTCTCGGCAGGAAACACTCTGCCGGCAATCCCGGTGGGAAAATAGAGAGCAGGTTCTTTATTTTTTTATTTTTTTCCCGGCAGTTTTCCTGTTGGGAAAACTGCTAGGGAGTATACACACGGCCAGGATTCCCAGCCAAAAACTCTCCTGGCAGTTTTCCTGCCGGGAAAACCGGTCGTGTGTACAGGGCTTAAGAGTATCCGTACTCAAATTAAAAAGTGTAGGTGATCACTGGTGGGAGATTATGTCAAGGCAGCTTATCTCTGGGGGAAAGCGTTGGGGGCTGGTTTTCTGGCCTAATTAAAGAGAAATTCCGGGTACAGGGGGTCCCCGACTTACGAATGGGTTAGGGACTTCCCCTTGTTTGTAAGCCGGAAATGTTCGTAAGTCGGGCCGCGCATGCACAGAACGGCAATTATGGACTTTTCCGATGTTCCGTCGAATGGCCGTGCATGCGCAGAACGACAATTACGGACTTTTCCGAGGCTCCGTCTGGCCGCGCATGCGCAGAATGGCAGATGGTCCCTGCAGCGTCCTGTTCGTAAGTAGGAGTTGTACATAAGTCAGACGTTCAGGCTTTTTATCTTAATGCATAGAATGCATTAAGATATAAAAAAAAAAAAAAAAAAAAAAACACACCACCTGCCTTCACAGCCACTTTAACATTGTATAAAACCCAGGAACCAGAAGCAAGCCTGTCATGGAACTCCTTAGGTTCAAGTGAATGATAAAACCAGCTGACACATTTCAGCACATGCCCCTTTCTGCTCTGAGGAACCACTTACGGACCGCCCGCCGCAGGAATACGTTGGCTGTTTGAAGAGGAATACCGTTGTTATGGTAGCAGCTAGCTACCATAACACCAGTATTCTCTTCTTCAGCAGGTGATCCTCTTTAAGATAAAAGTGGTCTCTGTGGCGGATTCGCGCAAGATCACTTTTATTGGTGACAGAGGGGCCCCCCGCCGCTTACCGGAGCCGTTGGTAGTGGCGGAGGCCAATCGCGTCTATCCCCTTGCTGTGTTTGGAGAAGAGTGAGGGGAAGATGGCCCCCACCAGTCTCCATATCACTTCCGCCCATAGCTCTTAAAAGGGATTTTTTTTTTTTTTTTAATTGTTTTAGAATGACAATTTTTATTTTTTATTGCATTTTAGTCCAAATATGAGATCTGAGGTCTTTTTGATCTCATATTTAGGAGGACCTGTCATGCTTTTTTCTATTACAAGGGATGTTTACATGCCTTGTAATACGAATAAAAGTGACCCAATTTAAAAAAAAAAAAAAAAACGGTGTCAAAACAAATAGGAAAAAAAATAAAACCTTTTAAAGCGCCCCGTCCCGCATATGAAACCGGTGTTCAAACTACACGCGAGGGATCGCCGCGATCGTTAAAGCGAGAGAAATAATTGTAGCCCTAGACCTTCTCTGTAACTCAAAACATGCAACCTGTAGAATTTTTTTAAACATCGCCTATGGAAATTTTTATGGGTAAAAGTTTGTCGCCATTCCAGGAGCGAGCGCAACTTTGAAGCGTGACATGTTGGGTATCAATTTACTCAGCATAACATTGTCTTTCACAATCTAAAAAAAATTGGGCTAACTTTACTGTTTTATTTTTTTTAATTCAAAAAAGTGATTTCTTTCGAAAAAAAGTGCGCTTTTAAGACCCCTGCGCAAATACTACGGTGTGAAAAAAGTATTGCAACGGCTGCTATTTTATTCTTTAGGGTGTTAAAAAAAATACAAACACACGTGTGTGTGTGTGTGTGTATGTATGTATGTATGTATGTATGTATGTTTTTCGGATTCTAAGTAATTTTCTAGCAAAAAAAATAATAATTTTTTGAACTTGTAAACACCAAATCTCAGAAAGGCTCGGTCTTTAAGTGGTTAAAGGTCTTGAAGGTAATACACTAGGCGTTTTGCACCCTTTGTGTCTTTGTTTCTGGTTTGCCATAAACATTACATATTTGGCACCTGCAATTTCAATATAATAATGATTATACCTTACCAATTCAAAGACAAGTCACACTTCCTTTGGCTGAATACTGAAATGTCAAATACATTTTGCTGTCAGAGTTGTGTAAAATGCATTACCAATAAACACCAACAAGCTGATTATGTTAATACAGGTCTCCCTTCTTTAATAAGGGCTTAATCCCAGATAAACTGCATCTGTGTAGAATTTAGAGATGACCAACTGCTTTACTAGGCAGAGAACAGCCGGTTTCAGGTTTATCATGTGTAGCTGACGGGCACAGGGTGTGCCAGGTGTGCCTGGGCACACCCTTATCGCCCTGTGTGGCACAGATTCCTGCTGTTTAGACCCCTGATATTTCACCAAAGCCCCTTAATGGGGCTCCCAAAAAAAAATTGTAAAAAATAAAATAATACAAATAAATACTACTGACACCGGTCTCTGCCCTAACGACACCATCCACTACTCTACTGATACCATCAGTATATATACACATGCGCGTGCGCGCGCACACACACAAATGTGTTGGAGCTTTGGGGTGCACACCTATGCTGACGGGTAATTAAACCTTCACTCGGGGGGGGGGGGGGGGGGGGACGCCAACAGATCTGCAGGTTTTACGGAATGGGAAAATAAATAGTCGCATGTCCCCACACAGCATCTTTCATCAGCTACACCCTGAAGATGTAACCCATCTACCATTGTGAAAAACTGCATGACCTCACAGGAACATTCTCATGGCTGTCACACAATGATATGGGGGATGGAGGAGCTGCACACCTTATTAGCAAAACAGGTTTTGCAAGGTTTTTATGTTGAGCTGCACTCAACTTTCTTGTATTTCTCAGTTAAGGCAAATTTGAATACAAGTATGCAGGCAAAAAAAAATTCACAATTTGCAAATTGGCCTGGTTTATGAGTCCAATTCAGATTTTAGATATTTATGAAAAAAAATGTATTGCACATACTTTATTTATGGCACAGAAAGCACTTTACTGAGCATTTGAAAATTTGTTGGTATTCTACACTAGTTGCACTTTAATGATTTCACACCTTGAGGATTATAGTAAATGGCTTTTTGTTCAGTCAGTTTTTTATTATGTTGTAATATATACAGTAGGTGAGATGTGAATCATTTTCCTGCGCTGACAGCAGTATCTTATGGTTTATATACTTTCACTGGGCAAATACAGTGGAACCTTGGATTATGAGCATAATCCGTTCCAGGAGAATGCTTGTAATCCAAGCACTCACATATCAAAGCGAGTTTCCCCATAGAAGTCAATAAAAAAACTAAGATAATTTGTTCCACGTTGACTTCTATTGCATGCAATACCGCATGTGGCCAGAGGTGGGTTAGGGGGGGGGGCGGAGAGACTCGAAAATACTAAGGTTACTTTCACACTAAGGCGCTGGCGGTATAACGGCGCTATTTTTAGCGCCGCTATACCGTCGTTTTTGCCGTGATTTGCGGGCGCTAGCGGCGTCATTTTAACCCCCGCTAGCGTCCGAAAAAGGGTTAAAAACGCCTGCAATAACACCTCTTTGTGGCATTTTGGAGGCGCTACCCCATTGATTTCAATGGGCAGGGGCGCTATAGGGGCGGTATTTTTATCGCGCCTCAAAGATGCGGCTTGCAGGAGTTTTTTGACCCTCCTGCAAGCGCAACGCTCCAGTGAGAAAGCCCTCTGGCTTTCACACTGGATACAATTGAGCGGCTTTTTCGGGGCGCATTGCAGGAGCTATTTTTAGCGCAATAGCGCCTCAGTGTGAAAGGGGCCTTAGCGACCGCTTTGATGCGCTTGGGAACGGAGTGTTTCCGAGTATTTTCGAACGGCTTCCGAATGGCTGATTGTCACCAGCACCCCCATACCTCTGGCCAAACGCGTTACTGCACACCGCAGATTCAGGATTTAAAAAAAATATTAGCTCGTAGTGTGAAATGCTCGTTGCTCGCAATCTGAGGTATTACTGTACTTGTTAGAGCTTGAGTATTTTTATATAATTTTTATTTTTATTTTATTAGTAAACACTGCTGCACCTTTTTTACAAACATCCATTTTGCAACTTGAATAGCCTCCTGATCTTTTAGAATGTCAATCCTGTTAGAGTTGTAAAGTCTCAGGGTTTTTCACCTTAATGCATAAGGTGAAAAACTGTCTGTGCTGCAGCTGTGCCCCCCCCCCCCCCCCCCTTTTTTTTTTTTTTTTTTTCTTACCCGAACCTGATCGTTCCAGCGACAAGAACCCCAGCTTGGCAGCTCCAGTCACTGGCTCAGGTCCTCATTGGATAGATTGATTGACAGCATGAGCCAATGGCTCCTGCTGCTATCAAATCCAGTGACACCAAAGCCAAGGGACGGGGCCGAGTCCTGCCTGTTTCGATGGACGCAGCAGCAGGACTCGGGAGTGCGCCCGCATGAGTACCCCATGGAAAGCGGCTCTCTGTGGGGGCATTTGAGGAGGAGCCAGGAGCGCCGCCAGGGGACCCCAGAAAAGGAGGATCAGGGCTGCTCTGTGCAAAACCTTTGCACAGGGCAGGTAAGTATCACATGTTTGTTTTAAAAAAAAAACCTTTACAATCACTTTAAGTCAGTTGACTCATTATGGCTGATTTTCTATGCGGTTCCCCTCTTCTGTTTACCATTTCTCCCAACATTTTGAGATGGGAATGAGGGATACCTATTAGCAAAAGTACGTATGCATAGGACACGCCCCCTTGCCACACCCCCTTAAAGGAGAATTATATATTAAAAAAGATTGGTTAAACCCCCAAGTGTTTTTTTTTTTTTTTTTGTTTTTTTTTTTTTTCCCACTACTATTCCATTTTACTGGCTTTTGAAATTTACCAATGCAGAAATTTAGAAATTGGATAAAAGGTTTAGCTCTGGGAAACACATTTTAAAAGATGAAAAGTGCATTTTATTTCGAACTACACGGATCAGATCAAAATGAGGGACAAATGAGGAGGAAAGTGGAAAAGAGGGACTTTGTTCCAAATTATGGACAGTTGGCAGGTATGTGTTTACTTCCGATTTCTAAGGACTATGTATGCTGCCTGCAAGGAGTGATTCCTGTCCTGACTCTGCCTCCTAAAACTCCTCCTCTCAACCCATCTGTAGTTAAGGCAGGCTCTGTGACATGTGACACTGCCCTGTGAGCAGGCATTGCTAAATGATTATGTGTCACAGAATTCAAGGCAGTAAATGTGTGTGGGTCTTCACAAAATAAGTTTACAAACTTCAAGATTGCTCATTAATAGGAGTAAGGTAGACATAATTGAAATACAATGTGAAAAGGAATATATGATTTTACATTTTGACCATAGATACACTTTAAGTAAATCTACCCCGTTGTGTGTATACAGATGGTCACTAATCTTTCTATTTCATTCCATTTAGTAACCATACAAAACAGTGGATCACTTAATGGTTTTAAAGGGTTCCTTTTAGAAGCTCGATTAATGGGAGGAAATGGGATAACTGGAACGTTCAGCACTACAAATAAGAATGTTCAAACACTATCTTGCAACACAGGAGCGGTAAGCTTTTTTTTTTGTTATCCATTCCATAAGTGAACTGATGTTGGTTTTTATTACAGCTCACTTGAACATTCTTAATTTAAAGTACAACTATGGCCTTGTTCACACTTACTCAAAATACTATTGCTGAACAAACGCTCCCATAGTGTTAATGAGCATTGTTTAGCGCTTTTGTTGAAAACGCCCCCCTATTCCATGCACCTGGCCCCTAATCTACATGCAGGATGTCGACTCATGGATTTCAATGGGGTGTTTTTTTAATCACTTGATTAGAGCCTGAGGCTTTAATTGGCATCAAAAAAGGGTGGGCTCAGGGCGCAGAGCACTGCGCCATAAGCCCATCCAGTTGTTAAAATAGCAAATTAATATTCGCTATTGTCTTCCTGATTCTTCTCCTGGCCAATCAGGAAGTGGGTCTTGAGACATGATTGGCCAGGGAGTCTTGGGACTCCTGGCCAATCGGCTCTCAGAACCTACTTCCTGTTCAGCCGGGAGGAGAAGCAACAGCCCCGGAGCGAGGAGTAGCAGTCCTACCCTTGGATCCTTATCGCCTGCTTTCTAAGGTAAGGAGGCCTCCAATCACTGCCTGCCCATCTGTCTCCCGTGGGGGGGGGGGGGGTATCGCCGCCTTCCCCCCCCCCATCCATCTCGGGAGGGGGGGCTTCATTGGCTTGCCGCCCCCCCCCCCAAATATTGAACACCAGCTGCTACTGCTTTTAATGCCAGTGTGAACCAGCCCTAAAGGTTATATTCATTTCCCTTCTCTTAGATCTTGGGAGTTGCAGGCGAGCAATGCTTTTGTTATAGGAAAGGCTCTGTTAAAGTGACTTTAGGGTAGTAAACTTGATCTTCATTAGTTTGAAGACTACAGTACACAAATGCAAATATAAGGGCTCTTTAGACAGGCAGTAATGCCTACCACCCTCTGGACTTTTCATGGTTGCGGTGCGGTCTTTTTGAACTCAATGGGCAAGTTTGTCAGGAGGTGCCAGTTGTCAAACTCAGCCTGAATTAAAATTTGTCACAACTGAGAAGCAGAGCATTGTAGCTGTGGTATATGCACAACTCTGTCAGACCCCCAGCCACCAGTGTGAAAGAGCCCTCACTAAATGAGTAAAAATGAACTCCAGCCTAATTTTGTGTGTTTTTTTGACAACCTGAGTCTGTTGCAGTCTGGGTTATTAGGACATTTCTCTTTAAAGTGGTTATACACCCTGTACAACCACTTTCACCTACAGGTAAGCCTATATTAGGGCTTTCCTGCAGGTGCTGGAAATATCTCCTAAACCTACACGGTGCATACGCACTTCAGAAAGGGCACGCTGTGCCGGTTTCTAGAGGGTCATGCCGCGACTGGCGGCTCATGCGCGGGAGTGACATCACGCGACTCCGGCCAGTCACAGAGCTGAAGTCCGCAGCCCCAGAAGGTAGAGGGCTGAAGATGGACGCTTCCAGCCAGCGGTGACATAGGGGACATCGCAGGCTTCGGTTTCAGGAAAGTGGCACATAATGGGATACTATGCGATCCATAGTAGCCCATTATGCTTTACCTTTGCAGGGAAATAAAGAGGAAGTAAAACCCATCGGGGTTTATTTCCTCTTTCATTGCTGTTCTAGTGAACACTGTCACGTTCTCTTTGACCACAGTGATGGGAAAATTCGAAGGAATTTTCAGACAGTGTATGTGGTTTTTGTTCAGAAATTACATTCATTTTAAAATTGAATGTTAAAAGCAAGTGACATCTTTAAATTACATTCCTTCATTCAGCGAATGTACAAAGATTTTTTGTATGAATATTCTCGTCCAAAAATCTATACGTGTATGGCCAGCATAAGGCTCGGTTCACACCTATGCAGTTTGCTTTTGATCAGTTTCTGCAGGACTTTTTGCTGTGCATTTTGTTTTTTTGTTTTTTTTGGTATCACCTGTCAAAACTAAAATTAGCCCTTTTATAGTACAAAAAGAGCAGCTAATCGCTACTATAAAGGGGCTAATTTATGCTGTGAAAATGATAAAATATAGAGCTGGTCCAAACACCCCCTCCCCCCTGGTGTGGTTCGCACCAGAACACCGCAAACAGGCAAAAAGTTCTAGCGACCATGCAAACGCTATTAAAGTCAATGGGACACGAACATGAAAAATCAAATGTTCATTTTAAAGGGGCCTATATTGGCATAAAAAGTGTATGGGGACCCGGGTACTGCCCTGGGGGACATGTATCAATGCAAAAAATTTTTTTTTTAAAGTAGTTTTTTTTTTTTTTTTTTCAGGAGCAGTGATTTTAATAATGCTTAAAGTGAAACAATAAAAATGAAATATTCCTTTAAATATCGTGCCTGGGGGTCCCCTTAGTCTGCCTGTAAAGTGGTGCATCTGTGCGATGTGTAGAGAGGTGCCGCAGCAAAATTAAATTTCTAAAAGGGAAAAAATGTCATTTAAACTTGCACATGGCTGTAATGTATTGCCGGTGTTCTGTCGAAGTGCCACCCATCGAATAGTGCCCATGCATGTGCAGGACGAAACCGCCCTCCAGCTGAGTTGCCGATCAGCTGGAGTGACGTCACCAGGGCGCAAACGCACATCGTAGAAGGTATCTCTCGATGGGAGATACCATTTCACAAGGACAATTGAAACCTATACAAACAGCGGGGGGAGACCGTACTTCTCACATTGTAGCTTGCCACTAGCCGCCCTCTGTGCGCATTGCTGCTGCTAATCAGAGAACTACGGTCTCCCCCCACTGTTTGTATAGGTTAAAATTGTGCCTTTCAAATGGTATCTCCCATCAAGAGATACCTCCTACAATGTGCTCATGCGCCATGGTTACGTCAGCCCAGCTGATTGGCAAATCAGCTTTTGTGCTATGACGTACGGCGCATTTGCGCAGTTTGTCCCAGGCACTATTCGATGGAGGGGCACTTCTTGACAGAACACCGGCTCCCAGCAAAATAGCTGAAAAATCAAGGAAAAAACAGCGTTGCCCCCCCCAGTCCATACCAGACCCTTCTGATCTGGTATGGATTTTAAGGGAAACTCCATGCCGAAATGTAAAAAAAAAAAAATTGGCGTGGGGGTCCCCCCGAAATCTATACCAGACCCTTATCCGAGCATGTAGCCTGGAGGTCAGGATGGGGGGGGGGGTGAGCGAGCACCCCCCCTCCCGAACTATACCAGTCCACATGCCCTCAACATGGAGAGGGTGCTTTTGATGGGGACAAGAACCTCTTCCCGACAACCCTGGCCATTGGTTGTCGGGGTCTGCGAGCGGGGGGGGCTTATTGGGATTTAGAAGCGCCTTTTAACAAGAGGGCCCCCAGATCCCGCCCCCCCCACCATATGTGAATGGGTAGCGGGTACATTGTATTCCTACCCATTCACCAAAAGTGTCAAAAAGTAGAAACCACAACAGACCATTTTTGAAAATGTGTTTATTTTTTATTAAAGAAAAAAAGTGTCCCACGACGTCCTTCCATCTTCAATCACGCCGCCTGACACATCACGCAGCTCTGCCTCCAATGGGAGGCCTCCTGGCGACTGCTGTCTCTTAGCTTTGACAGCTGTTATATACACAAGGGCGGGGCCTAGTATGGTTTATCAGGGGGGGCACTCGCTCATTCCCCCCCCCCTTTTGCCGAGTTCCACTTAAAATCTATGCCAGACCCAAAGAGTCTGGTATGGGTTTTGGGGGGGACCCCACACAGTTTTTTCTTAATTCTGTCATAGGGTTCCCCGTAAAAACTTCAATACACTCTATTACTCTACACTGCAGTATATACCCTGCACCGTATTATATATAACAGGCATACCCCACTTTTAACCACCTCGCGCCCGCCGTACGAGTATATACGGCCGCAAGGTGGTTGTCAATTGCCGGGAGGCCGTTATTATACGGCCTTCCTCTAATTTGGCCACTGGGGGCGCGCGAGCGCCGCCGGCGGCACGTGCCCGGCGCGTCACTGCAATGCCAATGCGCGTGCCTGGCGGCCGCGATGTCGGCTGTTACAGAGGCAGGACGTGGATCTCTGTGTGTAAACACAGAGATCCATGTCCTGTCAGGGAGAGGGGACCGATGCTGTGTCCCTTGTACATAGAGACACAGATCGGTCACCTCCCCCACTCACTCCCCTCCCCCACACAGTAACAATCACTCCCAGGGAACACATTTAACCCCTTCCTCGCCCCCTAGTGTTAACCCCTTCCCTGCCAGTCACATTTATACAGTAATCAGTGCATTTTTATAGCACTGTTCGCTGTATAAATGTGAATGGTCCCAAAATAGTGTCAAAAGTGTCCGATGTGTCCGCCATAATGTCGCAGTCACAAAAAAAAAAAAAATCACTGATCGCCGCCATTACTAATAAAAAATAAATAAAAAAAAATTATAAAAATGCCATACAACTACCCCCTATTTTGTAAACGCTATAACTTTTGCGCAAACCAATCAATAAACGCCGATTGCGATTTTTTTTTTTTTTTTTACCAAAAATATGTAGAAGAATACGTATCGGCCTAAACTGAGGAAATTTTTTTTTTTTTTTTTTTTTAAATTGGGATATTTATTATAGCAAAAATCAAAAAATATTGCTTTTTTCAAAATTATCGCTCTATTTTTGTATATAGCGCAAAAAATAAAAACCGCCGAGGTGATCAAATACCACCAAAAGAAACCTTCTATTTGTGCGAAAAAAAGGACGTCAATTTTGTTTGGGAGACACGTCGCACGACCGCGCAATTGTCATTCAAAGCGTGACAGTGCTGAAAGCTGAAATTTCGCCTGGGCAGGAAGGGGGTATATGTGCCCAGTAAGGAAGGGGTTAAGTAAACAATAGGCTTTATTTACTATCACTGGAGAGGTCAAATTCAGGCTCACTTCTGCATAGACACCAATGAGTTCCTAACCCCAGCTTGTTCAATTAAGCCTGGTAATACATCCTGGAAGCTCATTGGTTTCTGTGCAGAAGTGAGCCTGATTTTGCACTCTCCAGTGATAGTAAATAAAGCCTATTGTTTACTTAAATGTGGGGTATGCCTGCACTACAAACTGCACTATATATTCTCCACTGTGTGTGTGTGTGTGTGTCGGCCTCACCCGCTTTCTCCCTTCTTCTTTACGGCTGGCTGACTCGTCTAGGGGAACCAGGGAGAAGGGTGAGGTGTACCACCAGCTCGTGTATGTGTAGAGGTTTGAGCTAAGATCTTTACCTTCGGGTCTGTGTCCCAGTCCGGAGCTTCCACGTCTCTATTGCAGGTGGATAGATGAATGTAGAACACTTTGCTCCCAGAAAAGTAAGCCCACACCAGGTGACAGTACAAATTCTATATTTATTTCCGCAGAGATAAATATGCCTCTTTGCAAGTAGACAGGTTGATACAAACACAAACTTGGTGGGGAGAGGGTTCAGCCACAATCCTTTTGGATTAGAGCAGCTGTTAGGAGTTCACAACAACTTTTGGTGCACGGTCGCTGCCACCGACCGTGAGGTTGGTCCCTGCCACATACAGGGTGGACGATGAGGTCTCTGCCACAGACCTTTTGGATAGGTCTCTGCCACCGACCTGATGTAGTTGGGTCTCTGCAAAGACCATAGAACATGGCCTACCTTCTAATGACGACCCCTGTTAGGGAGATGATCCATCTGAACGGTCCCCAGAGGCCTGCACTGTCACCAGCCAATGCTGCGCTGGATCTTCAGGCCAGGTCACCTCCCTGGTTCTCCTTGCCCAAGACTCGGGTCCCCTCACTCGGTGGGCCCCTAGGTATCTTCTCCCATGCGGGACCCAGTCGAGGGTACTGGGCCCCAGGCCTTTGCTAGTACCTCACCCCAGGCTTAAGGTGCCTGGGATGGAACTCTAACTTCCCCCGCGCCCAGGCCGAGGGCACCCGGGCGCAGACGAACAGGACAGCAGCCCCCAGGCTGAAGGTGCCTGGGGCTCGGACCTCGTGCGCAAGATGTCCGCCCCTTTATACCCTCTCCCAGCAGGTTCCCCGCCCCGCTGTACTACTGCCGCGAGAGGACACAAAGGGCATGGCCCTACAACGGTACTTCAACCCCAGCCCAAAGCGACAGCGTCACCCAGGGGCCGCAGGGAACTGAACACCATTATCTTCCACGAACCAAAATGGCCATAAATCCCTAATAAATTAGTGCATCTGGGCCATGCTACCACCCTGACACTCCCCCCTAAATGTTGATACCATTTATATATATATATATATATATATATATATTTTAAGATTAGGGGTTGTTAACGCTCATGGCAGATGCGTTTTTCCAGTGATTCAAGACAGCCAGGAACTATATTTAAGGGCATGGTAGCCCACTTTTATTTAAAAGCACAAAAAGTTCACAAATGCATCAGTAGCCCTCACCGGAGGGTTCCACCATTACTGTATCTTGCATACTTAACAGTTTAGCCTTCTGGCTTCCACTCTTGCCATCCAGCTGTTCAGGCCTTTAGCCTAGGCCTTAGGTCTGCTCCTCAGACCCAAACGGTTTCCTGGAGTAAGCTTTCTCCTAGCTTACTCCTGGTCAGCACCTTATTGCTTACTTCACCAATGACATCTGCCTCCTGCAGACACGCATAGTCTGGCTGCACCCATGCAGCGTCTTTCTCCTCTCCAAGGGATGGGAGTCCACCTGACTCCCATGCACAGACTTCCTGTCTGTTGGGTGGAGCCCTGAGCCATAATCAGGTCAGAACTAAATAGCCAAAGACACAGCTGTTCAATCAGCATGTCTTTCTCTACAAAATCTGGCGTAAACCAACACTCTTTAAGGTCGCACAGGGTCCCACCGTCGCATATCCTCCTCCCCTGTTTCGAACCGGAGGGAGGAACACATAAACCCATCATCATAAATGGGACACCTCTGTGCCAGCCATTGGCTGCGTAGGCCCATTTCTTTTTCCGGGTATGTTTCCACCAACACTTCACCTTGGCGCCTCTGTGCCAACTAGCAGCAGCAGGAGTCCTAAAGTCCTAATCTGCCCAGCCTTTTCTCTAAAGGGGCACTCCACCCACATCTTCTTCCGGGTGTGCTTCCAGCAGCACTTCTTCCTGAACCATGGGCTCCCACTAATCTCTCTATCCCTTCTACCTTCTGGCCTCAGGATCCTCTTTTCTTCTCCCAGGACTGTTGGGGACCCCCTTTCATGAACTCTGTCAGGGACTGGCCATTCTCAGTAAATGACGCAACATTAATCAACATTTGTTTCTCAGGCTCACTAACCCCTGTGTGGTTACTCTTGGCAACCAAACCACCTAGGATCAACACCATATCCTTCCGTTTAACCTCAATATTATCATTATCAACACTCCCAATAGCAACTGTCCTACCAACGCACATTTTTTCACCACATTTTTTCCTCTACCAATTGCTCAGAGTTGTCTGACAGTGCTCTACAGTGCCTCTCATACTTTTCCATTACAGTTACCATCACTGTTATTTCCTGTCAAAGTTTCTCCGGGTACCTCAAACTGCACCTCTCTGCGCGTGATGGACTGAATTCCCACTACTGCCACGTCTGTTCCGGGCCCTTCCTTTACATGAGGTGTAGCGGGTGAGACAGTATGAGCGCAACGTACCAACCACTGCTTAGCCGCACCTCAGACCGCACCAGCAGGAATGCACCCCAGCATACGGAGAGACTTCCCCTATGTCCATTGTCTCTAATTCCTCCAGCAATCCGCCCGAGCGCTCTCTGCACAAAACTGCCACTGGAAGCGCTCTCGAAGAGAACCGTGAGACAATTTTCCGCAAAAGCAACCAACAGTGCAGCAACCAATTTAAATCAACATTGCTTAACAACGCATCTATCACCTGCGTCCACCGATTGGCAGAGGTGGGGGACTTGAGTCACCTGTTTGAGGACTTGCGACTTGCTTGACAGAATTCAATAAATGACTCGACTTGACTTTGACTTGTCACTAATGACTTGCGACTTGACTTTGACTTGGGCTATATGACTTGCAATGACTTGGCACCACTAACACTAACCGCAATCCGTCGTCTGCCTAGCTGATCAGCGCGTCATGCAGACAGACGGCAGCCATTGCAGTGTTCAAAAGCCACGCCTCCTCGTCTGTGATAGACGGAACACTCAATTTCACAGCAGGCAGTGTTCAGCCTATCACGGACATCCTCTTATCCTCGTCTGTGTTATGAGGATGAGCGGATGTCCGTGATAGGCAGAACACTGAATGCTGGGAAATTGAGTGTTCCGCCTATCAGATGAGGAGGAGGCGCGGCTTTTGAATACTGGAATGGCCGCTGGGATGCCACCGATCAGGTACACGGCTGACGGGCACAGTGAGGCATGGGCACATAACCAATATTATTTATTGTTATCCCTCCTATTATTTTTATACAGTATGGGGTAGATCAGTATTTTGACTTGATTTGTGACTTGACCAAAATAAATGACTTGACTTGCTTGCTTTTCGTCACAGTAACTTGGGACTTGCTTGAGACTTGAAGGTAATACTTGAGACTTGCACATGTGTGACTTACTCCCATGTCTGCCGATTGGCACTATGCAGTACCATGTCGCCCTTCTGCGGTGGATACATGCAGGTGTACATTGGAAAGATTTTCACCAATTCCCACAACATCTCAGTTATTTCTAGAAATGCCGCATCTAAACACAGAACTCTAGGAACTTTCCCTTTACTAACTATGTGGAGGGACTCCTTTGCTAATGCTCGAGAGGCCGAGACACTTAAAGAGACCTCCACCTCAGAGGCAACTGACAAATTTTGCAGCTCCCCCTGAGCACTGCAAATCGCATGTGTCACACTTATCCTCTCACTTTCAGCAACACTGAGCCCCTCCAAGTCGCCATCCATTACCTCATCAACCTGGCGCTCAACATTACTCATCTTTTACTGTGGACAAAACATCTGCCATGTATGCGCCCTTTTCAGATCCTTCCAACTGGAGAGGGTTAATTTCGGCAAAAGCCAACGCTCCTGTGTCTACCGGCCCTGCAGCTTCTCCATTTAGCATAGCAGAAATTGTGTCCACTCCACTGTTAGGCCCCTTTCACACTGGGGCGTTTTTCATGCGGTTTAGCGCTAATAATAGCGCTGTTATACCGCATGAAAAAATCCTGCCCTGTGCCTTCAATGTGAAAGCCCGAAGGCTTTCACACTGAAGCGGTGCGCTAGCAGGACCGCTCCAAAAGTCCTGCTAGCCGCTTCTTTACAGCGGTAAAGGAGCGGTGTGTTCACCGCTCCTTTACCGCGGTCTCCCATTGAAATCAATGGGACAGCGCGGTAATACCGCCCGCAAACCGCGGCAATAGCCGCGGTTTGCGGGCGGTATTAACCCTTTTTCGGACGCTAGCGGGGGTTAAATTAACCCCCCTAGCGACCGCATACCGCGGTAATAACGACGGTATAGCAGAGCTGAAAATCGCGCTGCTATACCGCCACCGCACCTGCCCGCCCCAGTGTGAAAGGGGCCTTACCCACTGAGCCTTCCTTGTTTAAATGCACTTGTGGCAAAACATTTTTAAACACAACAGGCTGCAATAACATAACTTCACCACTTTGCTCAGGTGGTGCTTCATTAAACCCATGAGGACTTTCACTGTCAGCAGTGACAGACCGTAGCAACCCATCATCACTACAAGTAATTTCAAACATTTGAGTTTTACCATTTTTCTCATCACCAAGGTCAAGTACCCTCTTATCCATCAGAGCGGCACCACAGTTGTCCCAGGCAACCACTGGCTCCAACACACAGAGCTCCCTGGAGGTTTCCAAGGACACCTCTACAGCCTTATATACTGTTGCTAAGGGGAATCGCATATCCTGCTTAGCGATCACCCCTACCTCATTAAGCATCACATTACCATAAGTACATGTATCATCAGCATTCATAAACATAACAGTTTTACAAGCTCTATCAAATTGTCCTTTGGCACAACGCATGGCACCCTGCATGCCACTCAGCACACCACCCTTCCTGTCCAAAGGAATTATTTTGCCCACTAGGGCATCTTCACAGTTGTCCAGGGAAACCACTTGCCTCACCACTGCAGGCTCCTTGGTGGTTTCCCTTGGCAACTGCGCAGCACCTGTCACTGCCACTAGGGAATATGGCATACCAACTGCTTTGGTCACCCCCTAGCACATCTCTCCCAGCACTCTGCTGGATTACCTTAGGTGTACCCAGAGTCCACATGTCCTTTTCAGTCCTTGACCTTGCTGCAAGCAGGGTTTTAACCTGTGTCTCCCCACTGATCTGGGTAGCACACTGCAGCAAGTCCATTTTTACACTTTCTGCAGATCTCCCCACCGAACACATAGCCACTTTACTGGGATCAGTCTCGCAAACTGCAACAGTCTTACCATATCCTGCAGGTGGTGTAATAGCCTTCACTTGAGTGCGTTGTCTCACAGGTGTGGTGTCTCCACAGGCTGACTCCCCCATGTGTTCATGGAGCAACACTGCAGTCTTTCCGGATTTTCCAACATCGCCTGCAGGCAAAACAAACTTCCTGTTGCCAGGGGTAACAGCAGACCCACACACCTGGTCTCACCCCCTGCAGGATTCTGAATACGATGCGCTCCTCTCTGGGCTTGCAGGCAAAGCATTAAGCCCAGCAACAAGATCAGCAGTTGTATTCCACAAGCTTGGACAAGGTGAAACAGCAGGCATCTCCCACTGTTTAGCACCCCCTTCAGGTGCACCCCAGAATCTAGGGCAAGACAAGATTTCGTGCCCCAGCTGACCACATTCCAGGCATGGTACTTGGCGACTTTCTCCTGTTGCTAAGGGAGATGGCACTCTCCCAACATGCAGAATTTCACGGATATCTCTATGGGGACGGTAGTATACCACTTGCAACTCCTCCGTCAGAAAAGGTTGCACCAACTCAACCCAGCAACTTTGGGGCCATCCTTGGGCGGAAGCAATCATTGAAAATTCATCCAAAAAGTCTTCAACACATTCAGAAGGCAACATAGGCCGTATGAAGTCAGCTGTACGGATTTCTGCTGTGTTGCCACGGGCAACTGCACCCATCTGCTCACTTTTTATACTCAGAGCATGCTTCTCGTATCTTTGCTGGAGCCTGGGACACAGGGCACTTGGAAACTTCATGCCCCCACTCACTGCACCGCAAACAGTGCACTTGGTTCTTAACCCTTTGCACACTGATAGCTGGCGAACTTGCACCAGCGTTGCTTGGGGCAACAGCATGCACTTCCCCTTTAACTTGGTTCAGTGCGGCCAAGTGCATTTTGCACCAATCTACTGCAGACTTTGAACTCTCCATACTTGCAGTCACCTGTGGACTTCTTGCACCTGTGTTGCTAGGGACAACACCGGCTCTCTTTCTCCTTGGCAAGTTCTGTTCAGGCATGTTGGGGGGGGGGGGGGGGTTGATCAGGCGGTAACAACCCCTCCAGCCACAGAGCTCTGTCTCTCATCTCAGCAAACATTTCTTCCTTTTTGCGTTTTGACCGCCCCATCTCTGTAGTCAGGCCAACAACGTTTTTTTTTTAACACAGTTCCTTTTAACACAGGAAAATTTTGGCGTACTGTCTCTAAGACTTGCCAACAGCACACTTTCACATGCAGACTTCACTCTCTGCTTGAATCATTCATCCACTGGACCTTCCTAAGTGGACACATCCTCTCAAGCCACACTTGGCTCACTTCCACAGGCACATCACCTGTATACAACACAGTCCATTAATTAAACTCCTGTGCAATGCAGTTCGCCTGGCTGTCCCACACAGCTAACAGCAGTTCACCGCAAAAACGTTAACTTTTCGTTCAGATTGGCTGTTCATCACAGTATTGCTGCAAAACGCACTGTTTCTTTTTACTCACTGTTTTGGTATGGAAGGATCTGGAACTCTTCCAAAACTGCCCGAAACAATACCTCCACCATATGTAAGATTAGGGGTTGTTAACTCTCATGGCAGATGCGTTTTTCCAGTGATTAAAGCCAGTCAGGAACTCTATTTAAGGGCATGGTAGCCCACTTTTATTTAAAAGACATGCATACTCTGGCTGCACCCATGCAGCGTCTGACTCCTCTCCAAGGGATGGGAGTCCACCTGACTCCCATACAGACTTCCTGTCTGTTGGGTGGGGCCCTGAGCCATAATCGGGTCAGAACTAAATAGCCAAAGACAGGGCTGTTCAATCAGCATGTCTTTCTCTACAAAATCTGGCGTAAACCAACACTCTTTAAGGTCACACAGGGTCCCACCGTCAATAAATAATAAAAAAAAATACATACATACATACACTCTGCAATACGGAGCCCTCGATCCCTAGCGGACCCCAGCCGAAGGTTGCTGGGCCCCGGGCCGCCTTTATAGTACCTCACCCCCAGGCCAAAGGTGCCTGGGCGTGGAACGGCAGCTCCATCCCTGGGCCTAGGGCACCCGGAGACGATCTTCACTCACCCCCAGGCCGAAGGTGCCTGGGCGTGGACCCCGAACGGAAGATGTCTGCCCCTTTTATACCCTCTCCCGGCAGGCACATCAGGTTCCCGCCCCGCCGTACTACTGCCGCAAAGGGACACAAAAGGCACAGCCCTCCAATGGTGGTTCAACCCTGGCCTATGGCGACAGCGCCACCTGTAGGCCACCGGGAACTGGACACCAATGATATTCTCCACGAGCTAAAATGGTCCATGAAACCTGACAATTAGTGTATCTGAGCCTGATTACCACTCAGATACTACCCCTAAATATAACGCCCTGCTACACATGGTTGTGGGAGTGTCATGGTCTGGGGCTGCATGAGTGCTGCTGGCACTGGGGAGCTTCAGTTAATTGATGTTGGCATTCATGGTTCCATGTTCTGTACTGAAGCAAAGCATGATCCCCTCACTTCGGAGACTGGGCTACAGGGCAGTATTCCAACATAACGACCCCCAAACACGTCTCCAAGATGACCACTGCCTTACTAAAGAAGCTGAGGGTAAAGGTGATGGACTTGTCAAGCATGTCTCCAGACCTAAACCCTATTGTGCATCTGTGGGGCATCCTCAAATGGAAAGCGGTGGAGCGCAAGGTGTCCAACATCCACCAGCTCCGTGATGTTGTCATGGAGGAGTGGAAGAGCAATCCAGTGGCAACCTGTAAAGCTCTGGTGAACACCATGTCCAAGAGGGTTAAAGTAGAAGTAAACCCTCCTATCGTTTTCAGCCAAGGAAGCTGCCATCTTGGCCTCTGTTTAATCTACAACTGCCATGATGCTGCACACGTGATCAGTTATGACACCAGCCATTTGATGGTTTGACAGTTTGGTTGAGAGCACAACTAATGGGAGTGTTACATTTCTGGCACAGAAAAGTAACTGTTTTATGGATGGGTTTACATCAGCTTTAAAGCAGTGCTGGAAAAGAATGGTGGCCACACAAAATATTGACACTTTGGGCCCAATTTGGAAATTTTTTACTTAGGAGTGTAGTCACTTTTGTTAGCGGATTAGACATTGACTGTGAGTTATTTTTGAGGGAAATTTACGCTGTTATACAATCTGTACACTCACTACTTTACATTT